>CM076571.1:448780245-449380245 GCA_034641835.2 Pinus albicaulis | reverse complement strand
GATGATTTAAAAAAAACTTTTGAGCTTTAGATGGTAATCACAACTAGTATTTTATTCTTCAGATACTTTGACTGTTCTATCAGGATGAACTTTCACACGAGCATATTCAAGATGTCTAATTGAAAAATCAGCAAACAGAATTCACACAGTTTTGTAATTGATCTTAAGAAAGAGGCCTTGAAGATATACATGTACCAACTTCAAGAAGGCATGAAATTATATATAGAAGAAGATATTGCTTCAATTCTCAATATACTACTTCAAGTGTAAGCAAGATAATGTTATTTTTGCTCTACTACTCACCTTTTCATGTTGAATGAAGATAATACTGGGAATATTACCTTGAGGTTCTTTTGCCATAATCCTTTGATCCTGAGGACCTGTACCATACTACTACTCCACTGATAACACCTGATATTCAGTTGATAGATGTGCTGCTCGTACCAAGTACCAATTGATATTACCTTGATTAAATATGCAGATATTTGACTTTAGCTTGCACATGAATCCATATTTAAGACATCCTTCATAAATTCTACTATTGAGCTTTCCACTGTTCACACCAACAATCATCAATATCCTAAAACTGATCTTATCATTATTAACCATTTTCTTATTCTGTCATTATGGTTTAACATAATGTCACTGCACTTTCCTTTCTAGGACTACTTTAGAATCATTGTCGCTTTAAAAATCAATTCAACAGTTCTAATATAAAGATCTTCAAGAAAACATCTTCAATTCATTTTCTATGTATCTTCATGGGCTAATTACTCAAAGATTTACTACTCGCTTAACTGCATTCCTCCAAGTGGACTTTCTGTAGATGAGAGATGTAATGAACTGATGATAGGCACCTTTCTTACTCATCATTCTTAATGGGGTTCATTGTTAATTCTAGCATTATGATGCACAATGTGATCATCACTTTAATGTGCTGATGTCTTCTTCTATTATCATAGCTTCTTACTTCTTCTTCCTTTATAGTTCTATGTTGAAGAAAATGTCCTCTCCCTTCCTGTCCATATAGCTGTCTTCATTCCAAGGAGCTCTTCTTATACTACTTTTATAGGGATTATATATGAACTTCTCTCCCCCTGAGATGCTACTTCATATCTATCACTAGTTGGATATTTGCTTTGTTTCCTAGAGCAGCTCCCCCTAAGACTATGCTAGATTCATTTTTTTATTGAGATAATAGGCTCCCCCTTTCTCTTTTCCTTCCATACTTTATTGGGGTTCATCATAATGTCTTCTCTTATTTTAGATTCATAGTTTTGATTGATCTATTTTGATCCCATCATCTGTCTAGAGTTCTTTAATGTATATGGTAGATTACAGTCCTTTGCTTTGTGACCAAGTTTGAGGCATACATAACATCTTATTTTATCATAGTGTATTTGAGTTGATGTATAATAATTTGTTCCCCTTCTTGAATACATTTTAAATTCAACAGATTTATGTCCAAAATTATTGCATGCATAACAGTAGCCATGGAAATAATTTGTGTACCTGGTGAAGGATTGTCTTTTCCATTTTCTTGCTTGATGGGTTCTTCTCTTTTGCTACATCCTTTGCTGGTTGGATTAGGTTTGATTTGTCTTACAATTAGCTACAGTGTGTCCTTGTTTGTGGCAATAAAAACAAGTGATGCTTCCCATAGGAGGAAAGAACCTTCTTTGAAATCTTCCAAATTTATTCAATTCATCCTTAGGAGCATATGAGCCTTTAGCAGTTGATTGTTTCATCCTCTCATTCTCTGTTCTTTCATGTTGCTACTTGATTCTTTTTTATTCTTTACAAATCTTGTTCTTGCTGGCTTCTTCTTCTGTGGGAATCTTCTGAGCTACTTCATTTTCCTTTATAGCTTTTACAAAGATGATTTTCTTGTTATCTTCTACCTTCAACTTACTATTTTCTCATTCATATCATATCCCAGTCTTTATGAGAGGTGACCTTTGTGCATTTAGAATTTGGTCCAATTGTCCAGAGCCTTTCATTAGAGGTGTATTCATTAATAGTTCTCTTTGGGCTCTTTCTAAGTTCTTTCTTAGGCTCACTATTTCTTCTTCCAATCTTTCACATTCCTGACTTTTCTCTCTCATTTGTTGCATCAGAGTGTCTCCTAATTTCTTTACCTCTTCAAGCTCTGTCTTCAGGCCAATCATTTCTTTCCTATCTTCATATTCTTTCTCATCACATATTTGTATTAATATCTTAAGGTCTTTGTTTTCATTCTTCAATTTTTCTATTTCGGTCAGAGCTGTGTCAAGTTTGGCTTTTTCTTCAGCTACAATTTCTTCATGGCTCTTACTACCATTCACACTAGCAGGTACCTCATTTGATTGAACATCTTCTTTTTGACATGAATTTCTCTTTTTCTTAATTCTCTTCTCCTTCTTGACAATGCAATCCTTAGTGTCTACTCCATGCATGAAATGCAGTCTATCCCAGATTTCTTTTGCTGAAGTTAAATCCATTATTAACTCAAGATCCTTGTTATGAAGATTGTTATATATCACACATTTTGCCTTGGCATTCCTCTGTTGTTCTTTCACCGTGGGTGTGTCTTTGCAGCAACCATCACATACAAGCTTCCATACCTCAGGTTCATATTCCATTAAACCGATTTTAACCTTATCTCTCCATTTAGAAAATTTTGTTGTATTTAACACAGGTGCATTTTGATAGTCCATGACTCAACCAGATCTCCTTCAAGCTATTAAGCTTACACCAAAGGAACCTTCTCTGATACCAATTATTGAACTCTTAGTTAAACTAAGAGGGGGGGGGGGGTGAATTAGTTTAACACATTCATGGACTTTTAAAATTTTTTCATTAACACTTGTTTACACCTTCATTTCATGTTCAAATTAACATGTTAGTAATCTTAGAATGTGAGAAGCAAGCATTACTATAATATAACCGTAGACTTAATATGAGAGCAGCAAGTATTAAGCAGATGATATAAACCAAATCAACACATAAATATCATGCACAGAGACACCAGATATAAGTGGAAACCCATAAAGGGAGAAAACCACATCTTATTATTGTTGTGATACAAAGGCAAGCTCCAACTCCCTTTCACCACTGATTTTCTGTAGGCACCAACCTACAGGAGGCTCCAACCTCAATTCTGCAAGCTAAAACTTGCAAGGAAGCTCCAACTCCCATCAATTTTCTGCAGGCACCAACCTACAGGAGGCTCCAACCTCAGTCAGCTACAACTTGATGTGGAAGCACCAACTCCCATCTATTTCTGCAGGTGCCAAGCTACAGAAGGCTCCAACCTTAGTTAGCTACAATTGAAATTTATAAAGCTACAGCTTGATAGGGAAGCTCCAACTTCCTTACTCTTTCAAAAGAAAAACACTTGCTGATTTACCTTGGATATCAGCTCTGTTCTGTACCTTCTCTTTTGCTATTCATCAGTCCTCATATCAGACCTGCATCATCTCTGCTTAGCCCCTCCTTCTTCTCTACTCATCTCCTCATTCTTCTTGTCTTTTCTCCTCAATTATTCACACTCTGCATTCTCTATATTCACACTCTCTAACCTCTTGCAGCTTTCTTATTTTCTTCAACTCTCTTCAATTCTTCTGCACACTCTCTTCTTCTCGCACTCTGTTTTTCATCACTTTCTCCCCTTGTATATTATCCCATTTTATACAAACTAGCTTCATGGTTGTTTGTATTCTACTCGGAATTTGAAATGGACAGCCATGTCTCTTTTCCTTCTTCCTCCTCATCTCTTTTATCCGCTCATTCAAAAAATATAACTGTAGGTACCAATTTAAAATTTCAGTGGGATATTTATTTTTTCTTTGGATAATTGCCTTTGCATCACAAACAATATAAAACAAAATCATTTACATTCAATTACTATGAAAACTCCAGCTCACTCATTCAGCCTCTTGGCTCGCTGTGCATTTGTCTTTTCTTTGATTATGTCTTTGTCCCTTTTGGCTCTATTTGTTTCCTTATTCACTGTCACAGGGTAACAACCATCTGTCATACATATGTAACTGTGCTTTTTATATCAAGCTAATTGATTCTCGACAGAATAATAAAATGACGTTTTGATATGTGCACTGCCATGGTGTAACTACTATGTATCTGTAATAGCGCATTTTATATATAATACAACTTCAGCTCTCAGCATAATAGTAAAATCCTGTTTAACATATAAAATTCCCTTTTGGGCCCACCATCTAAACTTTGTTTTGTGCTCCGATGCAATGAGTCTCCTCCGATGATTTCTGATTGCGATTACACCCTTTGCGATTGTTCTGATGCGATTAATCGCAATCGTAAACTTCATTGGTATGTTCCATTGCTCAGCCTTCGTGCCGATGCGATGGCCCCACACTGCATATATATATATATATATATATATGTTCTCCGACGGAATGTAAAGACCCGTGAATTCACTTTAGCGAATGCCCAACACGCACCTCATTTTCTATAAGTTTCGACTTTAGCACAATATATAAATATATCACCATGTATGCATATTCCCTGAGTCAAGCATTATAAACATTAATATGAGGGGTCGATTCCATTTAATCAATAGAATATCATATATCCGAGCCCACTTGCCACACTTTCCGATGTTATACATTACTCCTTGACTTCTTCCAATTGCGATTGATCGCAATCGCAATTTCCATTTGAATGTATCGACATTCCAATGCTCCGATGCTCCGATTCCGATGATTCACTATTTACCGGAACTCAACCTTACATGAATCATAGTTTATAAGCCCATCGGGCCCGAGACTTCATCGCAATCGCAATCTTGGCTTGTTTCGATGCGATGGATTACTGTTCACTCAATTGTGCCGATGCGATGAATCGCAATTGAATTCTTCTGATTGCGATTGGATCCTTTGCAATGGTTGTGATGCGATTAATCGCAATCACAGCTTTCAATATTATGCTCCGATGTTCTTCGCTTACTCCAATGCGATTTATACCTTTGTGATTGATCCGATGCAATTAATCGCAATCGCATCCTTCAACAGTCGAGTGCGATGAACAAAGGGTCCCACTCAAATCAAATCTCTGGAACTCAAACATATATGAATCGTAGTTTATATCCCATCGGGTCGTGTTCTTCAATGGCAATCGCAATCTTTTGATAACAAGTTCCACTGCCAACTTTTCTCTAAAGCGATTGGGTGAGGGTCCCACCTTATGGTACTTTGGTTCTTTGTTTAAAAGGTGTTATACTTATATAAAGCGCTGCATATATATATGCTTCCGCTTCGGCCTTTAGTGTAACCTCCATCTAGGTAATGATTCTCAGAATAAGGTTTATATATGTACTTTTCCGCTTGGGTTTAGATTCCCGAAAAATTATGTATCCTCCTGCCTGGGTTACAATTCCCGAAATGAGGTTTATATATATACTTTGCCGCTGGGGTTAAGATTCCCGGAATTGCGTTTATGTATCCTCTGGCTGGGGTAATGATTCTTGGAATTTTATGTAGGGGTTCACACTACATATAATGCTCTCCATCAATATTATATTAATTCTTTGGATCAGACTTAAGCCCAGCACTAATATATGTAGTAAAATAACCTTTGTTAATATTGTGGCTTTATCTCTGTTCCACTGATTTCTGGTTCCGCCCTCGTTATATACAAAATTTTTTTGCCTCTACCTCTGCTGCTCAACCATTTTATCTTTTCCTCTGCGTTTGCTGTGCCTCTGCCTCTACTGCTCAACCTTTGCCTGTCTCTACCTCTACTGCTCGACCTCTGCCTTCGTTTTGCAATTCCTCAACATAGTTTAATTAATAAACACCACTTGCACTATTTCTTTATATGATTTCTCTTACCCCTGACTGTTCGACATTATAATTAACGCACAACATATTCAATCTTGTTCGACATTTGCTTCCTTTGTTCGCTTCTATGCTGCCTCTACGTCCTCTCTGCTGCCTCTGCTACTTGTCTTATTCTCTCTCTGCTGCCTCTGTTCCTTCTATGCTACCTCTGCCTCCTCTCTGCTGCCTCTGCTACTTGTCTTATGCTCTCTCTTCTGCCTCTGCTACTTCTTTGACTGATGTTGCTCCTTAATTCTCTTTTTGCTTCCTCCGCTCCTTGGCTGATGTTTTAGGTGCTCCTCTTTTTTCATCTCCTTTTCCATCAATGACAACATTTCCAACACTTTATTCATGTTTTCTTGCATTTAACGCGGAATTAATTTATGGCAGGTGGCAGTTTAAATTTAAATAGTGAAAACAACAATGGTTATTGCATCCATTTAAGGTGGTAAGAGGTTTTGACGCAAACAAACGTGATCCAATAGAATACTGACACGTTGCGGGGGATGGAATGGGAAAAACAACCCATTTCGCATCCATTTTGTATTTAGGTGGACGATTAGTTTTCCTGCGCAATATTGATGTTGCGTTGTCAGATCTGAGGTAAGGTAGTGAAGGTCAAGGATTTTTTGAGAGTTGCGGGCAATCAAAGGTGGGACCGGGATAATGTTAAGCATGTGTTTTAAAGTTCAAAACTTTTATACAACATGACTTTAGCAAAAGTTTTGATATGGTGGAGGATATAAGAATGGTTAAAGGAATATAATTGGGGTTAAATGTAGATGCGACATGGTGCTTATATGATGGGTTATCAATATAAAGTATGAGGCTTTATATATCATGGCAGATATGGATAGGTGCGGGGTTTAATGTTTACTTAAAATAAACCTTAGCTTATTTTATTTAAACATTGGATTTAGAAATATGCGGGGAGGAATCACATTGTTTGCATAAGGTGGAGTTTAGCATGGTGGCGTTTCCAAGCTTTTTAACCTTTATAAAATGATAAAATTTCATCCAAAAAATTAAGCTAAAATGATGATGAGCGGGGTAATGTATTTCATTTCAAAATACATAGGATATGTTCGAATAAAACTCATTGGCACAACTTTTATTTTATTTATATAGTATTAAACCTATTGAATGGTTTAATAACCGTAGGGGGTGGGATATTTCTTTAAAGGTATTTTTAGCCCAAAGGGCACTTTATTTGGGTTTTATTTTGACATGTGGATAATAAATTTGGTCCAAAATCTTTGTAATAGTGGGTTTTTAGGAGTATTTAGATATAGGGAACTAGATAAATAGGATAAGGTTTTATTTAATGGTTTAATAAAATAAGCTAAAATTTAATATGAAGAGGGAAATGGAATGCACAAAAAATACACAATATGACTAAGTAAAGTGAATAAGTAAAGCAAAGCTTGTATTTTCATCATTTCACCAATTTACTTAGGATAAAGCATTTTTGAGGGTTTTTGTATGTTTCTGAGTGAAGGAAGTTAATTAGATGGGGTTTTATGTTTCATTAAGTAAGAATTATTCTTTACTTATGAAAATGAGTTAAAATGTATGAATACGGGATAAATAATGATAAATGGGGATTTAACATAAGATTTTAACATTTTCAACTTACTAGTCATCGAGTGTTGGGTCGGGTCCCAACAAAAGTTAGAGAAATGCTCTGAGCCTATTTGACTCATAGTATAAAACACTAAATACTTATAGGGAATGGGAAATTAGTGATTTTTTTCCCAGTGATGAATATTAGATGCTTTTTCCCACTTCTTTCTACCTACCCAACATTACTCTAACATTTTTTCTCCCTTTTGACAGGTGCATTTAAGCTTGCAACCTTGAAACATTTATTCTTTTGAAAGCATAAAATATCTAATTATACCTTATTTCATTTGAGGACTCAGTTTAAATAGTTTATCTCCTCTTTATTCTCTACCTATCCACTAATTTGTCAGGATTAAATTGTCTAACAAGTCTTTATTCACTATCTAAAACATGGAAATTGAAAACATGACAAGTCAAGTTTAAACAATTTAAATCATCATGGATTATGGCATTTATTGACACTTTGCCATAATCATTTGAAAAAGGTAAAAATTAGTGGCATTTTGACTTGCACACTTTCATGTCTTATTTTCATCTTTTTCTTTTGGGGTCTATATATTTTTAAGTCCCTTGATCTTTATTTTAGGAATTTTTACCCTCTTTTTTTGATTTATTATTATTTTTTTTATTTTTTTAAAATATGCGAAAACAAATTGTAGAAAGCAAGGTATGTACATATTTTAAAAGACTATCAAAAGTTGATTAAAAATTATGAATACTATATTTATAGGTCCCTAATAGGCTGTGTGATCATTTGACCATTGTTGGATGTTGACATGCTCACTTGCTGCAGGTGCGCTTGCTTCAAACTCTCTTCAGTCGCACTCACTTTCATATTTAACTCCTGGAGGCCTAAATGAACACCCTAGAGCACTAGTTTTTACTATGCTTCCATATAATTTCATATGTACTCCATGGAAAAATTAACTATGTTCTCAATTTCAGTGAAGTCATCTTAGGTGAGGGTGAGTTCCTCTATTCCTGCCATCTTGGAACCCTTCCTCTTCTTGCGCAGGCCCAGAGAGGCTACTGTTTAGCCCCAAAGATGCCCTTTTATTTCACCCAATTTCACTCCATTTCCTTTGTCCCTTATCAATTACAGGCTTAAATGATCAATAGGATTAATTAAAGTCACTTCAGGAATGTATACAATGACTGACTTGCTATATTTTCATGGTTTTGTTGTTGTAGTAATTTTTTACTAGACTCAGCTACAGAATGCAGCCATTCTATAGCTGGTCGCCTATTTCGCAGCTATCTTCATGTTCTCATAGGTTACAGGTGTCACTTCAAATAAAAACGCATATGGTTGAATTCCACAACACTCCCCCATCATTTCTTCCTCTCTACGAAGTCTGAGCAAGAATCTATAGCAGGTTATGCACGTGGAAGAGATCAAAACTAAGAAGCAGATTCCTACCAGGACAGGGACTCTACAGATGTCTCCAGCAAGAGTATGAGGCTTCCACAAGAGTTCTAATTTGATTTTAATTGGGAAATATACTTATCCCTATTTTCTCTCAAGGGTATTTATGTATTTATTTTATAAGAATGACTCGGGAGACCGAGAGACAACGAGCTAGATTGATGTTTTGTTGTTAGATCTCAAAAGTCTGTAATACTCTGTTTCTGAAGAATTTTCTCTTTAATGAAATACATTCAACTTCATTGCATGATCTAAGGCAATCTTGAGGATATTTTCATGCTAATCCGGTGGTAGAGGGACCTGTTGAAGCCTCGAAAATCACTGCTACAACATTGGGGGATAACCACCCGGTCCGGACCTTAATACAACTCCTTTTCCGTTTATGATAGTGGCTCCGACTGGTTTAACTAGGTCCAGTTACCTTTTCCCTATTGCTATTGGTTTACGATGTATCGTTAAATACCAATAGACAGGGATATCAGATCAATTCTTCTTGCTGATCAGGCAAGAGAATGACCTTTAAGCTGATTTGGGTTCAGCCAAACCACAACTAAGATTTTGCCTCTTCGAGAAGAGGACTTAAAAGAATGTAGAAATTTAATCTAATTGCAAACTTATTCTATAATGCAAGCAAAAAGAAACTAATCTAAATCCTATCTCAATCAGGTAGATGAAAATCTAACCCAACTAAGAGCAAGATAATTAAGTAATGAGGATTAAAATATGTTTGGCTTTTAATTTATGTAAAACTAATGAAGAAATTCAATTAGCCCACATTTGTGAGTACCAAAACACATTCTATTGAGACCATTTGACTAAAATAATAAATCAACAACACTCCGGAAGAAATTCACAAAAATGATATCGATTATTATATCAGTCAAATTAATAATTAAACAATAACATGTGGAAGAAATTCACAACATATTACTATTTAATAAATCAGTGTTATAACACAAATTTCTGAGTAATGGTTACTCAGAAATTAGAGTTAAATCCATAAGAACAGAGATACATAACAATTTGAGACAAATTATCCATATCAACAGAAATGCATAAACATGAATAAAATGAAACAACAATTTTAGTAACATAAAAATGAAACTGGTATTTGATACAGAAATGCCAAAAATACCAGTTAATTGAATCTGCTTATCTGATCCTGGCCTCTAACAGTACTTTACATTACTTGAATTTCTACTTTCAAGACAAGAGCTGCAGAAATGCAAACTCTGCCCATCATGCATAATTCAAGACATAAAGCATAAACCCTCAATAATGTTCAGATCTGAAACTTTCTCTCCTCCCCATCTACAACTCTAAATTCCTATTACAAAAATGCTTTTAGAAGTCTGGAATTGCAAAGGAGAGCCGCCCTTTTTACATTTTGCAATCTGCAATTTATAATCCTCCCAAAAGTATTTTTAGAAGAGAGTTTGTTGAAGAAAAATCTTCCCAATCCAACTTTAATTGCTCAAAAATTCCAATTTTTAATTGTTGGAGTCTTCTCATTGATTGAAATATTTTTCCTCAATATCTCTTCTATTGTTTTTTCCTGCAAAAAGAAATTAAAATGAATTAAGATGCAACAATAAAATCCAAATATTATTTCTAACATTAAAACAAATCCAATCAAATTCTATTTAAATAAATAAAAATGAAATTTTGAGCTTCTTATTGATACTCATAACGATATTAATTAACCAAGGATAATATTGATGCATGAATATGCAATTAGAAGAGGCTGGGCAAATGAAAATGAAGAAGACAAAACTCAGAAAATTGATTTTATTTTTAGAAATTCGGAGTTTGATCTTCTGCCTGATTTTTGACCCAATAAATCATCAAATCTGTTAGTGAAACCTCCTCAGAAATGTTCTCTTTGATTTTATCTTTCCAATAAGCCGTCCTGGGCCTCATTTGGTCAAGTATAACTCAATCTATGAGCTTCCAAAGTTGATGAGTCAAATCTGGCATAAATCTGGAAATTCTGTTTGCTGGGCTAAAAATCAGAATTTTTAGTTAGAAATTTAATCCTAAATTAGATTCTAATTATCTAATAATTAATTCTAAATTAATTATTAACTAACTAACAATTAATTCAGTTACAAAATTAAATTAATATACAAATGATTTGAAAAATTTAAATACGATTAATATTATAGTTCAAATTATATCAATATTATAATAAACATTATAATTATAATATAATTATTATAATATAAAAAATATAAAAAATAATTTACAAACCATTGGAATCAATCCAAACCTAAAGCCCATAAAACAAACCATTGAAATCAATCTAAACTCATTAATTCATCCACGTGAGATTATGGAGGGATATGGTGAGTGGAGTGTGAGGTGAGGGTGACGTGAGGGTGAGTGAGGTGGAGATACGGGAGGCATAAGAGATGAAACAAAAAAAAGAAAAAAAAAAAAACAAACTTCATATTAAAAAATTTTAACACATCGCATATCGCAAGAACCTTGGATGGGGGTTTTTTAAATGTGCATGTTCTAAAAAATGCGATGGATCAAAAATTGCGATATTGCGATATGCAATGGATCCGAAATTGAAAAATTGTGATCTGCGATGAATCTGAAATTTGCGATCTGCGATCTGCGACGGATTCTGAAATTTGCGATCTGCGATCTGCGACAGATTCTGAAATTTGCGATCTGCGATCTGCGACGAATCTGAAATTTGCGATCTGCGATCTGCGATGGATTCTGAAATTTGCGATCTGCGATCTGCAACGGATTCTGAAATTTGCGATCTGCGATCTGCGACGAATCTGAAATTTGCGATCTGCGATCTGCGACGGATCCGAGAATTTTTTTTTTTTTTAATAATATATATTTTTTAATATTAAATTTTTCTAAACTACAGCTACTCTGAAAATAAATAAAAAGAATAAAAATAGCATTTTTATCCCAGACTAGAAAAATGATGGTACTTCAAAGGAGTACCATTTTTAAACCAGTTGACCAAATGAAGCGAAACAAGTGTCAATGGGAGGCTTATAAAAAATCGATTCAATCAAAACAAAAATCTAAGAAAATGAAAAATTAACAAAAGCGTAGGATAATAATTAAAATAAAATCCTAAAAAGTGCTTAGCCAAAAATTTATAAAAAGGGTCCCCATTATTTGAAGTGAACAAGTAAAAAATGGGGGGGGGTTGTGTTTTACCACAACAATGGCGATACACGGGAGAAGAACCAGTTATCTCTATTTGATATGAATGACATTTTCCTAAAATTCAAGTAAAAATAATTAAAGAAAAGAGAATTATACTTAAAATGCTTGACTAGGTTCATTAATCTGAATAAAAGAAAGAATCATCTAACTGTAATTTTTCTTAAAATTTCTCATAAATTAAAATATTTCAAAACTCTATATCAGTCCTTAATTAGTTGTAGAGATAAAGCAGGGGTCACTTTACAGCTTAGATTTTTTTAAAATATATTCATTTGTCACACGTAGAGCCACTGTTGCCAGCAAACATCTATAGTCTCGACAGGGTTACCTTTTAATCACCAATGATTCAGAATCCTATCTCTTTAAGAATTATTGACATAGAGATAAATCCATTTATATTATTATTATTATTATTATTTTTTATTTATTTATTTTTATTTTTATTTTTTTATTTTTATTATAAATCTTAAAAGCCATTGTCCTGGTTTGGTAGCCAGATAGTTGACAATGCCATTCACTGGTTATAATTGGACTGAACAAGCTGGCTCGTGATGAGACCCCTTGTCTTATAATTGTTTGCAATCATAAGCCATTACCTTGGTTTGTTTAACAGTGTTGGTAATGTCAGCCTATTTTTCCCCTATGATTATGGTAAGCATGCTCATGATGAGACCTCTTATCTTTTAAGTTTAAATATATCTCTGGATTATACTCTAGAAAAATAAGACTCTTCGAGACAGGGAGAATCATTGACTCCTTAAGAGTTAAGAATGACAATTTCAAAGTTAAAAGGTGCTTTGCTGTAAAGTGTCTTTACTTGGTTAAAAATAACTTTTCTTGACTGATAATCGAACTTTGAAAGATCTTAATAAAATATTGAAATCTCAAAATGATTACAATTTTGATGAAAAAGAAATTTCTCCAGATTTTATGATACTTTGTCAACTTCTCTAAATTGGTAATCTCTTCCTTAAGTATGTCTACCTTTATAATAAGAAAATCAAACTTTACTAAGAGATTTAAGAAAAAGTTAATAGATGATTATTAACAATTTTTTCTCCATGTATACTGAACATAGTTAGGTAACAAGAAGACCTTCCATATAAATCATGGCAAAGTCACCAAAATCAAAACTGAGAATCAAAGGAAAAGAATTCTTATTCTAAAATAAAAAAGAAACTAACAAACAAAAATAAAAATGAAGAAATTTAAAAGTGGAAAGGAAAATTCAAGTTTCGCAAGATAAACCCAAACAAGAATGTTTATAACAATGTCTCAACATATGAAGAAAAAAAAAATAATCGTGTAACCAATCCTTCTTATGTCGAGATTTAGAAAAATCATACCTTGTAGGGTTGTAAGTGTTCTAGGCTTTTTGGATAGAAATGACGATAAAATTCAACCACAATGAAAACTTTCTGTCTGATTTCAATCTTTTTGTTTCCAAGCATCATCTTAATCATTTTCTAATAAAAATGAATGCTTAAAGAAACATATTAAAGGTTCAGAAACTTCCTAGCGCAGTTGTTTCAATGAGGATTATCGCTGCTTCTTGAAATTAAGCCAGGAGAAGAGTATGGACTTCAAAAATATGATCCGGCAGAGGATTGGAAGCTTTTATGAAGAGCTGCAAAACAGATTCATGCATCAGAAAAACAAAACTGAAACTAAAGTAACGAAATGGAAATTAATGAAAGTGGGTACATGAATCTTACCATTGGATAATTGCTTTTGATCTTACCTGAAATGTATCAGTTTCTCCAAACTAGCTGACTTCTTATTTTAATTAACATAAAAAACATGAAGAAATCAAACTAACCAAAATCCTATAACCTAAAATCATTATTTATTTTATCTAAACTAAAGAAAGCAGTAAAATAAAAAAAATGGAATACTTAATGTTCGAGGGAAAACAAATGCATCAGAAATGAGAATGAAAATTTGCAGTAATTACTGTTTCTTAAAATATTATAAATTTCATATAAACTCCATGATTTTATAAATTTTCCAGAATCAAGACCACATCCAAGATAATAAAATTTAAATGTGAAGATAGAGAGGTCTTGAATTTCTTTTTAATTATGGAATTTATATATTTAAAATTGAAATATATGAGAATTCAAAATGATTTGAATATGCTGCAAATTTATCATTAACAACTTTATTACCATATTGGTTATCCAAGCTCGCTTTTAAAATAACACATCACCGTATTGGATGATTCACATCACATGTTTCTTCACCATGCTTCAAGTTTAATTTACGAGACTTCACCTTTGTTGCTATGCCATATATCGATTAAATGTTAATGACTCATAGGCATGCATTGAAAGCTATCACATCAGAGATTGCAATGGCAAATTGCCGATATGAAAACATGTAATCATAATAATGGAAGTATACTTCAACTGCAAACCTCTGATATACGAAATGCGATATGGCATATGAGTGAAGTAATACATCGGAGATCTTTTATGAACAATTTTTTATCAAAACTGCTAAGAGCTACTTCCGATGAAACATTTCGCTACAAATGGTTGTGAAGTGGATGATGTGATATCGGAATAAAATGATTGATGAAGATGAGCAGGCTGAGAATATTACAAACATTTTCACTGAAGTATCAGCAATATGAAAATCATGTTGAATCCTATGATATTGCTTGAAATTTTAATTGGGTTTTCTGATGGTTGAAAGCAAAGTTAAAAATGCTCAAATTCTCAAAATAAAATTTCCCTGAACCTGTTGCAAATTTGAAATCGGTTTGCTGCTTACTTTAAGTTTTGAAAACACATGAAAACCTGCAATTAAAACAGAAAAAGTATCAAAAATAAACTAAAGAAAAGATAAACTAATAATAGATGAAAATGAACTTGTAAATGCATACCTAGAAGGAAATTGTCTGTAGATTTTACCTCATGAATCTTCAAATTCTTCCTTCGATTTATCAAAATTCTGACTTTGTTCAAAATCATCTCATTATTTATTCTAAATCGGAGTGAGCAATCAACCTAAATAAGATATGTTTATTTATGTTTAGGAAATATAAAATTTACCAGAAATAAATATGAAACTATGCTTCCTTTTTGAATTGCAACAACAATTTATTACCTCTGCACATTCCGAATTAACTTAAGAAAAATCTGTATTGTTATAGTGATTGTTCAATAATTCCTTTAGTAAATGAATATGATGCATATTGCAACATCAAATAATAAACTAAAGGTTTGAATGGGATAAAGCCACTAATTGTAGAAAAATGTCAAAACAGATTTGAATGTGTGCACACAGCAAAATGGACATCCTAAAAGTTGGCTTAACAAAGTTCGAGGAAGATAGTATGAACTTCATATGATTACCACGAAAGATTAGACTGACTAATAATGATTGAGTTAGAATTAAGCTTATCATAGACAGTCATACATTTCATGGGATAATGAGATCATGAAGCTTTTATATCCTCAAAACCTTTATCATATAAATTTCAAAAGAAAATCTTAGAAGAAAATCCCGAAATTAAGAAAAGTGGCTTTGAGGTGATTGGTGCCAAGTGCAACCTTAATTGAATTTAATCAAGACATTATTCAAAATAGACAGAGATGTATTCATGGGTAGAGGCATTGCTGCAAGAAATTTTAAAAAGGAAAACAAGAATTAAAATTTTCTGATAGGAAGAAAATATTTCACTGAAAATGTATATGATATGAGAAGGGCTGATTGCTTCCTTTATTTTTAATCTGCAAAACTATTAAAAATAAATTAACTACATAAAACAAACAAACTAAATTAATTCTACTTCTATTCTAACCATATACATGAAAATGACTAGGTATAGTCATATTTCCAGTGTAACCATTTTCTCATTTTTATTCCTGCATATATGTACAATTCAAATGTTAGTAATAAAAATACAAATCTAATTGAACTAAGAAAATTAAACCTGAAATCAGAATGTACAACTATTGTTAGAAGCCTATCTAAAACCTCATTCTCATGAAATTTTATTTCCAATTGAATACCAATTGGATCATAGAAATCTGGATGGATTTCTATTAATAATTGGGAAATGTTCAAAAGAGGAGATGAAAGGCCAAATTATGGATATAAGCTTTTAGATTCAAAGGCCTGAAAAAAACTGTCAGTGTTATGTGTAAATGTTAAGTTATTGACAATCTTCCATGAAGGAAAAATTTCCAAATATTTTTCAAATGAATTAATGAAAAATGGATGGAAATCTTTCAAATGAAATGGAAAATTATTAATTAAATTGGATTGCTGGCAAATTTCTAAAAATACATTTTTTTGTTGATATTGCCTTTAAGAAGATAGAAGATTTTGATAAAACATTAGCATTGATTGAAATTGAAATTGAAATAGTTTTTGATGCTTTTGATTATAGTATAAAACTTCAATTTTCCAACAAGACAATGTATCAATTGAATGTTTGATAATAAAGTGTTCAATATGCCAGTGTAATGTATCAAAAATTTGAAAAATAAAATCTGAAAATAAATCTGATTTAATACAAAATAAGTGAGGAAACAAAAATAAAATGAAATCACTATTTGTACAACTAATGTTACAGCACAATTGAGATTGTTTTGAAATAATTTTTTTTTCACAAGGATTGGTCAGAATTATGGAATTTGAGTAATTTCGAATTCCAACTTGTGAATTAGAAAGAGATTTATGATTATGAACAGGAATGAAAGCTTGATCATGATATGAATCATAAATTGGAATATTTTGTTGAATAGTGAAATCATGAAGATGATTATCTGCTTTAAAATGAGGATTAGTTGAAATAATTTCTAAATTATAATGTTCCTCATTCCCAGATGTTATTTGAATTTTCTTATGAGAATTCTTTTGAGAAAAATAGAAATCAACATCTTCTATGTCAGAGTAATTATCATAAATGACTTCACAGGATTCTTTAGAATTCCCTTCAATCTCATCCAATATATCGAAACAAAGAGGAACAAGAATTTCATGTTTATTAATGCCAAAAGAATGATCATTAATTGCTTCTCTATCTTGATAAAAATTTAATGGTAATTCATTTAGATCAGCCTCTGTATTTTCTGAAATATCATCAATACCAAGAGGAGAAAAATTACCATCATTAAAAATATCAGGATAAAGGGAAAAATGTGAATCTGAAATAATGCATTTAAAAATGTCCCTGTTTGGGAAGTCTTGTGCATTAAGCCCATTGTAAATTTCATATTCTAAATCATTCCTTTGTGTGCTCATGCTTTCTTGAAGAAGACTGCTTTGATGCTCTGATTTCAGTGTTTGTTCATCATGAAAAGATTCAGAAATTTGTACAGCAGTTTGCATGCTATTACTTATTTTGATTGTTGTTTGCACTTGCTGATTTGCAATCTGATTTTCTGAATTTAATACAGAGAAACTTTCAGATTCCAATGCAGGTCTTTCTCCAAAATTTCTATTGTTGTCTTCTTGCATTTGATTAGAAATATTTTCCAAGCTTTGTGAAACCTCTTCATCACAATTTATTTGCGCATCCATATTGGAATTTTCATTTATATTGGAAGGAGATGGAACAAAGCTTGAACTAATTTCATATGGATCAGGAATAGGAGGAAGAGAATAATTATGTTCAAACCAATCTAGTGATTTTTCTTTCACAGGTTCATCTTTGAAATTAAATTTTAAACAATTCAAATGAAATCGAATATTAAAATCACTAACAGACTCATTTTCATTTCTTAGATATTCAATTTCATCACATACTTGATCATAATCATAGTGGTCAAATTTAAAAATTAAAATTGTAACAAATTGATCACAGCTGTGAATTGAGGCAACCGGAAGAGTTCTACACCAGTTTCTGGCTTTTTCCGCAAATGTGAGAGTAAAAATTCTGCATAAAATGCCTTCATCAATTCCTTGAAAATCATAATTTGAAACATTTTGAATAAATTGAAGGACATGATTAAAGACAGAAGAATTTTTCTTACCATTGAATTTTACCTGAGACAAGAGTCTTACCACTTCGGGTGGAGTATTGGAAGATGTACGTCCATGGATACAACTCCAAATTGGAAGTTTAAAAGGAGCCATTGTGATTAAATAAAATGTTAAAATTGAAAAGACTCCAACAGACAACAAGTTTCAGGGCCTCCTTCTAGCGCCAAAAATGTTGAAGCCTCGAAAATCGTTGCTACAACATTGGGGGATAACCACCCGGTCCGGACCTTAATACAACTCCTTTTCCGTTTATGATAGTGGCTCCGACTGGTTTAACTAGGTCCAGTTACCTTTTCCCTATTGCTATTGGTTTACGATGTATCGTTAACTACCAATAGACAGGGATATCAGATCAATTCTTCTTGCTGATCAGGCAAGAGAATGACCCTTAAGCTGATTTGGGTTCAGCCAAACCACAACTAAGATTTTTCCTCTTTGAGAAGAGGACTTAAAAGAATGTAAATTTAATCTAATTGCAAACTTATTCTATAATTCAAGCAAAAAGAAACTAATCTAAATCCTATCTCAATCAGGTAGATGAAAATCTAACCCAACTAAGAGCAAGATAATTAAGTAATGAGGATTAAAATATGTTTGGCTTTTAATTTATGTCAAACTAATGAAGAAATTCAATTAGCCCACATTTGTGAGTACCAAAACACATTCTATTGAGACCATTTGACTAAAATAATAAATCAACAACACTCCGGAAGAAATTCACAAAAATGATATCGATTATCATATCAGTCAAACTAATAATTAAACAATAACATGTGGAAGAAATTCACAACACATTACTATTTAATAAATCAGTGTTATAAGACAGATTTTTGAGTAATAGTTACTCAGAAATCAGAGTTTAATTCATAAGAGCAGAGATACTTAACAATTTGAGACAAATTATCCATATCAACAGAAATGCCAAAACATGAATAAAATGAAACAACAATTTTATTAAAATAAAAATGAAACTGGTATTTGATACAGAAATGCCAAAAATACCAGTTAATTGAATCTGCTTCTCTGATCCTGGTCTCTAACAATACTTTACATTACTTGAATTTCTACTTTCAAGACTAGAGCTGCAGAAATGCAAACTCTGCCCATCATGCATAATTCAAGATATAAAGAATAAACCCTCATTAATGTTCAGATCTGAAATTTTCTCTCCTCCCCATCTACAACTCTAAATTCCTATTACAGAAATGCTTTTAGAAGTCTGGAATTGCAGATGAGAGCAACCTCTTTTACATTTTGCAATCTGCAATTTATAATCCTTCCAAAAGTATTTTTAGAAGAGAGTTTGTTGAAGAAAAATCTGCCCAATCTAATTTTAATTGCTCAAAAATTCCAATCTTTAATTGCAGGAGTCTTCTTATTGATTGAAATCTTTTTCCTCAATATCTCTTCTGTTGTTTTTCCTACAAAAATGAAATTAAAATGAATTAAGATGCAACAATAAAATCCAAATATTATTTCTAACATTAAAACAAATCCAATCAAATTCTATTTAAATAAATAAAAAGGAAATTTGAGCTTCTTATTGATACTCATAATGATCTTAATTAACCAAGGATAATATTGATGCATGAATCTGCAATTAGAAGAGGCTGGGCAAATGAAAATGAAGAAAACAAAACTCAGAAAATTGATTTTATTTTTAGAAATTCGGAGCTTGATCTTCTGCCTGATTTTTTACCCAATAAATCATCAAATCTGTTAGTGAAACCTCCTCAGAAATGTTCTCCTTGATTTTATCTTTCCAATGAGCCGTCCTGGGCCTCATTTGGTCAAGTATAACTCAATCTATGAGCTTCTAAAGTTGATGAGTCAAATCTGGCATAAATCTGGAAACTCTGTTTGCTGGGCTAAAAATTAGAATTTTTAATTAGAAATTTAATCCTAAATTAGATTCTAATTATCTAATAATTAATTCTAAATTAATTATTAACTAACTAACAATTAATTCAGTTACAAAATTAAATTAATATACAAATGATTTGAAAAATTTAAATACGATTAATATTATAGTTCAAATTATATCAAAATTATAATAAACATTATAATTATAATATAATTATTATAATATAACAAATATAAAAATTAATTTACAAACCATTGGGATCAATCCAAACCTAAAGCCCATAAAACAAACCATTGAAATCAATATAAACCCATTAATTCATCCACGTGAGATTATGGAGGGATATGGTGAGTGGAGTGTGAGGTGAGGGTGAGTGAGGTGGAGATACGGGAGGCATAAGGGATGAAAAAAAAAAAAAAAAAAAACTTCATATTAAAAATTTTTAACACATCGCATATCACAAGAACCTTGGATGGGGGTTTTTTAAATGTGCATGTTCTAAAAAATGCGATGGATAAAAAATTGCGATATTGCGATATGCGATGGATCCGAAATTGAAAAATTGCGATCTTGCGATATTGCGATCTGCGACGAATCTGAAATTTGCGATCTGCGACGGATTCTGAAATTTGCGATTTGCGATCTGCGATCTGCGACGGATTCCGAAATTTGCGATCTGCGATCTGCGACGAATCTGAAATCTGCGATCTGCGACGGATCCGAGAAATTTTTTTTTTTTTTTAAATAATAATATATATTTTTTAATATTAATTTTTTCTAAACTACAGCTACTCTGAAAATAAATAAAAAGAATAAAAATAGCATTTTTAACCCAGACTAGAAAAATGATGGTACTTCAAAGGAGTACCATTTTTAAACCAGTTGACCAAATGAGGCGAAACAAGCGTCAATGGGAGGCTTATAAAAAATCGATTCAATCAAAACAAGAATCTAAGAAAATTAAAAATTAACAAAAGCGTAGGATAATCATTAAAATAAAATCCTAGAAGGTGCTTAGCCAAAAATTTATAAAAAGGGTTCCCATTATTTGAAGTGAACAAGTCAAAAATGGGGGGGGTTGTGTTTTACCACAACAGGACCCTACTACCTGAGAAACTCTGTGAATATTGTTTAGATAAGTAAATTTATCCTTGTTTCATTCATAGTTCAAGTAGTTTTCTAAAATTTATGTTTTTATGCTCATTCACATCAAATGTTACAGCTAGTCTTGTTCTTACGAATTACTCCAAAATATCACTAACACTGAATGAGACATAGTTGTGGTGTTTTAGAGTCTAGTTGCATTTTTTTTCTGAACTTCATATTTTATGCTCAATGACATCAATAGTTACAACCAGTCTTGTTCTTATGAATTGTTCCAAAATATCACTAACACCGAATGAGATAGAGCTATAGTATTTCAGTGATTAGTTGCACCTTAGTTTAGTTGTAAAATTCCGGAGGTTAATGGCACTCTAGTTCAATTTTGTTCACTGCATTTCAAGTTTGATTGGTTGCACTCTTGTTTAGTTCTGTTTAATGTATTTCTAGTTTCATTAGTTAGTTGTATGCTAGTTTTGTTCCATTAGACTTCAAGGCCTTCATTATTTACAAACTACTCTTGTTATTAATCTCTTCCAACACATCATCATATGTACAGAAATTAGTGATATCAGTTCAAGGCCTTGACTTTTCTGCAATCTCTTATAATTTTACAAACAACCTTTCTTCCAAAACTATTCCAAAAGATTTCTGACTTTCGAATGAGGCTTAGTAGTGACAATTTGAGTTGCATAATGGATTAATTTCAGTGTCATAGGATAATTTAGAATATAGTCACTCACTATGTTGCAAACTATCTTTTCCAAATGTGTTCCAACAAATTTCTAGCCATGGATGGGATTTTCTCTGTGATATTGTAGATTGTTGTTTACTTAGAAGAACCTCATTGCATTAAACTTATCATTTTCTCAAGTTATTCGAACATATTTCTAATGAATGAATTGGAATGAGTTCATGTTATGAGTTATTGAATTCATGTTATGAGTTATTTTTCTTGTTAAAGTTTTGCATTTTTTGTTCTCAAGTGCCATATATAGTTTAGAATAGGTTTTGCCCTGTTTTAGTGTGATCAACAACTTCTCTTTACCAACACTTAGTTATTTTCCTCTTAAGAATAAAAACACAAAACAAAAAACATTGGAAAAACACTAAACACAATGTAGTGAGAAACAGATACCTAGGCACATATAGTGCACTTCACTTCAACAGTTTACTAACCCTGGTTGACAATTTATGAAATCAATTTAGGAACACTAAGTTGAGCAGAAATTTTGGTGCCATTGTCGGGGAAGTGTAACTAGGTAGCCTTGTTTCTTACCTCCCAAAAACAATAACATGCATAGAGAAAGAGACTCAAGGGGTAGATTCATAAGAAGCAGAAGCTTGATTCCTAGAACACCATTTGTTTCACCAAGACCAAGAGCCAGCACACCTCCAACTCAAACCCACATTCCATCCTTTACTGATCCTAGACTTCCAGAGAACTTAAGATCAGATATTCCATTAGAAAGACTTTCCACTTTATCCACTGAACCTGTCTTAGAAGAAGATCCTGAGACCCCTGCTAGGGACATAAACTTTTCAACTTCCACAGAAGAATCAACTATGGCAGAAGAAGGGGGAGGAGGAGTTTTTAATGGATAACACACACTATTTGGAGGGGGTAGAGGTAGAGGTAGAGGAGAAGGAGGTAGAGGTGCAGAAGGAGGAGGCAGAGGAAGAGGTAGAAGAGAAATGGGAAGCTCTTTTGGGTTTCCTATAATAGATGAAGAAACCAATGCAACTATGAAAAACATTTCACCCTCTGTCCTTCCAAACTTTTATGGAATCAAAACTGAAGATCCTGAAACCTTCCTATTTGAATTTGAAGTCCTATGTAGAACCTATGACTACTTATAAGATGCTCAAAAACTTAAACTATTCCCTTCAACATTGAAAGAAGCAGCATTAAAATGGTTTATGAGTTTGATCAACAGTTCTATTAGGACATGGGAAGACATGAAACAAGAATTTCTAGAGAGGTATTTGGATTACTATATGCCATTCAACCATAAGGAGGAAGTGTTTAAAATGTTACAAAAAAAGGATGAAAATTTGGAAGATTTGTTGGAGAGGTTTAACTATAACATCAAGAGGGAAAAAATGGAAAACTTAGATCAAGACACTTTGAAAGCTCTCTTATTGAAGACAATTAGGGATGAATGGTTAGATATCCTTAACATGATGGGAAAATGGGATATATCTCAGCTCACATTACCTAAAATAGCTGAATTATGTATCAACCTTTCAAGAGGGAAATCTAAAACTATAAAAGGACCAAGAGACCCTGCTCTTGCAAGGGCAAGTAAGTCTACTTCTGGGATAGTAAGTAGGGTAGAAATAGGACATATGCTTGATGAATTCAAATTTGATATTTTAGGGAGTCTTAGTGAACAAATAGACACCCTTAAGTTACAAAAAAGCATAAAACTGAATCTGACGCCTTAGCAATATTCTGTCCCAAATGTAGAAAGAAGCATGCCTTGAGAGAGTGCCCTTTGGATGAAAAAGTAGTAGAGACCTGTGTAATTTGTTTAGAAAAACATGAGACCAAGAGTTGTCCTTCACTTCCTGGTCTTAAAGATGTATTTCAAGAAGAAACCTCTACAAATTCCACAGAATCTCTCAATTTTGTCTCTAGAAGGCCTTGGCAAGGACCTTAAACACAAGGATTCCATGATCAGATGTATAATCAACCCCCACCAAATTGGAATTCTTTGTAGCAACCTTGGCCCCAATTCCAAAATCAATCTCAAACTTGGGCACAAGGAGCACAAAATCCCTATGGAAGATACTCTCAATACTATCAATATCCACCATATCCACATTTCCCTCCTCAACAGAATTTTCAACAAAATCCTCAAAATCCACCACTTTCATTACCATTTCCTCAGAAAAAAAATCAATTTCCTGCCCAACCCATACCAAACCCCAACAATAAAAATCCTCAGAATACATACATGATAGAAGGCCAACAGTTTCCAACTTATTTGATTACTCCTTTAGACCTTAGCGATGTTCAACTTAGGTCTGGAAGAATACTTGAAAAGAAGAAACCTTTTATAATCATACAAGAGAAAAACAACTTTGATGAAGACTCTCTACTGTTGAATAAAAGTCTTGAAGAGAACACACCTTTCCAAGACCCAAACATTGAAAAATCAAAACAAAAAGGACCAATAATTTCAACTCCTATATTAGAGCAGCCATCAACATCCACTTCTACACCTCCCTTTCCAGAAAGATTACAAATTGATAGAGGTGTAGAAAAAAAAATTATGGTGCCTAATTATGATTTCTTAGATGAGCTGAGAAATTTTTGTATTAAGATCTCATTATTGCAAGCTATCAAGGAAATTTCAATCTTAGCAAAGACAATAAAGGATTTGAGCATGAAGAAAATAGGAAAAAGAATAAGAGAGACAAAGAAAATTCAACTGGCAGGAAAAATAGCAGATATCATGATGGGTAAGGCTGCCATTCCAAATTATCTAGACCCAGGAAATCCAGTTGTTAAAATACACATCAATGGAACTGAGATCCAAAACACACTTATTGATTTAGGAGCAGCAATCAATATCATGAGTAGACAAATTATGGATAAAATAAAACTTCCTAATCTTCTTTTTACACCCACATTATTACAATTAGCAGACAGATCTGTGATCAAACATGATGGGGTAATAGAAGACATTCCAGTGTCCCTATATTCTTGGGAGTATCCTGTGAATTTTATTATCCTAACTCCTAAGAGAAATCTAGGAGGGCATACTATTATATTAGAAAGACCTTGGTTAGCTATAGCTGATGATTTCATTATTTGTAGATCTGGTGATATGTACATCTCTGATGGTAGTTCAACCAAGAATTTTACCTTGTATCCTCCAACAAAAAAAATTACGAAATTAGATGATACTCAATGGATAGAGGATGAAGAAGACTTACAACGTCTCTTCACAATTTCAAAAATTAGTGAAGATAACCAGATTTTGAATACCTTGGAAAACTTTGAATCCTCTTCAGAATATAAACATGAACAATTTCAAGAAGAATCGAACATTGAGATTTTATCATCAAGGCAGATGTCTCTCTATTCCATGGATAAATTTGGCAACTCTACAATTGAGATATTTCCAGGAAAAAATTTAAACATAAACAAGAACCTAGAGAAATCTCAACAAGTAGAGCTAGTCAAGATATTACAGAGACATTCTTCTGCATATGCATGGGAGTACACTGATATGAAAGGGATAAGCCCTAAGACTTGCACTCATCACATCTACATAGAGGAAAATTGTAAACCAATCAGACAACCTCAGAGACGAATGAATCCAAATCTTAGGGAGATTGTTAAAGAAGAATTACATAAATTGTTAAATGTCAACTTTATCTATCCCATTTCAGATAGTCAGTGGGTTTCTCCTTTGGTAATTGTGCCAAAGAAAAATGGTAAATGGAGGGTATGTATTGACTACCAGGAATTTAACAAAGCTACTCTTAAAGATCATTTTCCCCTACCTTTCATAGATCAGGTATTAGATACATTAGCTGGCAAAAAGTACTTCTCATTTTTAGATGGGTTTAGTGGTTATAACCAAATCCAAGTAGCACTTGAAGATCAAGAAAAAACCACATTTACCTGTCCTTGGGGTACCTATGCTTACCGAGTATTGCGATTTGGATTATGCAATGCAGCTGCAACATTTCAAAGGGCAGTACTAGGAATTTTTTCAGATCTAATACATGATTGTGTAGAGGTATATATGGATGATTTCACAGTTTATGGAAACACATTTGAAGAAGCTTTAGTAAACTTGGAAAAAGTTTTAAAGAGATGTAAAGAAGCAAATCTTTCGCTAAGTCATGAGAAGTGTTTTATGATGTTTACTAAAGGAATTGTTTTAGGACATCATATTTCAGGGGATGGGATTAGAGTTGATGATTCAAAAGTTGAAGTCATCTCTAACTTATATATTCCAAGTTGTCAAAAAGATGTTAGGAGTTTTCTCGGATTTACAAGATATTATCGAAGGTTTATAGAAAACTTCACCAAGATAGCATCTCCACTTTTCAAATTACTTACCAAGGACTGTGAATTCAAGTGGAATCCTGATTGCCAGTTAGCCTTTGAGACCCTGAAAACAAAAATCTCTAAAGCACCTATTTTAAGGGGACCTAATTGGAAGTTACCTTTTCATATTTCAACAGATGCCTCAGATACAGCTTTAGGAGCAGTATTGGGACAAAAAGACCTGATTCCTTATGCCATCTATTATACAAGTAAAAATTTGACTCCTTCAGAGTTAAATTATACTGTAACTGAAAAAGAGTTTTTAGTTGTTGTTCATGCCATAAACAAATTCAGACACTATATAACATGCTATGAAACTTTTATTCACACAGATCACTCTGCAATTAGATATCTAATGAAAAAATCAATTACTAATGGCAGAGTTATAATATGGTTATTGATTTTACAGGAATCTAACATTACCATTCTAGATATGCCTGGAAAACAAAACATAGTAGCTGATTTCCTATCTAGACTCCAAAACATCAAAGACAACACCCCAGTTGAAGATCAATTCCCTGATGAATATCTTTTTGTAATTTCTACTCAAACTCCTTGGTTTGCTGACATTGCTAATTATTTAGTTTTAGGGAAATTTCCTTCAATAATGAATGCAAGAGACAAAAGAAAGATCATTTTTGAAAGTGCAAAATATTCATGGGTTGCTAATGAGTTACACAAAACAGGTCCAGATTTTATCATTAGTAGATGTGTTCGGGAAGATGAGATGCCTGAGATCCTCAAGGCATGTCATGATGAACCTTGTGGCGGACACTTTGCTGATAAAAAGACATCTTATAAGGTCCTTCATTTAGGATACTATTGGCCATCACTTTTTAAAGATGCTAAAGAGTATGTCAAAAGGTGTGACAATTGGCAAAGGGTAGGGAAACCTTCTCCTTCAGGTGAGATGCCATTGCAGCCTCAGGTACATATTGAACCTTTTGAAAAATGGGCTTTAGATTTTGTAGGACCTATTTTTCCTCCATCAAGACAAAATAAATATATATTATTTTGCACTGATTATGTTACCAAATGGGTAGAGGCCAAGCCATTACTTTATGCTACTGAAGCATCTGTAGTTAATTTTATTTTTGAGGATATTTTTACTCGTTTTGGTGTCCCAAGGGAAATTGTTACAGATGAAGGAGCTCAATTCACATCAAGGCTAGTGGAAAAAATGATGGAAAGGTATAAAATCAGACACATAAAATCTACTCCCTATCATCCATAAGCAAATGGTTAAGTGGAATCTACCAATAAAGTCATTGAATGGATCCTAACAAAGACTGTTCATTTACATAGAAGTGATTGGGAAGACAGGATTCCTGAAGCCTTGTCGGCCTATAGAACTACATGGAGAAGCACAACAGGTCATACTCCCTATGAACTTGTTTATGGAAAACAAGTTTTGTTTCCCATAGAGTTTCAGATTCAAACTTTTAAAATGGCAGTTCAGCTAGGACTTGATCGAATAGAGGCACAAAATCACAGATTGGAGCAGATTAATGAATTGGATGAGATCAAACAAGATGCAGTCTAGAAAACAAGTATAGTCTAAC
This sequence comes from Pinus albicaulis, assembly GCA_034641835.2. NCBI lineage: Eukaryota > Viridiplantae > Streptophyta > Pinopsida > Pinales > Pinaceae > Pinus > Pinus albicaulis. Next base: position 449,352,566 of record CM076571.1, on the reverse strand, counting down.
AGCAAAGGACTAGATGGCATGATAAGTACATCAAGGAAAATAATTTCAAAGAAGGTGATTGGGTTCTCTTGTTTGATTCAAAGTTCAAAGATTTTCAAGGTAAATTCCAAACACATTGGCTTGGGCCATATGAAATTATGAGAATTTTTGACAATGGAGCAATAAAAATTAGGACAATAGATGAAGAGGAGGTCACTTTTCTTGTAAATGGTCATAGATTGAAGTTGTATCATAAGCCACTTTCAAGAGAAGAATTTGTCAAGAGATTCCAGGAAAACAGTGGTGTGAAGTTAATGAAGAAGAATTTTTCTTCTTCATCAACTTAGTTGAATTTTTCTGAATTCAAATGAAAAAAAAAAAAAAAAATTAAAAAATAAAGTATAAACATGAAAACCAATCACTGATTAGCATGTTTATACAGAAAAGATAAAGTGAAAATAAGAATCCTTCTGACACTTTAGCTTTTCAAATTTGTTATTTTTCTGCAAGCAGCTATCAAAAAATCATAAGTCTCACTCCATCATTCATTCCATTCATTCATATTTCATTCACTCCACTCATCCATACTTCATTCACTCCATTCCATGGTCCACCTCATTTTCATCTCAGATTGTTAAAATTTGATCTCTTTCTGCAATTGAATATTACAAATCATAAGTTGTAGACCACTTTTCATATTTCACTCCACTTTACATTTAAAATCCATTTCATTCCATTACATTTCACTTCACTCATGCTCCATTATACCATATTTCATGATCCATTATAATTCACTTCATACAACATTCCATTCTATGTCTCAAAGCTCCTACAGGTATATTCTGCAGTCAGACATTCTGCAGCTAGCTAGACATTCTGCAGCCAGATATCCTGAAGGAAATTATCCAGCAACCACTTGTTCAACAAAAAATTGACCCTGCACACCTATGTCAACAAGCAAAATCAAAGGGATTATGAAAACTGAAAAATAGATGACTTTCAAAAGAGGACAAAGCATATCAAAACCACAAAAATTAAAGGAAAGGCAAAGGTAAAGTTGTAAAATTATTATGATGACAGAATATGAAAGTTATAGTATAGTTAAGTCATGTGTGATTCAAAAAGTTGTTTTGATTATTCGTGTTGATCATGCCTATTAAACCTATCATAAAAACTTTGGACAAAATCCCTTCCATTCCACCATTTCAAATCATCATTTAAAACTTAACGATTAAGTACTGAAGTGACCTATTCGGTCACGTCACTAGCCGAAGTATTCAGTGATGATTTTGAATTTCTTACGAGATATTTCCGCGGTCTTTTCTTCCATGATGGCTCTCAAACTCATTAATTCATGTGAATTACCCTCACCAAACTTCACTCATTCTATAACCTCTTCATGTCATCCTTCCGTAGCTAATTCCTACTGCATAAACAGAGAAGGCACCTTTGGGGTAAAAACAACTCTTTAACAACTATTTTCATCGTGGATAGAAGAGCAGTAAATTGAAGGTTGAGAAGAGAAGCTATGGGTCTCATAGTAAGGTTCGAACCAGTCGGAACCAAATACTTAGAGGGTTACCCACAGATTAGAGAAATGCTACAGCAGGTTGGGTGGTTACAGTTTTTGGAAAAATTCAATGGTTTTCATAAAGAGGTAACTAACACATTTGCACGGTCATTCAATGGAGCAGAAGTTGAAATAGGAGATGTTAAATTCACTATTACAAAATCTTTCATTGTAGAAGCAGAAAAATTACCCAGGAAAGGTGAACGATGGTTCAAAAATAGGGAATTTCATAATGAGGCATGGAGGCAAATGCTAAAAAACGCCAGGTATGGATATTTCCATTTTTAAGAAGGGCATTCTTAGCTCAGCAATGAAGAATAAATGAAGGAATATGTTGCTCATTTTGCAAAAGTTTATAACTTGTGAGGGAAGGTTTGTTACCCTCTATGATTATCATATTCGGTTAATGATGCATTTCTTAGATGAAGAAATCAATTTACCTTTTTTCCTACTTCATAGTCTGAAAAGAATGGCTTGTAATGTTCAAAAGAGGGTTCAATTCCTGGAAACCACTTTGTACCACCATGGCCTAGTTAAAATCCTAATTGAACATCACTTGAGAAAGGCAGGAGACAATTGGGATGAGTTTCTAGTGAGGAATCACTTTGAAGAACCCAAGGAATCTCCATCTGAAGACAAACTTACAAGAATAAGCAGGAGAAGGAAAATTTCCAAATCTGTTGAAACTAAAACTGGTAAGTCCATACAACAAGACAGTGACGAGATAATTTCTGAGAAATTTGCTGAAATTAAGAAACAACTTAAAAAGGAGAAGATGGTAGGAAGGTATGCCAAGGAGAGAGGTGAAGGACCATCTCAACCAAGACGAAGCCACAGGCTTAGAGATATATTGAAGAAAACATAGGTTAGACAAATGGGAATCATAAACATTGAGGATGAAGAGACACCAACTACTAGATCACCTGAGTACCAGTACAAAGAGGTTCTTGATGAAGAAACTCCAGAGATAGACCCAACACAACAAAAAATCTATAATTATGCTGAGTCATTGGAAAAGAGAGCCTCAGAAATTAGAGGAAGAACTCCTAGCCCATCAGAATTTGTAATTGATGTACTAAGAAGAGAAAAATACAAGTTAGAAGTACTCAATAGGCACATAAAGAATGAAAATGAAATTTTGAGGGAGCAGGTTAAGCTAAAAAGTGATATGAATACAACTCTCTCTCTACAAATGGAAAAGTTGTACAAGGCTAGTGAGAAATTGAAGAAGAAAAACAAAAATTTGAGCAGGGCACTTATAAACTTGAGATTCAAGTTGGTCCTAAGGAAGCCTAGGAGGCGATTGAATATCAGGAAAATAATAATAAGGAGATTAGATGTCCTAGCAGAAGTCTCAGAATACATGAATTGATTGCATGAGGACATGCAAAAAATTTGTAGTGGGGGTATGTTGAGCCCCAAAGATGTCCTCTTCTTTCACCCAATTTCACTCCATTTCCTTTGTCCCTTATCAATTACAGGCTTAAATGATCAATAGGATTAATTAAAGTCACTTCAGGAATGTATACAATGACTGAATTGCTATATTTTCGTGGTTTTGTTGTTGTAGTAATTTTTTACTAGATTCAGCTACAAAATGCAACCATTCTATAGCTAGTCGCCTATTCCGCAGCTATATCCATATTCTCATAGGTTACAGGTGTCACTTAAAATAAAAACGCATATGGTTGAATTCCACAACACTCCCCCATCATTTCTTTTTCTCTACGAAGTCTGAGCAAGAATCTATAGGTAGTTATACACGTGGAAGAGATCAAAACTAAGAAGCAGATTCCTACCAGGACAGGGACTCTACAGATGTCTCCAGCAAGAGTATGAGGCTTCAACAGGAGTTCTAATTTGATTTTGATTGGGAAAGACACTTATCCGTATTTCCTCTCAAGGGTAGTTATGTATTTCTTTTATAAGAATGACTCGGGAGACCGAGAGACAACTAGCTAGATTGATGTTTTGTTGTTAGATCTCAAAAGTCCGTAATACTCTGTTTCTGAAGAATTTTCTCTTTAATGAAATACTTTCAATTTAATTGCATGATATAAGGAAATCTTGAGGAGATTTGTATGCTAATCCGGTGGTAGAGGGCCCCTACTACCCGGGAAGCTCTGTGCATATTGTTTAGATAAGTAACTTTAGCCTTGTTTCATTCCTAGTTCAAGTAGTTTTCTGAACTTTATGTTTTTATGCTCATTCACATCAAATGTTACAGCTAGTCTTGTTCTTACGAATTACTCAAAAATATCACTAACACTGAATGAGAAATAGCTGTGGTGTTTTAGAGTCTAGTTGCATTTTTTTTCTGAACTTCATATTTTTATGCTCACTGACATCAATTGTTACAGCCAGTCTTGCTCTTATGAATTGTTCCAAAATATCACTAACACTGAATGAGATAGAGCTGTAGTATTTCAGTGATTAGTTTCACTTTAGTTTAGTTGTAAAACTCTGGAGGTTAATGGCACTCTAGTTCAATTCTATTCATTGTATTTCAAGCTTGATTGGTTTCACTCTTGTTCAGTTCTATTTAATGTATTTCTAGTTTCATTAGTTAGTTGTATGCTAGTTTTGTTCCATTAGACTTCAAGGCCTTCATTATTTACAAACTACTCATGTTATTAATATCTTCCAACACATCATCATATGGACAAGAATTAGTGATATCAGTTCAAGGCATTGACTGTTCTGCAATCTCTTATAATTTTACAAATAGGCTTTTTTCCAAAAATATTCCAAAATATTTATAACTTTCGAATGAGGCTTAGTAGTGACAACTTGAGTTGCAGAATGGATTAATTTCAGTGTCATAGGATAATTTAGAATAGAGTCACTCACTATGTTGTAGACTATATTTTCCAAATGTGTTCCAACAAATTTCTAGCCATGGATGGGATTTTCTCTGTGATATTGTAGATTTTTGTTTACTTAGAAGAACCTCATTGCATTAAACTTATCATTTTCTCAAGTTATTCCAACATATTTCTAATGAATGAATTGGAATGAGTTCATGTTATGAGTTATTGAATTCATGTTATGAGTTATTTTTCTTGTTAAAGTTTTGCATTTTCTGTTCTCAAGTGCCATACATAGTTTAGAATAGGTTTTTCTCTGTTTTAGTGTGACCAACAACTTCTCTTTACCAACACTTAGTTCTTTTCCTCTTAATAATAAAAACACAGAACAAAAAACATTGGAAAAACACTAAACACAATGTAGTGAGAAACAGATACCTAAGCACATATAGTGCACTTCACTTCAACAGTTTACTAACCCTGGTTGACAATTTATTACATCAATTTAGGAACACTAAGTTGAGTAGACAGCTACGAACCTTGGTTAGTTCCTTTGGTTGTCTGTCTCAGAAGCCTCGATTCTTTCACAATATTTATCCTTGGCTTTTGTTGTAAAGGAAAATCCCCTCTCTGGATAGAGGTGATCCCTCTAGCCATAGGGTGGGTCTAGCAACAAAGGAACATACTAACATCTACCTTCCTATATTGTTAATGACATTAAAATCAAGGAATATGACCTACCTTGTTCTGATGTTATGTTGTCATCTTCTATCAAAGCTTCTCCATCCCTCGCTCTCTCCAAGCTCGATACACACTGCTACCAACATCCGATTACCTGTACAGACAGTCAAGACACCACAAAAAGTGTAAAATCATGACAAAAAAAAATAAAAAATACAACCTATCTAACTAATCAAGGAATGCTAGAAATCTCATTATAAATGTAAAAAAGAGTGGAAGATAAACATCAGTTTCATTTTATTATGGTAAAGACAAGGGGAGTTTACAACCAAGTCTTGATGTTGAGGCCCTCCTTCGGAAAGTCTATATCAAAGCACGTTTCCAACACTCTCATACACAAAGTTCTAATATCTCACTATGTTCCTAACACACAAAAAAAATCACACTCTACTCTATTTTCCCAAACCTATAATAGCACTATAATTGCTTCTTCTCTCTGTGATTGCCACTTCTAACTAAATAGTGTAGCAAAGGTGAAAAAGGGATCCTTATATGACAATGGAGGAGAAGTATATGGGCCCTCCAATAATGGGAAAAAGTCTTATCCTTTGGATTAGTTCCAATTTCATGGGAAGAAAAATCCAAAAGGGGAATTCAATGGCCATATCCTCAAAAACAACTTCCAGCTCTCCACTTCATGAAGCTTCTAGCCACGGAAGCTTCGTTTTTATTTAAGAAACTTTCCGAAAGAGGATAGGTGCGGGTTAGAGATTAAGACAGAGTGTTGATTAACACGGGTCTTAGTGCAAATCTCTGCTATTGGCATGGGTCAGACACTGAGACACAACATCGACCTTGAAAACTAGGTTTTTAGAGGGATATTTCAGAAAATTTGTAAAGGGAAATGAATTGAAAGACAAAGTGTGGTTCAGGGTTATGTATTCCATGCTTGGAAAGTAAACAAAGGTCACTGTATGGGTCCTCTAGGATCAAGGAATGGGGAGTACAGGGACAGTGACAATTTTATGTGTAACATATGCCCCTTAAAGTATGAAGTCCGAACACGAGTGAGGGGTGAAATTCTTTACGAGTACGTGCGAGGAACCAAATGCTGCTATCAAGAGACCTGCAAACCAACCATAGATACATGTACATAATGAAAATATCTAATGAAAATACATGAATCAAGGTATGGGTGCAACCATCTGTAAAAGAGACCATGGTATGGTCATAGCCATCCATCCGAGAAGGATCACATATAGACTCATGGTATGGTCACAGCCATCCATGTGAAAGAAACATGTATCCGATCATGGAAAAATCATATCGCCTCACAACCTAGACTCTAGAGAATAAAATCCAGGGTCTTGTGCTCCGTCATGACCTGATCAAGTACAATTTCAAGCATGCAAATAAATGAGTCCAAGTCGAACATGTAGTAAAATCACCTGATTGCTAGTCAATGTTGTAAACTGTTAACTGGCGTGAGAGAGACTACCAATAATGAAAATGGTCCTCAAGGTACTTCTAGTGAAATCCACAAAATTTGACCAATGAACTGGAGTTGAACATCGTGAAATCACTCGATCAAAGGCCAATGATGAGAACCTGTCGTTGAATGCGAAGAACTGGTCATTGAAGCATGCAAGTTCTAAGGTACCAAAAAGGAGTCTCTAGATCGACTTCCTGGATAATGAGTTGAATTCGAGAGGAAGAAATCTCTCGAAGGAGGGTGATAATGAATCCCACATCATCAATACGAAATGGAGGATGTAATATGAGTGTTTAATCAAGACTAAAACAGAGGATCAAGGAATGTAAAAACTACAGAAGGAATTTCTCTTGAACATATCAGTGACATGACTCTGGAATTTGGAAGCATTTGACTCAAATAGGATCAGAGGTCATGTTGACAAGATTGTTAATCAAATGAGAGGAAAACATATTTCCCAAACCCATGGAGACAAAGTGACGGAGTGAGGATATCCCAAACTGACATGAACTGCAGATAAGTGTCATGTTCAAGGGTTACATACTGCCTAGACAACTGACTAGCTTCCATTTTCCCCCACCATTTCTAGCAAGTACCTCTTATTTTTTACACAAGCTTGAAGAGAATAGCATATGCTTGTCATATAAGTTTTCCCTTCGGACAAATCCACCTTAGTACATTTTACGAGCCCTAGGAAGGAGGAACTCGATAATCATAATGATGATGGATCCAATGTCATGAAATTTTAACGAGCCCGACAAAGGTTAAACTAAAAGTATTTTAATATTTAGATATTTTGAAAAGAGGTGAAAAGAAAACTCCAAAAGGGCCTTTCTGTAAATATTCCCTCATACTCGAAAAGGTAGAAAAAAAAATGGGAGAGAACCTCTTAGTCGTGATTGGCTAAGGTATTCCTTTTTTGTAATTAGTTTATCCCAACCCGAGAAAGGGGCAAACGTATACTGGGTAAACGACATTTCCCAGCCTTTAATGAGTTCAAAACGACAAGAGCTCGAAAATATTTTCATGTTTTGACAGTCAGAAAAGTGCTGAAATTTGACTCCTCCTAGAGGAACGAGTGGTATTACGGGTATCAACTAGTTCTGGTGATGGTGGATCTGCTCAAAACAAGTAAAGGTCAAGAAGCTCACTAACAATACCACTCATTGCAGCAGTTCCTCAATATTGGGTAAAATAATCAAGTGAGGACATATGATTGGCCAAAAAAATGGTAATGATGGAATGAGAAAACCAAGGCTCATATGGAAAAACAGGCTGATAAAATAGCAATCACAAGAGGTAAATAAGAATGGTTTCATTTTTACAGAAGCTTGAAATCAGGAAACTCTACATGAAGTTGGTTTAATTTTTATACAAGCTTGAAATTTTTTAGAAAACTATGCTTGAAACCCGTTTCATTTTTACACAAGCTTGAAATGGAAATAAACTATGTTTGAAATCCAAGGGGCCTTGGACCACCATTATGTCTATATATATGGTTTTCCCTCCAGAAGGAGTAGGAAACTATGCAAGGATCCCTAATGGTTGACTTATTTCTCTGTTAAAAGCCAAAATATTCTGATTAATGGTCACAAACTGTAGGGAACCCAAAGCTTGCCATGTAGTTGAAGACAAAATACTAACTGAGGCACCTTCATCTATAATCATGCCTGATACAACCACGTTGTAGGCCTGCACAGTGATATCAACGGGCACATAATAAAGAAGATGGTATCCTTTAAATCGACTCCAATCAAAGGAAGCAACCAAACTACATGGAGGGGATGCCATAGGAATAAGAGGATTATCTCCTTGCATTACGGGAAGAGAAAAACCATCCTCTTAGGTTTTGGGAAAAAGAGAAGGAGGATCAATTTCTTGAACTGTGGTGACAAGAGTCAGAGGATCACCCTCATCGACCATGGACACTGGAGGATCGCCCTCCAATCCCGGGGAATCAGAGGAAACAAAAATAACATGACTAGGATGAGACGCAATCTCGATGCAAAATACCTGATGAACTGTAGATGGAATCAGGTCGAACTTCTTCTCAACCAATGATTGGTCAGAAATGGACTCAGGAGACTAGCTTTTAGAGATATTGGAATTGGCCAGAGATGAATCCTGATCAATGACTTGATAAATTAGCAGAGGACTCAAGGAAAAATTCCGATAACCAACAAGAAGACATGACTCAGAAATCGAAAGGGTATCCAATACATTAGAAGCTAAATCCATATAAGGACATAGGTGAATGGGATGTTTCCGTTCACACAACCTACAGGAAAATTTGATCTTATCATGTTTCTTACGAGTCTTAATATCTCTAGTTGAAGGCTCCTCATCAACATGATGCACAAAGGTTGATGATGAAGGATGAATTAGGCCAATGGACCACACTTCTAGCACCTTGGGAATTCTAGGGCAATCGCGAAGAAGATGGTCATCATCACATATATTGCAAGGGAATTTAACTCTGGGATACAGAGTGGGAGGTTTCTCAATATTAGCTACACAGGTAGCAAAAGCTATTGATTTTCCCCTAGCTTATTTTCCTTATTCTTCTTCGATTTCTTCTTCTTCTTCTTCTTCTTAGCCACCTGGTTACTAGAATCCAGACTTTAACCAGGAGAAGAAGAAGAACGAGGTGAAGAAAAAGGTGAAGGAGGTGAGGGGTCAATATTTATATAAACACAGGGTTGACATGGTTCGGGAGGAGGAGAACTTGGTTGAGAAACCATTTGGATGTTTGAAACCACAGGGGTCGAAAATAACCAAAACAACAAACCAATGTTTAATCCCAAGAGGGACAACCTTGCCATATATGAGGCATCAACATTTCTAAATGAAGGAAAAGGACCATGATTCCCATCTTACGGGATTCCTTGGTTGGTGAACTCTGGAAGCATTTCCATTGGAATCAACCCTAAAGAATCACTAAGGAATGTAACTTTAATCAGGAATATTTCGTGGGAAGTTATTTTTAAGACACTGAAACAAAAATTTTCCTTTTCATGTTTTAAGAGTTGAGAAAAGGACAAAAGGTGACTCTAGTCGCTTTTAGTTTGAACGAGCTCACAAGGACATGTGATCGATGATATTTTCAAATTTAAAGAGTCAGTAAAGATAAAAAATGACTACTCAGGGTATTCTAGGCAGAAAGGGTTACCAGGTAATCGTGAACTACAATATACACCTTGGTGATGAAATGAATGAGAAATGACCAAGGACTTGACTTACGATGACCAATCTCCCTGAATGATGTGTTCAGTGAATCATGATTACAACGTGGTAAAATCGGCTTCCTATGGATAAAGGATGCAACCTATAAGGGTCTCCCTTTATATACGCGATGGTACGAGGAGTATAAGTGTGTACTAGTGCTGTCTAATGCAAGATTGCGAGCGACAACTACTAGGTTTAATGATGCCAGAACATGTCACTAGCCTAGACCTCTAAGTGTGAGCGTTAAGTTTCAATGATTCATTAGGTTGATTGAGTTAATTTTATGGTTTATCTTGAATTAGGTTTCAATTCCAAGGCCCTACCATTGTCATCAGAGAACTTCTATATGCAACTATATGAGAAAATAAATCTTTCAATTTGATGAATGCTATCTAGTTAAGGGAGGAGTCTCGAACAATGATGCAACAAACAATAATATTGCAAGTGAAAATTTTATTAACTAGATGACTTTCACTATCCAAAACTAATCTAAAACATTCAAAGATGCGAATTATGTGATGTAATCTACACAAAATTCTCTTTTTGAGAACTATGCAATTGTAATCTATGCACAATTTCCTTTTTCTTTTGAATGAATAAGAATGCACTCAATGCATTTTTTGATGAAATGAGAATCTACTTAATGCACACTTTTAATGAAAGAGATTTCACTCAATGTGATTTTTAATTTTCAATCATTAAACAATGTAATCTAGGTTCAATGATAAATTTCAAACATGACTTTTCAATGCCACTTGATCTAATGCATTTCAACGAAAAGAAAAATTTGAGACGAAAACTAAAAGAATGCAAATTTCCTTAATGCAAAAAGGATGCAACCAAACATTAAGCATAGAATCTTGTTTTGAACACATTGTAACAAAATTCCTCAAAAGGCTACAAGACATATGAGTTCAAGAATAAAGAGGAATTCCAAACCATGTTCTCAAAACAAGGCATTCATTCCCTTTTACATCAAGCAATCTTACAAAGAAGAATTTTCAACTGAACAATGAGCAATGTAATCAATGCTCTGAAGTGAACAAGTAGACCAAATGAACTCGGATAGCCACTTGAGACTTGATCACTCAATCAACCAAAAAGAAAAATGTAATCAACTAGAGATGCCTCACCAAACAAGGAGACTGACTCAATCAGTAGGGCGATGTCATGTGAAGCATGCAACCAGTAAATTGATGCACAATCCTAGAATGCAAGTCCCAATAGAAAGGAACAAAAAAAACCAAAAAAGTTGAGCCAATGAGCCAATCATACCCACTTGGGTGAAAGGGAGAAATACCGAGAAAAATACTGGAAGGGAAAGACACACTGGTGAAAGACTCCAGTACAACATCAAGCTCTACCACATATATAAGATTAGCACTGATGGTGAATTTGAGTTTACATTTTCTTGTCACTTGTAATTCGGCATCATCACATGCCCAACCCAAAGGATCAGGTTTAGCATGAGTTGTAGTTTCTTGACAAATTCTTTACAGATAAGATTGACAAAAATGTATCATCCATTTTATGTTTTGTAATGGCCTTGATATGGAAAAGCTCTCTTCTTTCTTTATCATTTGGAGATTCAATGGGCTTACTAGAAGAACTAGATTGCATTAAAACCTTTACCTTTCATTCCCATGGTTGTGATTTTGGTTTCTTCACCTGAATCAAATCCTAGATCTTGTTGAGTTGTACCATCAGTATTTTGTTTCACCTTGTTATTAAAATTCTTTGGTCTCATTTCCGATGTAATTTCCAACAATCACCTTCATCGTGGGACTATTTTGGACAATGTTTACATGTAGGTTTCTCTCCCTATTTCTTGAAATTAGTCTCTTGAGTAACATTGTTCCTCTTGATTCTAAAAGAGTTTCCTGAACCCATTCTTCATCTATATATGTGGTATTAAATATAAGTATAGTACATCTCAAATAACTATGTAATCCACCTATGTATTTAAGTAGAGTATCTTGTGAAGACAAATAAACACCCAAGACAATTATGAAAATATTAAGTGGTACAACATTAAGTTATACCACATCTATAAAATTAGTAGTGATGGTGAATTGAGTTTACATTATCTGATCACTTGTAATTTGGCATCATCACATGCCCAAATAAAAGGGTAAGGTTTAACATGACATGTAGTTTCTAAATTAAGTTTCTTGACAATTTATTTAGAGATAAGATTGACATGGGATCTATTATCAAAAATTTTATCAACCTTTCTATGTTTTATAATGACCCTCATATGGAAAATATTATTTCTTTATCATTGTGGGATTCAATAGGCTTACTATAAGAACTCGTACTTGCATTAGGAGCTTCAACTTTCATTCCCATGGTTGTGATTTTGGTTTCATCACCTAAATCATATCCTAGATATTGTTGAGTTGTAGCAATACCCTTTTGTTTACCCTTGTTATTGAACTTATTTGGTCTCATTTTTGGATGTAATTTCCAATAATGGAATTCATCATGGCCATATTTTGAACAACGCTTACAAGTAGGTTTCTCTCCCTCTTTCTTGAGAGTAGCATTCTTTTGTCTTTGTCTTTAAACTTCCCCTTTTCTTTCTCTCTAGATTTAGAAGGTTTCTTTCTAATCTCTTAAGGACCATTGTCACCGCTTGATTATAAATGAGTTTCCTGACCACGTAGTTCATCTATAGTGGTGGGATTAAGCGTAAGTATAGTATGTTTCAAATAACTATGTAATCCACCTATGTCTTTAAGGAGAGTATCTTGGGAAGAAAAATAAACACCCAATATTAAAGCTTTTCTTCAAAATACAAGTATGTACTCCCTATAAAATATCCACAAAATACAAGTGGTACAACATCAAGCTCTACCTCATCTATAAAATTAGCGGTGATGGTGAATTCAAGTTTACATTTTCTTGTCCCTTTTAATTTCGCATCATCACATTCCCAACCCAAAGGGTAAGGTTTAGCATGGCGTTTAGTTTCAAAATTAAATTTTTTGACAATTGCTCGAGACATAAGATTGACTTGGGATCCACTATAAAACGATGTATCAACTTTTGTATATATTGTAATGAATTTTATATGGAAAATCTCACTTCTTCCTTTATCATTTTTACATTAAATAGGCTTACTATAAGAAATATTACTTGCATTAGAAGCTTTACCTTTCATTCCCATCGTTGTGATTTTGGTTTGATCACCTCAATCAAATCATAGATCGTGTTGACTTGTACGAGTAGTATTTTTTTTCCCCTTGTTATTGAACTTCTTTGGTCTCATTTTTTAATGTAATTTCCTTCAATGGTTAACATAATTATCATATTTTGAATAACGTTTACATCTAGGTTTCTCTCCTTCTTTCTTGACAATATAATTCTTTTTCCTTTTCTTTCAAACTTCACCTTTCCATCGTATCCACATTTAGAATGTTTCATGGTAGTCCCTTGAGGAACATGGTTGCCTCATATTTCTAAATGAGTTTCGTGAACACATCATCTTGATTAGTGGGATTAAGCATAAGTATAGTATGTCTCAAATAACTATGTAATCCACATATGTATTTAAGGAGAGCATTTTGAAGAAAAATCAACACCCAAGATTAAAGAACTGCTTCTAAATTTTTGTGTCTAGCTTTTGAAAGTCTCACCTTTTTCTGGTCTAAATTTTTTCCAATCCATAATGATTTTTTTCATGTAAGCTAATGGATAAAATATCCTTCTTAATGCAGTTATAAAATAATTCCAAGAAGAGGCCACTTAATAGTTTTCTTCAAATCTTCTTGAGTTTTGGACTCCCACCAGATGAGGGTTGCACCTTCCATGTGAAGAGAAGTAGGTTGGGTATTTGTGACATCAACATCAATATTTTGAATACTAAAATAGACTTCAATTTGATGAACCCGATTATCCATTTTTTTAGCGTTTACTTCCCCATTTTGCATAGGAAATTAAAACTTGATACAAAACTTAAGAAAAGAGGACTTAACATGTCCTTTTGGATATGGAGGAGGAGTATCTATATGGGATGAAGGAGCAGAAGAAGGAGGTAAAGGAGGAAGTGGAAGTAGAGGATTTCTCCCATCACAACCCTTACCTTTTGGTTGATTAGAATTTTCTCCTTGCAACCTTATTTTCCTCTCATTGTACAACACTTTCACCATCTCAGACATATCATATAAATATTTTCTAGTATCTCTCTCATGCACAAACACCAACTCTTTTCCTTCTTCATGTACTGTGACAACTGGAGTTTGTGGCTTCCTTGAACCAATAAAAGGGTTTGGTTCTTCAAGCACTCCTTTTCTGCTTTTCAAGTTAGGCCTTATAATCATTCAAGAAAAACACTTGGAAACAAATTCAAACCTTCACAAAAGCCATGGTTTGATACCAAACTGATGTGAAATTAAAATTGAATATTTCATGTAAATTTTTTCAAGCTACTTTATGTCTTATGGGAAATGGATCAATATTGCAAAAGTACACATACAAAGTTAAATTTTCCAGATTCAAACAATTAAAAATAGAAATCATGAAACATCACAACACAATGGTGTCACCTGTATATTATATGTTCAAATTTGAGATTACATCAACATACAATACTCAAATTCCAAAAATAACATTGTCATTATAACTAGAACGATAAAAAACCCCTATGTAGGCACTTTTTGGGCACAAAAAGGCTAAGAAATGGTCAAGTTATTCCTCATTCTCCATTTCTCTCCTAATTCTTCTCCAAATTTGACCTCCCTTGGATGACTTGCAAGGTTAAATTTTCATAACTGTAAGTGGTGGGTTCTAGCTACAGATCTCACTGATTTGGGTGCAAATTTTCGAACAATTAATTGAAATTGTGCCCCTTTTTTGTGCCTCTCATCAGTCGCATGAAAACAATATGACAATAGGGTGAATTCCATAGCCCACATGACTCTCGACCATCCTCCTAGTCACCTATTCATTAATAGGATTGCAGGGTAGGGCTCGGGGCAATGTTCCACATGCCTTGTCATGCCTCCACTCTCGTGTGTAGTCACAAAAAATGAACTGAACCAAGGGTTGGGTGTGGGCAAGGTGCCATGCACCCTACCCTTTCTACCTTATGCCACCATCATAATAAACAATATGACTTGGGATGGACCACCCGACTCGACCCTCCCCCTAAAGCTATTTTCAATAAGCCTTAAATATAACTGGACCACTATGGTTCAATAAGAAACATTGTGGAGATTTGGTAGAGTCATTGATTAATTGTTATGTGACTGGTGGTTCGATTCTTGTGGAGGTTGATCCGGTCCATAACCAAAATTTTGGCATGAAAAACCAAGACACATGGTGCCCTCTCATAGGGCCACGCAACACCCTCTAGTTAGCCTACATGGTGAACTATGATTTGTCCACAACAATAAATTTTAGCCAAAATATTTGTTTTTTTAAATATTTAGAGCACTATAAATTCCTGATACAATGTCAAATTGAGGTGATTCAAGGATGGATGGAATTAGAATGGTTTCACGATAGTTTGAACAATTTTTTTCTGAACATATTTTTTTGTCCTCTAGATCATTTGATGTAATATCGATCAAATACCATGATCCAAGAATTGGATGATGACGAGTTCAAAAAAATTCTTCTTTATATAGCAAACAAATTTGAAGACTGGAATCCCATATTGCACACAACAAAACTAGTTTCAATATTAGCAAAGACAAGACATTTGAAAATAAAAAAATAATTCTAGTTTAGTTGGCATGTCGAGGTACAATAAGTAAGTCATAAGGACTAACACTAGATAAAGTTTCATTTGACCCTTCTAAGAATATGACAAAGGGGATTAGTATACACAACGTTTTCTCATGTAATAAACATAGAATCCTTGTATTTGTATTTACTAAGCCCACTTAAGAAATAAAAACTTCAAAATTAAATACAAAATTTCTCTTGGAATAAACCGATACAAAAAAATACAAAGTGGAAACTAGACTATAATTATCCATCCATTGAAACAAAATGATATACGTCAACTCTTTCTCTAAACACCCACAATTTACAAACACATATCCATGATATGCTAAGGGACTATGATTTAATGCAATCTGGCATCCTATGTTTACAAGAAAAATATTTGAAACAACCCATATTATTACAGAAAAGTGAAACATTCAATTGCATATCAAATTATAGTAAAAAATTTCTACACATATGTGTGAAAAAAACATATATAGATTTAGGAACATATGCATTTTCAAGAGAAAAATTTAGAAGCTACAATAACAAAGATGATTCTTCATGACATGCATATTGCAGTTTTTAATGTCTATGTTGCAAGATATGAAACATTGACCAATACATTGCATACTAATGCAAAAGAGTTACACAATATAGTCTCAAATTTAACCATAGTCATTGTACGAGATTTAAACGTCCATATGCTCCAAAGAAATAACAAAAAAATCTAAATAAAATGTCACATGTACAATTACAACATCCATTTTCTTTTGGACACAAATAGAAATGCACCAAAATCAATCATGAACCACATATGTTCAAACATAACTTGTAGCTACAAAATATTTAGACTAGATACATGTTGGAAGCAACAATATAAGGAAGCACAAACGATTTTCATTTTGTTGCCTTATTTTGTTGAATTCAAATTTTGCTATAATTTTTTTTTGTCTTATCAAACATACCACTAATTGTGAAATTGACCGAGATTATTTTTTAAAAGCACTAAAAATATGACTTGTTTTTTCACAGGGAATAAAATTGATTCTGAACAAAAAAATTCTAAGTTGATAGCTAGTTAAATTTCTTTTGTTATTTTGCATTACCAATTGTCCAATAAATATTATGACATAATTCTGTGTAAATACTACTAGAGAGACACATTGCGAATGGGAGCTAGAATTGTGTACTCTAGTAGAAAAAGTGTAAATTCTTCTAGTAAATCTGGATGATCATAAAATAGCATTTCCATCTGCATACAAAAAAATGGAATTTAATTGGTTAAAAAATATCATAGCTTAAAAGAACAGGAAGAAATTAACGTTTATGTTCCAGTTTTTGTAAAGCAATAAAAAAAAAATACCTCTTCGTATATTTCTTTTATTGATTTGTTCCCAGTTCTATACATCTTTAGCAGATTTAAAAATTTCCTGTATACTTGTTCATCACTTTGAAACCTTACCTGAAAATAATAAACTAAAAGTGTAAATAAAAAAGTTCCTAAGAATGTTATAACCAAAACTCCTATACCAGTTCACCATTTCTTCAAAAACACATCTCGTTACAATAAATTGGATTGTAAATATAACATAACTTTCAAATATCAAAAAAACCTAATACATCATCATCTGCATTAACTTGATTTTAAAAACATAATTGCTCATCTGCATTACCTCGACCTTAATAACATAATTGACTGCTTGGTTAAACTCACTCGGTTGTTGCCCAGGCAGAATTATAATTTCATAACCTCTAGGTAGAAATATATTAAAACCCAAAACAAGGGAATGATTGCCTTTAAATAGAGCTCTTACTCGAGCTATAACACCAAATTTATCAAGTCTGCAGAATTGCAAACAAAGTCATCCACAATATTAAGATTTGTAGTTAATGGAGAAAAAAAGGGAAATATTGATTGATAATGCCAATCTTTATAAAAAATTACAGACCTTCGGGCTTTAAAAGCTTTCAGGACCTCAAGTAACTCATCATAGTTCTCTTTATTATGATCTTTTATTGCGTTGAGATATTCCTGAGCATCACCTGCTAATTCCCTCTGGGGTCTTTGAGGACGCAATAGATTATCCATCAGCAACAAAAATGTCAGAAGACGCATCACGCATTTTATAATTTTGTATAAAGACGCAAACAAATGCACTTAGAAGCACCAATTAAGAAGAAACATAATTTGCTAGAAAGACACTTAAATATTTGAAAGATATATCATATAATGACAGAAACCACTATTTCATCAAACAAATAGACAAAACACATCATATTTACGTTCTATATTGACAAAATATTAGGAATCTGTCCATTTAAAACCAGGAACTCAAAAAGCTTTAAGAAGTCCATATGAACAAGAATATACCATATGGAATGGTTAGTTTAGGATGTATTTATAAAAAAAAACTATAAATACAATGGATTTTTAAATAACAATAAATGTGAGCAAATATAACTGTTAAAAAATGTTGAAATATTAAAGTCCCTGCTAGCCTTTGAGCAGGAAGAAAGAGTACAGAGGCAGCGCAGCAGAGGTTGAGTGTACAACAACACGCATTAAAGAAGAATAGGAAATTTGTAAGGATGAATTTAGTCATGGATGGGCCGCAACCACAAATTGCAGAAGAAAATTGATTATGGTGATGGGCGTAGCCGTTTTCTGCAGAAGGAATGAAGACTTTCGTAGTTCTGGTCTATGGAAGAACATAGTTAATTAAAATAGTCATTTCGGGCTTTTAAGCCCTCAACAACCAGAAACAAAGAATTTGTTTAAAAACAGCGGAAGTCCTTTAATTTTTGAAATGGCAGGACAGGTGGTTCCCACCACTTAAGTTCCAATCAGAATCGCAAAGTTTATAAGCAGTGTCTTGTTGATGTGAAGATTTGCGATGCGATGCAATCATAATCGCAAATCGCAACACATAAGTTTCAACGTTCAAGTCTCTTGTTGATGTGGTAGAGTTCCACAAGTGGAATGGTTGTATATAATACAACCAAACTACATATTAAACGACCGTCGTCCACCACAATCAAGGCCCGTGGGTCCACAAGACCACGTGGCGTTATTTTATATGATCGCAAAGGTTGCAATCACAAGGTTCAATCAGATGTTTTTATTGTGTGCCCCGATCAAATTACCAAAGGGCGGACCCGATGGTGTTATGCGATGGAGTTCATATGTTCCATCGCGTCCAGATTCCAATCGCAATCGGAAGATCGGCGGGTCATGCATTTTGTTTGAAGTTTCGGACCCGATGCCATTTATATGGCGGATTTAAATATCTCTCCATCGCATCCGGTTGTTGATCGCAATCGGCGTTTTTGTTTGGTCGCGCGTTTTGTTTAAAGCGCGGACCCGACGGTTTTATTACACCGGAGTTAAATGTGCCATCGCATCTACTCTTCAATCGCAATCACAATGTTCCATCGGATGTTTGCGATGCGATCCAATCGCAATCGCAACATTGCACATCGCTCAAATCGCAAGTATGTTTGCCAAAGCCGATCGCCGATTGCCAACTGCGATGTGGTGCCCACTTGTACGTCGTGCATTTGATATTTCTAAGATTCCGAATTTTTTTTTTTGTTATTTGGTTTATTAATTTGTTTTAAGTCTTATATAGTTTTTTTTTTATGTAATGTTTTAAATGCGTGGCATATAAAAAGAAAAGGCCCGCGAGCCTGTAGTAATTTTTTTGTTTTGTTTTGGTTCTACACAGCAGTGCGGGAAAAATGAAATACACAGCAGTGTTGGTTTTATGAGACAGAGAGTTATTTTATGAAAGATAGTGAAGGTTTGTGCACTGCGTTTTGAAGCATTCACCATTTATGTTATCCCTCTGTGTTAAGAGGAAAATTTTGTAACAGTTTTTAAAAAGAATAGAAGTTTTTTTTACAGTCTTTGAAACTCTGTCTTCTGTCAAGAATTTTAATTTCTCTGTGTTCTGAGGAGAGGAGTTTAATCACTCCATTTCTATTGTTCTGGAATTTTCAACATTCGAACATGGTATCAGAGCTAGTTTAGGCTCTTTGAAGGTCTCAAAGAAGCTGAAGAATAAGAAGACTTGTTGCAGTGTTTTCTCCAGTAGTGTGAAAGCTCAACAAAGGTCAAGGATCAGGTATTTCTCAAAGATAACAGAGCTGTTGTTTATTGTTTAAAAGAGCTTGTTCTTTCAAGAAGGAAAGACAGTTTGTTTAAGTTACAGAGTTTAGTTTAAGAGCAATGGCTGGACCAAGTACTGGTATGAGTATTGGAAATGTTCAACTTCCAAAATTTAATGGAAAGAATTATGATTATTGGGCCATTACCATGAGAGACCTGTTTGTCTCACAAGACCTATGAGAATTTGTAGAAGATGGTTTTGCTGAACCAACTGATGAGCAGGCTTTTAATGCCTTAACTCAAGCAGAGAAGGATTTACTGAAGAGCAATAGGAAGAAAGATGCTAAAGCCGTCTACTATTTGTATCAAGCAGTAAGTGAGAGTGTGTTTCCAAGGATAGCAGCAGCTAAGAGATCCAAGGAAGCATGAGAAACTCTAAAAGTAGCCTATCAAGGTATGGAAAAAGTAAAGACAGCAAAACTTTAGTTGCTGAGAAGATATTTTGAAACTCTTTGTATGAAAGAGTCAGATAATGTTGACACATTTTCTACACATGTGATTGGGATTGTAAATCAGATAAGGTCCCATGGAGAAAATCTTGAAGAAAGAAGGAATGTGGAGAAAATTTTGAGGAGCTTACCCTCAAAGTTTGATGTTATTGTTACCACCATAGAAGAGACCAAAGATCTCTCAAAGTTCACAGTGGATGAACTTCATGCCTCACTGATAACTCATGAACATATATTGAGTAGAGATGAACATTCATCACTTGAGCACGCCTTCAAGACCCATATGCCTTCAGGAAGAGGAAGAGGTCAAGGCAAAGGAAGAGGAAGAGGCAGAAGCCAAAACAGAGGTGGAAGGAACATCTCTTCACATTCACATGGGAGGAGAAATAGTCAAAATCAGAGTCACAGCCAATGCAACAGCCAGCAAGGTGGACATCAACACCAACATGATCATGGAAAAAGGTATGACAAATCCGATGTTCAATGTCGTTATTGCAAAAAATATGGGCACTATGCCAATGAATGTAGAAAGAAGAAAAATGACATGAAAAATATGCAGAATGCTATTGTAGCAAAAGAAGAAAAGAACCCAAGTAATGTGCTGTTAGCATGTAATGTAGCACAAGATAGAGAAGATGTTTTTTGGTTCTTAGATCCAGGATGTAGTAATCACATGACTGGAAACAAAGCAATGTTTGCCAACCTAGATGAAGAAGTAAAATCTGAAGTAACCACGGGGACTGATACTAAAATCTCTGTCAAAGGAAAAGGCAGAGTTAGTATTCGAGCAAGAAATGGTGAGCAAAAATTTGTTCCAGATGTGTATTACGTTCCAGGTTTGAAGTGTAATATTTTGAGTGTTGGGCAGCTCATAAACAAAGGTTACATTGTAATTTTCAAGGATGATGTGTGCAAAATAAAAGATATACCTCCAAGTAAGAAAATCATTGCTGAAATACAAATGAACAGCAATAGAATGTTTCCTCTCAAGCTCAACACTAACTTGAAGGGAAAAAGAAAGAGCATAGAAGCTGTAACACAAGAAGCCTTTTAGAAGGAAGAAAAAGATGAAAATTGGTTATGGCACCCGAGATTTGGACATCTCAATTTCGGAGGATTAACTTTGCTGCACAGAAAAGGAATGGTAAGAGGTTTGCCATTGATTGAGAAGCCTGACAGCCTATGTGAAGGCTGCATCTTGGGAAAGAAACACAGAGAAAATTTTCCATCAGGGAAAAGCATAAGGGCGAAAGCACCCTTAGAAATCATTCACTTGGATTTATGTGGGCCAATGCAAACAACATCAGTTTCAGGCAACAACTACATGCTGAACTTCATAGATGATTTCACAAGAAAAGTGTGGGTTTATTTTTTGAAATATAAGAGTGAATTTTTTCAAAACTTTTGCTATTTTAAAGCTCTTGTAGAAAAAAAGAGCGGGTTGCACATTAAAGTTCTCAGAACTGATAGAGGAGGAGAATATATATCAAAATAATTTCTGCATTTTTGCAGAGAGAACGACATACACAAACAGTTTACCACAAGGTACACACCGCAACAAAATGGAGTTGTTGAAAGGAAGAATCGAACCATAATGGAAATGGTGAGAAGTATGCTGAAGGCAAAACACTTGCCAAATGAGTATTGGGCAGAAGCAGCAAATTGTGCTATGTATATTTTAAATAGATTCCCTACAAAAATAGTGATGAATAAATTCCCAGAAGAAGCGTGGAGTGGCAGAAAACAGGGAGTCACCCACATGAGAGTTTTTGGATGTGTGGCATATGCACACATTCCAAAAGTTGGATAGTAGGGGGAGAAGTGCATTTTCCTTGGATATTGTGAAGATTCCAAAGGATACAGATTTTATAACCCATCCACAAAGAAGTTTTTCATAAGCAGAGATGTGCAATTTATTGAAGAGGAAGCATGGGATGGAAGCATTGAGAAAACAGTCAATGTTAAAAGCTGTTTGTCTCATGATGAGGATGAGGGAGATATTGTTGAAATTAACAACTCATCTGTTGCACAACCTCCACCGACACAAGGACAGCAAGGGACACCTCAAGCAGCAACGAGAACACCCTTGAGAAGAAATGGGAGTGCATCTCCAAGCACACCACGTGGAGAAGAATTCAGTGCTTCATCAAGCACGTCTACAGCAAGTGAAAAATGAACAAACTTAAGAAGTATTAGAGAAATCTATGAGCAGGGAGCAGAAAATGAAGGTATGAATTCCCTATTTGCTTTGTATTGTCAAGTTGATGATCCTATTCATTTTGAATATGCTATTAAAGATAGAAAATGGATAGAGGCTATGGATGATGAAATTAATGCCATAGAAAAGAACAAAACATGGGAATTGGTTGATCTCCCAGAAGGCAAAGAAGTCATTGGAGTTAAATGGGTCTGTAAGACCAAAGCAATGCTGAAGGAAAAATAGAGAGACACAAGGCCAGACTTGTTGTCAAGGGATATAAGCAGAAGCATGGGATAGATTATGAGGAAACTTTTTCACCTGTTGCAAGAATGGAGACAGTAAGAGCAGTGTTTTCCATAGCAGCACAAAACAAATGGAAAGTATACTAGATGGATGTAAAATCTGCATTTTTAAATGGTGTGTTAATGGAAGAGGTATATGTAGAACAACCTTTCGGCTATGAGAAGAAAGGCCAAGAGCATAAAGTCTACAAATTGAAGAAAGCTCTTTATGGACTGAACCAAGCGCCAAGAGTGTGGTACAGTAGAATAGACTCCTATCTACTGGAGAATGGATTTGAAAAGTGTGAGGGAGAACCCACCCTCTACATCAAAGAAAAGGATGGTAAAATTTTGATTGTTGTTTTATATTTTGATGATCTAATATTTACTGGTAATGATGATTACCTTGTTGAAAATTTTAAAACAGTCATGAAAGAATAATTTGAAATGAATAACATGGGTTTGTTGAGATACTTCCTAGGACTAGAAGTAGAGAAAAGTGAAAAGGGGATTTTTATCTATCAAGCAAAGTATGTGAATCAAGTTTTAAAAAGATTTAATATGCAGGAGTGCAAAGCTGCAATTACTCCCACAGTAATGGGATTGAAGTTGAGTAAAGATGACAGCGGCAAGGACTTTGATCCTAGTTTGTACAAGAGCATAGTTGGCAGTCTCATGTATTTGACTGCAACTAGGCCGGATATTATGCATGTTGTTAGCTTAATTTCCAGATTTATGGAGAAGCCAAAAGAAGCACATTGTCAAGAAACAAAGAGAATTCTGAGGTATGTTAAAGGAACTAAAAGATTTGATATTTTATATACTACTTCATAAAATTCAGAGTTAGTTGGATACACTAACAGTGATTGGGCCGGAAGTGTAGCTGATCGGAAGAGCACTTCTGGTTATGTTTTTCATATGCGTTCAAGAGCCATTTCATGGGCTTCTAAGAAACAGTCGATTGTAGCATTATCTACAGCAGAGGCAGAATATGTGGCAGCTACAGTAGCAGCGTGTCAAGCAATTTGGATGAGAAGGATGTTGAGAAGTTTATGTCAAGAACAGGTAAAAGGGACAGTGATTTATTGTGACAATAGCTCAGCTATTGCATTATCAAGGAATTTAGTGTTTCATAAAAGAACAAAACACATAGATACAAAAATTCATTATATCAGAGAATTGGTAAACAATGGAGAAATCGTTTTACAACGTTGTAAAATAGAGGAACAATATGCAGATATTTTGACAAAGCCATTGGGGTAGAAGACATTTGAATTTTTAAGAAAATTCTTGGGTATGACAGATAACCCAGCAGCTGACTTTAAGGGGGAGTGTTGAAATATTAAAGTCCCTGCTAGCCTTTGAGTAGGAAGAAAGAGTACAAAGGCAGCACAACAAAGGTTGAGTGTACAACAACATGCATTCAAGAAGAATAGGAAATTTGTAAGGATGAATTTATTCATGGATGGGCCGCAGCCACAAATTGCAGAAGAAAATTGATTATGGTGATGGGTGTAGCCGTTTTCTGCAGAAGGAATGAAGACTTTCGTATTTCTACTCTACGGAAGAACAACGTTAATTAAAATAGTCATTTCGGGCTTGTAAGCCCTCAACAACCAGAAACAAAGAATTTGTTTAAAAACAACCAAAGTCATTTAATTTTTGAAATGGCGGGACAGGTGGTCCCGACCACTTAAATTCCAATCGGAATCACAAAGTTTATAAGCAGTGTCTTGTTGATGTGAATATTTGTGATGTGATGCAATCGCAATCGCAAATTGCAACACATAAGTTTCAACGTTCAAGTGTCTTATTGATGTGGTAGAGTTCCACAAGTGGAACGGTTGTATATAATACAACCAAACTACATATTAAACGATCACCCTCCACCACAGTCAAGGCCCGTGGGTCCACAAGACCATGCGGCGTTATTTTATATGATCACAAAGGTTGCAATCGCAAGGTTCAATCAGAGGTTTTTATTGTGTGCCCCGATCACATTACCAAAGGGCGGACCCGATGGTGTTATGCAATGGAGTTCATATGTTCCATTGCATCCGGATTCCAATCGCAATCGGAAGATCGGCGGGTCACGCATTTTGTTTGAAGTTTCAGACCCGATGCCATTTATATGGCGGATTTAAATATTGGTCCATCGCATCTGGTTGTTGATCGCAATCAGAGTTTTTGTTTGGTCGCACGTTTTGTTTAAAGCACGTACCTGGCGGTCTTATTACACTGGAGTTAAATGCGCCATCGCATCCGCTCTTCAATCGCAATCGCAATGTTCCGTCGGATGTTTGCGATGCGATCCAATTGCAATCGCAACATCGCACATCGCTCAAATCACAAGTATGTTTGCCAAAGCCGATCCCCGATTCCCGACTGCGATGTGGTCCCCACTCGTACATCGCGCATTTGATATTTCTAAGATTTCGAATTTTTTTTTTTGTAATTTGGTTTATTAATTCATTTTAGGTCGTATATAGTTTTTTTTTTATGTAATTTTTTAAGTGCACAACATACAAAAAGAAAAGGCCCGCAAGCCTGTAGTAATTTTTTTTGTTTCGTTTTGGTTCTGCACAACAGTGCGGGAAAAATGAAATACACAGCAGTGTTGGTTTTATGAGACAGAGAGTTATTTTATGAGATATAGTGAAGGTTTGTGCACTTTGTTTTGAAGCAGTCACCATTTATGTTATCCCTCTGTGTTAAGAGGAATATTTTGTAACAGTTTTTAAAAAGAATAGAAGTTTGTTTTACAGTATTTGAAACTCTATCTTCTGTCAAGAATTTTAATTTCTCTGTGTTCTGAGGAGAGGAGTTTACTCACTCCATTTCTATTGTTCTGGAATTTTCAACATTCCAACAAAAAAATCAATATGAAGAAGCAGAATGCAGAAATACCTAAAAATATTTAGATTAAATCACTAAACATAAAAATAATGCAATGGATGGTTAAGAAATGCATCCCTCATAAGCACAGAAATCCCACTTCTTGCTTATGGGAACAGAAAACCTGCTTCTAAATCAGCATTAACAACGACGATAAAAGGGATGCAAAATCCAGCAAACCCCAAAGGTTGATCAAATATGCTTCAATCAGATTTAACTTCGCAATCACAGTATTCCCCCGATACATGCAACATGCTACATCGTTGTTACTCGAGCAATCCACCCTAGGAAAACCAAAAAAAGGAATATTTTGCCATGTTAATGTATGACCTTAATTAAGATAGAAAAGAGGCCAAACTAATCCCTTATCTAAATTCGTATAGATAAAAATAAATGCACCTGACCCTTAAAATTGGAAAAAGGTTGTGCAACATCAAATCTATTCAATAAATTGAATAACTTATATAATAACTAAATGGAGTTATATGGAGTATGGTTATTTTTGAGATATAATTGAATGGAGGTTTTTGTGAGTAAGATTATTTAAAGATTTTATATCTATTTTCAAAATTTATCACATAAATATTTAAATGGCCAAAGTATTTGAAACTAGCTAGTGTAATTAATCTAATCATCGGGTAGATAAACCACATTAACTAGTTCAAAACAAAAGAACCATTTTAAAAAACATGTGATAGATATGCCAGACATATCTCTGAACCTCAATATTCTGTAAGATGAATCACATGTTTTGAACCATTTTAAAAAACATGTGATAGATATGCAAGACATATCTCTGAACCTCAATATTCTATAAGATAAATCACATGCTTTTAACATCTTGCCATAGCTCAGATTCAAAATTCCAACTAAAATGATTTGGTCATTAAAATCAATTATGGGGAAAGAAAACACCAAATCGATCCTTCACATGAGATTCCGTTCATACTAACAAAGCCATCGCCAAACAAAAGCAGTGGGGGAGATAGAATAACTCACGTTTCTCCTCGCGACGACATAAGCAGCTCCTCCCATCCTCTTTTCATATTCCAAAATAGTTACTACTGCTGTAAAATAAGCTTGATCGAAGGAAGTTCTGAACGCCAAAAGAAAAACCATAAATCACTTATAATTTCTTTCATAATGGGAATTTACGCATCATATAATGGCATAAAGCCACAACTATGTCTACTGTCGAACTCTTAGAAATTTGAATTAATGCAATAAACATACAGAATTTTGAGGAAAACAAGCACGGAAGTGTAGCAGATTGGAGGCAACAGAGTTACGAGCAGGCAGTACCAAGTTTTGATCAGTGATCAGTAGCACATCAGAGAAGATTGGAGGCAACAAAGTTCAAATTTCGATCAGTGCTCAATAACCTCGTCTCATTACGAATGACGAACGAGCGGCTTTCGAGTATGAGTCGTTGTAACTAATCAACATTTATTGCAAGGGATCAATCAACGTCCCTTAAAAAAAGGTCCGCGGGGTCCCTTATTGCAAGGGATCAATCAACAACCAGCAAATGGGCTTACGCAGGGTTTAATCGAAGTAGGCCACGTCAATGGTTAAATGAGCGATTTCAAAGGTTTTGGACACCCTATAAAGTGTGGGCTGGAGTGGCCAACTCGGGGGTTAACCAACCTGTTGCTTTGTCCAATCATGACGTTGTATTTAATGGGTTTATCCTTTTTTTTCGGAATTTTGAAATTATCCAAAACGCTTATGAAATGGCCTTTTTCTAAACATTTTTAGAAATTTATAAATTATGGAATATATGAAATGATTTTTTTTTTTAGTTTTTTAATTTATTTATATTTTGAGAAATTTAGATTAAGAAAATATTTGTTTAGCTAGTAAATAAAACTGTTTTTTTCTAAACATTTTTCTTTGGTCGTAGGATTCATGCCAAAGAGTCATTTTTTCTTCTTTACTACTTATTCTAACCATTATAAAAAATATTGTTTTGAATATATGAAATTAATTTCAAATTATATAATAATTTTTTTTGGGTAAATGTTATGAAAGGGCATTTAAATCATCAAAAACACTAAAGAATTTTGAGACTAGCTCTTCACATGGCTAGATATTTGCTAGCTAGATTTCTAACTGGTGACATTTTTCACCACACAATAGTTTAGCATAACACCCCTTACAAGAATTATATAATAGTCATAGTTAATTATTCTAATAAATTTTTATTTATTAAGACATAAAAGAAAATGAAAAGGAGTTTTTTTTCTTTGTAAGTCGATATTCTATTCATATGGTAAAAGAGTGATGTACATCCAATAGAGAGTGGTCTCACCCCAACCGATTTTGTTGACCAATGTTTGCAACATGTGACAAAAATACAAAAAGGAGGCTAAGGACAATGTCCATAAACGAGAGGGCCAAATACACCAAAACACACACAATACATAAAAAAACACCTCATAGCATACTAGTCATCCCATGTAATGGAAGTTGGGTTATCCAGGGCAGTTCCCCGAGGGGGCAGCGAACGGAAGTTGCACTAGATGTGCCATTTCACAAACTCGAATGGCGCCCTACTTTTTGTGCACGGGGACAATGTTAGAGGCCCAATCTGTCAATGGGATCAGATAAATGAAGCCTGCTTTGAAAGTTCTTCAACTTCTCCCTTTATGGAAGCTGCCTTTCTAGGGTGCACGTGACGAAGGCATTGGCTAGCAGGTTTCGCATTAGAGTAAGTGGGGATCTCCTGCACGATTATACTTGGATCAATGTCACGCATTTCCTCGTAAGGCAAAGCGAAAACGTCTCGAAACTCTCGGAAGAGACTAGTATAGACCTCGATCTCATGAGGAGAACATGTCACCCTAATGTGGATGTTCTCGACAACCCCCGGTTTAATGGAGATTTCAATATGCATCTAATGAGTTATATTTCACATGTTGCCTTTCTTAAAAAATTCATGTGTCAAAAAATACATTTGAAGCAGTTGGGAAGGGGCTTGGGAAGAGAAATTATCAAGACAAGTATACATTGCCCCAAGACTAGGCAAAAAGGAGGAATGATGATGACTATCCTCCGAGGGAGGATCCTCAAGAGACATGGTTTCAATGATGGCTTCATTAGTTGGAAACATCTCATTCAAGGGATTTGGAGAATATGAAGCACCAAGCCAAGGGGATTGAGAATACCTGTTGAGAGGCATACTTGAAGAAGTAATATCAGAAAGAGAAGCCAAAGATGAGATAACTTCACAATAATCAATTTGTATCAAGCTTAACGACATCATGTCACCAAACGGATCAATTTGATCAGGTGAAGGGATGATCCAGGGATTAGAAGACGTGCAGCTCATATTGACCTAGGAAGTGTTTGGCAGAGGAAGGGAAAAAGACCCATAAGGGTAGGATATTTGAAAATTATTGGCCCCACACTTTCATAAGGCGTGGGAATGTGGTCCACATACAGAACGTTTCTCTCTGAAGAAGTGGAAGTGAAAAAGGATAATTGGTCAACAGTGATAATGTTTCCTTCGTGTGGGAAACGAAGAACACGAAAGAGAATGGATAGTACGCATATCATGGCGTGAGTCTAACTGCGACCGAGGAGGATATTATAGTTGAGTTTGGCATCAACAACTTCAACCTTGACTTTAACCATTTTTCCTTCCAACGTGATAGATAAGTTGGCGAGGATACCAAGAGGGCGAGATTTCCTTCCGTCGATGGCCTCTAAAGAGTTTGGAGTCTGGTTAAGGGATGGAGAGCCAATGGCCTTCCAGCAGGAAAAAAACATGATGCAAGTAGATGCACCTTCATCTACGACTTCTTGATGGGTATTATTACCATTAATCCTAACTTGGATAATAAAAGTAAGTTGGTGAGGGAGATGCGAGATGACATTTTCCAGATCAAAAGTGATAAGGTTCAAATCGGCAAGGTCAACTCCTCCGATAGCAAATAACAGAGCCTTTAGTTGTGACGAAAAGCTCTGAAGTACCTCCAACGTAGACATAGTAGATGGCACCTGAGCCTTATCCTCAACAATACCATAATGCTGAGTGGCATGGGTGTTCAAGCTATAGGAGGACTTACGGAGCACGCCCTTGGAAGGTGGTCGTACAATGGGCTCAGAACTAGGCCTTTAAATATGAAGAGGGCCAGAAGAGGGTGGGGGAGGAGGACCATCTGCAATTTATTTCCTCGCCACTTGATGTGGTTCGGTATAATCTTTTGATCTGGTCACAATATATATGGGTGCAACACCATTGATCATGAAAGCTTGAGAGCCAAAAGGGGTGGAGGATTGGGGTTGCTCCACCATTTGAGTTTGCTGTGATGGGAATATTTCCTTAAGAACAACCAGAGTTCCCTAGGAGCCTTTGAGCAGTCGACTCACTTCGGCTCATCATGGATAGTCCTTGGTGTAATTCTCATCGTCATATATCAAACAAGGATACTTTGCTTTACATTTCGAGCCAATCGCCAGGAATCTTGGTGGGAACTATGGGCCAATATGGATTATGAAGAATGGGATCATTTTTTAACTTCGATACATCAAGGAATTCCAGTGTAGCAAGGAATGTTAATTGCAGGTTAAAAGACATCACAGGCGTTTGATAAACACCGACGTTAGGGTTCCAACCAGGGTAGGAGAAATTTTAAGGCCATATGTTTTGTCCCAGAGGATTTTGTCCGTAGGGGTTATAATTTTGGAAATTTTGTCCATATCATGGTTGGAGACCAGGGTACTAATTCTGAGTGGACCATCAAGGTCCAGCTTGAGCAACGTATGAATTTTGCTGCGGGATGAAAGTAGTGCCTTGGGGTGGACCTTGTACCATGAAAGGTTGACCTTGGGAAACCAACAGTTAGCCTTGAGGAATGAAAGGTTGGCCCTGAGGCTGACCAAGATGTCCCTAGATACCAAGTTTTCCTGGAGGAGGCAGACTAGGCTGTCCCTGAAAACCAAGTTGGCCTGACGGCTGAGATGAGCTAGGCTACACCTGAAGACCAGGTTAATCCGACTCACTAATGGACAGTTTTCATTGTTGCACAAGAGGTGGGCCTTGCTGAATGTAAGGTTGGTTCCATTGCACAAAAGGTTGTCCCTGAGGTGGATAGGTTTTCCCTTGAGGAACATAAGTCCCACCCTATTGAATGTAGGGTTGACCAGTAGGACCATAGGGTTGTCCCTATTGGACTGAAGTTTTTCCCTGTAGATGGGAGAGTTGTCATTGCAAACAGTACGGTTCTCCCTGATTGTACGTGAACTGATTTGGGCAAACTAGAACTTGAGTCATTTGAACATACAATGGACCTTGCAGGAGAGGCCCATGGTAATATAAGTGATTCCCAAACTCATCGTAGTAATGTTGTAGATTGACCGAAGCCTGAATCTAGTGAGAACCCCGAGGGAGATAGTTCTAATGTTGAAAAATCATCATGTATTGGTCATACGGAAAACCTCCTGGAATAGGATTAGAAGAGATAGGCACACTACCAATAGGTTGATTGACTCCTAATACGTGAGGTTCTGATCCACTCACAAAGGGTCCAAAAAACATCATAGAAGAATTGGGATGAATTCCACGAACATTATTAGCTGGCGAAAATGATGTAACCACACTAACGAATGTTGTATTGGAAGCCACGCATACAACGGGGTGGGTTGGGATAGACGTGACAGCTATTGGAACAATGGGAATCAATGAAGATGGACGTGACACAAACGACCCTGACGAAGGATCCGTCATACTTGAACATAACGGGTTCTGGTACAAATATTAAGTAGTAGAAATTATCTGTCCCAAAGAATGATAACCATCTGAGAGAGGCTGAGTTGTCTCACAAGGAAATTTTTCAAGAGGGAATTGATATTCTCTAATAGATATGAGAGTCTCTTCACTACTAATAGGAAACTAGGCATCCATGTCGGATGGAGACATCTTTTCAGGGAAAATCTAGTGAGTGGTAGAGGGAAAAGCACTGGAAAATGGTGTCACAAGTGAATCTGAGCATTGAGGGGGATCCTATCTTAGAAAGAAAAAAGGATGCAGGGGTTTCCAGTTGATGTCAAAGGGATTCTCAGGGGGATAACAAGTGGCAAGAGGTTGAATGCTCAGGATGATGGCACTTTCAAGGTCTTGGGTCTCAAAAGATGGAGATGTCTCAGAAGAGACTCTGGGGAGAGACTCCTCACCAAGAGGTAATGAAGAGGAGGATGAAATAGGAGGTTCTGCCACGGTGACTTTGTCTGAAAAGAAGAAGAGAAAACGGATGGTCAATTTTTGGCTTTACCAACAATCCTTAAGGAGTTACTCATGATCCGGCCAAGAAAAATCTTAATGGGTGTGTCATGTAAGCCTCGGCAATTTAATTTTATAA
This sequence comes from Pinus albicaulis, assembly GCA_034641835.2. Lineage (NCBI taxonomy): Eukaryota > Viridiplantae > Streptophyta > Pinopsida > Pinales > Pinaceae > Pinus > Pinus albicaulis. The sequence goes on along the minus strand of CM076571.1, from coordinate 449,320,742 downwards.
CATTGAAGAAAAACCTTTCCTTTTCATATTTTAAGAGTTGAGAAAAGGACGAAAGGTGACTCTAGTCACTTTGATTTTGAATGAGCTCGAAAGGACAAGTGCTTGATTTTAAAATTTAAAGAGTCATGGAAAGATCAAAATGACTGCTTAGGAACTCTAATCAAAAGGGTGTACCAAGCTCCTTTGAAATACAATATAAACCTTGGTAATCAAATGAAATAGAAATGACCAAGGACTTCACGTACGTGAAGTTGGTCTCCCCGAACGTTGTGTTTGGTGTATCACGGTTACAGGGCAGCAGACTCAGCTTCCTATGGATAAAGTATTGCAACCTAAAAGGGTATCCCAATATATATGTGACAATACGGGGAGCACAAGTCCATACTAGTGATGTCTAATGCAAGATTGTGAGTGACAGCTACTAGGTTTAATGATGCCAAAACATGTCACTAGCCTAGACTTCTATGTGTGTGTGTTAAGTTCAAATGCTTCCTTAGGTTGATTGAGTTAATTTTATGGTTTATATTGAAATTATGTTTCAGTTTGAAGACCCTACCGAATGTTACCTCAAATCTCTAATGAAAAACTATATGAGAGAAAGAATACCATTTCATTTCAATGAAAAGTTAGCTAACTGAAGGATAGAGGTTCACAACAAAGCAGCAGTTAAATGAATGCAATAATGACACTTTCCTTTATGTTACCCACAACCAAAGAAGAAAATGAAAAATGTTCTTTTGTCTTTCAGTTTCTAATGAAGAAGAAACCTATTAACGCAAAAGAGCACTTTTCATTTCAAAACGAGAATGAAGAATGCAAACTTTTTGTTCTTTTGTATAAGTGAGAAGAAACAATGCAATGCTACACTAAAAGGACAAAACAAATACTAGCTTCGAGTAGCTTCAAATGACATCATAAAAACATGAAGAGACCAATTCCAGGAAAACGTTAACACACACTCAAAACTAGGCATGCATCTCCTTGAATAAAATAAAGGGATTTTAAGTCGATACAATGAGCAATGTGATCAATGCTCGGGGTGATCGAGGGACAATCAAACAGACATGGAATTAAAGCTTGATAACCCGAATTCACATACCATCAAATAGAAAGACCAAGAAACAACATAAAAGGCTCAAAATCACTACAAGGAAAAGACCCTCTAGTGGATTTTATAAAGGAGGTTTTTAGTGTTATAAAATTGGCCAAAATTGTCAAAAAAACATATGCTACCACATCTGTTTCTGGTAATAAAGGTTTTGGTAGAGCTTTTAACGGAAATTGAACACAACTAAAAAAAAATGGGCCTCCGAAGTTTATTACTGATGTTTTTCCATCGGTGCTCTTATCAGGTTTGAACGCACTATTGCGTATTGGTAGACAGTGCACTGGAGCGGTCTAAGGACAATGCACCAGGCCGTTAAGGAAAAAAACAGCACCGGGCCTAGTTTTGGTGATACAACGCATGGGGCCGTTCTAATTGGTCTTGGGATTTGAGCGGTGCCCATAGGTTGTATAAGTGCACTGGTGCGTGTATCTTTATGAGGCACCAGTTCTCCGTATCACATAAAGGAACCAAGATTTATAATTGGTAATGGTTTTAGTGCGGTGCACATGGCATCTACAAATGCACTGGTGCTCATAGATACATAAACGCCCCGGTGTGCAATATCACACAAATACACCAATATTTCTAACTGGAATCGGTATTAGTGCAGTGCCCATAGAATCATAAATGCACTAGTGAATATAGACACATAAACGCACCGGGTTTCATTTTTTTTTTTTAGAAACATCCACCTCTTAGATTCCAATTATTGTGATTGTTTTAAATTCATTATTCATCACAAGTCGACACATCTTATAACAATATTCATATGAATTAAATTTTTATTAGTGCATTCGAGAACGAAAATGGAGAACGCAATAGCGACAATGGAGAACACAATAGAATAAATTAAAATAATATATATATATATATATATATATATATATATATATATATATATATATATATATATATATAAGACAATATTTATCATACAAAATGGGACAATTATTCGTATCCCTCTGTCTTTGAATTGGGACACTATGTCCATTACATTAAACAAAATTTCTGATTTCATAGACATATTTCAAAAAATAAAAAGCCTTGCTTTGATATCCAAATTACATAGTGATCATCATTCTTTGCTTCAACTGCTATCACTACTAGAGCTACTTCCATGAATTCCAATATTAAATAATATACATTAATGTAAGTCAAAAATAAAAATGACATACCATAGCAACAATTGACTCATAAAATATACACATTCTTTCAAAACCATGTACCATGCCATCTTTCAAAAGTTCATCTATTGACGCAGTTCCATACTATTGGGGTCCCGTGATTTGGCTGATTGGCAAGCCAAATGACAGTGTAACATCAAAAAAAACTTTGGAGCCCAAGGACCTAGCCTTCCTGGACTCAGAGAGGGCTCTCTCTATTTGTGTAAGGGATATATGTGTGTTTGATTATTGTGTTCTGATTTTAGGCTAGTTATGAAGTAGGTTTTTTGGTTTTGGTTTCTAGTTTGTGAGGGATGAAACTGATCAAAGATATAAGATAGGTAAAAATATGCCAGATCAACTGGGCTACGAGGTCGAAGAGGTCAAGAAATCTATCAGATGGTGATACAAGGTTGTTGAAGGGCTGATTTGATTTGAGGTAGAAAGGATCTTTGGGAAAAATGGAGTAAGATGGACATCAAGTTTGTGAATAACAAAGGATTCCAAGCATAAATAGTTTAATGGCTGACATAAACATGGTAGGGAAAACCATTAATCATGAGAAATGTAACTATAAGCTAATCAATACATAGAAATAAACATTCAAGCGATGCATAGAGATATATAACTCTCTAACTTTGGGAAATGGCTATCAGACTTTGGGAAATACAGTTACGACGGAAAAAAAACTCAAATCACTATGCCGGAATGCCTAAACATAGTACTTCAAGTTATTGGGCACTTTGAAAAAAATGTTGCATTGTCTTAGGCAAAGGGCAAGATCAGAACAAGACCTCCTTGGTTCAACAAATGACAATCTAATCAGTCAAAGAGAAATTTCATGGATGGAGCTATGGCCAGCCATGAGTAAGCAAGGCATACTGTAAATCATACTTAGCATGCAAAAAACCATGAATGAAACAAGCAACAATATCCTTAAGTTATTAAAGAGAAATCGAGAATTCTTTAATGTGACTAAGAATGATGAAAACATGGAAGCTATGAAGAAACAGGAAATTTGAGGTGCCTCCAAGGGCATGTCTCAAATTTTTTCTCTACTGTCCTATAGCAAGCAAGAACATGGATTTATGAATGGAAACTAGGAAACAAAACAAAGAGAGAGACACTATACCATTCTACCAAGTCATGGAATCCAACAACAATCCTCTTTCATCATCTAAGAACATCCAAGAGACTATCCAAAAGCATGAGACAAGTATTTCTTCCAAAGCTTATATGACCATATATTGCTTCTATTCATCAAGTTCGGCATTGTTTACAATGAAATCCTTTGGAATATATAGGCCCAAGTGAGGAAAACCTCTTAGTTCAACTTGCAATCTCATTGGCCTATCCAAAATATCTTATTTTGTCCTTGAGGCTTTGCAAAGCCCAAGGCACAAAATATCTCATAAAATATCTAAAAAAGGCTAAAAGAGGGAAATAAATTGACTTTTCATAAATTTTCATGTGCAAAAATAGCCAAACACACATGAGGAAAAAGTAGTTTTGAAAGGTTCAATTTTTACAAAAATACTCAAAAAATACATTAGCAAAAGGTCCCCTGACTTGCTGGCAACTTTTGGAAGCCTTCCTGATGTCGAAATGAGGCTCATGATAGCTTGTTGGAAATCTCTCAACGTCTAATTTCTGAAAATGTTTAGTTTTCTCCCAATTGGCCACTGGAAGTCCTCCAAAAATGGACTTGTGTGTAAAAACCCAAAAAATAAGCCTTACTAATAAACCAGGCAGAGTGTAGAAAAATGAAGCATTTTTTGCCATTTTGGGGGAGAAAATGATCTTCAAATGTCCTGAAAATCACTGAGTATGTGCTATTGAAATTATGGCATCCAATGATACCATTCTCATCGTTTGATGATGCCCCAAACTGAAATGGCGATGCCCATGAGTTTTGGCCAAAAACCCAAAAATGACAAAAAACCAAAATATGTCGAATTTCACCCAAACTTGGCGAGCATGACCATCAAGGGTTTTCAGCGACATGTTGTGAATTAGAGGCCAAGATTCGGAGTCTTGAGGTGTGTTTCCTCAATTTTTGTGTCGGGCGCTTCCCTTTGGCCTCCTTGAGTTTTTCTTGAGCAGCCTTCAACTTCTGCCGAGCAAACAGATTTAGCTTTTTATAATGCCCCATCATCCTCCGTTGAAGGTCCAAGTCCCTGTTTGCCTTCTCCAATTTCCTCTCCAAGTGATCATTAACTCTCTCAAGCCATGCCTCTCGATTGTTCTCTATCTCTTGTTTGAACAATGCAGTGAGAGGGGTAGATCGGAGAAGGGCATTTTCTTCTTCTTTTTGCTTCTCAAGGGGCTTTTTAAGCCCCATGGTTCTTGCCCTCTTTTTCCTAGGCTAATCCTCACCTTCACTTTCATCGAACTCATCCATGAGTTCTTCCAACATCACCTGTTCTTTGGAGGCCTCCTTCTTGTATTTGATTTCCCGTGTCTCATAAACAACCATATGGACACTCATCTGCTTGTTTTGAACTTGCAAAAATTGATTGAAGTTCCTAGCTCTATGAAGATCAGCCTTCAAGGAATAAATTTGGCTTTCTCTATGGATCAAGAGATTTTCTAGGATCTGGGCTTCATTATCACTATCATCACTTTGGATTTGGATGACGTCGAATTCCCTTTCCTGTTCATGATTGCTTTCTTCCTTGCCCTTACCTTTGCTTTGGGTGGCTCTTCTGGTACTCTTCCTCTTAGGAAATTCGACCATGGAATTCTTTGGCAATTTTCCCTTGCTTTGGAGGGCCTTAGTCACATTTGGAGTTACGAATCTAGGAACCCTTTTCTTTGCTATCCGGGGCTTGGCCACTTTCGGAGAAGAGAGCATGGCACCTTGCCTCGGAGAGGCAGCTAGCACATGCTCCATGGGCTCTTTACCCTTTTCACTTTGCCCTTCATTTTTTCCAATGTCTTGGCTCTCTTCAAGGATTCCTAGGCTGTGTTTTTCGATCTCCCTTTGAGGGTTGTCCTCCTCAGTGTTTTTCATATGTTTATCATGCTGCTCCTCTTCTTCTTGAGGTTGTTGTTCCTTTTTATGAGGTTGTTGTCCCTCATCCTATAGTTGATGTGTAACATGTTGTGGCTGCCCCTGTTCATACTGTTGTAGCTGCTGTGTGTCATCTTTTGGTTTCCCCTATTTGTCACTTTCATGCTGCTCCTGTTCAGCATCTTTTGGATGCCCCTGTTCATCACCCTTTGGCTGCCCCTATTCATCACTCTCATACCCTTGTTCAACATCTTCATGCTGCTCCTATTCATCACTTTCATGCTGCTCCTGTTCTGCCTCACTGTGATGATGCTATTCAACACTTTCTTCTTCATCCCCTTGCTGCTACTCGTGATCAATTTCCTCTTCCTACTCATGTCCTTATTCCTCCTCATGGTCACTCTCTTCTCCTTCTTTAGGCTCCTTTGTTTGTTAAGTGGTAAACATGAGCTTTTTGGGAATAGGTCTGCTAGAAGAAGGTGAGGGATGATGAGTAGTAGGTGTAGGGGATGTATGAACTAGAGGGACAGTGGAGAGATCCGGATGGGTGATGAAAGTATCCCAAGAGACCTCCTTCTTTTCAAGTTGATGAAGAATGATGAATTTGATGAGAGAGTGATGGAAGAGGAAGGCTATTTGTTGTGAAGGAGTCTTCTTCTGAACAGTGGAGGCCATTTTCTCAATGATCTTGTGTAAGAAGAAAAGAAGATTTATCAATTTGGCCCTAGTGAAATGCATGAGCAGTTGAATGTGATATGCATAAATTTGAGAAAATCTTCCCTCACAAGTGAAGTATTTCATGATGATTTTCATGAGGGGGCCCTAGCTAGCCAAAAGATATGAGAAGGGGAAAATAGAAGGACATGAATCTCTGTGCTCAGGATTTAGAAAGGGCTTGTAATATTCTGACTCCAAATAGCTTTGTTTAAACCATTTCTCCCCAATATAGGGGATTTTAGTGGCCTTGGAGATGGACCTTGGAGAGAATTTGAAATCAAGGCCCACCAGCTGGAAATGCTTGCCTTGAAACCTCAAAGCACAAAGGTGTGTCAAAGGAGAAAAGCTCCTCACCTCTTGCACTCTTTGACAGAAATATAAACACCCAACCTCATGGAAATTGAACAAGACTGATGGGTGGACATTCACTTCTTCAGTGGAAGTAGGCTCAAATCTCTTATGCAAGCCACTCCTACTGTCCTGCCTAGGAGGCATATTGTTTCAAATTCTCTCTGCAACACTAGCTACCTCAAAATGGTTTTTAAAATGCTTTCTCAAACAAAACTCTGTCTTCTTTATTAGTCACTGTTTGACCAAGGCAAATCTCTTCAAATGCTATGTGAAATGATTCTTTAACACAAAACTCTCTGCTCCTTCCAAAACACTGTATGTCTCCCTTTATATGCTAATCAACCAAAGTTATCGAAATAACAAGCACATAGTGAAAATGTTACTGTGGTTGGGTATGTTTACAAAGATCCTTTATGTTTTGATAAAAACAAGACAACCTTGTAATTAAACAGAGGAAAAACACTGCTTCCAATAAAAAACACCCTCCTTGTACTTCACTGTTTCTCACACACAGTTTGAAAAAACACCTTCAAATTGCAATGACAGCTTCACTCACTAAAGTCTGTTTCATGGACAAAAAGGCAACACTGATTTTTCTTTTCACCACACAGAGAGGACTTTTGAAAATGACAAAGAAATTTATGTATGATCACTATTGTTACTCGGACCTTAAACAAAATTTCAACCCTTCTTACCATTTCTTTCACCACTGCAATATAGCTGATAGAGTTTATGGTTTCGCCTTATCACAGTTAAGGCACCTCCAACAATTTTACAAACCTCTACTATTGTGTATATTTTGACTTGCAGGTTTATGCTTTAGAACTATATTGAGGGCAGTTTTTAGGCCATTTGACATCATCATAAACACACCATTATCATTATGTCAACCTTGGGCAATCATAGCCACAACAGTCTTAGATTTTCAACAAAAATTCAACCCTCCTTACCACTGTTTTCATCACTACATTTGCTGACAGAGGTTATGGTTATATCACAGTCTTAAGGGTAGCTCTAGGCTCTTTGAGACTAATGAATCACTCCCTTAGCCTTCCACCATAACAAACTTCTTCAAAATTTTTAACAAATCACTATGATTTATAGAAAGACCACCTCTATTTGATCACCATTTAGTTTTGAAAACATGGCAATGATCTCTCATTTAGCAACTTGACTATACCAGGGAGGCAAACAGAAATACCTCAAAAATGGATGGCAGCTCTTTTCTGAAACTTTTGAGCAGCTCTCAGGGCTTTTGGAAGGCATTTGGATTATTGAAGCATGCGCAACACGTTTCAAATGAGAAGGCGTTGCGCAACAGAAAGGTTGTTAGGTCGCTGACGGGACGTCATGACCAGCGCCTACAGGCGCGCCGCGTAACAACAGAACTCCTTTGTAAAAACTCTCCTGAATGTGCCACGCGTTTCTCCAGGCACGCCGCATAATCCCCAAGCTTAAAACTCTACAAATTTTCATTCAAAAGCTCCTTCTTCAGTCCAGTGAATAGCCTAAGAGGAGTTGTGTGCATTTTTGAAATGAAAAAAGATATGGGTAATGGTCTTTAACTCCTTTTGAAAGTGAACAGGTCAATCACCATTGAGTTTGATTTGTGGGGGTTTTAAAATATTATTTCTTTAAAACAAATGCCTTTGCTCATAGTGAAAAAAAAAAACCAAAATTACTTTGAACGTGCTATAAAGGGCCCACATTTTAAATAACGTTGGTAGAAAGGTTGTGCATGCTATCTGGCCAGTTTTGTTAGATATGACTCTTTCCTCTTATAAGAAAATCATTCAAGGGCCAAACTATTTTCACTATTTTCATATTAAAGGGAAAAATGTCTTTCCTCTACCTATATCTTCTTGTTAGAGGGAAAACTGGCTCAAAACCATATAGTGACTGTAGATGAATTCTCCAAATGATGCTTCTCTTTGACTGTGGGTGAGGCCTAGTTGTATTCACCTAGGATTTATCATCATCTATCCATCAAAAGGGAACTTCTTTCAAAAATATTTCCTTTACTCAAAATGCAACAGCAAGGTATCTTTGACCTCTTTTTATAAGGAGCATGCCTTCATTTGTAGTAGTGGCATGCTTTAATGGTTTTGAATGTTGTTCCAGAACCTGAAACACATGCCATAATCCTTCTTGCATATTTATGAGCCTATGTTTTTAGTTGCAATGCCTTTTTGGAAAAAATAAGCTCGAATTGCCTTCTTGTCCACTGTGATGAGTTATTGAAAAAAAATTCTTCATGAACAAGAAGAACAATACCTTTTGAAAAACAATCATCACTCTTTGGCCTGTGTCTAACCTAGCTAATTTCAACTACTTTTCAACTCTGTTTTGTTTAAAGGAACAGAGACAAAATGTCAATCTTGTTTATCAAGGAGATGGGTATTTGTAACTTTTAAGGAAATTACACCCCTCAACAAGGTTTGTTCATTTTTTGGCTCCAGACTGTCTTTGAAAGAAATCTATGATAGGAGGTAAGTCAGCCTCTTTGATAGTTATAGTACTCATGCTTTCCCTTTGTTTTTGACATCATTTCTCTATTCGGAAGCCTTCAACTATCTCCTATTGTTCTTACAATTTATCTCTCAGTCAGTGAAAACCCTAAAATCAATCACTGCTCTGGCCCTCTGCTTATAGATGAAGGAGGCCTATTTTGACAAATGCCTGGCTTCCTTTCAACCTCTGTCTCAACCAAATGAAGAATGTTTGATGAACATACTAATAGTGGTTTCCCTTATACATGATGGAAGCAGTTATTTTGAGCCCAAGACTGTTTGACTCTTTTGGCCATCTACTTAATAATATTTCTTCATTGATGATTAACCTATTAGCTTCACCTTGTAATTCAGATAATAGTGAAACTCATGCAAACCAATTTTAAAGGTCCACTGCTTTGCCTCTGATTTTAATCATCATTTTTATTTTAGAAACCCTTAGTTGATGTCTCACTGTACCCAAAAAATTTCCTTACAGTCAGTGCAATTCTTAAAATCAAACTTTATCCTTGACCCTCTACTTATAGATGAAGGAGGCGCTCTCAGTCTTCAACCCTCTACTTATAAAATGAAGGAGGTTTTCTTAGTCTTCAACCCTATACTTATAAAATGAAGGATTTTTTCTTAGTGATGCCATTTCATCAGCCTTTAACAGTGTTATTTTTCCTTTCACGGCCTTTTCATGCTTTGACTGTGATCGCAGGAGCTTAATGAAACAACTCTCTAACCTGTAGCTACATCCCAAGCTCAAAATCACATGAGAAGTAGCTGTCTTCTTAGGTTGAGCCAAAAACTGTCTTCTGGGATGATGGTACACTTCTGCTCTTGAAAGATCCATTGAAACACTGTAAAACCACCTAATATCATTTTGTCTTAGGGCATGTGCATGGCTAAGACTTTAGGGCTTTTTAGTGAACGACTTAGGGTTGTAACCAACTTTATTTACAGAATGGGAAGGTCTGTTATGATTGGTCTGTAGCAGAAAGGGGTTCTTTGGCTTTAGGATAGTTTTGCAAGGGAGAAATGCCTAAAGCGCCACTACCTAACTTAGGGGAGACTTCTTTGGATAGATTTGGATTGTTTTCTTTGGAGATGATGGACAAGCTAGTATGGCTGAGGCTAGATAGGGCTTGATAATGGGGTTTCATCTCGTCATGAGCGGATTGAAAAGGTAGGAGGTTAAAAAAATGTTTATGGGTGTTTTCCAGCTGGAAAATTTGACAATTTTTTAGATCAGCTGCTAGAAACTTGGTTGTTACAACTAGTCTTCACCAACAAGTGAAAAATACTAATGACTGACAGTGGCTCCATTTGGGGAGGGTAGCTCCTTTTCAAAAGGTGTCTAGAATCTTAGATCTTTGGCTCATGAGGACCAGTGCCTTATCCATTGGCGCAAATTTCATTCTTCCTTGAAATTGACAACATGATTAGCATCAATGATATTTCTACCTACCCCACTATCTTTCCTAACATTTTTTCTTCTTTTGGATGCATTTGGACTGGCAACCCTTTGACAATATATATATGTTTTTTTGAAAAATGAACCTATCTAGTTCTACACTTATATCTGCCAGGATTTTAGATTAAGTTGATGAACTCCTTTATTACTCTACCTATGCTAGATCAACTGTCAAGGTTAAACTGTTTGACAGGATTTTGTTCTCTAATCTAAAACATGAAATTGAAAAATGATCAAATTAGGGTTAGACAACTTGATTTGTCATGTACTTGTTGCACGAAAGACAAGCTGCACACAAATATTAAAAATGAAAACTAGGAAAAACGGGGCTAGGATACACAATTTGTTTTTCATCCCCTCTTCCCTCTTTGGTTATGTTTTGAGCATGTGGAACCAGTATCTTTTCCTAATCTACTCTCTTTGATAAGTCAAGCTTACACAATGCTGACCATCTTTTCCACTCACTAACTTATCAGCAAATAAATTTAAAACATGTTAAGCTATGATTAGGCTAGATAACTAAACAAGACACTTGAGCATTAGTAGCGGCATTTAGGCTTGCGCGCTTTTTGAATGATTATTTTTTGAACATGGGGCCTTCTTTCTATTTTTCAAACCGCCCTCTTTTCTATTTTTCTATTGTTTTTTACTTTTCTGCTTTTTATCTATTTTTCAAACAATGGTATATACAATGATTGAAAATGTTTTTAAAATTGGAGCTCTTGACAAAAATAATGTTTTAATGTCCTACCATTCGTAGGACCTCCAAAATTTTCAGTCCCATCAAGTTCTTGTAGGAAAAAGGCATTGTTTCCACTAACTGAGCTGATGATGAAAGGCCCCTTCCATAATTTTTCAAACTTACCATGTTTACCTTTGTCTTCTCTTTTAGAATCCCATTTTAGCACTTTGTCCCCAATTTGAAAATCATTTTCCTTGGTCCTTCTGTCAAAAATCTATTTTATTTTGTCTTGCGCTAACTGAGCCTTTTGGTAAACTTCTTCTCTGGTTTGCTGTAAATGAATAGTCTGATTTACCCTTCTTTGCATGTCTTTTTCTTCTATTTGAACTTCCTACAATAGCTTCATTACTGGAACCCCTAGAGATGTTGGAAAAATGGCATCTATGCCATAAACTAGTAGGTAAGGAGACATACCTATGGATTTTTTGGTGGTTAGTATATGAGCCCATAGTGCATGTACTAGTTTTCCATGCCATGCCTTTTGATTTTGTTCAAGAAGTTTTTTGATGATGTTGACTAGGCTTTTGTTAGAGGACTCGGCTAAACCATTACCTTGAGGGTAATAAGCTGTAGAATGTCCTAATGAAATGTGATATTTGTAACATAAGTCAACCATTATTTTGGAGGAGAAGGCAGCAACTTTATCTGTAATGATCTTTCTAGGACAGCCAAAACTAGATAGGATATTGGTTTCTAGGAACTTGATGATGAATTAATCGGTGGCATTCCTGGAAGGTATGGCCTCTATCCGTTTGGTAGAGTAATCAGTGGCTGTAAGGATCCATTTATGTTGAGCAGATGAGGAAGGGTGAATTTCCCCAATAAAATCTAGACCCCATTGTTGGAAGGGTCCTTCGACTATGATGGGGTGTAACGGCAAAGGTAAAAGCTTTTTATTGCCATAAAAAATTTGACATTTATGGCATTTCATAACTAGCTTGTGAGTGTCAAGAAATAAGTTAGGCCAATAATAACCAGCTCTAAGGATTTTGTTCGCTGTGGTTTTCCAATAGAGATGACCTCCACATTCTCCTTCATGCATTTCGTGCATAATTTTCTTTGCATCAGACTCGAGAAAACATTTGAGCAGCATACCAGCGGGATTTTTCCAATACAGAAGACCATCTATAATGAAAAACTTTAAAGACTTTTGTTTAAGAAATCTTGCTTTTGTCTTTGATAAAGTTGGAGGAGCATTTAGATAAAATAATACATAAAGAATATCTACATACCAAGGTGAATTTAAAAACATTTTCTCAACATGAGGGGCTATGCATTCTTCCTGTTCTTCTAAGGCATCGAAAAAATTTATATCTAAAGCTTGGAGGTTGGTTTCATCCATTAGTCTTGAGAGTCCTTGTCCTTTAACCGTTTTGGTAGGTCGGATTTCTAAGTCATATTATAAGATGATAGCGATCCATTTTTCCCTTTTACCATCGGGATCTTGGTTTAATATGTCTTTGACGACGGTATTAGGGACAAAAGCGATGACATGAAAATGCAAGATGTAAACTCGGAAATATTTCACTGCTTTTACCAATGCGAATGCCTGTTTTTCCATGATGTTATATTTCAAGGGAGAATATCTTAGGGATTTGCTGAAAAAGGAAATGGGTTGCTCTTGCCCTGCTGCATTTTTTTGCAACAACATTGCAGCTATTGTGTGTTCAGAGGAAAATGAAAAAATGCAAAAATATTTGGTGAAATCGGGACTTATCAATACTGGTGTTTCAGTTAGGGCCTTTTTAACTAATTAATTTTTTTTTTGGCTTCTGTAGTCCATTTAACCCGACCTCTTTTTTCAACATATTCGTGATATCTCTCAGGAGTTCGGCAAGGTTTGGGATGAATCTTCTCAAGAAATTTATCTTTCCGATAAAGGAATGCAGCTCCTTTATGTTTCTGGGGTGACTTATTTGTAATATGCCTTCGATCCTCTGGGGGTATTTTTTTATTCCCTCTTCTGAAATAATGTGACCTAGGAGTTTTCCTTCTTCTAGACCAAAGAGTGTTTTCTTGGGATTTAGGGATAAACCATATTTTCTACATTTGTTAAAAACCTTTCTTAAGTGTACCAGGTGTTCTTCATCTGATTTGGAATATACCATAATATCGTCAAGATATATGACTATGAAATAACCTATGTCTTCTGAGAAGGCTATGTCTATGGCTCTTTGAAATGTGGCACCAACATTCATCAATCCAAAGGGCATTTTAACGTACATGAAAGTGCCCCAAGGTGTGGTGAAAGTTGTTTTGTGTTGATCAGTGTGGTAAACCAGCACTTGGTTATAACCAAAAAATCCATCAAGTAATGATATCCTTTTAGCACCTACTACCTTTTGAAGTATGTGGTCCATTTTGGGCAATGGATAATTGTCCTTTAAACAGGCTCTATTCAGGTTTCGGAAATCAATGCAAAGTCTGATCTCACCAGTTTGTTTTCTAACTGATACTAGATTTGAAACCCACTCAGAGTACCTGAGGGACACTATTATCCCACCATCATACATTTTTTTGATTTCCTTTTCAACCAAAGGTAGTAATACTGGGTTTATTCTTCTTAACTTCTATTTGAAAGGATTCTGGTTTTCTTTGAGGGGGATTTTATGTTGAATGATGCTGGTATCGTATGATTTAAAATCTTGGTATCCCCATCCGAACACATCTTTAAATTCTTTAAACAACTTGATGTACCTCTGTTTTATGTGAGGAGGGAGGGTTTTGGATAGTTTGATCTTTCTTGGTTCTTCTAGGCTTCCTATGTTATATTCTTCTATGTCGACCTCGATAGATTCCATTTTTGGCTTTTTGGCCACATCGTTAAAATCAAACAATTCTTCTAAAGGTGCAAGCCCTCTGGGTATGGTGTCATTTTCATAGTGCAGGACTTCAAGTTCCCTTTGGTCCATGTCCTCTCCTATATCATTTTCATATGAATGATTGACCAAGTTTACATCTGTCCAAGAAGGTAAATTTGGCTCTTGATATTGATTTTTTCCAGGTTTTTTTTCTTCATTTTCTAAGTCTGTTTTGGTTATTTCAAATTCATTCTTAGATGGTAAGAAATCATCAATTTGATCGCCATCTTTGAATATTTTCCAATGGTCAATATTATCCGGTACTGTAGGGCGATGTTTGACCTGAATACTATATTGCTCACTTAAACATGGTACTTGGCCATTGCTTGCAGCAAAGGCGAGCTCATTTGCTAGGCTATTTTGAATTCTAGGAATATAAGTGAGTTCATACTTCTTGAAGGTTTTGAGGATGTCTAAAGATACATTCATGTATTCTCTTATTCTTGGGTTTTTTGCTGAATATTCACCTTTGATTTGCATGATTACAAGTTCTGAATCTCCCTGGGCTGACACTTTCTTGGCGCCTAAGTCCTTAAGTAGGTCCAGACGAAGGAGAAGGGCCTCATATTCTGCAATGTTGTTAGTACATTGGAACTATAACCTGAAAGAATGACCTTCATTAATATTGTGTATCCAGATGCCGGCCCCCGAACCAGTTTTTCCTAAAGAACCGTCAAAGCTTATACTCCAAAGAGCTTCCTTTTCATACATGATACTAAGATTTTTTTCAGGTTTCTTGGAGCTTTGGTCATTATTCTCTACATCCAATAATGGTAAATGTGTTTTTGATGGTTTCAAAACCTCTTCATTTTCTATTATATGCTTTTTTATATTAGTTTCATTATATAAGATAAAATAATCTAAATTGGAATGAATGGAATAAATGGGAGTGTTGTTTGGCTTATCCCAGTTGCTAACCATGTATTTCATGTGAGTTTCTCGGTATAATCTCCTAGTCTAGTTGAAAACTGGGATGGTAGCGAATTCCATATCCATTTGAACGTTACCTTGTATTTTGGCAGCCCACACCCTTGATAGTAGCATTCCATACTTAGGAGGGATATCAACCACTACTATGTCCATGACTAGGTTTTTTGCTGGTAGTTGTGTTAAAGCAAAAACCAAGTTCTTTATTAGACCTAAACATTTGACCTGACTTGAGTCAAAGAAGTACAGGTTTTTGTAAGGTTGATTTACCTCTAGTCCCAGGTTTTCCATGATTGCTTTAGGCATGAGGTTATGGGAGGCACCAAAATATAACATGGAATTATGTAATATCTTGTCTCGTATGTTCAAACTCACATAGAAAGGAGAAACAGTTCCTTCTTGGTATTCACCTTCTATTTTGGGACCGAATAAGAGCTCGGGTTTGTCATCAGTTAGATTTAAAGTATCTGCCTCGTTTCCTATATCAAAAAATTTGACGATTTGAGATCTATACCTATCTATAGTTATTAGCTCAGTAAGGGGTATGGTTATTTTTATTTTGGAAATTTCCCCTTCGAAACTAAAATGAGTTTGTAGTTTGGACAAATTTGTTTCAGCTTTTTCAGACATGAATTTCTCTATGTTCTTAATTTGCTGACTCTGGTTCGGGACCTTGTTTGACACAGCCACCTCGGGAGTCTTTGTGGAGGTACTAGGAGTATCTAAGCCAAGACTTTTTTGAATAGCTTTTTCTTTGTTTTGGTCAACTTTCTTGACCACAATTTTGTTGCTATCCATGGCTTTTTAAGGATGGTATCAGGGGTTTTAGCAGTGTCAGGGCTACCCTTCTTGGATTTGTCTTAGTTTACTTCTAAGGTTATACTGCCTGTGAGCTTCTATAATGGCATTTTGAAAATCTATGGCAGGATCTTTGGGATCTTCATAGTTGGTTTCGTCCTGATCTAGAGAGAAAAACTCTTGCTCTTCTACCGTGAGGTAAACCTCACTCTCGTTATTAGAACCTATGAGGTTCAAATGATTTTCATCCATGGGTTCAGTATCCCTATCATCTTCATCAACATAATTCTCACTGAAGAATGGTCTGATTTGCTGGTCCTTTCCTCTTGGTTTATTTTGAGATTGGTCTTTTCTAAAGATTTGGTTCCGGTTTTGAGGGTTTGGTTGGTTGTCCTTAAGAGATTCTTTTTCACTCATTTTTTCCCACATCTTTGTCATGGATTTGACTAGGCCATCTATTCTAGGATCTGAGGAAAATACTGAGCGGGTAAATTCGTCACGGTAGGTGACTCCCTTTTCTGCTCTTATCCTAGCTCTCTTTTCGGCTAAGTTGGCTTCTGCATTTATAGCCACATTTTGCATTTCTTCTAAGGTAGGGGGGTCCTTGTCTCTTAGTTGATAAGTCATGTCTGGGTCAAAACCCTCGGGGAACTTTTCCAAGGCTGAACCAAGTGGGGGTTTGAAGTGAGGTGGGAGGGCGTTATACACACTGTTGAACCTAGTGCAATATCCCTAGACACTTTCCCCATTTTCCCGTTTTAGATTGTTATACTCTGATAGGAATTGAATGGGGTTCTTTTGTATTTCCCACTTGTTTATGAAGGTTTGGCAGAGTTCTGGGAGATTGTGGATGTTGTTTGGAGTTAAGCTCTTAAACCATTTTTTGGGTTCTTCGCCCAGGCTTTGGGCGAACATCCTCATTCTGATGGTCTCGTCTTCTATTTCCATGTATTCAAAGGTAACGCTAATCCTATCTACATGTTGTTGAGCTGTGGTAGTCTCCACTCTGGTAAAGTGTGGGATTTTGGCTTGATAGTCATTTTCTAAGGGAGCCAAAGGCTGTGGCAACACCAAAGGTGCATACCAGGCTGCCATGACGGGAGCTAATGGATGTACTTGGACTAGTGATCTGATTTTGAGTAGATCTGGGATGTTAAGAGCCAAAGTGACGAAGAATCTAAAATTCGGGAGGTCTGGTAGGTGAGGCTTCTCTATTAGGACTCTGTGGCAGATCTAGGGGCTCAAGATCATCAAAGTATATCTTACTTTGTGACTTGCTTCTAAAAAGGTTTTTTGATGATTTTAAGTTAAAGGGGGAATCTTGCAAGGCAGTGAGATGTTCAGGTACTGATCTTGTTTTACAGATGGACCTATCGATAGCTAAATTGCCAGTTTCATAAGCTTGCCACATAATCTTCTCTGGGTCATCTACTATGATAAGTGGATTTGGGTCTGGATAAGATCTGGTGTTGATTCTTCGTGAAGCTAGATTTCGGGTCTAGAGTTTAGAGAGGATGGTATTTTGTGATTGTTTTGAATGGATGGCCTCTCTAGGGTTTTAATAATGTGAAGGATGGTCAAAGAAAAAATGATGGACTAGTGGAGTCACCAGGTGGATTTCTATGAGAACTATGGTCCACCACCAACACTATCAAAGATGCTCTTGGGAAAAAGTTTTATAGCAAACTTTGAGATGGAAACTTGCAAAGAAGAGTGATTCACTTGGTTTCAATTGTTTTCTAGGTTGTATGGAAAAGATAATGGTTCTTTTGGCAAGAAGGCTTATGCTTATCTCCTATGTTTAGGTGAGGTCTTTTGAATTACTAAGTTATACTTAGCTTGTCACTGATTACAGAGTTTCCACCCTAAGTTTAAGTTTTTGGAAGGATGAGTTAGCAAAAAGGTATGGTTTATGAATTTTTTGGTCTTTTATGGAGTTTTTATGCCTACTGGAGGCTAGTGGAGTCGCCAGGTGGAACTTGGTTGTTTTTGTAAAGGAGTAGCTTTGGTACACCACCAGTAACTAGGAGAAAAGCCAATCTGGGAATGTTTTAGGGTTTCTTGAGTTTTATCTGAAGCCTATGGTTTATTAAAGTATCATAAACCTGTTTCATCACTTTGCTAGGGTGGCGATAACAAAAAGAGTTTACTCTAAATGGTTCTATGGACTGCTTGCCTGTTTAAGTTTTAAAGAGTAATGAATCTACAAGAGTTTGCTAGACTGTTATGTACTCAGTTAGTCCCACCATGATCGCCATTATGTTAGTGTGGCGATGAGGTGGCTGATTAGATAGTATTCTAAAATTTAGAAAAATAGTAAGGCCTACTGGAGGCTAGTGGAGTCGCCAGGTGGATTTTTAATTGTTTTTAGAGTATATGTGTATGGTCCACCACCAATATTGATAAACACCAATATAGAGATATTTTTTGGGGTTTTATGAGTTTCCTATATGTAGCCCTCAGGTTTAGAAGAGTTTCCTATAACTAAATCATAATTTTGCTAATATGGTGAAGGAGCTAGTTTCTACTCTTCAGACAATACCTAAGCTTTCTAATTTTGACTGAGATTTTGAGAAATCCTAAGGGATACCAAGGATGTTTTGACTGAAGGTCCCACCGTGATTGCCATTATGTTACGGTCTCGTGATTTGGCTGATCGGCAAGCCAAATGTCAGTGTAACATCAAACCAATCTTTGGAGCCCAAGGACTTAGCCTTCCTGGACTTAGAGAGGGCTCTCTCTATTTGTGTAAGGGATATCTATGTGTTTGCTTATTGTGTTCTGATTTTAGGCTAGTTATGAAGTAGGTTTTTTGGTTTTGGTTTTTAGGCTGTGAGGGATGAAACTGATCAAAGATATAAGATAGGTAAAAAGATGTCAGATCAACTAGGCTATGGGGTCGAAGAGGTCAAGAAAGCTATCAGATGGTGATACAAGGTTGTTGAAGGGCTGATTTGATTCGAGGTAGAAAGGATCTTTGGGAAAAATGGAGTAGTATGGACATCAAGTTTGTGAATAACAAAGGATTCCAAGCATAACTAGTTTAATAGTTGACATAAACATGGTAGGGAAAACCATTCATCATGAGAAATGTAACTATAATCTAATCAATACATAGAAATAAACATTAAAACGGTGCATAGAGATATATAACTCTCTAACTTTGGGACATACAAACAAACTCAAATCACTATGCCAGAACGCCTAAACACAGTACTTCAAGTTATTGGGCACTTTGAAAACAAGATTGCATAGTCTTAGGCAAAGGGAAAGATCAGAACAAGACCTCCTTGGTTCAACAAATGACAATCTAATCAGTCAAAGAGAAATTTCATGGATGGAGCTATGGCTAGCCATGAGTAAGCAGGGCATACCGTAAATCATACTTGGCATGCATAAAACCATGAATGAAACAAGCAACAATATCCTTAAGTTATTAAAGAGCAATACAAAATTCTTTAATGTGACTAAGAATGAAGAAAACATGGAAGTTATGAAGAAACAGGAAATTTGAGGTGCCACCAAGGGCATGTCTCAAATTTTCTCTCTATTTTCCTATAGAAAGCAAGAACATGGATTTATGAATGGAAAATAGGAAACAAAACAAAGAGAGAGACACTATACCATTCTACCAAGTCATGGAATCCAACAACAATCATCTTTCATCATCCAAGAACATCCAAGAGACTATCCAAAAGCATGAGACAAGTATTTATTCCAAAGCTTACATGACAATACATTGCTTCTATTCATCAAGTTCAGCCTTGTTTACAATTAAATCCTTTGGAACATATAGGCCCAAGTGAGGAAAACCTCTTAGTTCAACTTGCAATCTCATTGGCCTATCCAAAATATCTTATTTTGTCCTTGAGGCTTTGCAAAACCCAAGGCACAAAATATCTCATAAAATATCTAAAAAATTCTAAAAGAGTGAAATAAATTGACTTTTCATAACTTCTCATGTGAAAAAATAGCTAAACGGACATGAGGAAAAAGCAGTTTTGAAAGGTTCAATTTTTACAAAAATACTCAAAAAATACATTAGCGAAAGGTCCCCTGACTTGCCGACAACTTTTGGAAGCCTTCTTGATGTTGAAATGAGGCTCATGATAGCTAGTTGGAAATATCTGAGTGTCTAATTTCCGAAAATGTTGAGTTTTCTCCCAACTGACCACTGGAAGTCCTCCAAAAATAGGCATGTGTGTAAAAACCCAAAAAATAAGCCTTGCTGATAAACTGGGTAGAGTGTAGAAAAAGCGAGCATTTTTCGCCATTTTGGGGTAGAAAATGATCTTCAAATGTCTTGAAAATCACTGAGTATGTGCTCCTAAAATTATGGAATCCAATGCTACCATTCTCATCCTTTAATGATGCCCCAAACTGAAATGGCGATGCCCATGAGTTTTGGCCAAAAACCCAAAAATGACAAAAAACCAAAATATGTCGAATTTTTCCCAAACTTGGTGAGCATGACCCTCAAGGGTTTTTAGCGACATGTTGTGAAGCAGAGGCCAAGATTTGGAGTCTTGAGGTGTCTTTGCTCAATTTTTGTGCTGGGCGCTTCCCTTTGACCTCCTTGAGTTTTTCTTGAGCAGCCTTCAACTTCCATCGGGAAAACTAATTTAGCTTTTTATAATGCCCCGTCATCCATCGTTGAAGGTGAAAGTCCCTGTTTTCCTTCTCCAATTTCATCTCCAAGTGATCATTAACTCTCTCAAGCCATGCCTCCCGATTGTTCTCTATCTCTTGTTCGAACAATGCAGTGAGAGGGGTAGATTGGAGAAGGGAATTTTCTTCTTCTTTTTGATTCTCAAGGGCCTTTTTAAGCCCCATGGTTCTTGGCCTCTTTCGCCTAGGCTGATCCTCACCTTCACTTTCATCGAACTCACCCATGATTTATTCCAACCTCACTTGTGCTTTGGAGGCCTCCTTGTATTTGATTTCCTGTGTCTCATAAACAGCCATATGGACACTCATCTGCTTATTTTTAACTTGCAAAAATTGATTGAAGTTCCTAGCTCTATGAAGATCAGCCTTCCAGGCATCAATTTGGCTTTCTCTATGGATCAAGAGATTTTCTAGGATTTGGGCTTCATTATCACTATCATCACTTTGGATTTGGATGATGTTGAATTCCCTTTCCTATTCATGACTACTTTCTTCCTTGCCCTTCCCTTTGCTTTGGGTGGCTCTTCTGGTACTCTTCCTTTTAGGAAATTCGACCACGGGCTTCTTTGGCAATTTTCCCTTGCTTCAGAGGGCCCTAGTCACATTTGGAGTTACAAATCTAGGCACCCTTTCCTTTGCTCTCTGGGGCTTGGCCACTTTCGGAGAAGAGAGCATGGCCCCTTGCCTCGGAGAGGCAGCTAGCACATGCTCCATGGGCTATTTACCCTTGTCACTTTGCCCTTAATTTTTGCCAATGTCTTGGCTCTCTTCAAGGATGCCTAGGCTGTATTTTTGCATCTCCCTTTGAGGGCTGTCCTCATCACTGTTTTTCATATGTTTATCATGTTGCTCCTCTTCTTCTTGAGGTTGTTGTTCCTTTTTTATGAGGCTGTTGTCCCTCATCCTATAGCTGTTGTGTAACATGTTTTGGCTGCCCCTGTTCATATTGCTATAGATGCTGTGTGTCATATTTTGGTTTCCCCTGTTCATCACTTTCATGTTGCTCCTGTTCAGCATCTTTTGGCTTCCCCTATTCATCACCCTTTGGCTGCCCCTGTTCATCACTCTCATACCCTTGTTCAACATCTTCATGTTGCTCATGTTCAACACTTTCATGCTGCTCCTGTTCTGCCTCACTGTGATGCTACTATTCAACACTTTCTTCTTCATCCCCTTGCTACTACTCATCATCACTTTCCTCTTCCTGTTCACGTCCTTCTTCCTTCTCATGGTCACTCTCTTCTCCTTCTTCAGGCTCCTTTGTTTGTTCTGTGGTAAACTTGAGTGTTTTGGGAATAGGTCTGCTAGAAGAAGGTGAGGGATGATGAGTAGGAGGTGTAGGGGATGTATGAACTGGAGGGACAGTGGAGAAATCCAGATGGGTGGTGAAAGTATCCCAAGAGACCTCCCTCTTTTCAATTTGATGAAGAATGAGGACTTTGAAGAGAGAGTGAAGGAAGAGGCAGGCTATTTGCTGTGAAGGAGGCTTCTTCTGAACAGTGGAGGCCATTTTCTTAATGCTCTTGTGTAAGAAGAAAGGAAGATTTAGAAATTAGGCCCTAGTGAAATGCATGAGCAGTCGAATGTGATATGCATAAATTTGGGAAAATCTTCCCTCACAAGTGAAGTATTTCATGATGACTTTCATGAGGGGGGCATAGTTGGCCAAAAGATATGAGAAGGGTAAAATAGAAGGACATGAATCTCTGTGCTCAGGCTTTAGAAAGGGCTTGTAATATTCTGAGTCCAAATGGCTTTGTTTAAACCATTTCTCCCCAATATAGGGGATTTAAGTGGCCTTGGAGATGGACCTTGGAGAGAATTTGAAATCAAGGCCTGCCAGTTGGAAATTCTTTCCTTGAAACCTCAAAGCACAAAGGTGTGTCAAAGGAGAAAAGCTCCTCACCTCTTGCACTCTTTGACAGAAATATAAACACCCAACCTCATGGAAATTGAACAAGACTGATGGTTGGACATTCACTTCTTTAGTGGAAGTAGGCTCAAATCTCTTATGCAAGCCACTCCTACCATCCTTCCTGGGAGGCATCTTGCCTCGAATTCTCTCTGCAACACCAAGCTACCTCAAAATGGTTTTTAAAATGCTTTCTCAAACAAAACTTTGTCTTGTTTGTTAGTCACTGTTTGACCAAGGCAAATCTCTTCAAATGCTATGTGAAATGACACTTTAACACAAAACTCTCTGCTCCTTCCAAAACACTATCTATCTCCCTTTGTATGCTAATCAACCAAAGTTATCAAAATAACAAGCACATAGTGAAAATGTTACTGTGGTTGGGTATGTTTACAAAGATGCTTTATGTTTTGATAAAAACAAGACAGCCTTGTATTTAGACAGAGGCAAAACACTGCTTCCAATAAAAAACACCCTCCTTGTACTTCACTATTTCTCACACATAGTTTGACAAAACACCTTCAAATTGCAATGACAGCTTCACTCACTAAATTCTATTTCATGGACAAAAAGGCAACACTGATTTTGCTTTTCACCACATAGAGAGGACTTTTGAAAATGAAAAAGCAATTTATGTATGATCACTATTTTTACTCGGACCTTAAACAAAATTTCAACCCTTCCTACCATTGCTTTCACCACTAAAATATAGCTGACAGAGTTTATGGTTTTGCCTTATCACAGTTAAGGCACCTCCAACAATTTTACAAACCTCTACTACTGTGTATATTTTGACTTGTAGGTTTACGATTTTAGCACCGTATTGAGGGAAGTTTTTAGGCCTTTTGACATCATCCTAAACACACCATTATCGCTATGTCAACCTTGGGCAATCATAGCCACAACAGTCTTGGATTTTCAACAAAAATTCAACCCTCCTTACCACTGTTTTCATCACTACATTTGATGACAGAGGTTATGGTTTTATCATAGTCTTGAGGGTAGCTCTAGGCTCTTTGAAACTAATGAATCACTCCCTTAGCCTTCCACCATAACAAAATTCTTCAAAATTTTTAACAAATCACTATGATTTATAGCAAGACCTTCTCTATTTGATCACCATTTAGTTTTGAAAACATGGCAACGATCTCTCATTTAGCAACATGACTATATCAGGGAGGCAAATAGAAATACCTCAAAAATGGATGGCAGCCCTTGTTTGAAATGTTTGAGCAGCTCTCAGGGCTTTTGGAAGGCCTTTGGATTATTGAAGCATGTGTGGCATGTTTCAAATGAGAAGGCGCCGCACAACAGAAAGGTTGTCGGGTTGCTGACGAGAATTCTTGACCGGTGCCTACAGGTGCGCCACTACAGGCGTGCCGCGCAACAACAAAAATTTCTTGTAAAAACTCTCCTGAACGCGCCGTGCATTTCTCCAGGCACGCCGTGCAATCCCCAAGCTTAAAACTCTACAAATTTTCATTCAAAAACTCCTGCTTCGGTCGAGTGAACAGCCTAAGAGGAGTTGTGTGCGTTTTTGAAATGCAAAAAGATATGGGTAACGATCTTTAACTCCTTTTGAAAGTGAACAGGTAAATCACCATTGAGTTTGATTTGTGAAAGCTTCTTTCTTTAAAACAAATGTCTTTGCTCGTAATGAAAAAAAAAACCAAAATGACTTTAAACATGCTATAAAGGGCCC
Organism: Pinus albicaulis; assembly: GCA_034641835.2. Classification (NCBI taxonomy): domain Eukaryota; kingdom Viridiplantae; phylum Streptophyta; class Pinopsida; order Pinales; family Pinaceae; genus Pinus; species Pinus albicaulis. The sequence goes on along the minus strand of CM076571.1, from coordinate 449,296,811 downwards.
ACATTTTAAATAACGTTAGTAGAAAGGATGTGCATGTTATATGGCCAATTTTGGTATATATGACTCTTTCTTGTTATAAGAAAATCATTAGAGGGCCAAACTATTTTCACTGTTTACTTATTAAAGGGAAAAATGTCTTTCCTCTGCCTATATCTGCTTGTTAGAGGGAAAACTGGCTCAAAGCCATATAGTGACTATAGATGCATTCTCCAAATGATGCATCTCTTTGACTGTGGGTGATGCCTAGTTGTATTCACCTAGGCTTTATCATCATCTGTCCATCAAAAGGGAACTTATTTCAAAAATCTTTCCTTTACTCAAAATGCAACAACAAGGTATCTTTGACCTCTTTTTATAAGGAGTAGGCCTTCATTTGTAGCAGTGGCATGCTTTAATGGTTTTGAATGTTGTTCCAGAACCTGAAACACATGCCATAATCCTTCTTGCATATTTATGAGCCTATGTGTTTAGTTGCGATGCCTTTTTGGGAAAAATAAGCTCGAATTGCCTTCTTGTCCACTGTGGTGAGTTATTGAAAGACAATTCTTCATGAACAGGAAGAACAGTACCTTTTGAAAAACAATCATCACTCTTTGGCCTGTGTCTAACCCAGCTGATTCGAACTACCTTTCAACTCTGTTTTGTTTAAAGGAACAAAGACAAAATGTCAATCATGTTTATCAAGGAGATGGGTCTTTGTAACTTTTAAGGAAATTACACCCCTCAGCAAGGTTTGTTCATTTTTTGGCTCCAGACTGTCTTTGAAAGAAATCTACGATAGGAGGTAAGTCAACCTCTTTGATAGTTATAGTACTCATGCTTTCCCTTTATTTTTGACATCATTGCTCTATTCAGAAGCCTTTAATTGTCTCCTACTGTTCTTACAATTTGTCTCTCAGTCAGTGGAAACCCTAAAATCAATCACTGCTCTAGCCCTTTGCTTATAGATGAAGGAGGCCTATTTTGACAAATGCCTGGTTTCCTTTCAACCTCTATCTCAACTAAATGAAGAATTTTTGATGAACATACTGAGAGTGGTTTCCCTTATACATGATGCCAGAAGTTAGTTTGAGCCCAAGACTGTTTGACTCTTTTGGCCATCTGCTTAATAATATTTCTTCATTGATGATCAACCTATTAGCTTCACCTTGTAATTCAGATAATAGTGAAACTTATGCAAACCAATTTTAAAAGCCCACTACTTTGCATCTGCTTTTAATCATCATTTTTATTTCAGAAACCCTTAGTTGCTATCTCAATGTACCCAAAAAATTGCCTTACAGTCAATGCAATCCTTAAAATCAAACTTTATCCTTGGCCCTCTGATTATAGATGAAGGAGGGGCTCTCAGTCTTCAACCCTCTACTTATAAAATGAAGGAGGTTTTCTTATTCTTAAACCCTCTACTTATAAAATGAAGGAGGTTTTCTCAGTGATGCCATTTCATCAACCTTTAACAGTGTTATTTTTCCTTTCACTACCTTTTCATGCTTTGACTGTGATCGCAAGAGCTTAATGAAACAACTCTCTGCCCTGTAGCTGCATCCCAGGCTCAAAATCACATGAGAAGCAGCTGTCTTCTCAGGTTTAGCCAAAAACTTTCTTCTGGGATGCTGGTAAACTTCTGCTCTTGAAAGATCCATTGAAACACTGTAAAACCACCTAATATCAGTTTGTCCTAGGGCATGTGCATGGATGAGACTTTAGGGCTTTTTAGTGACACAATTTAGGGTTGTAACCAACTTTATTTGCAGAATGGGAAGGTCTTTTATGATTGGTCTGTAGCAAATAGGGGTTCTTTGGCTTTAGGATAGGTTTCCAAGGGAGAAATGCCTAAAGCGCCACTACCTAACTTACGGGAGACTTTGTTGGATAGATTTGGATTGTTTTCTTTGGAGCTGATGGAAAAGCTAGTATGGCTAAGACCAGACAGGGCTTGATAATGGGGTTTCATCTAGTCATGAGTGGATTGAAAAGGTAGGAGAGAAAAAAAATGTTTATGGGTGTTTTTTAGCTGGAAAATTTGACAATTTTTTAGATCAGCTGCTAGAAACTTGGCTGTTACAAGTAGTCAACACCAACAAGTGAAAAATACTAATGACTAACACATACTTTGTTTCCTGCAATTTTTATATCCCATAAGAAATCATATATTTAATATAAAATATGTTTTTGTTCTATGAATTATAGATAAAGCTAATTAAAACAAGATTGATAGATGCTTACAAATTCCACAATTAAATTCTGATATGCCAACATATACTCACAACCCATATTTAACCCAATTTCAATCAATTCGTTTGATGATTCTTCTTTGTATGTTAGCACCTGTTTGAAGACATTCAATGATGATTTTTGTAAAACAAATTAAAAAATAAAAAAATGAAATCTAGTTAAGTTGTTATAAGGAAGTAACAATTACTCACAAACTTAGAGATCAACCATTTTCTTCCTTTTTATCTTGTTTTATGTGCTGAATGCGTTCCATTTTCTTTTCTTTTCTGCAAGAAAATTCTTGAAAATTAATTTTTAATGCTAAATTTTTTCTTTATTGTACCTAATGATCGAAAAATTCAATGATTACATACTAAATTTGAAGCACGTTGGTCTATTCGTTCCACTAGATCCCTCAAAATTTTCTAAAAGTTTTTCCCTCTTTCATTAACTTCCAGCACCACTCCAGATGAGCCAAGGAGCAATTCATTTTCATTTTCATGTTCTATTTTTTTTCTTTTCTTAAAACAACATTCCTTTTCTGAGTTGTTGGTCCCTGTAGAACATTAAACAGATGTGAATTAGTAGAGTGTTTTACACATGTTATCTAATAATTTTAAGTATATTATTAATGATAATTAAAAAAAGAAACTCAAATTGGATCGATAGCATTGTTTCATTCACCTTATTCATCCTTTTGCAATTTTTCCATTAAGATTTTACGCTCTTCTGGTCGTAGATAAAAAATAATCATATCAAACTTCGTAATTTTGTGGCTCTGCATGATACATAGTAAACAATATGTTAGTTATCCATAATTTTGACTTTATCCAAAGATGACTAAGTTAAAAATATCAGATTTCTAGAAACAATATTAGCAGAAACATTGTGAGTTCTAGAAATCTCACAGCCTTCATTATCCCAACTCTATAAACTCACTGAATATCTTCGCTTAAAGAATCCAAGTTATCTTTTCATCTCAGAAAAGAACTAATTTCAGGCTATTTCCACCATTTCATATCCATTTCATTCATGCATTTTACCTTTTTACCCCTATTTTTCTATCAGAACATTTTCCTCCATAAAACTCATTTTCCCTTCATTAATTCCCTCATTTTCCCTAAAAACCCATTTTAACCATTATAAAACCCTTTTCTTGGTTAAATACCCCCTTTTTACACCCTATCAGAACTCCTCAAAAATGGCTAAACACGCACTTTTTGGCCTATTTTCTGATTTTTCATAAAAATAGGATTTAAGCCCCTGCAGGCTTAAGCCCCCCAACCCTTTTCTCATGTGACCCAACACTTATAACCAAGCACTAAACCCTATCACATATCGCGATCTTCCATTCCGCCTTCCATTCTCATTCCCCCCGCGATGAAATCTTGACCCTTGATCCATCATATCCGACAGCCATCACATCATCGCACTTTGATTTTTCCTCGCTCCCCTGTCTCTGCTCCCATCGATGGTCGATTCCCCGATTTTATCCTGGTTGTTAATCGTCCGCCAAATCGAACGGCATGTGCCCCATCAACCATCGCACTTCGCGTCATCCAAAGTTCCCAAACCCTTTCTCCACCGATGGCCGATCCTCCGATGGATTCCTAATAATCAATCTCTCCCAGATCAAACAATCATCGCACCCCTCCATTGCATTGGTGCATCGCTCATCGGCACTCCTTGTTCCCTTGTCCCCTGACCCTTTGCACCGCCTATATGCGAAGTCTTGATTTAATCTCAACCATTAATTCTCCCCCAGTTTGGACAATCTGCACTCTCCTCCATCGGCCATCGACCATCGCACTTGCTCTTCCATTGACATCGGTGCATTACTCTTCCTAATTCCTCCTTCCTAGACCCTCTTCCCCACTGATTTTCGATCCTCCCAGTTAATATCCACCATCGATCTCTCCCAGATAGGATGGCACAGGGTCATTGCGGGGGCACCCGTCCAAGGTGGCCCATACTCCCTAGTCCCTGTACATTCCATCTCCACCATTGATTTTTTCCCCGATCCGATGGCTAGTATTTCCCTGTTCACTGTGGAGGTACCCCGACGACGAGATCCTTTCGTACCCCCAGTCCCCCCATAGTTAACCTCAACCATTGATCTCCCCCCAGATCCAACAACCCAGAACGCGTCTCGCCCTGACCCATCTCCATCCTCTCCCCATGCCTCAGTGTTGTATCGCAAAACGTGTTGACCGTCAATCTACACATCTCCTCGCAGATCTGACGGCCAAGATTGTATCGCGCATAGACTCTTCCACCACCCCTTTCATGTGTTTTGAATGCGAAATAGGTGGTTTTGTAGGGGTTACATATCGCCTCCAGAGCCATGTTGCGTCCACTTGGGCCATTACTACTTGCCACCCTTTGCTAATGTGAATACCACCTTGGTATTCCCCAAAACCACTTTCACTGTTCCGCACCCTATAACCCCAGTTCAAACCCTGGTTCTCTGATTTCCTCCATGGAACCTTCCCTTCATGCATATCTCCTCCTCTGCAAATCTCCTCCACCCTCGCCTAGCCTCTGAAGTAGTTTAATCCCATATAACGCATGTTTTTCTTAACAGTTTGTTGTTCTGTGCAGGTTCTATAGCGGATAAATATTAAAAGTCATCCCACGGTCACTAAAAGGTGACACAGGCCGAGGATGACGATCCTTTGTGGCCCGATAAAATGAAGAAAAGGAAAGAGGGATGAATTTCCAAGTTTAAGTCGATAAATCATGATTATTGACTATGGGAAGACCCTCTAGCGCGAAGACAGGTACTTGTACAGAATGAAACAGTGAAGAGTATCAAAGATTAAAGATTGAAAAGGGTTAAAGCACGAAGATTGAAGATCAAAGACCTTAATCCACAGTTGAATGGATAAAGCAGCATAAAGACAAGTAATCAAGGTTAAATTAGTCGGAAAGTATAGATCAACAAGGAAGAAGGCCTCGTGCATGCAGAGCAAAGCAGTTAATTCATAAAAATATTTGAAGCCACATGTACCCTACTTTTCACATACAAAGACACTTTGACAGTTATCACACTGATATAACATCTTTTGATTGTCAGAACAATTATTGTAAGACATGGGAAAACCTTAAGACCCATTCCTTTCACCTACTTTACCCTCAAGAAGTAAATATAGAGTTATTAAATAGAGAAGCAGTGCAACTCATTCCTACCTTAGGCCTTGCATAGTTTTCAAGGCTAGGAATGCCTTTACTTTGTAATTAATAAGATTTTGAACCCTAAAAAGAGTTCCACCTCCTCATTCTTCTATATATACTCTATGAGGATCTCTTTGTTAGGGGTTGGTTGCTGGCATTCTAACTCTTTGAATTTGTACATACTCTGGCTGAAGATTAGGAAGAAATTGAAGCATTGGAAGAATGATGATGTTTTGACATGTTTTTTTAATGAGAAGGCTCTATCATTAGATCCCTAAGCATGGTTGTTAGTGATGTATTCTAATATGTTAATTGTTATTTCCTATTTTCCATTTTGTTCCATTATGCTTTTCTTGCAGTGAAGTAAAAATCTTAGGCTAAGAAATGTCTCCTAGAAGCACCTTAGGCATGTTTACTCTTCACTTCCTTTATGTTTTCATTTGTTGAAGGTTTTATTGAGTAGTTTGATTGTCTTTCAACCATTAAGCTTGTTTATTTCAGAAATAGTTCAAACAATTGGACTCAAGAATGATTTATGTTTTTCCCTACTTGCTTGCTGCCACTTGAAAACTGTCTCTAAAGTCTCCCTTTAAAGTACCATTGTCTATAGTCTGCCAGAGAGGCCTGTTTTGATCATGCCCTCTTTTCTTGCTGAGATAATTGTTTTCAAGGTCTTTATAATTGTAGTCTTAGATGTTTAGGAGTTCCTTCTTCTATGAATGAAGTTATTTGTGAATCTTTTATGTTTTCTAAATTCCTTCAAAGTGAAATCTTTGGATGAAATAGAGTGTTCAACGACTCCTAGATTTCCTTTGAAAAGTTTGTCTTGAAATTATTATTTGCTGAAGTGTGGTTTCTAGAATTTATGGTTAGCCCTGTCTATGGAATGCCTCTTCATGTTCAAATGATGTTTTAAGTCCCTTTGTTGAGGATTACATATAATTAAGGATTCTTAATGGCCCTTAGTTATACTTCTCCTTCTAAATCCTTAATGTCCATTTCATTTCATCCACCAAACCCAAGATCCACTGGCCAAGTTAGATTTGCCCTTTCATATCCCATATCCATTGATTGAGCTTGTTATAACTTCTTCTTGAATCCATTTCCCAATGGCTCTGATATTTCCCCTTTCTATCTATGCTTCCTAGATCATTCATGATTCAACCAACCAAACCCAAACAAACAAAATTGCACTTAATAACTAGCCTAAAATCAACCTCTTAAAAGCATAAAGCTATATCCTTACAAACATATTAAGAGATCCCTCTTTGAGACTAGGAGGGCTAGATCCTAGAGCTCTAAAGCTTGGTTTATATGTTGCCTTGTCATTTGGTTTTCCAATTAGCCAAATCACAGGACACCAACATTTTGGCTATCATGGTGGGACTTCTGAGTACATAAAAGTCCAACAATCTCTTATAGACTCATTATTTCTTCAACAACCATAGAAACTCAGAAAACCCCAAAAAAATTTCAGATTGGTTTCATAATAAACATTGGTGGTGGACCATAGAATATTTTACTTCCAAAAGAGCTAAAAATTTCACTTAGTGACTCCTCTGGCCTCGAGTAGGCCTATTACTTCACTAGTCCTTGTAAACTCCCCTGTGAATGCATTGAGCAAACCCAATCATGCTGTTGGTGGATAGAAAAGTTCAAATCTTCCACCTGGCGACTCCACAACCTCCAAAATACCTTAAGACTCCACTGGTAGAGAAATCTAGACTGGTTGAAAAGATTCAGTGACCCTTTCTGATTTACAAACATGGATCCAAGGATACAAAGGAGATATGTTCCAATGAACAGAGATCATATCCCTAGATTCCCACACAAAATGCCTCAAATAGATTGGTTGAAAAACCTGCCTATTTTTCAGGATGAAAAGTTTGATGACCCTTTTTTACATCTCATCAAGTTTCATATACATGTATGGAGGTTAAAAGTTGAATGGCATGAGGACTGTCTTATGAAAATGTTCATGGAAACATTAGAAGTTAAGGCAAGAGATTGGTATGAATGGTTAGAACCTAAGAGCTTGTTTTCTTTAAAATACATCCACCAAGTATTTTATGAAAAATATACAGAAAACCCTTCTTCTTTATCATGGACTGCAAATTGTTGTGATCAATCTCAGAACGTCATACAATACCTGTTAGATATTGATGAGGATTTGGTTAATATGCATCCTGAGGATCTCTTAGCATCCATTCATGAATTTCATACCCAAGATAACTATCAAAAGAACCTAGATGAATCATTTGATGAAGAAATCAATCAAGGAATAAAAGACATTCCTCAAGATATCCCTTCAAGCATAAATAATGATTCATCATCCGTTTTACCTGAGGCTCAAGAAGACATCCATCCTTGAATTCAATCTTCACAAGAGATAGAGAACTATTGTACTTCTACTCAAAGAAACGCAAAAACATCTCCTCCTTTGACAGAAGAAGAAATCGATCAGATTATCAATAAAAAGCCAGCCTCTGAAACTTTTCATAAAACAAACACTCCTGCCCATTCACCTAAGAAATTTTGTTGCAAAGATTTAGAAATTTCCCTTGTAGATCAGAATAAAGAAAGACCTGCTAATAATCCAGTATGTTTGATTGGAGACATTACTTACATTAATGATTTTCCTAATTTTTATCTGTCTGATGATGATGTTCTCCAAACATAAGTCGATCTTGCAAGACCATAACTAGTAGATTTGTGGGAGGGTGATCAGTTCCACCAATTTCGAGAAAGTAATGAGCCAAAGCAGGCTTTTTACGATACTGATGAAGAAAGCTTTAAAAATGCAAAAGAGGGCGAAGAATCTCTGAATCTTTGCTATGCTTCATTACAACTCATCAGTAACAGTTTTCATGTGATCAGGAATCATCTGTCTTTCAGCTCAAAGGTTGAGGAGGAAAACAATGAAGAACTTCTTGAGCCTGTTGAAATTAAAGAACCTTCTCCTGAAAGGGTTGAGGTAATCAAAGAGACCCCTGCTCAATAATATAATGACCTATTCACTGAGCTTTGTCCAATGAATCAAAATACCCTAGGACTATAAGAGGATGGCACTACAATATATGATGAGTCCTCCAGTTCAGATGATAATGAAGATGAGGAAGAAGTTCTTTCTGGTTGAAACCTATCTTCCAAACATTCATAACTAGGCATTATTTTAAGATCCCTATGCCCATTTCTTGAAGATATTTGAATAAGGGATAAAGGTTGTTAGGAGCAGTGTATTACCAAAAGCAAAAGACTTTTTAGCACTGCTGCTAAAGAACAAGGGAAATGGGAGTGGCCCTGTTTGTCTAGCATGCTCAAGGAGATGAGCAAAGGCCAATCATGGAAGCATTTACTTGATTGGCTATATTGGAAAAGGGATTTCATCAGCTAAATATGTAAATTTTCCAGGTTAGATTAGGATATATAGGAAATCAAATAAGCTCAGCCTGTGAGCATTTACTTAGTTTTTTGTTTTTGCTTTGAAAAAAAATTGAAAAAATACAAAAACAATAGAAAATGAGAAAACAATGAAGATTAGAAAAAGGAGAAATGTACAGCCCCATACCAAAAAAGAAAAAGAAAATCGGGAAGTGTGCAAGCTTAAATGCCACTACTAAAAGAAAACATTCTATTTAGTCATACAGCCTAATCATGACTAGATAGATTTCAATTTACTGCTGATAGGTTAGTGAAGGAGATTTGCCAAACTGTTTAATCGTGGCTTATCAGTAGAATAGATTAGAATAGAAGAAAGGATGGTTCAAACATGCTCAAAATCTGAACCAAAGAAAAGAAAGAAAAATATTTCTCTAAATAGATCAAAACTTGAGCCAAGAAGAAAGAAGGATGTCTTTTATTTTCAGATCTTAAGCCTTCATAGTTTTGTTTTAATTCTCTACAAATAAAAGTCTATGTTCAGCTTGTTTTTATGCCATAGTCTTACAACAAATCAGATAGTTTAATCCTGGTTTGTCTGTATTCAAATTTTTGTTTTAGAATATAGAGAATAAGATCTGTCAGAAAGCTTAATACTGATAGATAGTAGTTAGGTAGAGAAGCTAATTAGATCAACTATTTAAACTAAACTCATGGAAGTTATAAGGGTAGATTTAGATTAATTTCCTATTTTGAAAAAAATAAAAAATAAAATGTCAAAGAGTTTTCTAGTTCAAATGCATTGAAAAGAAGAAAAAATTCTAGGACAAGCAAGATTGTGTAGGTAGAGATGTTGTTTTAAAAGAGCTTTCATGTTGTAGGTCATTGAAGAATTGTCAAAATGCAAAGAAGATCGACAAGAAAACAAAGAAATTTTTCCCAATGGATAAGGCACTGATCTGCTGAAACTCGGAGATTTCATAAGCTGAGGTTTTGGACACCTAAAAGGAGAGTTCTCCTCCCCAAGTGGAGCCAATGTTAGTCATCCATAATTTTGACTTTATCCAAAGATGACTAAGTTAAAAATATCAGATTTCTAGAAACAATATTTGCAGAAACATTGTGAGTTCTAGAAATCTCACGACCTTCATTACCCCAAGTCTATCAACTCACTGAATATCTTCTCTTAAAGCCTCCAAGTTATCATGTCACCTCATAAAAGAACTAGTTTCATGCTATTTCCACCATTTCATCTTCATTTCATTCCTACATTTTACCTTTTTACCCCTATTTTTCTATCAGGCCTTTTTCCTCTATAAAACTCATTTTCCCTTCATTAATTCCTTCATTTTATGTAAAAACCCATTTTAACCATTATAAAACCCTTTACTTAGTTAAAAACCCCCTTTTACACCCTATCAGAACCCCTCAAAAAAGGATAAAAACCCACTTTTTGGCCTATTCTCCAACTTTTCATAAAAATGGGCCTTAAGCCCCTGCAGGCTTAAGACCCCTAGCCCCTTTCTCATGTGACCCAACACCCATAACTAAGTGCGAAGCCCTATCACATATCGCAATATTTTATTCCATCTTCCATTCTCATTCCCCCCACGATGAAATTCTAACCGTTGATCCATCAGATCCGACGGCCATCGCATCATCGCACTTCAGATTTTCCTCGCTCCCCTATCTCCTCTCCTACCGATGGCTAATTCCCTGATTTGATCCCAGCCATTAATCGTCCACTAGATCCAACGGCCCGTGCTCCATCGGCCATTGCACTTCACTTCATCCAAAGTTACCAAACCCTTTCTCCACCTATGGTTGATCCTCCGATGGATTCCTAACCGTCTATCTCTCCCAGATCGGACGGCCATCAGACCCCTCCATCACATCAGCGCATTGATCCTCGATGCTCTCAGTTCCCATGTCCCCTGACCCTTTGCACCACCGATATGCGAAGTCCCAATTTAATCTCAATTGTTCATTCTCCCCCATATCCGACGGTTTGCACTCTCCTCCATCAGCCATCGACCATCGCACTAGCTCTCCCATCAGCATCAGCGCATCGCTCTTCCTAATTCCTCCTTCCTGAACCCTCTTCCTTATCGATTGCCAATTATCTAAGTTAATCTCCACTGTCGATCTCTCCTAGATAAGATGACACATGTTCACTGCGGGGGCACCCATCCAAGGTGGCCCGTACTCCCCATTCCCCCCACAGTCCATCTCCACCATTAGTTTTTTCCCCGATCTGATGGCCAGTATTTCCCTATTCACTATGGAGGCACCCTGCCAATGAGAGCCTTCCATACCTACAGTTTCCCCGCAGTTAATCCAAACCGTTGATCTTGCCCCCTAGATTCGATGGCCCAGAACTCATCTCACCCTAGCCCTACTCCATCCTCTCCCCATGCCTCGGTGGTGTATCGCACAACGTGCTAATCATCGATCTGCACATCTCCTTGCAGATTGGATGGCCAAGATTGTATCGTGCACAAACTCTTCCACCCCCCTTTTGTGTGTTTTGAATGTGAAATAGGTGGTTTTTCTAGGGTTACATATTGCCTCTAGAGCCATATCATGTCAACTTGGGCCATTACTACTCACCACCCTTTGTTAATGCGAATACCACCCTGGTATTACCCAAAACCACTTTCACTGTTCCGTGCCCAAAAACCCCAGTTCAAACCATGGTTCTCGGATTTCCTCCATGGAACCTTCCCTCCACGCATTTATCCTCCTTTGCAAAGCTCCTCCGCCCTCACCTAGCCTCTGAAGCAGTTTAATCCTATATAAAATAGTTTTTTCTTAACGGTTTGTTGTTCTGTGTAGGTTTTATAGCAGCTAAATATTAAAATCCATCCCACAGTCACTAACAGGTGACACAGGCCAAGGATGACGATCCTTTGTGGCCTGATCAAATGCAGAAAGGGACAAAGGGATGAATTTCCAAGTTTAATTCAATAAATCATGATTATTAACTGTGTGAAGACCCTCTAACGCGAAGAAAGGTACCTGTACAGAATGAAAGAGTGAAGAGTATCAAAGACTAAAGATTAAAAAGGGTTAAAGCGCGAAGATTGAAGATCAAATACCTTAATCCATAGTTGAATGGATAAAGCAGTGTAAAAACAAGTAATCAAGGTTAAATCAGTCGGTGAGGACAGATCAACAAGGCATAAGGCATCGTGCACGTCAGAGAAAAGCAGTGACTTCATAAAAATATCTGAAGCCACTTGTAGCCTGCTTTTCACCTACAAAGACACTTTGACATTTATCACACGGTCAGAACATCTTTTGACTGTCAGAATAGTTATTGTAAGACATGGGAAAACCTTAAGACCCATTCCTTTCACCTACTTTATCCTAAGGAAGTAAAGACAAAGTTATTAAATAGAGAAGTACTGCAACTCGTTCCTACCTTAGGCCTTGCATAGTTTTCAAGGCTAAGAATGCCTTTACTCTATAATTAATAACATTTTGAACCCTATAAAGAGTTCCACCTCCTCATTCTTCTATAAATACTCTATGAGAAGCTCTTTGTTAGGGGTTCGTTGTTGGCATTCAAAATCTTTGAAGTTGTACATAATTTGGCTGAAGATTAATAAGAAATTGAAGTATTAGAAGAATGATGATGTTTTGACAAGTTTTGTTAATGAGAAGGCTCTATCATTGGATCCTTGAGCATGGTTTTTGGTGATGTAGTCTAATCTGTTAATTGTTATTTCATGTTTTCCATTTTTTTCCATTATGCTTTGCTTACAGTCGAGTAAAAAGCTTAGGCTAAGAAATGTCTCCTTGAAGCACCTTAAGCCTATTTACTCTTCACTTACTTTATTCTTTCATCTACTGAAGGTTTTATTAAGTAGTTTGACTACTTTTCAACCCTTAAGATTGTTTATTTCATAAATAGTTCAAACAGTTGGTCTCAAGAATGATTTATGGTTTTCCCTGCTTGCTTGATGCCACTTGAAAACTATCTCTGAAGTCTCCCTTTAAAGTACCATTGTTTACAGTCTACCAGAGAGGTATTTTTTGATCATACCCTTTGTTCTTGCTGAGATAATTGTTTTGAAGGTCTTTATAATTGTAGTCTTAGATGTTTAGGAGTTACCTCTTCTATGAATGCAGTTATTTGTGAATCTTTTATTTTTTCTAAATTCCTTGAAAGTGAAATATTTGGATGAAATAGAGCGTTCTTGGACTCCTAGATTTCCTTTGAAAAGTTTGTCTTGAAATTATTATTTGTTGAAGTGCGGCTTCTAGAATTTATGGTTAGCCCTGTCTATGGAATGCCTCTTCATGTTAAAATCATGTTTTAAGTCACTTTGTTGAGGATTACATATAATTAAGGATTCTTAATGGCCCTTAGTTCTACTTCTCCTTCTAAATCCTTAATGTCCATTTCATTTCATCCACCAAACCCAAGATCCATTGGCCAAGTTAGATTTTCCCTTTGATATCCCAGATCCATTGATTGAGCTTGTTATAAATTCTTCTTGACTCCATTTCCCAATGGCTCTGATATTTCTTCGTTTTATCTATGCTTCCTAGATCATTCATGATTCAACCAACCAAACCCAAAAAAACAAAATTGCACTTAATAACTAGCCCAAAATCAACCTCTTAAAAGCATAAAGCTATATCCTTAAAAACATATTGAGAGATCCCTCTCTGAGACTATGAGGGTTAGATCCTAGAGCTCTAAAGCTTGGTTTATATGTTTCCTTGTCATTCGGTTTGCTAATTAGCCAAATCACATGACCCAAAAATTTTGGTGATCACGGTGGGAATTCTGAGTACATAAAAGTCCAACAAGCTCTTATAGACTCATTAGTCCTTCAACAACCACAAAAACTCAGAAAACCCCAAAAAAATTTCATATTGGTTTCATAATAAACATTGATGGTGGCCATAGAATATTTTACCCCCAAAAGAGCTAAAAATTTCTGCATGGTGACTCCACTAGCCTCCAGTAGGCCTATTACTTCAGTAGCCCTCGTAAAATCACCTGGGAATGCATTGAGAAAACCCAATCATGCTGTTGGTGGACAAAAAAGTTCAAATCTTCCACCTGGCGACTCCACAACCTCCAAAAGACCTTAAGACTCCACTGGTAGAGAACTCTAGACTAGTTAAAAAGAATCAGTGACCCTTTCTGATTTACAAACATGGATCCAAGGAAACAAAGGATATATGCTCCAATGAAAAGAGATCATATCCCTGGATTCCCACACAAAATGCCTCAAATAGATTGGCTAAAAAACCTTCCTATTTTTCAGGATGAAAAGTTTGATGACCCTTTGTTACATCTCATCAAGTTTCATATACATGTATGGAGGTTGAAAGTTGAATGGCATGAGGACTGTCTTATGAAAATGTTCATGGAAACATTAGAAGGTAAGGAAAGAGATTGGTATGAATGGTTTGAACCTAAGAGCTTTTTTTCTTTAAAAGACATGCACCAAATATTTTATGAAAAATATAAAGAAAACCCTTCATCTTTATCATGGACTGCAAATTGTTGTGATCAATCTTAAAACATCATATAATACCTATTAGATATTTATGAGGATTTGGTTAATATGCATCCCGAGGATCTCTTAGTAGCCATTCATGAATTTCATACCCAAGATAACTATCACAAGAACCTAGATGAATCAATTGAGGAAGAAATAAATCAAGGAATAAAAGACATTCCTCAAGATATCCCTGCAAGCATAAATAATGATTCATCATCCTTTTTAGTTGAGGCTCAAGAATACATCCAAACTTGAATTCAATCTTCACAAGAGATAGAGAAATCTTGTACTTCTGCTCAAAGAAACACAGAAACGTCTCCTCCTTTGATAGAAGAAGAAATTAATCAGATTATCAATAAACATCCAGCCTCTAAATTTTTTTTATAAAAAAAACACTCTTGCCCATTGACCTAATGAACTTTGTTGTAAAGATTTCGAAATTTCCCTTGTAGATCAGAATAAAGAAAGACCTACTGATAATCCAGTATGTTTGATTGTTGAAATTACTTACATTAATGATTTTCCTAATTTTGATCTGTCTGATGATGATGTTCTCCAAAAATAAGTTGATATTGTAGGACCATCATTAGTAGATTTTTGGGAGGAAGATCAGTTCCACCAACTCTGAGAAAGTAATGAGCGAAAGAAGGCTATTTATGATACCGATGAAGAAATATTTAAAAATGCATATGAGGTAGAAGAAACTCTGAATCTTTTCTCTGCATCATTACAACTCATCAGTAATAGTTTTCATGTGATTGGGAATCAATAGTATTTCAGCTCAAAGGTTGCGGAGGAAAACAATGAAGAACTTCTTGAGCCGGTTGAAATTAAAGAACCTTCTCTTGAAATGGTTGAGGTAATCAAAGAGACCCCTGCTCAAGAATATAATGACCTCTTCACTGAGCTTAGTCCACTGAATCAAAATACCCCAGGACTACAAGAGGAAGGCACTACAATATATGATGAGTCCTTCGATTTAGATGATAATGAAGATGAGGAATAAATTCTTTCTCAAAAAAATCTTAAGCTTGATCCAGTGGGGGAAAAAGTAAGTCTGGCTGAAACCTATCTTGCAAACATTCATAACCAGGAATCATTTCAAGATCCCTATGCCCATTTCTTGAAGATATTTGAAGAAGGGATAACGATTTTTAGGAGCAGTGTATTACCAAAAGGAAGAAGACTTTTTAGCACTGCTACTAAAGAACAAGGGAAATGGGAGTCACCCTGTTTGTCTAGCATGCTCAAGGAGATGAGAAAAGACCAATCATGGAAACATTTACTTAATTGGATATATTGGAAAAGGGATTTGATCAGCTAAATTTGAAAATTTTCCAGGTTAGATTAGGATAGATAGGAAATCAAATAAGCTCAGCCTGTGAGCATTTAGTTAGTTTTTTGTTTTTTCTTTGAAAGAAAAATTTAAAAAATACAAAAACAATAGAAAATGAGAAAAGAGGGCAAATTAGAAAAAGGAAAAAGGTACAGCCCCATACCAAAAAAGAAAAGGAAAATCAGAAAGTGTGCAAGCTTAAATGCCACTACTAAAAGAAAACACTACTATTTATTCATACAGCCTAATCATGACTAGATTGATTTCAATTTACTGCTGATAGGTTAGTGAAGGATATTTTCCAAACTGTTTAATCTTGGCTTATCAGTAGAATAGATTAGTATAGAAGAAAGGATGGTTCAAACATGCTCAAAATCTAACCAAAGAAAAGAAAGAAAAAGATGGCTCTAAATAGATCAAAACTTAAGCCAAGAAGAAATAAGGATGTCTTTTATTTTCATATCTTAAGCCTTCACGGTTTTGTTTTAATTTTCCGCAAATAAAATTCTATGTGAAGCTTGTTTTTATGCCATAGTCTTACAGCAAATCAGATAGTTTAATCTTGGTTTTTCTGTATCTAATTTTTTTTTTAGAATATAGAGAATAAGATCTGTCAGACAGCTTAATCCTGACAGATAGTGGTTAGGTAGATAAGCTAATGATTTCAACTGTTTAAACTGAACTCATGGAAGTTATAAGGGTATATTTAGGTTAGTTTCCTGTTTTGAAACAAACAAAAAATAAAATTTCAAAGAGTTTTCTAGTTCAAATGCCCTCAAAAGAAGAAAAAATTCTAGGAAAAGTAAGATTGGGTAGGTAGAGATTCAATTTTAAAAGAGTTTTCATGCTGCAGGTCATTGAAGAATTGTCAAAATGTAAAGAAGATTGGCAAGAAAACAAAGAAATTTTTCCCGATGGATAAGGCACTGATCTGTTGAAACTCAGAAATTTCATAAGCTGAGGTTCTAGAAACCTAAAAGGACAACTATCCTCCCCAAGTGGAGCCACTATTAGTCATCCATAATTTTGAATTTATCCAAAGATGACTAAGTTAAAAATATCAGATTTATAGAAACAATATTTGCAGAAACATTGTGAGTTCTAGAAATCTCATGACCTTCATTATCACAAGTCTATCAACTCACTGAATATCTTCACTTAAAGCCTCCAAGTTATCCTGTCATCTTAGAAAAGAACTAATTTCAGGCTATTTCCACCATTTCATCTTCATTTCATTCCTCCATTTTACCTTTTTACCCCTATTTTTATATGAGACCTTTTTCCTCTATAAAACTAATTTTCCCTTCATTAATTCCTTCACTATCCTTAAAAACTCATTTTAACCATTATAAAACCCTTTACTTGGTTAAAAACCCCTTTTTACACCCTATCGAAACTCCTCAAAAAAGGCTAAAAGCCCACTTTTTGGCCTGTTTTCTAAATTTTCATAAAAATAGGCCTTAAGACCCTGCAGGCTTAAGCCTCCCAGCCCCTTTCTCATGTGACCCAACACCCGTAGCCAAGCACTAAGCCCTATCACATATCACAATATTCCGTTCTTCCTTCCATTCTCATTCCCCCCGCGATGAAATCCTGGCCGTTGATCCATCAGATCCGACGACCATCGCATCATCGCACTTCGGCTTTTCCTCGCTCCCCTGTCACGTCTCCCACCAATGGCCGATTCCTCGATTTGATCCCAGCCATTAATCTTTCACCAAATCCAACGGCCTTCGCTCCATTGGCCATCACCCTTCGCGTCATCCAAAGTTCCCAAACCATTTCTCCGTCGATGGCCGATCCTTCGATGGATTCCTAACCGTCGATATCTCCCATATTGGATGACCATCATACCCCTCCATCGCATCGGCGCATCGCTTCTTGGTGCTCCCAGTTCCCTTGTCCCCTGACCCTTTGCACCGCCGATATGCGAAGTCCTAATTTAATCTCAACCGTTCATTCTCCCCTAGATTGGATGGTCTGCGGTCTCCTCCATTGGCCATTGGCCATCGCACTCGCTCTCCCATCGGCATTAGCACATCACTCTTCCTAATTCCTCCTTCCCTAAACCTCGTCACTACCGATTGCCGATCGTCTGAGTTAATCTCCACCGTTGATCTCTCCCAGATTGGACGGTATAGGTTCACTATTGAGGCACCTATCCAAGGTGTATTGTACTCCCCAGTCCCTCTGTAGTCCATCTCCACCATTTATTTTTTCCCCAATCTGACGGCCAGTATTTCCCCGTTCACTGCTAAGGCACCCCACCGACGAGATCCTTCCGTAACCCCAGTTTCCCCACAGTTAATCTCAACAATTGATCTGGCCCCCCAGATCCAATGGCCCAAAACTTGTCTCACCCTGGCCCCACTGCATCCTCTCCCCATGCCTCGGTGTTGTATCGCATGATGTGCTAACAGTCGATTTGCATGTCTCCTCGCAGATCAGACGACCATGATTGTATCGCGCACAAAATATTCCACCCCCCCTTTTGTGAATTTTCAAAGAAAAATAGGTGGTTTTTCCGGAGTTACATATCGCCTCCAGAGCCATATCGCGTCCACTTGGTCCATTTCTACTTACCACCCCTTGCTAACGTGAATACCACCTCGGTATTCCCCAAAACCACTTTCACTGTTTCGTGCCCAAAAACCCTAGTTCAAACCCTAGTTCTCAGATTTCCTCCATGGAACCTTCCCTTCACGCATTTCTCCTCCTTTGCAAAGACCCTCCACCCTCGCCTAGCCTCTGAAATATTTTAATCCTATATAACGCAAGTTTTTCTTAACAGTTTTTTGTTCTTGGCAGGTTCTATAGCGGCTAAATATTAAAAGTCATCCCACAGTCACTAAAAGGTGAGACAGGCCAAGGATGACGATCCTCTGTGGCTCGATCAAATGCATAAAGGGACAGAGAGATGAATTTCCAAGTTTAAGTCGATAAATCATGATTATTGACAATGTGAAGACCCTCCAGTGCGAAGAAAGGTACATGTACAAAATGAAATAGTGATGAGTATAAAAGATTAAAGATTAAAAAGGGTTAAAGAAGGAACATTGAAGATCAAAGACCTTTATCCAAAGTTGAATGGATAAAGAGGCGTAAGGACAAGTAATCAAGGTTAAATCAATCAGCAAGGACAAATCAACAAGGTAGAAGGCCTCGTGCACATCAGAGAAAAGTAGTTAATTCATCAAAATATCTAAAACCACCTGTAGCCTGTTTTTCACCTATAAAGACACTTTGACAGTTATCACACTGACAGAACATCTTTTTACTATCAGAACAGTTATTGTAAGACATGGGAAAACCTTAAGACCCATTCCTTTCACCTACTTTATCCTCGGGAAGTAAAGACAAAGTTATTAAACATAGAAGTAGTGCAACTCATTCCTACCTTAGGCATTGCATAGTTTTCAAGGCTAGGAATGCCTTTGTAATTAATAACATTTTGAACCCTAAAAAGATTTCCACCTCCTCATTATTCTATAAATACTCTATGAGGAGCTCTTTGTTAGCGGTTGGTTGCTGGCATTCAAACTCTTTGAATTTGTACATATTCTGGCTGAATATTATGAAGAAATTGAAGTATTGGAAGAATGATGATGTTATGACATGTTCTGTTGATGAGAAGCCTCTATCATTGGATCCCTGAGCATGGCTATTGGTGATGTATTCTAATCTATTAATTGTTATTTCATGTTTTCCATTTTGTTCCATTATGCTTTTCTTGTAGTAGAGTAAAAATCTTAGGCTAAGAAATGTCTCCTAGAAGCACCTTAGGCCTACTTACACTTCACTGCCTTTATGTTTTCATCTGTTGAAGGTTTTATCGAGTAGTTTGACTACTTTTCAACCCTTAAGCTTGTTTATTTCATAAATATTTCAAATAGTTGGTCTCAAGAATGATTTATGGTTTTCCTTGATTGCTTGCCGCCACCTAAAAACTGTCTCTGAAGTCTCCCTTTAAACTACCATTGTTTATAGTATGCCAGAGAGGTCTTTTTTTATCATACCCTTTGTTCTTATTGAGATAATTGTTTCGAAGGTCTTTATAATTGCAGTCTTAAATGTTTAGGAGTTCCCTCTTCTATGAATGTAGTTATTTTTGAATCTTTTATGTCTTATAAATTCCTTGAAAGTAAAATCTTTGGATGAAATAGAGTGTTCCTCGAGTCCTACATTTCCTTTAAAAATTTTGTCTTGAAATTATTATTTACTGAAGTTTTTTTTCTAGAATTTATGGTTAGCCCTGTCTATGGAATGCCTCTTCATGTTCAAATGATGTTTTAAGTCCCTTTGTTGAGGAGTACATATAATTAAGGATTCTTAATGGCCCTTAGTTCTACTTCTCCTTCTAAATCCTTAATGTCCATTTCATTTCATCCACCAAACCCAAGATCCACTGACCAAGTTATATTTTCCCTTTCATATCCCATATCCATTGATTGAGCTTGTTATAACTTCTTCTTGACTCCATTTCCCAATGGCTCTGATATTTCCCCTTTCTATCTATGCTTCCTATATCATTCATGATTCAACCAACCAAACCCAAGAAAACAAACTTGCACTTAATAACTAGCCTAAAATCAACCTCTTAAAAGCATAAAGCTATATCCTTACAAACATATTGAGAGATCCCTCTCTGAGACTAGGAGGGCTAGATCCTAGAGCTCTAGAGCTTGGTTTATATGTTGTCCTGTCATTTGGTTTTCCAATCAGCCAAATCACAGGACCCCAACACAATACATATTAGCTAAAGCTACATATAGTTCAAAAATAATATTTTTTAGAAAGAATTTTCAAAGAACTTGCCTTTTTTTGCTTTTTCTTATGTGTTAACAATATTTTTGTTACTTGATATCTTGTCAGTCATTTCTTTGTCAATATGAAACCTGTATCATATCATTCATTAATATATTTATAAATAAATTCTCAACTTTTCAGTTAGAAAATAAATCTCGAGACACCGGTGCGCCTTTCATGAAATCCACACCACCGCCGATGCGTGGATATATTAACAATGCACCGCCAAAGAGTATAATACGTCATACGGTGCGTTTGATATTATAAATGCACCGAA
Organism: Pinus albicaulis; assembly: GCA_034641835.2. Taxonomy (NCBI): domain Eukaryota; kingdom Viridiplantae; phylum Streptophyta; class Pinopsida; order Pinales; family Pinaceae; genus Pinus; species Pinus albicaulis. The sequence continues at coordinate 449,276,101 of CM076571.1, read as the reverse complement.
AAAATAGTGTAATAAACCTAACAGTGCCTGGGGTTTTATAAACACACCACAAAAATGGTGTAATACACCGTACGATGATTTCCCAGTTAAAGAGAGCACAGGTGCCCTATTTCAGATTTGGCGCACGGATTAAAAAAATGTTTTCAATTTTTTATGACACGGAACTTGCACGGTGTGCTATAATAATACAGAGCACCAATGCGATGCAGTACGCAGGACGCACCGATAAAGAAAAATCCATTTTTTCAAAAATTCACACAATTGTCGAATGGTTTGGGATCCGACTATGCAAGTCGTCCCGTGGGTTGGACGCGAATCTAAAATGAAAAACCCTAATTATGTAATCACATAAACATGGAGAATAAAGGGGAAAAAAAAAAAAATAAAGGATTCAGGGTAAATGTGATGCACTAGTGCGTTTTATTAATACTATGCACCGGGGCCTGTTAGGATAACAAGCGCACCAGAATTTTCAAAGGATTTTTTTTTTTTTTGTATGTAAGATCATAAAAAATAATGATAATTATAAAGTACATGAATTTATTTTCATTATTTTCTAAACTTTATATATGTAAGATCATAATAAAATAATGATAATTATAAAGTACATGAATTTATTTTCATTATTTTCTAAACTTTATGTTACAAAAATTCGTATTATTCTAGATTTGTTATTTTACAATTATTTGCAAATTTACAAATTTAAATATTTTAATAAAATCATTTCACATTAATACAGCTGAAATTTTGGCATTAATATAATTAAAATTTTACAAAATAATATTTTACATACAATTACATTAATTAAAATTAAAATTACAATTACAATTAAAATTACAATTACAATTTTAATTTTACCTACAATTACATTTACAATTTTACATATAATTACATTTACAATTACAATAACAATTTTACAAATATTTTAGAGACAATTCAATTAAAATTACAGTTACAAATACAATTACATTTACATTTACAATTACAATCGAATATTTTACATACAATTCAATTAAAATTACAATTACAATTTGTGAAATTTACATACAATTAGAATTAGAATTACAATTTTACAATTATTCATATTTACAATTACAATCATTTCACAATAATTTAAATATTACAATTATAATTAAAATGTTACATTAATAGTTTTTTTATATACAATTACACATAAAATTACAATTAGTACAAATACAAATACAATTTTACAATTTTACATGGAATTAAAATTTAAATTACAATTACATTCACAACATAATATTTAATAAATATCATTGTCATTTAATAATATTAAATTAATTAATAAACATCATCACAATCATGATAATGATCGTACAAACATCATATTCGACTAATAAACACATTCAATTAACATCAAATTAACATTATATACTAACATCATCACAACACAAACATCAAATATACATCTCAATATAATGTCAAATAAGTCATGCGCCTATCACATATACACATCTATCTACAAACTAAAAATTAAATGAACATATCTAACATGATTAACAATATGCGTCACATCATGATGATCATCAACATGAAAATTAAGTACAACTGTAACATGAACATAAAATACATGGACCATGTATATATATATATATATATATAATGTTAAAAATGTACAACTGTAATATAAATGATGTCATGGATAAAGTGCTGGTGGTAATATAATAACATCAATAACACTAGTAGAAGTGGATGCGGCCTGCTCAGTAATGCTGGTTGTAGCCTCAACAGTCGATGGTCGAATAGCCTGCTCATGATCATGATGATCACTAGTACTGATGGATGCATCCGCTGGTGGTAGTACAACATGATCAATATGAGGCGCAGTAGTAGTGGAAGTGGCCTGCTTAGTCAATAGTACTGCAGCCTCGGTGGTTGATGCTCCACCCTGCTCATAATGATCGTGACTAGTACTCATGGTGGATGCCGCAGGCTGCTGACTGGACGTGGCCAATGGTCCAGCCTCATCTCCATGATGACTAGTTTCAGATGCTAGCAGTGGATTCTCATGCTGATCATCAGCCGTGCTGCGAGGTGAACGATCATGAGATGCATCTGAGTGGCTGCTGGCAGATTGTCCATCACATGCCTACACCTATAGCTACAGAAAATCCTCCTCAATCATGTAACAGTTGTCATTGCTCCTACAACATGCTGCATCAATCCATACATGTAATGTGGCATGCCTTTCCACATCCGTATCAATCTATCATCTCCCTGTATATCTATGTAATGAGCGAGCTTGATTCCCACATCTGAAATCAATCCACAGAGTTGGTTGCCCAAATCCATCCGGTATCTAGTCTATGGTCGACCACGCCTAGTAAAAGGCAGTACCGGTGCAACATGAGGCACATGAGGACCATCCTGATCTTGCACATCAGCCATCTCCTGCTCGAAATCATCCGGATCGACAACTTCATCATGTGGTGGATCCGACATCTCATCACCATCAAAAGACCTGAAGTCTGCAAAATATATACAAGTTCACAACAATAATTAGACAATTTCATTACATAATTTAATAAAAACAAGTTAAATAATATGTTAGAATAAATATAAATAAAACAGTAATATTACCTCTATCATCTGGTGGCTCATCAGGAGTGAAGAGGATGTCGGGACACCCTCGCCAATCTAGTCCAACATAAGGAAATGGGACCATAATGAAGGGATGCAGCCCACCAACGTTGGCTAGTAAGTCCATCGAATCATGTGATATCCTTGCTGGAAACATAGTGTCTCCCCTCTTGGGCATCATCTACCCCCACATGCGCATCCGGGTTTGCAACATCGGCCTACGAGGCTGTCGAACAAAACTTGATTTCATCTATGGAAACCTCTCAAAAAATAAACAAAATATCTCTAAAGAAAAAGGGAAGTTGACCCTCCCTTGTGCATGAGCATGACATCTCTCTAAGGCCGTACAAAACTGTCGCAAAAAAATGGCAGACCACCTGACAAGTCATGGCTGTTGTACTAAATAATCAACATAATATAAAAGTGAGCAACTAATGCATTGTTTGTCACTAGTGTTGTGCGAAATGATCGAAGTGATAATAGAGAGGCACTGCACGTCCTGTCTACCAAAAGCACCTATACGTAACTGACCTCTAGGTACCTAAAACTCTGAAGGAGATAGGACATGTGCTCCAATGTATCTCTAGGAGTAAACTAATTGACTCCCTGCTACACAACCAGGTGGCACGTCTGGGAATCAAGGAAAATCCATCTCTCTCCTCGATAGTTCTATAATAAAATAGATGTCCTCCTCAGTGGGTGTGTACCAGTGGTCAGGACCAACCTGAAAAGCCTGTCGGTGGGAATTCCACCTGCCGATAAGATGTCTGAAAAGCACACTATGAGCCTTTAGGCCGGAAATAGCCTCCTCATAGAACTTGAGGTGGCCTACCTACTTAAGGATCTCCTGGGTATCTGTAGTAACAGGGCGAGGGCATCCATGTCTCTCCCTCTCTCTCGCCTCCCATTGGTGAATCATGTCATACTGTTCTGCTTATTTTTGCTGTTGTTGCTCCTGTTCTCTAGGAATAATTGCCATATTAAATAATTTTTTTTTATTAAAACAGAAATGTATTTATAAATATACATATACAATTTTTTTTGAAAAAAAACATACATACAAGTTGGTGCTCCATAAAAACAGTCACGCACCGGTGCCGGTGTGTTATAATATTTTGGCGCACCGTCCTTGGGGCTGCTAAAGAAACTGACCGTATCGACTTCGGTGCCGATGTCTATTTTTCAAGCACTGTAGACAGTATATAATTCAGAATAGCGGTGTGCTAACTGAAATATATGCCCCAGAGCGTATAGTCGTGTCAACGCACTAAATTCATGACAATGACATAGTTGATGGTGCGGTATTTTACTCGTCTGCACTTTTGACCCTTTCGGAATGAAAAATGCAGTGCGCTGACATAAACCAAGGCGGCAAATATAGTCAACGCACCACACTGTGATTGCCAGGTTCAACAGTGCGCTTAGATAAATGAGTGCACTACCTTTTTATTTTTTTATTTTTAATTTAAAATTATTTGGGGTGCCTTCTGGAACTGCTCCAGAAATGGTGCAGTTACCATTAGCACCAGTATCAATGCTGCCTGTAAATTTTACAGGTAGCACCACTACCGGTGTGAGCCGAACAACTCGAGCACACCACGCAACAATTTTTTTTTTTTTTAATGGTTATTTTTCAGTTTGTTTCAATATCTAATCTGGAAAAAGGCTTAATTATAGAAAAACTAGAAAAATACTTGTACATTTTGCGGTCGAGGAGGAATATTGGCTGTAAAATTTGGAAAATAATTTTTTCCCACTATTTTTCAAAATGCAAGCTGTAGATTGGTTGGAAATGCAGAGAAGCAGTGCAAGCAATGGGTGTAATGAGAGCACTAATGGCAGTGCGGCTTAGAAATAAGGAAATAACACCAGGGCTTGAGAGCTATGGAGCACTGAGGAAAGTGAATAATAGAGTTTTTTGGTCGTAATTGTTTTTTATTAACCTTGTTCCGGTGCGCAAGGTTTTATAAGCACATCGGTGTAGTTTAAAAACACCGCACCGGGCAGTATCAATTTTGGCGCGTTGTTTATAATACGCCAAGGCATTGCCCTAACCGTGCATCGAGATGTTTCATTTTCAGTGCCAAAATTTTATCGTGCACCGGGGTGGCATAATTGTAAAGCGCTAATGCGTAATAGTCACAGAGCACTAGTTTTTTGGCCTTATTTTCTTTTTAATATAACGTTATTCCAAGGCATGTTGTTTCTGGTACACCGGTCCTCTTAGAGAAGAATGCACCAGTTTGTTTCTGTTTTGGCGTAATGTTTTATGATGCATGGGCGTGGAAGAGTGTTGACGCCCTGGTGCATTACAGTAATTGGACGCCTCGACAGTATCTACTTCATGCACATTTTCCGGTGTGCCAATGTTCGGTACTCACCGATGCATTCTATGGTATCATGCATACCAGTAATTGATAGCTCAAAAGCACTAGAAAACTGAAAAATCTGGGTTTTTTTTCATTTAATTTAACCCTTTACCGGTGCATGTTATATATAAGCGCACTCGTACTGTTTTCTGCAAACGCACCAGTCTGTTTGTTTTTTAGCATGTTTTTTATGATGCAGTTGTGTCGTTTCTATCTACCGCACCACGTGGTTTCGGTGTTGGTGTTGTGTTTTATAATGCACTGGCGCGGACGAGTTGTGAGGCACTGGTGCTCTATTATATTATGATGCACTGGGCATGTGTGTACGGAGTGCATGGTGTCCGGTGTGCTAATGATTTTAGCCGCACCAGTGCTTTATTTTTTTGAGAGCATCGGGGCAAGTTTTAACGATAAGAGCACTGATAGGAAAACATCCGCAAAACCCTCCGCCTGCCAACATCCGCTAGAGGGTCTTTTCCTTGTAGTGAATAAACAACCAAACGATCAGATAGTGATAAGCCTAGTTTTTGTTAGAAAATCCTTTATTTTGTCCTTCATTTTCTAGCTTGGCGTTGCTGATTTCCTAAAAGTCATGCCCATTAGTGTGAGTTGTCTTTTACACAGGTGATATTTTGCTTGATCGGCACTAGATATAGCTGAACAGTTGCACTGATTCCTGTAGGGTTGGATTTTGGGATTTTTTCAACTCATTTTTCAGTGTCTTTTCCTTTAGCCTGGTTTTTCTCTGCCAGATTAATCCATCTGGATTTTTTTTCTGACTTGGTTGTCTCGTTTGTTTTAGTCTGTGTTATCTCTCATTCAAATAACGTGACTTATAAATCCTAGGGTTTCTAGGTGTTTCGAACCATTCGTTTGGTCGAATAAAACTAGGCTTATCACTATAGGAAAAGGCTAAATCACCAAAAGGAGTTAAACAAGCCAAAAACAACAGAGAAATGACAATTCGGTGAAAGCCAGAAAGACAATCTAAAATTTAAAACGAAGAATAAGAGACAATAGGCATTGACCTTGGTATTATGATCACCAATGTTTTTTGAAGGGAAATCCACTCTGTGGATAGAGGTGATCTCTCTAGCACTAGGGTGGGTCTAGCAACAAGGGAACATGTTGGTTTCTAAATTCCTAGTTCATAAACAAAATATGGATTGGAACCTACCTCAATCCAATGCACTTGTCGTAGTATGTTGCAGTGATCCCTCGATCTTCATTTTTCAAGCCTTACGTTTCGTTGGTAGTGACATTCATACGCCTTCACAAAGATCAAGAAAAAAATAAAAGCATACGAGCATACATGCTCATTTACAACTATCCAACTAGTCAAGGAGAGTCAGAAACTATGAACATTAACACAAACAATGATGGAAATGGAGATCAGCAATGTCATATTAATATATAAAAGGGAGTTTACAACCTCCACCTTGACGCTTTAGGCCTCATTTGATGGGTTCAGTCAGGCACGTCTTAAAGCGTTCATTCGTCGATTCAGTTCGAAGAGGAAAAAGGTTCAAAACTCTCTCTCACAACTATGGACTATTCTCTGATATCATCTCATGATCTATTCTAGCTATGTATGCCTAGCTGATTCAATGGAATGAAGAAGAATTTATAGGAGTGGAGGATGAAATTTTGGATCCACTTATGGTGGAGGAAAGGTTTATCCTTTTGGGAAGGTTAAATTTGTAGGAAGTAGAAAGCCAAAGGGAGAAGCTCGACCTCACCCAATCGAAAAAACCTCCATGACTCCACTCACAAAGATGTTACATCTTAGAAGCTTAGTTTCCATATTAAAAAAACCTTCCAAAAGTAGCTCGGCAAAGAGGCTCTTCAAAGACAAAGTGACCCTGGCGCGGGGCCTAGTGTAAATTTGGCCATTGGTGCAAAGGCATAACTACACAACCACGCTGGACCAAAAGTATATGTTTTAAAGGATCAAATTCATGAAATTTCAATAGATATTGTGTTCCTGACATGTCAATGGATGTAATGAAATTTATCATGATGTGTGAATGTAGATAGGGGTTGATCTAATAGTCCTCCAGTATCCGAGATGGGGAATGCAGGGATGGTGACAAAATGTTGTGTAATAGTTGTTATCACTGGAAAATTGGACAAGCAAAGATGACATTATTTAATGTCAAGAAGAAGGATTTATAGGACTAAGAGACATTAGATAATCTAAATTATTTAAAAATAACTAAGTTATAACAAGTAAATCAAATTTCACACTGAAGGAACCAATAAAATGTGCCTTTACGAACATAATCCTTCGATAAGTGCGCCTTTGCATGACTTTTCCTCAAAAATACGTGCAGACCTGAGAGTGGTAGAAGTCACTTTCTGGGACCACAAGGCACACTCCAGGACATTGATCCCACACTTGAGGTTGCCTAAGGACAATCACCCAAGCCTCTGTAGGACCTCAAGGGAGCACACAATTGAAAAAATGTGGCACACAATGGAATCACCCTCCTCTCTTGGGTCACCATCCACAATGTATCAAGAGAGGGAAGAAGAGTTTCGATTCTCCTCTAAAAGGCCACCAAGAGATGAAAAATATGAGAACACATTGTTATGTTGGCCAGAATTTCCCCAAGAAATACTAGCAGTGTGTGATCTAGAGCAGAGATAGAGGGGACTCAATTATTGGTCATCCAAGAACTCCAGCCCATGATAGTAAAGAGAGAGAGACTTTGTGCCAAGGCAGCTCAGAAGTAAATAAATCCTTGCATCAGGACTTAGAACTCCATAGTTCTAAGGGCCCCTTCGCAAGAGGGTAAAAGTTTCATCCTTCATTCCTACCAATGCTAAATAAGAGGGGACATAAGTGCCGTTTGTTGGATTATTGAATTTGTTTGACTCTATTCAAATATTTTGTTTTATTTTTTTTATTTTAGTTTTTATGTTTGAATATGGATTCTATTTCTCTATCTAGTATGTTTATGTTTTAGCATGTTCCACTAACTTGCTTAACTCCATGTATTTTATGCCTATGACCAAGAACTTAAGAGGGAAAAAACAACCTCTCTTAAGATGGTGTGATTTGGTACATTCATGCGCCAAACACACTAACACACGATTGGCGACTCCACTACCTTTTATTTCTAAGTTTATGTGGTTGTGCCTTTTTTGTAGAAACCTCTTTCTTTGCTAAGGAGTTGAGATGGAACTGCCCCTTTTCTCTCCTTCACCACCTGATTCACCCTTAGTGACAGGCTAGAGCTGAAGATCTCCCAAAAAATTACTTTGCAAGAACTTGCATGGATTTTTCGCAAAAAAATGTGCCCCAGTGTGCGTGTTGAGAGGTGGCCTACGCACAGCCTTTGTGCGTGTTTGAGCCTTTTCTGTGTGGAAACCAGAAGTAGGATTTTTTCTACTATTTCTATATTTTTCTTGCTTGTGAAGTGACTGGAAGACCATAATACATCTACCAGCACTAGTTGAGGTGTCTCGCAACTTGTTAAAGCTCAATTTTAGCTATTTTTTGTAGTTCAGGTGTTAGTTTTATTTGAAGTTGATTTTCGCAAAGTTAACATATAGTTTAATTAGGAGGAAAATTAACTTACATTCTGAAATAATTTATGTTTTGAAAATTTAGGTACCAAAACATCTAGTTAGTTAGCCAATGTAAGTGTCCCAATTCCATGCATGTTTAGCTAAATATATTTCATTTTTCTAGTCTAAAAGTCATTAGTTTAGTTCAATTTTTGCACTAGGACTTCGGGACCAGGATCGAATTGTCAGTAGAAGAGAAAGTCATATTTGTTGCCTTTGCACCCTAGGGTTATCCTAAGCAAGCATATGAACACTAAATATTGATAACTCACAATATCCCTATAGTTGATCATTTAGATTAACTAGAAAAAATTGAAAGTAGCCCATATCTGCGCATGTTTCTCTTTTTAGAAAGGAACAAAAAAAATATTTTAAATATGGGATTTTGAAAAGGATCACTGCATATCCACACGTTCAAACTATGTGCTTTTTCACATTTTGTTCACGCACATTGACACCCTAAGTAAAGTAAAGACACCTAAAACTAACTTAAAAAAACTCACTAAATTCTTCCCACAGGGGCCACAAAATAATTTATATTCTAAGTTAGGACCAAGGGAGTAGGCATCCAATAAGCCATCTTGTTCAGTATTCATCTTGAAACAAAGAAGTTGACTATTTAGGGAACATTCAAATCCACATATCTGCCCACGGCAAAGAAAACCCAAGCGTAACAAATATTTGATTCATAGGGGGTTAGGCTTAGGGCCAGTGCGTGCGGTATCATTCGGGGCTACTTGACCCGTCTGATACTCAATACTGGTAGCTGAACTACCAAGAAGCCCAAGATTCGAATGCTCACTTGGGATGGCAGTGCTTAGTGGCCAAAATTAGGGCATCCTTTCCCTATAGGTGATAGTGTAGGCAACACTAGATCCTCTTCCCTTACCTTGGTGGATTTTCTTCAGTTGACTCAGGGCGTCACCAATTCTTTCAGGAGATTGTGCTAGCATTCCCAAGATATCTTCTCAAGCCCCAGTTACATTTGAGCATGTGAGGACAATTAGGTCTTTTAGGATTTGAGTCTCATACCCAAACAAAAAAAAGACCCATATTTTTTGATTCACTGATCACATAGGATTAATATAAACAGAAAATTTATTTTATTTTCACTTTTTTTTTATGTATGGGATCGATTTTTTGTTGTGATTATAATATATATCCTCTCAAATAGTTCCAAAACCATACCTATTCGACGCTAGAATGGACCCAATGGGACCTTGTCGATCTAGAATCCTTTTGGACCTCCCACCATTACCATTAGGGGTTCCAAGTCTTTCGCCATTTAGGCATCAAATATGGAACACTACCACCCTTATTGGTTCATCCTTTATTGGGGCATCATTAGTTTGGAACCCTAGTCATTCTTCCAATGCCACATCGGTGAACATGTCCACAGGGTAGAGGAGTGATACCCATTCAAGAAGCCAGGTGAATTCATAGAAGGGTACATCATAGACAAACCCTATTCCTAACTATAACATTACTTTTTCACAACTCACAATGGCCACAAACTCGTAGTCACCTTTTCTAGCTTCGTTAAATCTACCAGATTTAACCAAGTTGACAAATGACCCCATTGCACACAACCCCATATGGCCTCCATGCCCATGAACCTACCTTCAGACATTCCAAAATTTTTAGGGAAGCAAGTGGAAGACCCCGAAAAACATTTTATTACTTTTCACCTATGATGTCCGTCAAACAAATTCGTTGATGATACTATTCTACTAAGTCTCTTTCAACGCACCCTAATGGAAATAGTAGCAAAAAGGAATGTGGAGCAGCCCTCTACTACACATGCAACCTTTAGCTCCCTCACTACTATGTTCCTAACCTATTTGAAGTTACCTATCTACCACGATTCCAAAATGGAATTACTGACCCACTTTAGGAAAACCCCCGCTATCCATATCTTGAACTGTCTTGATGAATGGCAGTGACATCGTATTTTTTGCAAAGCCAAGCTCGACAATCAAGTTTTGTTAGACCTATTCCTGAAAACTCTCACTGTAGAGATTTGAAAGGATGTAGCATAGAAAAGGCTCATATCCGAAGATGATGCCATCAGTAAGGCCCAAAAACTCAAGCTGATCTATATGAAGCCAGGGTATATTTAGAATATCCTATCGAATGCCCTGTGCTTGCAAATTTACAAACAATTTCTAGGCGTAGTGAAATCTATAGATGGTTTAATTGGTTCATTGATCCAAAATCACCTAAGAAGCGGCATTAAATACCCTGGTTATGCACATGATTCTACCCAGAACATAGCACAACCCGACTACCAAATTCATCCCATGCCTCCAAAACAATTTACCAGTAGGGCATCATCATACCACCATCATCATGGAGGATCCTATCCTTCGGTTCAAGGGACCCAATATGCAGCTAGACATGCTGACAGAAGATCTCACCCCCAACATCCATTTACAAACAAGGGACTGCAATACGCCCAATCTCCAACACAAGACCTACCCATGCAGAATAATGCACAGGTGAACTTTATGAAACCCTCCCAAAACCAACTGTGCCAACCATACAACTAGGAGAATCCATATTATCCTTCTAACGCGGTTAATAAAAAATGAAAAACAACCCTAAAGGAAATCCTGGATAGGGGGGAAATGACCAACAACACCCTCCACGATGTCAGGCTGGAGGTAACTCTATCCGAAATAAAAAATAAGAGCCAAGAAACCCCTAAAGGAAAAACAAGAGACCAATTATTCAAACCAACCACTCTTGTTTAATAAGTGGTGAGTATGGCCTTTACACTCACCACTGTCCCGAAATCCCTGAGCTAAAGAAGTTGCATAGTAACCGTGGACAAGATGGATCCTCCCAGTAGACAGTAGTCATGTAGGAGCCCTTCCTCCATCAAGGGACAGTCAGCACGCAACAAAAAACTCCCGATGATTCTAGAAAAAACAACCATGAAATCCACATGACTAGCGAAGAAATGTTTTTTCATTCATGGAACCTGTTAGTCATCAGTATTTTTCACCTGTTGTTGATGAATAGATTCCTAGATGAGTTTTCTAGGAGCTGATCTCAAAATTTGTCAAATTTGCCTGCTTGAAAAACACCCATAAATTTTTTTTCTCTCCTACCTTTTCAATCAGCCCATGACAAGATACAATCTCTTTGTCAAGCCCTATCTAGCTTCAGCCATACTAGCCTGTCCATCAGCTCCAAAGAGAACCATCCAAATCTGTCCAACAAGTCTCCCCTAAGTTAGGTAGTGGTGCTTTAGGCATTTCTCCCTTGGAAAACTATCCTAACGCCAAAGAACCTCTATATATTATCAACCAGTCCTAACAGACCTTCCTATTCTGCAAATAAAGTTTGGTTACACCCTTAAATCGTGCCACTAACAAGCCTTGAAGTCTCAGCAATGCATATGCCACAGGTAAAGCTAATATTAGGTAAATGTATAGTGTTTCAATGACTTTGTCAAAGAGCAGAAGTCTACTAGTGTTCCAGAAGACAGTATTAAACTCAACATGAGAATACAACTGCTTCTCATGTGATTTTGAGCCTGGGATGCAAATACTGGTTAGAGAGTTATCTCATTAAGCTCCTGTAATCACAGTCAAAGGTTAGTGAATTATAAATGACAAGAAATTCTTTACAGATACTTGCCAAATTTCTTGTGATGTCTAAAGAGACACAAAGGTATTTGAAAAGTAGAATTACATGTCTCAGAGAAATTCCCATCATGACTTATTATCAATTTGTCATCCTCATTTTCTTAAGCATGAATAGGCAATGAAAGGAAAGATAACACTGTTTAAAAGCTGATGAAATGGCATCACTGAGAAAACCTCCTCCATACACAAGCAGAGGGTTGAAATATTGAGAAAACCTCCTTCATTTTACAAGTAGAGGGTTTGGCACTGTGATGAATGCCTCCTTCATCTATAAGCAGAGGGCCAGGGACAGAGATTGATTTTAAGGTTTTCACTGACTGAGAGGCGGGATTTTAGGTGTAGTGGGAAAGCAACTGAAGGTTTCTGAATAGAAAATGGTGTTAAAAGCAGAGGCAGAGCAGTGGTGATTCAAAGAGGTGTTTACATGAGTTTCACTATTAAAGCACAGAATTGAAATACAATGTGAAGCTAATTGGGTGATTATGAATAAGGAAATATTGTTAAGCAAATGGCCAAGTAACTAAAACAATCTTGGTTTTAAGCTGACTTCTGCTATCCAATACAAAGAAAACCACTATCAATATGTTAATCAACATTCTTCATTTGGTTAAAACAGGGGTTGAAAATAACCCAGGCATTTGTCAAAAATAGGCCTCCTTCATAACAAGTAGAAGGCTCACCATTGTGTAAAGGTGAAGAGCATTCATTTTAAGTATGGCTTAGATTTCAAAGGGACTGCTGTCAAAATGGTAAAATGAATGAGAAATTCATTATTCTTACAAAATTCCTTCACAAAGGAACAAAGGGACAGTTTTCCAATTTTACATTTTAAACTTCAGCTCACCATCTCCTCCTATATCTATATAAAAGTTGAAGACTGGATTACTTTGTCAATCTAAGGTTATTCATTTTCCTTGATGGTGAAAAATATTTGTAGCAGAGTTTTTCAGTTACAATTTCAAATGAGGTTCTTCACCCACAGTCAAGAGAAGGGCTTAAAGAGCACCTGACAGTTTAATCAACTTCATGGTGGGCATGATCATCATCAACATACTAGGATCAGAATCTGTCAAACTAAGTTTTAAAATGGTGAGTTATCTCCTTGCAACAATGGCAAAGAATGCCTCAAAAATTATTGGTTTGTCTTTGAGCAGATTTTTCCTTTAAAAATGTCAGTAAAAAGGTTAGCAGTGGTAGAGATTCTTCTTTAATGAAGAACAGTGAAAAGGCAACAAAAGGGGTTTGTAGTGCCTTAAAAAAGGCCTTTTTACTTAAACAAGAACCATCACTATGTTGCCTTGTCAAAAGTCGACCTCAGCATCTTGTCAAAGGGTTAGTTCAGAAAGGAGTCTTTATAGGTTTTAAAAATGATGAAATCACAAAAAAATGCTTCATGTTTTGTGTTGCAACCAATCCCTTTTTCAAAAAAAGCTTCAAAACCCTCATAAAGCATTTCAAAGGATAATTGGTTTTTTCGACTTTAAGAGGATAGGAGACCGTTGCAAACCCATTTGCAAGTTTCAAAAGCATTCACAAATGCCCTCTTAGCCACCCATTGGAGAAAATGAGAAATTCAAGCAAAATTTGCAGAGTTTGAAGCTTTTAAGCCTGCGCGGCATTCCTGTAAAGGTGCGCGACGCATTCAAAAGCGAAATTACATAGGGCTATAATGTTTGCGCGACACACGTGTAGGGGCGTGCGGCGCGCCTGTTTGGGTAGTCACAACTACTCGAAGGCCGACCCGACACCCCTTTTGCTGCACTAGGCTCTTCCTTTTGAACGTGCCGCGCCTGTTGAACGATCAAAATGCCTTCAAAAACATCTTTGAAGCTGCCAAATGATCAACGAAAGCCCGTGAAAAGTTTGTAAGATATTTTTTATTGCTCCTTGCTAGTTCCTGAAAATCTGAAGGGGGTGACAGAGTGATTTTATCCAAGGGAGAAACAGTGATAAGGAGGGTTGGGTGTTTTGATAAAATCCAAGGTTGTTGTTGCTATGATTGCCCAAGATTAATATAGTGAAAATGGTGTCTTTATATTGGTTTCAAAAGGCCTAAACTGTTTTCAAAACAGAGTAATGAAACATATGCTAGTGACTAGATAGAAAGCACAGTGTTAGAGGTTTTTTTATAAAATGTTGAAGATGTCATAACAGTGATAAGACAAAACTAACCTCTATCAGCAGCGTCTAAAGTGAAAACAATGTTCTAAGGTGGAAGCAGCCTTTGTAAGGAAATCACATTGTTTGTAAGGTGACAACAGTAAGCCTATTTTGAAAACTGTGGTCTTAGTCCGAATTCCTTGTCACTTCAAAAAGTATCTTCTTTTGAATAGTGAAATAGTGAAACTAGTGTTGCCTCCATTGTCCCATAAAGCAGAGTGTGGTGAAAGATATTTTAACTCAATTTTAAGGTGTTTGGCTTACCTTTTGTATAGAAACTAGTGAACAGCAGAAGAAGCACTATTTGAGGGAGGTTGTTTTTTATCTTTGTCTAAATAAAATGTTGTTTTGCTTCTATCAAACACAAGGAGAACTCTGTGCTACAACATTACCTCTTTTTCAAATTACCTTGCCCAAGCACAGTAATCATTTGAATCTGTGCTTTTTATTTTATAACTATTTGTTGATTGGCATAAAAAGAGACAAAATAGTGATTTGTAAGGAGCAGAAAGTTGGTGTTATAAAACCATTTCACACAGCATTTGGAGCATTTTTCCTTGATCAAATAGTGACTAAAAAAGAGGACAGAGGTGTGGTTGAGAAAAACATTCCAAAGGCCATTGGAGACAGCTTGGTGTTGCAAAGAACATTCAAGACAAGATGCCTTCTAGGCAAGATAGTAGGAGTGGCCTTCACAAGAGGTTTGAGCCTACTTCCACTGAAGAAGTGAATTCTCATCCATCGGTATTTTTAACATCCATGAGGTTGGGTGTCTATATTTTTGCCAAAGAGTGCAAGAGGTGAAGATATCTTCCCCTTTGACACAACTTTGTGCCTTGAGGTTTCAAGAGAAGCATTTTCAGCTGACAGGCCTAGATTTCAAATTCTCTCCAAGGTCCATCTCCATGGCCACTAAAATCCCTTATGTCGGGGAGAAGTGGTTTAAAAAAAGCCACCTGGACTCAGAAGAATACAAGCCTTTTATGATTTCTGAGCATATAGATTCATGTCCATCCATCTTCCCCTTCTCATATCTATTGACTAGTTACGCCCCCCTCATGAAGATCATCGTGAAATACTTCACTTTTGAGGGAAGATTCTCCCGATTCTATGCCTATCATATCCGATTGCTCATGCATTTCACGAGGGAAAAATTATTAAATCTCCCTTTCTTTCTACATAGAAGAACTGAGAAAATGGCCTCCACTTTTAAGAAAAAGCCTCCTTCTCAGCAGACAGTCTGCCTATTCCATCACTCCCTCATCAAAATTATCATTCTTCATAAGCTTGAGAAGAAGGAGGTCTCTTGGGATACTTTCATCACACATCCGGATTTCGCCACTGTCCCTTCATTTCATACATCTCCTTCACCTTCTACTCATCATCCTTCGCCTTCTTCGAGAAAACCTATTCCCAAGAAGCTCAAGTTTACCATAGAACAAGCAAAAGAGCATGATGAGGAAGAAGAGCATGAGCAAGAGGAGGAAAGTGATGATGAGCAGCAGCATGATGAAACAGGGTAGCAAGGGGATGATGAGGAATATGATGATAAGCAGCATCATAGTGAAACAAGGCAGTAAGGGGGAGAAGAAAACAATGAGGTAGAACAACAAGAGGAAGAAGGGAATGATGAAAAAGGATAGGATGATGAGGAAGATGATGATAAGAAGCATCATAGTGAAACAAGGCAGCATGGGGGAGAAGAAAACAGTGAAGCAGAATAGCAAGGGGATGAAGAGGAAAGTGATGATGAGCAGCATCACAGTGAGGCAGAACAACAAACTCTTGGGCATGATGAAAAAGGACATGATTATGAAAAGGAACATGATGATGAACAGGTGTAGCACAGTGAGAGTGAGCAACCTGAAGATGATGAAGGGAAGCATGATAAAGATGTGTAGCAGAGTGAGAGTGAGTAGCCTCATGTTGATGAACAACAGTCTCATAAAAAGGAACAACATCATGGTAAAAATATGCAACATAGTGAGGAGGAAAGCCCTTCAAAAGAAATGCACAAGGACAGTCAAGGCATCCATGAAGAAATCCAAGATAGTGGCAATAATGATGAGCAAAGTGACAAGGGTAAAGAGGCAATGGAGCATGTGCTAAGTTTCCTCCCCTAGGCAATGGGCCATGCTCTCTTCTTCGAAAGTGGCCAAGCCCCGGACATCAAAGAAAATGGTGCATAGAGTTGTAACTCCCAATTTTAGTAGGGCCCTCCGAAGCAAGGGAAAATTGCCCAAGAAGCCCATTGTCGAATTTCCTAAGAGGAGGAAGACTAAAAGAGCCACCCAAAGAAAAGGGAAGGAAAAGGAAGAAAGTAGTCATGAAAAGGAAAGGGAATTTGACATCATTCAAATCCAAAGTGAAGATAGTGACAATGAAGCCCGGATCCTAGAAAATCTATTGATCAATAGAGAAAACCAAATTGATGCTTTGAGGACTGATCTTGAGAGGGCTAGAAACTTCAATCACTTTTTCAAATTGAAAACAAATAGATGAGTGTCCATATGGTTGTATATGAGACACGGGCCATCAAATACAAAAAGGAGGCCTCCAAAGCACAAGTGAGATTGGAAGAACTCATGGGTGAGTTCGATGAGAGCGAAGGCAAAGATCAGCCTAGGCGAAAGAGGCCAAGAACCATGGGGCTGAAAAAGGCCCTTGAGAAACAAAAGGAAGAAGAAGATGCCCTTCTCCAATCTACCCCTCTCATTACATTGTTCGAACAAGAGATAGAGAACAATAGGGAATCATGTCTTGAGAGAGTTAATGACCACTTGGAGAATAAATTGGAGAAGGAAAATAGAGACTTGGACCTTCAAAGGAGGATGACCGAGCATTATAAAAAGCTCAATCAGTTTGCCCGGTGGAAATTGAAGGCCGCTCAAGAAAAACTCAAGGAGGCTAAAGGGAAGCACCCAGCACCAAAATTGAGGAGAGACACCTCAAGGCTTGAAATTTTTGCCTTGGTTTCACAACATGTTTCTGAAAACCCTTGAGGGTCATGCTCGCCAAGTTTGGGCGAAATTCAACAAATTTTGGTTTTTTGTCATTTTTGGGTTTTTGGCCAAAACTCATAGGCATTGCCATTTCAATTTGGGGCATCATCAAAGGATTAAAATGGTATCATTGGATGTCATAATTTTAGGGGCACATAATTAGTGATTTTTATAACAATTAAAGATCAATTTCTCCCCCAAAATGGTGAAAAACACTCATTTTTTCTACACTCTACCCGGTTTATCAGCAAGGCCTATTTTTTGGTTTTTTACACATATGATTGCTTTTTAAGGACTTTCGGTGGTCATTTTGGAGAAATATAAAAATTTTCAGAACGTAGACATTCATAGCTTTCCAACGAGCCATCATGGGCCTCGTTTTGACATCGGGAAGGCCTCCAAAAGTTGCCGGCAAGTCAGGGGACCTTTTGCTGATGTATTTTTTGAGTACTTTTGTAAAAATTGAACCTTTCAAAAGTGACTTTTCTTCATGTGCATTTAGCTATTTTTGTACATGATAAGTTATGAAAAGTCAATATATTTCCTTTTTCTAGCATTTTTGAGATATTTTATTAGATATTTTGTGCCTTGGGCTTTGCAAAGCCTCAAGGACAAAATCAGATATTTTGAATAGGCCAATGAGATTGCAAGTTGAACTAAGAGGTTTTCCTCACTTTGGCCTATATTTTCCAAAGGCTTTCATTGTAAACAACGCTGAAATTGATGAATAGAAGCAATATATGGTCATATAATCTTTGGAAGAAATACTTGTCTCGTGCTTTTTGATAGTTTCTTGGATATTCTTGGATGATGAAAGAGGATTGTTGTTGGATTCCATGACTTCGTAGAATGGTATAGTGTCTCTCTCTCTGTTTTGTTTCCTAGTTTTCATTCATAATTTCATGTTCTTGATTGCTATAAGACAGTAGAGAACAAATTTGAGGCATGCCCTTGGAGACACCTCAAATTTCCTGTTTCTTTATAGCGTCCATGTTTTCTTCATTCTTAGTCACATTAAAGAATTCTTGATTGCTATTTAATAACTTAAGAATATTGTTTGCCTGTTTCATTTATGGTTTTATGCATGCTAAGTATGATTTACGATACTCATGGCTAGCCATAGGTCCACCTATGAAACCTCTCTTTTATTGATTAGATTTTCATTTGTTGATCTAAGGAGGTCTTGTACTGATCTTGCCCTTTGCCTAAAACTATGCAATCTTGTTTTCAAAGTGCCCAATAGCTTGAAGTACTATGTTTAGGCATTCTGACATAGTGATTTGAGTTGTTTTTCTGTCTTAAATGTATTTCCTCAAAGTTTGATAGCCATTTCCTAAAGTTAGAGAGTTATATATCTCTATGCATGGCTTGAATGTTTATTTCTATGCGTTGATCAGCTTATAGTTACATTTCTCATGATTAATGGTTTTCCCTACCATGTTTATGCCAGCTATTACACTATTTATTCTTGAAATCCTTTGTTATTCACAAATTTAATGTGCATCTCACTCCATTTTGCCCAAATATCCATTTTACCTCGAATCGAATTGGCCCTTCAACAACCTTGTGTCACCATCTGAAAGCTTTATTGACATTTTCGACCCCATAACCCAATTGATATAACATATTTTTACCTATCTTATGTCTTTGATTAGTTCATCCCTCACAACCTAAAAACCAAAACCAAAAACCTACTTCATAACTAGCCTAAAATCATAACACAATAAGTAAACACACAGATATCCCTTACACAAATAGAGAGAGCCCTTCTGAGTCCAGGAAGGCTAGGTCCTTGGGCTCCAAAGATTGGTTTGATATTACACTATCATTTGGCTTGCCAATCAACCAAATCATGAGACCCTAACATAATGGTGATCATGGTGGGACTTTTTTGAGTTCATTTTAATCTGAATACCTTTCAAGACTCACATAAAGCCCCTTTTTAAACTAAGCACACCTACCATTTAGCCACCTCATCACCACAATAACATAATGGCGATCACGGTGGTACTCTGAGTGATAAACAAACTTAGATTCCCTAAACATTCTAGCAGCCTTAAGAATACTATCTGATTGACTTATCCCACCGCTCCCTACCATAGTGGCGATCACGGTGGGACCTTCTGAGTTAGTGACAATCCAAGTACTCCTTAGTAACTCTCGAAGTCTCAATCCAACTTAGAAAAATTAAGTGTTGTTTGAAGAGTATAATCTAGCTCTTTCACCATCTTAGAAAAATGATGATTCAGTTATAGGAAACTCTTCCAAACCTCATAGGCACATAAAACTCAAAAAACCCCAAAACATTCCCAGATTGGCTTTTCCCTAGTTACTGGTGGTGGACCATAGCTACATCTTTACAAGAACAACCAAGTTCTACCTGGCGAATCTACTAGCCTCCAGTAGGCCTAAAAACTCCATAAAAAACCAAAAGATTCATAAACCATACCTTTCTGTTAACTCATCCTTTCCAAAAACTTAAAACTTAGGGTGAAAACTCTGTAATCAGTGACAAACTAAGTATAACTTAGCGATTCAGAAGACTTCACCTAAACATAGGAGATAAACAGAAGTAACCTTGCAAAAATAACCATTAGCTTGTCCATACAGCCTAGAAAACTGTTGAAACCAGGTGAATCACTCTTCTTTTCAAGTTTTCATCTGAAAGTTTGCTATAAAAAATTTTCCCGAAAGTGTCTTTGATAGTGTTGGTGGTGGACCATAGTTCTCATAGAAATCCACCTGGCAACTCCACTAGTCCATATTTTTTTTTTACCATACTTCACATTAGTAAAACCCTAGAGACACCATCCATCTGAAATAATCACAAATACCATCCTCTCTAAACTCTAGCCCTGAAATCTGGCTTCACGAAGAATCAACACCAGATCTCATCCAAACCCAAATCCCCCTATCATAGTAGATGACCCAGAGAAGATTCTGTGGCAAGCTTTCGAAACTAGAAATTTAGCTACTTATAGGTCTATCCGTAAAGCAATATCAGTACCTCAACATCTCACAACCTTGCAGGATTCTCCATTTGACTTAAAATCATCAAAAACCATTTTTAGAATAAATTCACAAAGTAAGATAGACTTTGACAATTTTGAGCCCCTAGATCTGCCACAAAGTCCTAGTAGAGAAGCCTCGCCTACTACACCTCCCGACTTTCAGCTTCTCCATCACTTTGGCTCCTACCATCCCAAATCTGCTCAAAATCAGATCACTAGTCCAAGTACATCCGCCACACCCATCCAAACCACTAATGTTCAAACCACCTCTACTCATCCCACAAGCCATGATTTTGTACATCATCCTTTAGCTCCTGCCATGGTAGCCTGGTATGCACCCTTGGTGTTTCCATAGCCTTTGGTTCCCTTACAAAATGAATATCAATCCAAAATCTCGCACTTTACCGGAGTTGAGACTACCACAGCTCAACAACATGTAGATAGGATTAGCGATGCCTTTGAATACATGGAAATAGAAGACAAAACCATCAGAATGAGGATGTTTTCCCAAAGCCTGGGCGGAGAACCCAAAAAATGGTTTAAGAGCTTAACTCCAAAAACATCCACAATATCCCAGAACTCTACCAAGCCTTCATAAACAAGTGGGAAATCCGAAAGAACCCCATTCAAATCCTGTCAGAGTATAACAATATAAAACAGGAAAATGGGGAAAGTGTCCAAGGATACTGTACTAGGTTCAACAGTGTGTATAACGCTCTCCCGCCTCACTTCAAACCTCGAATTGGCTCAGATTTGGAAAAATTCCCCGAAGGTTTTGACCCAGACATGAATTATCAACTAAGAGACAAAGACCCCCCTACCTTAGAAGAAATGCAAAGAGTGGCTATAAATATAGAGGCCAACTTAGCTGAAAAGAAAGCTAGGATAAGAGCAGAAAAGGGAGTCAAATACCATGACGAAATTTCCCCTTCGGTATCTTCCTTAGATCCTAGAATAGATGGCCTGGTCAAATCCATGGCAAATATGTGGGAAAAAATAGTGAAAAATCACCTCTTAAGGGTAACCAGCCAAACCCTCCAAACCAGAACCAAAACATTAGAAGAGACCAGTCTCAAAATAAACCAAGGGAAAAGGACCAACAAATCAGGCCATCCTTCAGTGAAAATTATGTTGATGAAGATGAGAGGGATACATAACCCATTGATGAAAGTCACTTGAACCTATTATGTTATGATAACGAAGGTGAGGTTTACCACACAAAAGAAGAACAAACATTCTTCTCTCTGAATCAAGATGAAATCAACTATGAATATCCCGAAGATCCTACCATAGATTTTCAGAATGCCATAATAGAAGTGCACAGAAAGTATGACCTTAGAAGTAGAAAAAACCAAGAAAACTCCAAGAAAGGTAGCTCAGACGCTACTAGAACCCCTGATACCATCCTTAAAAAAGAAGTGGACAACAACAAAATCATGGTCAATAAAACTGACCAAAACCAAGATAAAGTTATTCAAACAAGTTTTGGCTCAGATGCTCCTAGTAATTCCACAAAGATTCCCGAGATGGATGTGTCGAAAAAAGGCCCGAACCAGAGTCAAAAAATTAATAAAATAGAGAAAATCATGTTCGAAAAAGCTGAAACAAATCTTTCCAAACTACAAACTCCTTTTAGTTTTGAAGGGGAAATTTCCAAAATAAAAATAACCATACCCCTTACTGAGCTAATAACTGTAGATAGGTATAGATCTCAGATATTCAAAGTTTTTGATTTAGGAAATGAGGCAGATACTTTAAACCTAACTGATGACAAACCCGAGCTCTTGTTCGGCCCAAAAATAGAAGGTGAATACCAAGGAGATGTCTCTCCTTTCTATGTAAGCTTGAATATACAGGACAAGATATTACAATATGCCATGTTAGATTCTGGTGCCTCCCATAACCTAATTCCTAAAGAAATCATGGAAAACCTGGGTCTGGAGGTAACTCAACCATACAAATACCTGTACTCCTTTGATTCAAGTCAGGTAAATTCTTAGGGCTAATAAAGAACCTGTGTTTTTCTTTGACACAACTACTGGCAAAAAACCTAGTCATGGACATAGTAGTGGCTGATATTCCTCCTAAGTATGGGATGCTACTATCGATGGCGTGGGCTGCCAAAATACAAGGTAACCTTCAAATGGACATGTCATTCGCTACCATCCCAGTTTTCAACCAGACTAGGAGATTATATCGAGAAACTCACATGAAGTACATGGTTAGCAACCAGGATAAGCCAAACAACACTTCCATTTATTCCATTCATTCCAATTTAGATTCTTTTATCTTATACAATGAAAGTGATATAAATGAGCAGATAAAAGAAAATGAAGAGGATTTCAAACCATCAAAACCACATTTCCCATTACTAAATGAAGAAACTGATGACCAAAGCTCCAAGAACCCTGAAAAACAACTTAGTACCGTGTATGAAAAAGAAGCTCTTCAGAGTATAAGCTTTGACGGTTCTTATGTAAAAACTGGTTCGAGGGCCAGCATCTGGATACATAATACTAATGAAGGTCATTCTTTTAGATTAGAATTCCAATGTACTAATAACATTGTGGAATATGAGGCCCTTCTCCTTGGTCTGCACATACTTAAGGACTTAGGCGCCAAGAAAATATCAGCGCAGGTAGATTCAGAACTTGTAATTAGGCAAATAAAAGGTGAATATTCGGAAAAAAAAACCCAATACTAATAGAATATAGGAATGCAGCTTTAGACATCCTCAAAATCTTCGAAAAATATGAACTCACTTATATTCCTAGGGCTCAAAATAGCCTAGCGAATGAGCTCGCCTTTGATGCAAGCAATGGCCAAATACCATGTCTAAGCGAGCAATACAGTATTTAGGTCAAACATCACCCTACAGTACCAGATAATATTGACCATTGGAAAATATTCAAATATGACGATCAAATTGATGATTTCTTACAATCTAAGAATGAATTTGAAGTAACCAAAATAGACTTAGAAAATGAAGAAAAGAAACCTGGCAAAAATCAAGATCAAGAGCCAAATTTACCTTCTTGGACAAATGTAAACTTGGTCAATCATTCATATGAAACTAAGATAGGAGAGGACATAGACCAAAGGGAACTTGAAGTCTTACACTGTGAAAATGACACCATACCTAGAGGGCTTGCACCTTTAGAAGAATTGTTTGATTTTAACGATGAGGCCAAAAAGCAAAAAATGGAATCTACTGAGGTCGACATAGAAGAATATAACATAGGAAGTCCGGAAGAACCAAGAAATATCAAACTATCCAAAACCCTTCCTCCTCACATAAAGCAGAAGTACATCAAGTTGTTTAAAGAATTTAAATATGTGTTCACATGGGGATACCAAGATTTAAAATCATATGACAAAAGCATCATTCAACATAAGATTCCCCTTAAAGAAAACCAAAAGCCTTTCAAACATAATTTAAGAAGAATAAACCTAGTCTTACTACCGTTGGTTGAAAAGGAAATCAAAAATATGTATGATGCTGGGATAATAGTGTCCCTTAGGTACTCCGAGTGGGTTTCGAATCTAGTACTAGTTAGGAAAAAGACTGGTGAAATCAGACTCTGTATCGATTTCTGAAACCTAAATAGAGCATGTTTAAAGGATAACTATCCATTGCCCAAAATGGACCACATATTTCAAAAGGTAATAGGTGCTAAAAGGATCCCATCACTTGATGATTTTTCTGGTTATAACCAAGTGCTGGTTTACCCCACTGTTCAACACAAAATAGCTTTCACCACACCTTGGGGCACTTTCATGTACGTTAAAATTCCTTTTGGATTGATGAATGCTGGTGCCACATTCCAAAGAGCCATGGACATAGCCTTCTCAGAAGACATAGGTTATTTCATAGTCATATATCTTGACGATATTAGGGTATATTCCAAATCAGATGAAGAACACCTGGAGCACTTAAGAAAGGTTTTTAACAAATGTAGAAAATATGGTTTATCCCTAAATCCCAAGAAAACATTTTTCGGTCTAGAAGAAGGAAAACTCCTAGGTCACATCATTTTGGAAGAGGGAATAAAAATAGACCCCCAGAGAATCGAAGTCATATTACAAATAAGTCACCCCAAAAACATAAAGGAGCTACAATACTTTATCGAAAAGATTAATTTCTTGAGAAGATTCATCCCAAATCTTGCCAAACTTCTAAGAGATATCACAAATATGTTGAAAAAGAGGTCAGGGTTAAATGGACTACGAAAGCCAAAAAATCTTTTGAACTAGTTAAAAAGGCCCTAACTGAAACACCAGTATTGATAAGTCTTGATTTCACCAAAGATTTTTATATTTTTTCATTTGCCTCAGAACACACAATAGTTGTTGTGTTGTTGCAAAAAAATGCAGCAGGGCAAGAGCAACCCATTGCCTTTTTCAGCAAATCCCTGAGAGATGCTCCCTTGAAATATAACATCATGGAAAAATAGGCATTCGCATTGGTAAAAGCACTAAAATATTTCTAAGTTTACATCTTGCATTCTCATATGATCTCTTTTGTTCCTAATACCGTCGTCAAAGACATATTAAACCAAGATCCCGATGGTAAAAGGGGAAAATGGATCGCTATCATCTTAGAATATGACTTAGAAATCTGACCTACCAAACTGGTTAAAGGACAAGGACTTGCAATACTGATGGTTGAAACTAACCTCCAAGCTTTAAATATAAATTTTGTTGATGCCTTAGATGAACAGGAAGAATGCACAGCCCCTCATGCTGAACAAGTGTTTTTGAAATTCACCTTAGTATGCAGATATTATTTATGTATTATTTTATCTAAATGCTCCTCCAACTTTATCAAAGACCAAAGAAAGATTTCTTAAAAAAAAGTCTTTAAAGTTTTGCATTATAGATGGATTTCTGTATTGGAAAAATCGCACTGGTATGCTGCTTAAATGTTTGCTTGTGTCTGATGCAGAGAAAAGTATGCACGAAATGCATAAGGAGAATGTGGAGGTCATCTCTACTGGAAAAATACAGCCAAAAAAATCATTAGAGCTGGTTATTATTGGCCTACCTTATTTCCTGACACTCACAAGCTAGTTATGACATGCCATAAGTGTCAAATTTTTGATGGCAAGAAAAATCTTTTACCTTTGCCCTTGCACACCATCATAGTCGAAGGACCCTTCCAGCAATGGGGTATAGATTTTATTGGGGAAATTCACCCTTCCTCATCTGCTCAACATAAATGGATCCTTACAGCCACTGATTACTTTACCAAATGGATAGAAGCCATACCTTCTAGGAACACCACTGATTCAGTCATCATCAAGTTCCTAGAAACTAATATCCTATCTAGATTTCTTTGTCCTAGAAAGATCATTACAGATAGCAACACTGCCTTTTCCTCCAAAAGAATGGTTGACTTCTGTTACAAATATCACATTTCATTAGGAAATTCCACATCTTATTACCCTCAAGGTAATGGTTTAGCTGAGTCCTCTAACAAAAGCCTAGTCAGCATCATCAAGAAACTTCTGGAACAAAATAAAAAGGCATGGCATGGAAAACTGGTACACGCACTATGGGATGATAGACTAACCACCAAAAAATCAATCAGCACGTCTCCCTACCAACTAGTGTATGGCATAGATGATATCTTCCCAACATCTTTAGGGGTTCCATTAATGAAGCTATTGCAGGAAGTTCAAATAGAAGAAAATGACATGCAAAGGAGGGTAAATCAGACTATCCATTTACAGCAAATAGGAGAAGAAGTTTACCAAAAGGCTCAGTTAGTGCAAGACAAAATAAAACAGAGTTTTGACAGAAGGACCAAGGAAAATGATTTTCAGATTGGGAAAAAAGTGTTTAAAATGGGATTCTAGAAAAGAAGACAAAGGTAAACATGGAAAGTTTGAAAATTTATGGAAAGGGCCTTTCATCATCAGCTCAGTTAGCGGAAACAATGCCTTTTTCCTGCAAGAACTTTATGGGACTGAAAGTTTTGGAGGTCCTGTGAATGGCAGGACATTAAAAATTTATTTTTGTCGAGAGCTCCAATTTTAAACATTTTCAATCATTGTATATACAATTGTTTGAAAAATAGATCAAAAATAGAAAATTGAAAAACAATAGAAAAATATAAAAAGAAGGTGGTTTGAAAAATAGAAAGAAGGCCCCATGTTTAAAAAATAGTCATTTGGAAAGCGCACAAGTCTAAATGCCGCTACTAGTACTCAAATTTCTTGTTCAGCTATCTAGCCTAATCATAGCAAAACATTTTTTAAATTTATTTGCTGATAAGTTAGTGAGTGGAAAAGATGGTCAACATTGTGTAAGCTTGACTTATCAAAGAGAGTAGATTAGGAAAAGATACTAGTTCCACGTGCTCAAAATAGAATCAAATAGGAAAACAACGATGAAAACAAATTGTGTATCCTAGCCTTGTTTTTCTAGATTTCATTTTATGCAAAATAATATTTGTGTGAAGCTTGTCTTTCATGCCACAAGTACATGACAAATTAGACTGTCTAATCCTGATTTGGTCATTTTTCAATTTCATGTTTTAGATTAGAGAATAATATCCTGTCAAACAACTTAACCTTGACAGTCGATCTAGCATAGGTAGAGAAATGAAGGAGTTCATAAGCTTAATCTGAACTCCTGGCGGATATAAGTGTAGAACGAGATAATGTCATTTTTCAAAACTACTATGTCAAAGGGTTGCTAGTCCAAATGCACCCAAAAGAAGAAAAAATGTTAGGAAAGATAGTGGGGTAGGTAGAAATATCGTTGATGCTAATCATGCTATCAATTTTCAGAAATGGCATCAAGAAAGAATGAAATTTGTGCCAATGGATCAGGCACTGGTCTTCATAAGCCAAATATCTGCAATTCTGGACACCTCCTGAAAAGGAGCTTCCCTCCCCAAATGGAGCCACTATTATTCATCAGTATTTTTCACATGTTGTTGATGACTAGATTCCTAGCTAAGTTTTCGAGCAATTTATCTCAAAATTTGTCAAATTTTCCAGCTAGAAAAACACCCATAAACGTTTTTTCACTTCTACCTTTTCAATCAACCCATGACGAGATAAAACCTCTTTGTCAAGCCCTATCTAGCTTCAGCCATACTAGCCTGTCCATCAGCTCCAAAGAGAACCATCCAAATCTGTCCAACAAGTCTCCCCTAAGTTAGGTAGTGGAGCTTTAGGCATTTCTCCCTTGGCAAACTATCCTAAAGCCAAAGAACCTCTATCTATTATCAACCAGTCCTAACAGACCTTGCTATTCTACAAATAAAGTTTGCTTACACCCTTAAGTCGTGCCACTAACAAGCCTTGAAGTCTTAGAAATGCATGTGCCACAGGTCAAGCTGATATTAGGTAAATGTACAGTGTTTCAATGACTTTGTCAAAGAGCAGAAGTCTACTAGTGTTCCAGAAGACAGTATTAAACTCAACATGAGAAGACAATTGCTTCTCATGTGCTTTTGAGCCTGGGATGCAAATAATGGTCAGAGAGTTATCTCATTAAGCTCCTGCAATCACAGTCAAAGGTTAGTGAATTATAAATGACAAGAAATGTTTTGTAGATACTGGCCAAATTTCTTGTGATGTCTAAAGAGGCACAAAGGTATTTGAAAAGTAGAATTATATGTCTCAGAGAAATGCCCATCATGACTTATTATCAATTTGTTATCTTCATTTCCTTAAGCATGAATAGGTAGTGAAAGGAAAGATAACACTGTTTAAAAGTTGATGAAATGGCATCACTGAGAAAACATCCTCCATATACGAGCAGAGGGTTGAAAGATTGAGAAAACCTCCTTAATTTTACAAGCAGAGGGTTTGGCATTGTGATAAAGGCCTCCTTCATCTATAAGCAGAGGGCCAGGGACAAAGAATAATTTTAAGGTTTTCACTGACTAAGAGATAGGATTTTAGGTGTAGTGGGAATGCAACTGAAGGTTTCTGAATAGAAAATGGTCTTAAATGTAGAGGCAAAGCAGTGGTGCTTCAAAGAGGTGTTTACATGAGTTTCATTGTTAAAACACAGAATTGAAATATAGTGTGAAGCTAATTGGGTGATTATGAATGAGGAAATATTGTTAAGAAAATGGCCAAGTAACTAAAACAATCTTGATTTTAAGCTAACTTCTGCTATCCAATACAAAGAAAACCACTATCACTATGTTCATCAACATTCTTCATTTGGTTAAAACAGGGGTTGCAAATAACCCAGACATTTGTCAAAAATAGGCCTCCTTCATAACAAGTAGAAGGCTCAGCATTGTGTAAAGGTGAAGAGCATTCATTTCCAGTATGACTACTGTCAAAATGGTAAAATGAATGAGAAATTCATTATTCTTGCAGACTTCCTTCAAAAAGGAACAAAGGGACACTTTTCCAATTTTACATTTTAAACTTGACTCACCATCTCCTGCTATATCTACATAAAATTTGAAGACTAGATTACTTTATGAATCTAAGGTTAGTCATTGCCTTGATGGTCTTTGCCTTGATGGTGAAAACTATTTGTAGCAGATTTTTTCACTTACAGTTCCAAATGAGGTTCTTCACCCATATTCAAGAGAAAGGCTCAAAGAGCACCTGACAGTTCAATCAACTTCACGGTGGGCATGATCATCATCAACATACCAGGAGCAAAAGCTGTCAAATTAAGTTTTAAAATGGTGAGTTATCTCCTTGCAAGAATGGAAAAGAATGCCTCAAAAATCATTGGTATGTCTTTGAGCAGAGTTTTCCTTTAAAAAGGTCAGTAAAAAGGCCAGCAGTGGCAGATATTCTTCTTTAATGAAGAAAAATGAAAAGGCAGCAGAAGGGGTTTGCAGTCCCTTAAAAAAGGCCTTTTTACATAAAAAAGAACCATCACTATGTTGCCTTATCAAAAGTCAACCTCAGCATCTTGTCAAAGGTTTAGTTCAAAAAGGAGTCTTTATAGGTTTTAAAAATGATGAAATCACAAAACAATGCTTCATGTTTTGTGTTGAAACCAATCCCTTTTTCAAAAAAAGCTTCAAAACCCTCATAAAGCATTGCAAAGGATAATTGGATTTTTGGACTTTAAGATGATAGGAGACCGTTGCAAACCCGTTTTCGAGTTTGAAAAGCATTCAGAAACACCCTCTTAGCCGCTCATTGGAGAAAACGAGAAATTCGAGCAAAATTTGCAGAGTTTGAAGCTTGTAATCCCGCACGGCGTGCCTAGAAAGGTGTGTGGCATGTTCAGAAGTGAAATTACACAGGGCTATAACATTGGCGTAGCATGCCTGTAGTGGTGCGCGACGCCCCTGTGCACGCAGCCACAACTGCCCGAAGGACGACCTGACACCCCTTTTGTTGTGCGATGCTCTTCCTTTTGAACATGTCGTGCATGTTGAACAATCAAAATGCCTTCAAAAACATATCTGAAGCTTCCAAATTATCAATGAAAGCCTGTGAAAAGTTTGCAAGGTATTTTTCATTGCTACTTGCTAGTTCTTCAAAATCTGAAGGGGGTTACAGAGTGATTTTCTCCAAGGGAGAAACAGTGATAAGGAGGGTTGGGTATTTTGATAAAAATCCAAGGTTGTTGTTGCTATGATTTCCCAAGAGTAATATAGTGAAAGTGGTGTGTTTATATTGGTTTCAAAAGGCTTAAACTATTTTCAAAACAAAGTAATGAAACATATGCTAGTGACTAGACATAAAGCACAGTGTTAGAGGTTTTTTAAAAATTGTTGAAGATGTCCTAATAGTGATAAGAAAAAACTAACCTCTGTCAGCAAAGTCTAAAGTGAAAACAATGTTCTAAGGTGGAAGCAGTCTTTGTCAGGAAAGCACAGTGTTTGTAAGGTGAAAACAATAAGCTTATTTTGAAAACAGTGGTCTTAGTCCGAATGCCTTGTCACTTCAAAAAGTATCTTCTTTTGAATAGTGAAACAATGAAACTGGTGCTGCCTCCATTGTCCCATAAATCAAAGAGTGGTGAAAGATATTTTAACTCAATTTGAAGGTGTTTGGCTTACCTTTTTTATAGAAACCAGTGAATAGCAGAAGAAGCACTGTTTGAGGGAGGTTGTTTTTTTATCTTTGTCTAAATACAAGGTTGTTTTGCTTCTGTCAAACACAAGGAGATCTCTGTGCTACAAAAAGACACCATTACCTATTTTTCAAATTACCTTTCCCAAGCGTAGTAATCATTTTACTGTGTGCTTTTTATTTGATAACTATTTGTTGATTGGCATAAAAAAGGACAAAACAGTGATTTGTAAGGAGCAGAAAGTTGATGTTAAAAAACCATTTCACACAGCATTTGGAGCAGTTTTCCTTGATCAAACAGTGACTAACAAAGAGGACAAAGGTGTGGTTGAGAAAAACATTCCAAAGGCCATTTGAGACAGCTTGGTGTTGCAAAGAACATTCAAAATAAGATGCCTCCCAAGCAAGACAGTAGGAGCAGCCTTCACAAGAGGTTTTGAGCCTGTTTCCACTGAAGAAGTGAATGCTCATCCATCGGTCCCTTTTAACTTCCATGAGGTTGGGTGTCTATATTTTTTCCAAAGAGTGCAAGAGGTGAAGAGCTATTCCCCTTTGACACACCTTTGTTCTTTGAGGTTTCAAGAGAAGCATTTTCAGCTGGTAGGCCTAGATTTCAAATTCTCTCCAAGGTCCATCTCCAAGGCCACTAAAATCCCTTATGTCGGGGACAAGTGTTTTAAACAAAACCACCTAGAATCAGAAGAATACAAGCCTTTTTTGATGCCTAAGCATAGAGATTTATGTCCATCCATTTTCCCCTTCTCATATCTATTGACTAGTTACGCCCCCCTCATGAAGATCATTATGAAATACTTCACTTGTGAGGGAAGATTCTCCCGAGTCTATGCTTATCATATCCGATTGCTCATGCATTTCACGAGGGAAAAATTGTTAAATCTCCCTTTATTTCTACATAGAAGCATTGAGAAAATGGCCTCTACTGTTCAGAAAAGGCCTCCTTCTCAGCAAACATCTTGCCTCTTCCATCACTCCCTCATCAAAATTATCATTCTTCATCAGCTTGAGAAGAAGGAGCTATCTTGGGATACTTTCATCACACATCCAGATTTTGCCACTATCCATTCATTTCATACATCTCCTTCGCCTTATACTCACCATCCTTCACCTTCTTCTATAAAACCTATTCCCAAGAAGCCCAAGTTTACCATAGAACAAGAAAAAGAGCGTGATGAGGAAGAAGAGCATGGGCAAGAGGAGGAAAGTGATGATGAGAAGCGGCATGATGAAATAGGCAGCAAGGGGATGATGAGGAAGATGATGATAAGCAGTGTCATAGTGAAACAGGGCAGCAAGGAGGAAAAGAAAATAGTGAGGCAGAATAGCAAGGGGAAGAAGGGCATGATGAAAAAGGACAGTATGATGAGGAAGATGATGATAAGCAGCATCATAGTGAAACAAGGAAGCAAGGGGGAGAAGAAAAAAGTGAAGTAGAACAGCAGGGGGATGAAGAGGAAAGTGATGAAGAGCAACATCATAGTGAGGCAGAATAGCAGACTCCTGGGCATGATGAAAAAGGACATGATGATGAAAAGGAACATGATGATGAAAATGTGCAGCACAGTGAGAGTGAGCAGCCTCATGTTGATGAACAACAACCTCATAAAAAGGAATAGCAGCATGGTAAAAATATGCAACACAGTGAGGAGGACAACCCTCCAAAAGAAATTCCTAAGAACAGTGAAGCCATCCATGAAGAAATCCAAGACAGTGGCAAGAATGATGAGCAAAGTGACAAGGGTAAAGAGCCAATGGAGCATCTGTTAAGCTTCCTTTCCTAGGCAAGGGGCCATGCTCTCTTCTCCGAAAGTGGCCAAGCCCCAGATATCAAAGAAAAGGGTGCCTAGAGTTGTAACTCCCAATGTGACTAGGGCCCTTCGAAGCAAGGGAAAATTTCCCAAGAAGCCCATTGTCGAATTTCCCAAGAGGAGGAAGACTAAAAGAGCCACCCAAAGCAAAGGGAAGGACAAGGAAGAAAGCAATCATGAAAAGGAAAGGGAATTCGACATCATTAAAATCCAAAGTGAAGATAGTGACAATAAAGCCTGGATCCTAGAAAATCTCTTGATGAATAGAGAAAACCAAATTGATGCTTTGAGAACAGATCTTGAGAGGGCTAGAAACTTCAATCACTTTTTGAAAATTCAAAACAAACAGATGAGTGTCCATATGGCTGTATATGAGACACAGGCCATCAAATACAAAAGGGAGGCCTCCAAAGCACAAGTGAGATTGGGAGAAATCATGGGTGAGTTCGATGAGAGTGAAGGCGAAGATCAGCCCAGGCAAAAGAGGCCAAGAACCATGGGGCTCAAAAAGTCCCTTGAGAAACAAAAGGAAGAAGAAGATGCCCTTATCCAATCTACCCCTCTCACTACATTGTTCGAACAAGAGATAGAGAACAATCGGGAAGCATGGCTTGAGAGAGTTAATGATCACTTGGAGAAGAAATTGGAGAAGACAAATAGAGACTTGGACCTTCAAAGGAGGATGGTCGGGCATTATAAAAATATCAATCAGTTTGCCTGACGGAAATTGAAGGCCGCTCAAGAAAAACTCAAGGAGGCTA
Organism: Pinus albicaulis; assembly: GCA_034641835.2. Taxonomy (NCBI): domain Eukaryota; kingdom Viridiplantae; phylum Streptophyta; class Pinopsida; order Pinales; family Pinaceae; genus Pinus; species Pinus albicaulis. The sequence continues at coordinate 449,243,129 of CM076571.1, read as the reverse complement.
AAGGGAAGCGTCCGACACCAAAATTGAGGAAAGACACCTAAAGGCTCCAAATTTTTTCCTCAACTTCACAATATGTTTCTGAAAATCCTTGAGGGTCATGCACGCCAAGTTTGGGCGAAATTCGACAAATTTTGATTTTTTGTCATTTTTTGGGATTTTGGCCAAACCTCATGGGCATCACCATTTCAGTTTGGGGCATCATTGAAGGATGAAAATGGTATCATTGTATGCCATAATTTTAGGGGCACATACTCAGCGATTTTCAGAACAATTAGAGATCATTTTCTCCCCCAAAATGGCGAAAAACACTCGTTTTTTCTACACTCTACCCCGTTTATCAGCAAGGCCTATTTTTTGTTTTTTTACACACAAGCCTATTTTTGGAGGAATTCCAATGGTTACTTGGGAGAAAAATAAATATTTTCAGAAATTAGACACTCAGATATTTCCAACGAGCCGTCATGGGCCTCGTTTTGACATCGAGAAGGCCTCCAAAAGTTGTCGGCAAGTCAGGGGACCTTTTGCTGATGTATTTTTTGAGTATTTTGTAAAAATTGAACCTTTCAAAAGTAACTTTTCTTCATGTGCGTTTAGCTATTTTTGTACATGATAAGTTATGAAAAGTCAAATATTTCCCTTTTAACATTTTTGAGATATTTTATTAGATATTTTGTGCCTTGGGCTTTGCAAAGCCTCAAGGACAGAATTAGATATTTTGGATAGGCCAATGAGATTGCAAGTTGAACTAAGAGGTTTTCCTCAGTTTGGCCTATATATTCCAAAGGCTTTCATTGTAAACAAGGCTTAACTTGATGAATAGAAGCAATATATGGTCATATAAGCTTTGGAAGAAATACTTGTCTCATGCTTTTGGATAGTTTCTTGGATGTTCTTGGATGATGAAAGAGGATTGTTATTGGATTCCATGACTTGGTAGAATGGTATAGTGTCTCTCTCTCTGTTTTGTTTCCTAGTTTTCATTCATAATTCCATGTTATTTCTTTCTATAAGACAGTAGAGAACAGATTTGAGACATGCCCTTGGAGGCACCTCAAATTTCCTGTTTCTTTATAGCTTCCATGTTTTCTTCATTCTTAGTCACATTAAAGAATTCTTGATTGCTCTTTAATAACTTAAGAATATTGTTTTCTTGTTTCATTTATGGTTTTATGCATGCTAAGTATGATTTACGGTACACCCTGCTTACTCATGGCTAGCCATAGCTCCACCTATGAAACCTCTCTTTGATTGATTAGATTGTCATTTGTTGAACCAAGGAGGTCTTGTACTGATCTTGCCCTTTTCCTAAAACTATGCAATCTTGTTTCAAAGTGCCTAATAGCTTGAAGTACTATGTTTAGGCATTCTGACATAGTGATTTGAATTGTTTTTATGTCTTAAATGTATTTCCCCAAAGTCTGATAGCCATTTCATAAAGTTAGAGAGTTATATATCTCTATGCACGGCTTCAATGTTTATTTCTATGCGTTGATCAGCTTATAGTTACATTTCTCATGATTAATGGTTTTAAATACCATGTTTATGCCAGCTATTAAACTATTTATGGTTGAAATCCTTTTTTATTCACAAATTTAATGTCCATCTCACTCCATTTTTCCCAAAGAGCCATTTTAGCTTGAATCAAATCGACCCTTCAACAACCTTGTATCACCATCTGAAAACTTTCTTTACCTTTTAGACCCCATAGCCCAGTTGATCTAACATCCTTTTACCTATCTTATGTCTTTGATCAGTTCATCCCTCACAACCTAAAAACCAAAACCAAAAACCTACTTCATAACTAGCCTAAAATCAAAACACAATAAGAAAACACATAGATATCCCTTAAACAAATAGAAAGAGCCCTCTCTGAGTCCAGGAAGGTTAGGTCCTTGGGCTCCAAATATTGGTTTGATGTTACACAATCATTCGGTTTTCCAATCAGCCAAATCACGGGACCCTAACAGAATCGAAATTACGATACCCCACCAGACACCAATGCATTAGGGGCTAGTACAAGTGCACCAACAACACCTTTGACTATATCAAATATGCCTATTGAAACTCTACAAAAAATGGATAAAGGACCAACTAGGTGGGCAGGAAACTATTCCAAAGTAGCCCATAACTATAGGATTGTAGATGATCTAGCTCAATCTCCCACTGCTATGTCATCTTTGGAGGAATTACAATCATGACCAAAGCAGTTGAAAGCCTTATTTTCTGCATTACGCACCATCGACGTTGCAGATTCACACCTAATGGATTTTGATTTAGATAAAACCACTTGTAGGTTTCCTTCAATTCTCAGCTTTCATATACTAGTGTCAGTCGAAAAAATCACCATTCATTGATGTATCATTGATGAAGGTGCATCCACATCCATCATGTCAAAGAATGTTTGGCATAAGTTAGGGTCTCCCAAACTAAAGCCATTAGACATCACGCTTAGAGGATATGATGGTCGCCCTTCAACCCCCGATGGTCTCTACCAAAAAATTCCAGTTTGCTTAGATAGAAAGACAGTCCTTATAGAAATTGAAGTCTTAGATGCCCAATTAGAATATAATATACTCATTGGTCCAAGTTATATGTTTGCCAAATTAGCCATTGCCTCCTCCGTCTTCCTAATCCAGATAAATTTCATGAGGACCGTGATCAAAGGAAAATTCATAAAAGTCCAATAGTTAACATAATACATGCACCGAAAAGTGACCCTTAACAAATACTGATGTCATTATACCCTATGTATACACATCTGTCGAGATTCTTACAAGGTACTAGGAATATGGCCCTGTCCAGTTCAAACCATCATCCGTCCTTGGCTCATTCCTAGGTGACCCCCTTGTTATCCTGTAGCCACCATATGAAATCAGAGAGGCTCTAGTGTACATGATGTCCACATCAAGCATCGAATCTAGTCAATACACCAAGACGAGCAGTAATGACACTGAGTCCTCGACAATGGAAGCCTCTCTAGCCTATGACGCCTCCCAAACTCCTTTTCTCTATCCCCCAGCTTGTTTCATATCCGTGTAGGTCTTGGCCACCGTGGTATTACTAAACGTATCTTTTGAAATCCTATTTTGGTGCCTTTCTCCGCTATCGGGATGGGATCCACACACATCACCTCTATAGGGTTAGTGTCCCTGAGTCCAGTGGAGGCCCCACCAGTTAGGGATACTATTGCAAACATCCCTGCGTAGGTAACTCCTATGGAAAAACCGATGATTACAGCCAAGAAAAGAGGAAAGAAGGTGGAGAATCCCAACCCTAAATGGGAATCACCATGATGTTCCATATGAGACATAGTAGGCCATCCTACCCACATATTATCATAGTTGGACGAATTAAGCCACTCCTTATCTCTACAATATACATTGTGGCACCAAGTTCCCATAAAAAGGAACCTACCACCAAAATTCAATGCAAATCATTATGTACTAATCATGCATGCACTATCTGCACAAATTATGGACACTATACACATCATTGCCCAGATATCCCTCGATATAGGGATGCCTTACATGCCATCGAGAAATCCTATCAAGAGGATCCCTCCACCTAGTCATCCGCATATGAACCTTGCACTATTGTATACCTATAGGAGGAATGATAATCGCCAGGGAGACTCATGTTCATTTCCACCCACCTATCATACGCTACATGTTGTGTGATGAACGTGGTCACTTCATCAAGGAATGCGCAGCCCTAGAACTCATCCAAAGATGTTATCCTATCAAGTTCATTTACTATGTTGGTTTTTTGGTAGCGCAATTCACATGTCATTTATGTGTCTACAACCACATGTTAGAGCAATGCCACTATATCCCCCGATTCCACTTAGTGCTAGCTAGTTTTCATTCAGCCATTGTTCACCTCTCCTAAGAAGATGGCTCTGAATCGAAATATATGAACAACTCAACAACTCAAGAATATATGATGAGCAGATCCATCATCTTTCTGTCAGCTGAAAAACGGTTAGTCGGGGAACCCTTAGTCACCCCCAACCTCCCTCCGTAGAGAAGACCATCATGTGTATTATGTAACACACCCAATCATGTGGTCGCCACTTACCCTGACTTAGAAGTGCTACACTGCGATGCTAGTCACGCCACAGTGGCGGGCCAGGGCTCCATATCGAGGCTATTTTTCACAGGTGTGTTAGGGCAATCGAGAATGAGAAGAACTATACCTATATCCTACAAGTATGTCCTATAATTGATATGATACATACATTAGAAAAGAAATGCGACGATCGCGTCAACCGGTATAGAAGGAAGAACGCCCCTAGGCCATCAACCCCACACCCACATTGGTGTAATGGGTAAACTGGGACGGCGCACCAACCAAGAATGACCCAGGTCCAACCTAGGATAAAATGTGGACTATGCGAAATGATTGGCCACCAGGTCAGTCAGTGCAAAGAACTAAAGCACCTCACAAACAATTTTCGCACAGTCTCTTCTCAATCGCAAAGACTTATCTCTAACCAAGATAAGATCACACACACTTATTTCTGGATTTGTTCACACTTTCATCATATAATAAAATGTGAGCATCTCCCGAAACTTAGAGCAACGTTAAGTCTACACTTCCCAAAAGGGTTAGACATACCCAAGCCAAAAACTCCAAAATGGAAGAAAAATCTCTCGTCTCTTCTACAACGGATCCTTTCCAACGGAGTCACATCGGGACAAAGAGTGGCGTTGATTTCCACACAATATAATCGGTTGTACCGGTGGTACCATGCACCATTTCACTACACATAACCACGAACCGGAAGGCATTCCCACTAATGGAAACATTTAAGCACCTTCGCACCAAGCGCAACTTCCACCTACCGGAAAGCGCCCAACCTAATGAGGAATCTAGCCTTGCGCCCATGCAAGCCCCCTTGATGGAAATTCCTCCCCCACCAAACGTCGACGACATGATACACCATATACGATTCATATCATCATGTATCAGAATTAGGAATCAAGTTTCCCACACATATGTCGGGACCCCAACCCTATTTTCTTTGTAAAAAATCAAGGCAACACTGCGCATTTGCATTTATTTCCACAATATCCCAAGTTTATATCTTTGCCATGGAACTCCTCTTCCTCGATGATACACAACCTATAGAATAGTGTCTAGTACAGCTAGTGCTCATCGATGGCCAAACAATCGATGCAACGTGAACGAGGCCCGCAAGAAATAGGTAAAAGCATCATTCGGCTGCCCACATCACCCCTCGCTCATTCTTTGAGGAGAGCTAGGTCCCTTGCTACGATGTCACAAAGAAGACCTAGGGCCAGGAAATTTAGAAATTTTCTGGAAAGGACCCTACATCATTAAAAATTCCCTCCTCAAGGGGGTATACATCTTGACTGAGCCTAATGGAACATGCCTTAGCAACCTTGTCAATGGCCTTTATATCAAGAAATTCTACCCATGAGGGCCAAAAGGGCCCTCCCCTAGAGTCAACGTACCCACAACCAAATGCTTTAAATTTCTGGCCAAAAGACTTGTCACAAAATGCTCTCTAGTGTCAAAAATGGATCACCAAACTGAACCTTACCTCGGATTTTTTGATGGAGCATCGCGATGATCTTAATGTTTAGTAGCCGTCGCATGGGTTATCTATCACCCTGGCTGATCACCACTCAGCACCAATGGTGTTTGTATCGGTCCAGCAACAAAAAATTAGGCATAATATGACACTATCATTAGGCTTATGTGCTACGCCCTAATTCAGGGCATACGAAATATACATATCTACCCTTATTCCTAGTTATCAGTGTCACAGTTAAAACAAACATTTGAGATAAAAGATTCACATATGTTTAGAAACTACTTTCATGCAAAAATATTAAGTAGACAATTTGACTACATTACATTCACACATGTACCAAGGAGTCAAAATCGAACAGTTGATCGCATAGCTAACAATATTCTAAACTGGAATGCATCTTGGATAAACCATCATACATAAAAAAAAAAAAAAAACATAGAAAACATAGATATCCATCAGCATAGCATAATCCATAAGAAAAAACAAGGGGCATACCATGTAGAGACACAAAAATATCTCTCACATATATATACCAAAAATGTATGTGTCTGAGTACAAAAAATAGTATCTCTGACCCGTAAGTCAGCCCATAAAGATACATATATAAAAGTAAACAAAAATAGGGTAAACATCCTCATAATCAATTCTTTCTAAATATACAAAAATACTCTTGGGCGGTGCTCCCCAACATGGGGCATCTGGACCCACTGCCACTCCTGCTACCAATACTGGAGCCGTCGTCAACATGGAGATCGCCACCCGACATAAAACTGACCAATATCCCCTCTCCCAACCCATCAAGGTCTCTAGCCTCACATCCTCAAGGTCGTCCACAAGGCCTCGGGTAGGCATACCCTAGGTCAAGCGATCCACTCAACCCCATGCATCCTATAAATATGCTACCTACTCGGTCAACTCAACAACACGAGCCTTTGCCACATTAGCACGAGGTCGCTCAGTAGCAGTCTCAGTAGCAGGCAAGCTGCTACCCTCCCCTGAAGGGCTAGCCTTAGCACCCGGTACTCCACCTAGAGGCTATGCAAGAGCTACTCCCAGTCCCCCGCGAGCTCCTCGAGGTCACTGAATCGGATGGTGCCCCACCAACCAAGCCATAGGATGACCGACCTCGCCAACATCTACAAGAGTAACCAAGAAAATGTCAGTGTCATCATAATACAGATATAAAAATAAATAATGAAGTAATTTTGAAAACATAAAGGCATACCTATTAGCCCCCAAGAATATCCAGTAGGAAGACCCATGTTTGGATCTCCCCAAAAGTCCATCCCTACATAAGGGAATGGTAGGAACTTCTAAGGGTTGGCCTTAAACCAATCTTCTTTGGTGTCATTCGAATAACTCCCCGCCCTACCTCCACCTCCTCGGGGCATCATAGGGGCCCACCTCCTCATGTGAGGCATTTGTGGCCCCCAAGAAGCCACTGCCATCGTAGGTCTCTACAGCACCACCCTCTCATACATGATACTACATAATATTTTGGCATAAGTAAAAATCTTCGATCCATCTCAGACCTTGGAAAGTTGCGCCAACATCCTGTCATAACAGAAACAGGGAAAGTAAAAAATGTGCCCATCCCTTAGCTGGCGTAGGACATCGATCACTGGAACCGATGCCCAATGAGGAGAAGATGACCTCGCCAGTCTCAAAATGGCCACTAGAGCACACCGCTTGGCTAAGTCTGTCACTGTAGCAATAGCTATACACCCCTCCGTAAGGAACACCCCGCCACAGTGGCCTGCTGAAAATCTCTCAAGATACACCCTCCAAGAGGGAAGTGGATATCGAAGTGCCTCACCCTGAGGTAGAAAGCCGGTCACAAAATAGATATCCATACTAGCCTGTCCATCAGCTCCAAAGAGAACCATCCAAATCTGTCCAACAAGTCTCCCCTAAGTTAGGTAGTGGAGCTTTAGGCATTTCTCCCTTGGCAAACTATCCTAAAGCCAAAGAACCTCTATCTATTATCAACCAGTCCTAACAGACCTTCCTATTCTACAAATAAAGTTTGCTTACACCCTTAAGTCGTGCCACTAACAAGCCTTGAAGTCTTAGAAATACATGTGCCATAGGTCAAGCTGATATTAGGTAAATGTACAGTGTTTCAATGACTTTGTCAAAGAGAAGAAGTCTACTAGTGTTCCAGAAGACAGAATTAAACTCAACATGAGAAGACAATTGCTTCTCATGTGCTTTTGAGCCTGGGATGCAAATAATGGTCAGAGAGTTATCTCATTAAGCTCCTGCAATCACAGTCAAAGGTTAGTGAATTATAATTGACAAGAAATGTTTTGCAGATAGTGGCCAAATTTCTTGTGATGTCTAAAGAGGCACAAAGGTATTTGAAAAGTAGAATTATATGTCTTAGAGAAATGCCCATCATGACTTATTATCAATTTGTCATCTTCATTTCCTTAAGCATGAATAGGCAGTGAAAGGAAAGATAACACTACTTAAAAGTTGATGAAATGGCATCACTGAGAAAACATCCTCCATATACGAGCAGAGGGTTGAAAGATTGAGAAAACCTCCTTCATTTTACAAGCAGAGGGTTTGGCATTGTGATAAAGAACTCCTTCATCTATAAGCAGAGGGCCAGGGACAAAGACTGATTTTAAGGTTTTCACTAACTAAGAGATAGGATTTTAGGTGTAGTGGGAATGCAACTGAAGGTTTCTGAATAGAAAATGGTCTTAAATGTAGAGGCAAAGCAGTGGTGCTTCAAAGAGGTGTTTACATGAGTTTCATTGTTAAAACACAGAATTTAAATATAGTGTGAAGCTAATTGGGTGATTATGAATGAGGAAATATTGTTAAGCAAATGGCCAAGTAACTAAAACAATCTTGGTTTTAAGCTAATTTCTACTATCCAATACAAAGAAAACCACTATCACTATGTTCATCAACATTCTTCATTTGGTTAAAACAGGGGTTGCAAATAACCCAGACATTTGTCAAAAATAGGCCTCCTTCATAACAAGTAGAAAGCTCAGCATTGTGTAAAGGTGAAGAGCATTCATTTCCAGTATGACTACTGTCAAAATGGTAAAATGAATGAGAAATTCATTATTCTTGCAGACTTCCTTCAAAAAGGAACAAAGGGACACTTTTCCAATTTTACATTTTAAACTTCAACTCACCATCTCCTGCTATATCTACATAAAATTTGAAGACTAGATTACTTTATCAATCTAAGGTTAGTCATTTGCCTTGATGGTGAAAACTATTTGTAGCAGATTTTTTCACTTACAGTTCCAAATGAGGTTCTTCACCCATATTCAAGAGAAAGGCTCAAAGAGCACCTGACAGTTCAATCAACTTCACGGTGGGCATGATCATCATCAACATACCAGGAGCAAAAGCTGTCAAATTAAGTTTTAAAATGGTGAGTTATCTCCTTGCAAGAATGGAAAAGAATGCCTCAAAAATCATTGGTATGTCTTTGAGCAGAGTTTTCCTTTAAAAAGGTCAGTAAAAAGGCCAGCAGTGGCAGATATTCTTCTTTAATGAAGAAAAATGAAAAGGCAGCAGAAGGGGTTTGCAGTCCCTTAAAAAAGGCCTTTTTACATAAAAAAGAACCATCACTATGTTGCCTTATCAAAAGTCAACCTCAGCATCTTGTCAAAGGTTTAGTTCAAAAAGGAGTCTTTATAGGTTTTAAAAATGATGAAATCACAAAACAATGCTTCATGTTTTGTGTTGAAACAAATCCCTTTTTCAAAAAAAGCTTCAAAACCCTCATAAAGCATTGCAAAGGATAATTGGATTTTTGGACTTTAAGATGATAGGAGACCGTTGCAAACCCGTTTTCGAGTTTGAAAAGCATTCAGAAACACCCTCTTAGCCGCTCATTGGAGAAAACGAGAAATTCGAGCAAAATTTGCAGAGTTTGAAGCTTGTAATCCCGCACGGCGTGCCTAGAAAGGTGTGTGGCATGTTCAGAAGTGAAATTACACAGGGCTATAACATTGGCGTAGCATGCCTGTAGTGGTGCGCGACGCCCCTGTGCACGCAGCCACAACTGCCCGAAGGACGACCTGACACCCCTTTTGTTGTGCGATGCTCTTCCTTTTGAACATGTCGTGCATGTTGAACAATCAAAATGCCTTCAAAAACATATCTGAAGCTTCCAAATTATCAATGAAAGCCTGTGAAAAGTTTGCAAGGTATTTTTCATTGCTCCTTGCTAGTTCTTCAAAATCAAGGGTGATGTAGAGTGATTTTCTCCAAGGGAGAAATGTTGATAAGGAGGGATTGGCATTTTGATAAAAATCCAAGGTTTTGTTGCTATGATTTCCAAGAGTAATATAGTGAAAGTGAGAAGTTTGTATACTGAGCTAGCATATTTAAAATATTTTCAAAATACAATGAAACATATGCTAGTGACTAGATAGAAAGCACAGTGTTAGAGGTTTTCAAATTGTTGAAGGTGTCCTAACAGTGATAAGACAAAACTAACCTCTGTCAGCAAATTCTAAAGTGAAAACAATGTTATAAGGTGGAAGCAGTCCTTGGAAGGAAAACACAGTGTTTGTAAGGTGACATCAGTGAGCCTATTTTGAAAACAATGGTCTTAGTCCGAATGCCTTGCCACTTCAAAAGTATCTTCTTTTGAATAGTGAAACAGTGAAACTAGTGCTGCCTCCATTGTCCCATAAATCAAAGAGTGGTGGAAAGATATTTTAACTCAATTCAAGGTGTTTGGCTTACCTTTGTATAGAAACCAGTGAATAGCAGAAGAAGCACTGTTTGAGGGAGGTTGTTTTTTTATCTTTGTCTAAATACAAGGTTGTTTTGCTTCTGTCAAACACAAGGAGATCTCTGTGCTACAAAAAGACACCATTACCTATTTTTCAAATTACCTTTCCCAAGCGTAGTAATCATTTTACTGTGTGCTTTTTATTTGATAACTATTTGTTGATTGGCATAAAAAAAGGACAAAACAGTGATTTGTAAGGAGCAGAAAGTTGATGTTAAAAAACCATTTCACACAGCATTTGGAGCAGTTTTCCTTGATCAAACAGTGACTAACAAAGAGGACAAAGGTGTGGTTGAGAAAAACATTCCAAAGGCCATTTGAGACAGCTTGGTGTTGCAAAGAACATTCAAAATAAGATGCCTCCCAAGCAAGACAGTAGGAGCAGCCTTCACAAGAGGTTTTGAGCCTGTTTCCACTGAAGAAGTGAATGCTCATCCATCGGTCCCTTTTAACTTCCATGAGGTTGGGTGTCTATATTTTTTCCAAAGAGTGCAAGAGGTGAAGAGCTATTCCCCTTTGACACACCTTTGTTCTTTGAGGTTTCAAGAGAAGCATTTTCAGCTGGTAGGCCTAGATTTCAAATTCTCTCCAAGGTCCATCTCCAAGGCCACTAAAATCCCTTATGTCGGGGACAAGTGTTTTAAACAAAACCACCTAGAATCAGAAGAATACAAGCCTTTTTTGATGCCTAAGCATAGAGATTTATGTCCATCCATTTTCCCCTTCTCATATCTATTGACTAGTTACGCCCCCCTCATGAAGATCATTATGAAATACTTCACTTGTGAGGGAAGATTCTCCCGAGTCTATGCTTATCATATCCGATTGCTCATGCATTTCACGAGGGAAAAATTGTTAAATCTCCCTTTATTTCTACATAGAAGCATTGAGAAAATGGCCTCTACTGTTCAGAAAAGGCCTCCTTCTCAGCAAACATCTTGCCTCTTCCATCACTCCCTCATCAAAATTATCATTCTTCATCAGCTTGAGAAGAAGGAGCTATCTTGGGATACTTTCATCACACATCCAGATTTTGCCACTATCCATTCATTTCATACATCTCCTTCGCCTTATACTCACCATCCTTCACCTTCTTCTATAAAACCTATTCCCAAGAAGCCCAAGTTTACCATAGAACAAGAAAAAGAGCGTGATGAGGAAGAAGAGCATGGGCAAGAGGAGGAAAGTGATGATGAGAAGCGGCATGATGAAATAGGCAGCAAGGGGATGATGAGGAAGATGATGATAAGCAGTGTCATAGTGAAACAGGGCAGCAAGGAGGAAAAGAAAATAGTGAGGCAGAATAGCAAGGGGAAGAAGGGCATGATGAAAAAGGACAGTATGATGAGGAAGATGATGATAAGCAGCATCATAGTGAAACAAGGAAGCAAGGGGGAGAAGAAAAAAGTGAAGTAGAACAGCAGGGGGATGAAGAGGAAAGTGATGAAGAGCAACATCATAGTGAGGCAGAATAGCAGACTCCTGGGCATGATGAAAAAGGACATGATGATGAAAAGGAACATGATGATGAAAATGTGCAGCACAGTGAGAGTGAGCAGCCTCATGTTGATGAACAACAACCTCATAAAAAGGAATAGCAGCATGGTAAAAATATGCAACACAGTGAGGAGGACAACCCTCCAAAAGAAATTCCTAAGAACAGTGAAGCCATCCATGAAGAAATCCAAGACAGTGGCAAGAATGATGAGCAAAGTGACAAGGGTAAAGAGCCAATGGAGCATCTGTTAAGCTTCCTTTCCTAGGCAAGGGGCCATGCTCTCTTCTCCGAAAGTGGCCAAGCCCCAGATATCAAAGAAAAGGGTGCCTAGAGTTGTAACTCCCAATGTGACTAGGGCCCTTCGAAGCAAGGGAAAATTTCCCAAGAAGCCCATTGTCGAATTTCCCAAGAGGAGGAAGACTAAAAGAGCCACCCAAAGCAAAGGGAAGGACAAGGAAGAAAGCAATCATGAAAAGGAAAGGGAATTCGACATCATTAAAATCCAAAGTGAAGATAGTGACAATAAAGCCTGGATCCTAGAAAATCTCTTGATGAATAGAGAAAACCAAATTGATGCTTTGAGAACAGATCTTGAGAGGGCTAGAAACTTCAATCACTTTTTGAAAATTCAAAACAAACAGATGAGTGTCCATATGGCTGTATATGAGACACAGGCCATCAAATACAAAAGGGAGGCCTCCAAAGCACAAGTGAGATTGGGAGAAATCATGGGTGAGTTCGATGAGAGTGAAGGCGAAGATCAGCCCAGGCAAAAGAGGCCAAGAACCATGGGGCTCAAAAAGTCCCTTGAGAAACAAAAGGAAGAAGAAGATGCCCTTATCCAATCTACCCCTCTCACTACATTGTTCGAACAAGAGATAGAGAACAATCGGGAAGCATGGCTTGAGAGAGTTAATGATCACTTGGAGAAGAAATTGGAGAAGACAAATAGAGACTTGGACCTTCAAAGGAGGATGGCCGGGCATTATAAAAATATCAATCAGTTTGCCTGACGGAAATTGAAGGCCGCTCAAGAAAAACTCAAGGAGGCTAAAGGGAAGCGCCCGACACCAAAATTGAGGAAAGACACCTAAAGGCTCCAAATTTTTTCCTCAGCTTCACAACATGTTTCTGAAAATCCTTGAGGGTCATGCACGCCAAGTTTGGGCGAAATTCGACAAATTTTGATTTTTTGTCATTTTTTGGGTTTTTGGCCAAAACTCATGGGCATCACCATTTCAGTTTGGGGCATCATTGAAGGATGAAAATGGTATCATTGTATGCCATAATTTTAGGGGCACATACTCAGCGATTTTCAGAACAATTAGAGATCATTTTCTCCCCCAAAATGGCGAAAAACACTCGTTTTTTCTACACTCTACCCCGTTTATCAGCAAGGCCTATTTTTTGTTTTTTTACACACAAGCCTATTTTTGGAGGAATTCCAATGGTTACTTGGGAGAAAAATAAATATTTTCAGAAATTAGACACTCAGATATTTCCAACGAGCCGTCATGGGCCTCGTTTTGACATCGAGAAGGCCTCCAAAAGTTGTCGGCAAGTCAGGGGACCTTTTGCTGATGTATTTTTTGAGTATTTTGTAAAAATTGAACCTTTCAAAAGTAACTTTTCTTCATGTGCGTTTAGCTATTTTTGTACATGATAAGTTATGAAAAGTCAAATATTTCCCTTTTAACATTTTTGAGATATTTTATTAGATATTTTGTGCCTTGGGCTTTGCAAAGCCTCAAGGACAGAATTAGATATTTTGGATAGGCCAATGAGATTGCAAGTTGAACTAAGAGGTTTTCCTCAGTTTGGCCTATATATTCCAAAGGCTTTCATTGTAAACAAGGCTTAACTTGATGAATAGAAGCAATATATGGTCATATAAGCTTTGGAAGAAATACTTGTCTCATGCTTTTGGATAGTTTCTTGGATGTTCTTGGATGATGAAAGAGGATTGTTGTTGGATTCCATGACTTGGTAGAATGGTATAGTGTCTCTCTCTCTCTTTTGTTTCCTAGTTTTCATTCATAAATCCATGTTCTTTCTTGCTATAAGAAAGTAGAGAACAAATTTGAGACATGTCCTTGGAGGCACCTCAAATTTCCTGTTTCTTTATAGCTTCCATGTTTTCTTCATTCTTAGTCACATTATAGAATTCTTGATTGCTCTTTAATAACTTAAGAATATTATTTGCTTGTTTCATTTATGGTTTTATGCATGCTAAGTATGATTTATGGTATGCCCTACTTACTCATGGCTAGCCATAGCTCCACCTATGAAACCTCTCTTTGATTGATTAGATTGTCATTTGTTGAACCAAGGAGGTCTTGTACTGATCTTGCCCTTTTCCTAAAACTATGCAATCTTGTTTCAAAGTGCCTAATAGCTTGAAGTACTATGTTTAGGCATTCTGACATAGTGATTTGAATTGTTTTTATGTCTTAAATGTATTTCCCCAAAGTCTGATAGCCATTTCATAAAGTTAGAGAGTTATATATCTCTATGCACGGCTTCAATGTTTATTTCTATGCGTTGATCAGCTTATAGTTACATTTCTCATGATTAATGGTTTTAAATACCATGTTTATGCCAGCTATTAAACTATTTATGGTTGAAATCCTTTTTTATTCACAAATTTAATGTCCATCTCACTCCATTTTTCCCAAAGAGCCATTTTAGCTTGAATCAAATCGACCCTTCAACAACCTTGTATCACCATCTGAAAACTTTCTTTACCTTTTAGACCCCATAGCCCAGTTGATCTAACATCCTTTTACCTATCTTATGTCTTTGATCAGTTCATCCCTCACAACCTAAAAACCAAAACCAAAAACCTACTTCATAACTAGCCTAAAATCAAAACACAATAAGAAAACACATAGATATCCCTTAAACAAATAGAAAGAGCCCTCTCTGAGTCCAGGAAGGTTAGGTCCTTGGGCTCCAAATATTGGTTTGATGTTACACAATCATTCGGTTTTCCAATCAGCCAAATCACGGGACCCTAACAGAATCGAAATTACGATACCCCACCAGACACCAATGCATTAGGGGCTAGTACAAGTGCACCAACAACACCTTTGACTATATCAAATATGCCTATTGAAACTCTACAAAAAATGGATAAAGGACCAACTAGGTGGGCAGGAAACTATTCCAAAGTAGCCCATAACTATAGGATTGTAGATGATCTAGCTCAATCTCCCACTGCTATGTCATCTTTGGAGGAATTACAATCATGACCAAAGCAGTTGAAAGCCTTATTTTCTGCATTACGCACCATCGACGTTGCAGATTCACACCTAATGGATTTTGATTTAGATAAAACCACTTGTAGGTTTCCTTCAATTCTCAGCTTTCATATACTAGTGTCAGTCGAAAAAATCACCATTCATTGATGTATCATTGATGAAGGTGCATCCACATCCATCATGTCAAAGAATGTTTGGCATAAGTTAGGGTCTCCCAAACTAAAGCCATTAGACATCACGCTTAGAGGATATGATGGTCGCCCTTCAACCCCCGATGGTCTCTACCAAAACATTCCGGTTTCCCTAGTTGTAGAAGATGCGTCCTTATAGAAATTGAAGTCTTAGATGCCCAATTAGAATATAATATACTCATTGGTCCAAGTTATATGTATGCCAAATTAGCCATCGCCTCCTCCGTCTTCTGAACTATGATGTTCCCCCATGAGGACCGCATCGTTAGTGTCCACTAGTTAACATGCACCGAAAAGTGACCCTTAACAAATACCGATGTCATTATACCCTATGTAGACACATCTGCCGAGATGCTTACATGGTACTAGGAATATGGCCCTGTCCAGTTCAAACCATCATCCGTCCTTGGCTCATTCCTAGGTGACCCCCCTGTTATCCTGTAGCCATCATATGAAATCACAGAGGCTCTAGTGTACATGATGTCCACATCAAGCATCAAATCTAGTCAATACACCAAGACGAGCAGTAATGACACTGAGTCCTTGACAATGGAAGCCTCTCTAGCCTATGACGCCTCCCAAACTCCTTTTCTCTATCCCCCAGCTTGTTTCATATCCGTGTAGGTCTTGGCCACCGTGGTATTACTAAACGTATCTTTTGAAATCCTATTTTAGTGCCTTTCCCCACTATTGGGATGGGATCCACACACATCACCTTTATAGGGTTAGTGTCCCTCAGTCCAGTGGAGGCCCCACCAGTTAAGGAGACTATTGCAAACATCCTTGCGTAGGTAACTCCTATGGCAAAACCGATGATTACAGCCAAGAAAAGAGGAAAGAAGGTGGAGAATCCCAACCCTAAATGGGAATCACCATGATGTTCCATATGAGACATAGTAGGCCATCCTACCCACATCTTATCATAGTTGGACGAATTAAGCCACTCCTTATCTCTATAATATACATTGTGGCACCAAGTTCCCATAAAAAGGAACCTACCACCAAAATTCAATGCAAATCATTATGTACTAATCATGCATGCACTATCTACACAAATTATGGACACTATACACATCATTGCCCAGATATCCCTCGATATAGGGATGCCTTACATGCCATCATGAAATCCTATCAAGAGGATCCCTCCACCTAGTCATCCGCATATGAACCTTGCACTATTGTATACCTATAGGAGGAACGATAATCGCCAGGGAGACTCACGTTCATTTCCACCCACCTATCATACGCTACATGTTGTGTGATGAACGTGGTCACTTCATCAAGGAATGTGCAGCCCTAGAACTCATCCAAAGATATTATCCTATCAAGTTCATTTACTATGTTGGTTTTTTGGTAGCGCAATTCACATGTCATTTATGTGTCGACAACCACATGTTAGAGCAATGCCACTATATCCCCCGATTCCACTTAGTGCTAGCTAGTTTTCACTCAGCCATTGTTCACCTCTCCTAAGAAGATGGCTCTGACTCGAAATATATGAACAACTCAACAACTCAATAATATGTGACAAGTAGATCCATCCTCTTTCTGTCAGCTGAGAAATGACCAATCAAGGAACCCCAACTTAGATCCAACCACCTTTTAAGGAGAAGACCAACATGTACATTCTGTAAAATGCCTAATCATGTGGTCGCCACTTTCCCTGACTTAGAAGTGCTACACTACTGATACCTAGTCATGCCACCAAGTGGGCAGGACGAGAACTCCATATCGAGGCTATTTTTCCTGGTCTGTTAAGGCAATCACAATGAGAAGAACTATACCTATATCCTACAAGTATGTCCTATAATTGATATGATAAATACATTAGAAAATAAATGCGATGATATCCTCAACCTGTATAGAAGGAAGATCGCCCCTAGGCCATCAACCCCACACCCACATCGGTGTAATCGGAAAACTAGATCAGTGCACCAACCAAGCATGACCCAGGTCCAAACTAGGATAACACGCGAACTATTCGACCTGATTGGCCACCGGGAAATCAGTGCAAAGAACTGAAGCCCCTCGCAAATAGTTTTCGCATAGTCTCTTCTCTCCCGCAGAGACTTCTCTCCAACCAAGAGAAGATCACTCACACTTATTGTCAAATTTTTGCACACTTTCATCATACAATAAAATGCGAGCATCTCCCAAAACTTAGAGCAGCGTTAATTCTACACTCCCCAAAAGAGTTAGACATACCCAAGCCAAAAACTCAAAAATGGAAGAAAAATATCTCGTCTTCTACAACAGATCCTTTCCATCCGTCCACATCTGGGACAAAGAGTAGCATTGATTTCCACACAATATAATCAGTTGGCACAGTGGTGCCATGCACCATTTTCACTAGACATAACCATGAACCAGAGGCATTCCCACTAATGGAAACATTTAAGCACCTTCGCACCAAGCGCAACTTCCACCTACCATAAATTTCCCATCCTAACAAGGGACCACGCCTTGCACTCACGCAAGCTCCCATCATGGAGATTCTCCCCCCAAAAAATTTCAATGACATGATACACCATATACGATTCATATATTCATGTATTAGAACTAGGAATCAAGTTTCCCACACATCTCGGGACCCCAACCCTATTTTCGTTGTAAAAAATCAAGGAAACTTGCGCATTTGCATTTATTTCCACAATATCCCAAGTTTATATGCTGCCATGGAACTCCTCGATGATACCCAACCTATAGAATAACGTCTAGTACAACTAGTGCTCATCGATGAAAGCCAATGACAATCCTTGCAACAGAACAAGGCCCGCAAGAAACAGGTAAAAGCATCATTCGACTGCCACATCACCCCTCGCTCATTTACTGAGGGAGAGCTAGTCCTTCACTACGATGTCACAAAAGAAGACCTAGGGCCAGGAAATTTAGAAATTTTTTGGAAAGGACCCTACATCATAAAAAATTCCCTCCTCAAGGGGGTATACATATTGACTGAGCCTAATGGAACATGCCTTAGCAACCTTGTCAATGGCCTTTATATCAAGAAATTCTACCCATGAGGGCCAAAAGGGCCCTCCCCTAGAGTCAACGTACCCACAACCAAATGCTTTAAATTTCTGGCCAAAAGACTTGTCACAAAATGCTCTCTAGTGTCAAAAATGGATCACCAAACTGAACCTTACTTCGGATTTGTTGATGGAGCATCGCGATGATCTTAATGTTTAGTAGCTGTCGCCTGGGTTATCTATCACCCTGGCTGATCACCACTCAGCACCAATGGTGTTTGTATCGGTCCAGCAACAAAAAATTAGGCATAATATGACACTATCATTAGGCTTATGTGCTACGCCCTAATTCAGGGCATACAAAATATACATATCTACCCTTATTCCTAGTTATCAGTGTCACAGTTAAAACAAACATTTGAGATAAAAGATTCACATATGTTTAGAAACTACTTTCATGCAAAAATATTAAGTAGACAATTTGACTACATTATATTCACACATGTACCAAGGAGTCAAAATTGAACAGTTGATCGCATAGCTAACAATATTCTAAACTGGAATGCATCTCGGATAAACCATCATACATAAAGAAAAAAAAACATAGAAAAAAAAGGTATCCATCAGCATAGCATAATCCATAAGAAAAAACAAGGGGCATACCATGTAAAGACACAAAAATATCTCTCACATATATATACCAAAAATGTATGTGTCTGAGTACAAAAAATAGTATCTCTGACCCGTAAGTCAGCCCAGAAAGATACATATATAAAAGTAAACAAAAATAGGGTAAACATCCTCATAATCAATTCTTTCGAAATATACAAAAATACTCTTGGGCGGTGCTCCCCAACATGGGGCATCTGGACCCACTGCCACTCCTGCTACCAATACTGGAGCCGTCGTCAACATGGAGATCGCCACCCAACATAAAACTAACCAATATCCCCTCTCCCAACCCATCAAGGTCTCTAGCCTCACATCCTCAAGGTCGTCCACAAGGCCTCGGGTAGGCATACCCTAGGTCAAGCGATCCACTCAAC
Source organism: Pinus albicaulis (assembly GCA_034641835.2). Classification (NCBI taxonomy): domain Eukaryota; kingdom Viridiplantae; phylum Streptophyta; class Pinopsida; order Pinales; family Pinaceae; genus Pinus; species Pinus albicaulis. Next base: position 449,223,828 of record CM076571.1, on the reverse strand, counting down.
CCCATGCATCCTATAAATATGCTACCTACTCGGTCAACTCAACAACACGAGCCTTTACCACATTAGCACGAGGTCGCTCAGTAGCAGTCTCAGTAGCAGGCAAGCTGCTACCCTCCCCTGAAGGGCTAGCCTTAGCACCCGGTACTCCACCTAGAGGCTATGCAAGAGCTACTCCTAGTCCCCCGTGAGCTCCTCGAGGTCATTGAATCGGATGGTGCCCCACCAACCAAGCCATAGGATTACCGACCTTGCCAACATCTACAAGAGTAACCAAGAAAATGTCAGTGTCATCATAATACACATATAAAAATAAATACTGAAGTAATTTTGAAAACAAAAAGACATACCTATTGGCCCCCAAGAATAGCTAGTAGGAAGACCCATGTTTGGATCTCCCCAAAAGTCCATCCCTACATAAGGGAATGGTAGGAACTTCTAAGGGTTGGCCTTAAACCAATCTTCTTTGGTGTCATTCGAATAACTCCCCGCCCTACCTCCACCTCCTCAGGGCATCATAGGGGCCCACCTCCTCATGTGAGGCATTTGTGGCCCCCAAGAAGCCACTGCCACCGTAGGTCTCTATAGCACCACCCTCTCATACATGATACTACATAAGATTTTGGCATAAGTAAAAATCTTCGATCCATCTTAGACCTTGGAAATTTGCGCCAACATCCTGTCATAACAGAAACAGGAAAAGTAAAAAACGTGCCCATCCCTTAGCTGGCGTAGGACATCGATCACTGGAACCGATGCCCAATGAGGAGAAGATGACCTTGCCAGTCTCAAAATGGCCACTAGAGCACACCACTTGGCTAAGTCTGTCACTGTAGTAATAGCTATACACCCCTCCGTAAGGAACACCCCGCCACAGTGGCCTGCTGAAAATCTCTCAAGATACACCCTCCCAGAGGGAAGTGGATATCGAAGTGCCTCACCCTGAGGTAGAAACCTGGGCACAAAATAGATATCCGTCTCATGACCGATATCAAGGTCGCACCCCTGCAACACCATCCCCTTGCACTGCATATTCTAGCATTGAACTAGGTAGCACAAAAGACGATCTTGTGATCATAGCAGGTCAGTCTCCATAAATTTGAGAAGATCCCTTTGTACCAACTTTTGGCACGCGTGACTGTCAGTAGCTAAGGAAACATGGATATTGGGCCAATCTCTCTCCCTCCACAACATCTTGTCATCAAAATAGGAAAACATCAGCCACATTGCAAATACTAAATACAGACCAAATTTTCAAAAAAGTTTGCAAAAAATAGCTTCGGCTATCTGTGCACCTGTCCCTCAAACAGGCGTGAGGAGGGCGCATTTTTCCTTCTCACAGATGCACCAAAGCCACCCCTAAAGCTAGGACATGCACACTAAATGAGTGAAAAACTCTATTTTTGTGCACAATGTGTGTGCCTGTACCTTAATCAGATGCACGGTCAAGGGAAAAACTGGCCTAAGATCTGTACAAACGCATCTTATACAGAACCTAGCATCGACACATTGAAAAAATTAAAGTGCAGGACGTCATAGGAGCCTACCTAGCTCAAAAATTGCTAATCCCTGGAGCTTAGGCTGATAACAACGGCAAGAATTTCTCCACAAAAGCCTCTAACCTCTCAACACTCAACAGAAACATATGAAATGAATTGAGCCATATTCTCCTATATGTTTCCCTTTTCAAAAACTTGGGAGGACCATAACGAGAGCTCAGAAGGCCCAATTACCATACCAAAAGCAGCACTGTGATTAGCACTCCATAATGCCCAAGGGCGATGCCACACATTCGCACCCCCAAAAATATAATTTTTCAGTGCCGGTAGGTATGCCTTCTCTCATATTGTCTTTTAAGAACATGTCCTTCAAAAAATATTTGAATAAAGAAGATGCTTTCAGCTGGGCTATATTTTTTTGCAGGTAGTGTGCAAACCATCCACCACTCCATCCACTGAAAGTTCCAAAGCAGGTATCATTCTACCCTCAACATGATAGATTCCTAGAAAAACTCTACATATCCTAAAATAATTTTTGCATCATACATTAACCATACATTCCAAACACCCGGCCATGTTTATCATCACCCCACTTTTTGACATGATAAACATCCCCGTTTGTCAGTAGAGCCTCCCCTCCATGGTGCCCGTCACCCAAAGTAGACAATATATTACAAAAAATAGTGACGCCATGGCCATACCAATTTACTCTAGGAGGCACCTCATGCCCATTCACCCATGCATCAGGTCAAGTTTTACCATATAAAAAATAAAACCCCTTTCCTCAACCATCCGATTTTTCAAGAAGATCGAAAGCGCACTACCGCGTCTCACATTTGGCCTACCATACCTCCATCAGCATAGCCCATCTATGACATTTTCCATAATATTCATTAATCCCACACATTAGAGAAAAAAATTGATCTGAAAATGGGTTGGAAACTTGTCATGCTTTTTAAGAACCTCCCACTGAGTTAAAAAAATGAAGATCTAACTTATTCTTGACTTGTTCGGAAATGAATACTTGAAACATGTGGATTTTATTTTAAACTATTTAAGTGCTTTAATACCATTTATTTTTTCTGATATTAAACATGTTCAAAAGCCATATAACGCAACGAATAAGCATCAACACATAACAACAAATTTAATATAGGAGTTCACTTGATCATCATGGGCTACATCTCCTTGAGCCTTTGTCAACTGACTTAGCTCTCTGGGATTATGATAGGAAATTTATTTTACAAGTTAATAAATCAACTCCAATGGTTATTTGGGTTATACCATTGTGTTTAAAGTACCATCATACCCTTGTTAGGGTTGTCATCACTCTAAAGATAGACCTTAGTTCCCTTAGACTTGTCTCCTAGAGTCGGTGCTCTTGAGCTACACTAAACTTCTCTATGGAAATAACTCCCTCATATATCCTCTTATATCCCTAAAACATGTTATACTGTCTCCATCACATATCAGACCTCCAAAATAGACTGATCATTTTCTCAAAATGAGCACTCGCTCCTCAAACTAGGCCTTCATCTACTGCTGGCCCTAGGCTGCTTGAAACTTCCCTATGGCTCTTTAGCCTTCAAAAGTCATCAAATGAATCTAAAAATTCCTTCAATGGTTTCATAATGTCAGAAATAGTCAGAATAGACTATTCATTTTCATAAATTGGCCTCCGGCTACTCCGGTTATGCCTCCAATGCCTAGTGGCACCCCCTAGCTCTAGGTTCACTGAAAAGTTATCTGAAGCATCTAAACTTTCGAAATTCTTCAAAAGCTTATGAAAATACCTCCATTGGATTCATAAGGCTCAAAATAGTCATAATATACTACTATTTTTCTGATAATGGATACTAGCTGCTTTGGATAGGCCTAATTCTCTTGCCGGCACTGTATGGCCTTAGTGACCCTTAGAACTTCTATTAAGCAACTCGGCCTTCGGAAGTCCTCTGTTAGTTATACAAACCAAACCATTAGTTTCAGAATGTCTTAAACATCCAAAATTGTCTATTTAATTCCTGAATAAGGCCTATAGATTCCCTAGCTAGGCCTCATATTATTCGTGGCTCCTGGTGTCCCTAGTGGCCCCTTGTAATATTCCTAAATTAGCTGCAGCTAATAGGAATATTAATTTTGCCTTGTTTATTTTTGCATTTCATTATTGATGAATAAATTGTAAAGGAGGAAATGTAAAAATCATAAAAACCAAGAATAAATCAATGCCTATGTGAACAGAGACATATCTGGGCTATGTAAATAAAATCCTGTAGGTGTGAATGGGTCTAAATGACAAGAGTGGGTCATCTTTTACCAAGTCAATAGTGTAGTCTAAATGCATTGAACTTCTTTGAGGGACAACGAAGTTCTAGAAGGAGACTCTAAATGTGAAAGGGGATAAACCAGTGAAGTGGTTTAGGGTTTGGCAAGACTCCTTTCTTATAAAAGGAAGAGTAGTGCAACAAGACGAGGTCGTTGAAGATTATTATTTCTGAAGGTATTGTCTGCTCAGACATCCCTTGTTGGGTCTTCCTGTTCAGGAATCCCACCTCCTTCCTTGAGCAGCTCTTGGAGTAGAAATTGTTCTAACTTTTCCACTATCAGGCTTGGGCGAAGCTTCACCTTACACCTACAACACTTATCTTGTTGGGGGTTGAGCTGTCTTTATGAGTTGCAGCAAGTGGAGGAACCAGATTTGCTCAGATCTAGATGATAGCAGTGGCTCTTCTCAGTGAGTGTGTATTTTAACCTCTTGGAAGTGTTAATTAGCTGATTTTTCTTCATACCTACATCTTCGAATCAGGCCAAATCATTCCCAGAGGCTACAATGCAGTTTCTCTCCTTGGATTGCATTATTTGCAGAGGAGAAGTTGCAGGGTGTTTTGTCTGCATTTTGGAGGAGATATTTTTGGTGCTAGGAATATTCCTGTCACTATGGTGATCCATGGATTGGCCACCCAATCCATGTTTGTTTCAGATCTGATCTTCTATACCATTGTATTATTCATAAATTTCTGAATCATTCTGCATATCTACAAGTTTAGATCTCAGATCTACTCTTTGTGCTTCATGTTTTGCACAAAACCCCAAGGGGAATGTATAGATTAGCATTTCTTGTACACAGATCTGTATTAGATCTAAATTTTTATGTACATATCTGCTATAGATTTTAATATTAATAAAATTCTGCTTCAGCCCCTAAAAATAACGCTGTCATGGTTATGCAATCTTTTCTTGTGGTTGTAGCACCTCATTTCTGAGGATTTTTACTGTATAATCTCATTCTTTATCTTGTATAATGTATGGGTTGTAAAGAACATCTGATTTAATTATATATATATGATTTATGAGCCTCAATATAAGGCTCTTATTATACTTCATTGGATCCGCGTTATTTCTAAAGCAATCCTTTGCATATAGCTGCAACCCCTCTCTTTGGGTGATTTTCAACTAGACTAGTTTGTGGGAGATCTGTTAAACCCACCTAGTCTGATTTGTTTTTGCTATCCTTTTGGATTTATATCTTAGATGAGCTGATCTAAGGGATACAAGACCTTTAAACTCATTTCTACGGACAATATTCTCAGGAGAGCATTATTTCAATAGGCTTGATGAGTTGTTCCAATTTTGGAATATTACACCCCTAGAACTTCTGTGAAGCTAAATATTGCTTAGAAGTCCATTGATGGATTTTAAACCCCCACCAACGAGTCTAGAATTTTTGAGATAGTAAAAATTTACTATTGACACTCTCAGAATAGAGGAATCTAGCTCAACATAGAGCCTAAACAACTTTTTTCCACTTTCACCCCAATCAGTTCTACCAAATCTGGGAAACTTAAGTTAAATTGGTGAAAGCCTCCAAATTTGGGGTGCACTCTAAACTGAACGCTGGTTTAGCCACAAAATTAAATTGGCAGTTAGTGGTGTTGTGCACATGCACCCATAAAATCCGTGGTGAGTTCGATGTTTGCAGAACTCCGCTGTAACTATGGGTTAGGTTCTGAACTCCCGTTTGAAGTCACGTTGCGAAATATTTTATGAAACCGTCACATTATGCCATGTGAACATGCAAAATATATGTAATTATGGTTTTTAGGGCTTATCCCTTGGCCTAGCATCACGATGACAACCATGTAGGGAGGGGTTGGCCCCTTTGAACCCCCAAAATGAAAACAAATATAGTTTAAATGAAACCCGTGGACCATAACTGTTAAGAACCATTGGTAGCCCAGGCGATAATGTAATGTCGTGCAGGCGAGAGGTCTTGGGGTTGAATCTGGTGGAGTCCAATAAAAAAAATTTCACACCAAACCTGGGCTACATGGCGGCCTCTGGGCCTACCACGTGGTGGCTTCTGATTGGCCAAAACCACAGCCCAATCAATAAATCTACAACACATGTCATCATATGACTGGCCCTTATGGAATATTCTGGGGAATATTCTAAGGAATATTTTAGGAATATTCCATGGAATATTTTTTTATTTTATTTTTCAAATACCCAATCAAACTTGGTCAAAAGCCGGAAATTGCAGTTTACTGGAATTTTCAAATCCCGATAACTTCTTCATACGGTGTCGGTTTTTCAAACCGTTCACGACACCCGAATCAGGAAGAAGAGATCTATATGGTGCTTAGGTTAGACACTATTTTGAACACTTTTAAATTTTAGCTATCACTTAGGTCCTTGATCCAAATTTGATCCAACCTCCTCATTGGGAATCTTTTGGAACCCAAAAGACTAATTTCCTAATCTGTTCAGTAGATGAGACTACATCACCCTCACTTTTCTAGCCTCCATACACTTGCCTTGAATGGCTTAGTGCCTTTGAACCCAACTGGAAGGTATTCAACACTTCCTTCTTGGATGTGATTTTCCTCCTGTCAAGAACTGTAGCTTCCTTGAGCTCACTCAAAAATTTCTAGCACGAAATATTTAGTACAAGATAGTTGAACCTAATTTCCTTGATCATCGATCCAAGGCAGCTCAAACAAACATAAGTTTCCAATAGAAATACATGCATACATAACTGAAATTTTCATATGTAGAAATGAATGTATGTCTTAGTATGTTAAGAAGTCAAACCACTTCTTACCAAGCCACTTCCATGGCGATTTTTTCTACTGAAAATATTCTTCATGTGAAACATTTGTTCTCACATCAATGATGGAATCTTTGGTTCCACTTTCACCAGTCTTGTTATCCTTTTTCTTCATGTGCTTGGGATTATTAGTTAGATAAAATGTCCAACATTGGGAAATGACATGTCCCTTCTTCTGGCAATGTGTGCAAGTATTTTTCACCTTGTTTGCAAGTTACATTTGCCTCAAATGTTTCCTATATGCCTTTAGCCTTTTCTAGAATTTTGAAGCATCATGGTTACACAGAACACAAAATGAACATCAATTTTTTCTTCCTTTCAAGCATGCATAATTTACATTCTTATCATAAACATAATCAACTTGACTATGGGAATAATTATGCCTCGTATGTTTCTTTTCATGTCCATATTTTTTACCTTCTTGAGGAGATGAACTTGTAGAGGTTCCAAATTTCTTTTGCAGACTAACATCAGTGTTCATGTCTTGATAGCTTTCCAAACTCTCATGCTTTCCATAAGCTACATGTCTACACACATCTTGCTGCAACATATGCTTCAAATAATGGAAATCAACTTGAAAGCAAACATGATAAGTTTGTGGTTTATAACTTGTAACAAAATTTCTTCTTTGATTTGTCTCACATGCCTCCATGGATTTTGAATTTTAGCCATAAGATGGTATCCTAGAACAAAATTCTTGGTCTTTCCTCAACTAAAGTAGGATCAATCATGCCTTGTGCGGGTTTTCCTAGTCCCTTGTTTTCATGGCCCATTTTTAACATCAACTTGGATCCTATACATCTAGTGTGCTTTTCAAATGAACCTACACATCTATCTAATGAGGAAATTAAAGACAAATTTGAGTGAATTACCTCTTCTTCAAGCATATTCATGGTTAAAGCCTCTTGAGATTGATGGAGCTACATATCCAACTCATGTATTCTTTTAAGAATTTATTCTTTCACTTGCTTCATAGCAACCATTTTCTCATGAATTCTAGTGCTTTCCTTTCTATCTTCAAATTGAATTTGCACCATATCCTTCAGGATGTAGAAGTATCACTTCATTTCTTCATTAAAGAATCTTGTGAAGGAGGAGGATTTTGAAACCTCACTTGAATAATTTTTCATATTATGAAAATGAACTAAAAAAAATCAATCAACAATACCAAATATTTTGAACAAAATGGCTATAGAGTGAAGCTCTTCCTCAAGTAGTCTTTTGCAAAAAAACCCTCTTGTGCTTCAAGGGTTGCCTTGAGGTCCTTTGGGTAAGGAAGATGGATTCAGTCCTTCTTCCTTATTTTCCTCTTCTGGACTTAGTAGTATCCACCCTTCACCTCTAGAAAAATCAAACTTGTAAGCAACAGTCAATTTGAAAACAATAAAATTCTTTGCACTGTTAAACACCCTTCAAGTCAAACAAGAAACCTTCTGCTCTATCAAGCAAGCAACCTAGTGCTCTTTGAAGTAATAAACCTAGTGTTCTGATACTAACGCAATATAAAAAAGGGTTGTATTACTTGTTATTCTTTTCAAGAACCTCCCACTCAGTTAAACAAATTAAGATCTAGCTTATTCTTGACTTGTGCAGAAATGAATACTTGAAACAAGTCTATGTTTTTTTAAACTGCTTATGTGCTTTAAGACCATTTATTTTTTCTGATATTAAACATGTCCAAAAACCATATAATTAAGAAAATAATAATCAACACATAATATCAAATTTAATGTAGGATTTCACCCGAATATCGTGGGCTATGTCTCCTTGAGCCTTTTTCAAGGACTTGGCTCTTTGGGAATATGATTGGAAATTTATTTTACAAGTTAATAACTCAACTCAAATGGTTATTTGGGTTGTACCATTGGGTTTAGAATACCATCATACCCCTGTCATGGATGTCATCACTCTGAAGATAGACCTGAGTTCCCTTAGACTTGTCTCCTTGAGTCAGTGCTGTTGAGCTACCTTGAGCCTCTCTATGGCACTAACTCCATAAGATATCATTTTGTATCTCTAAAACCTTCTCTACTATCTCCAACACATATCATAGCTCCCAAATATAATGATCATTTTCTCAAAATGAGCAATGGCTCCCCAAACTAGGCCTCCATCCACTATTGGCCATGGGCTGCCCGAAAATTCCCTATTTCTCTTCGACCTTCAGAAGTCTTCGAATGACTGAAAATCCCTTCAATGGATTCATAATGTCAAAAATAATCAGAATAGAATATTAATTTTCATATATTGGCCTCGGGTTGCTCCGATTACACCTCCAACACCTGGCTGCACCCCCTAGCTCTGGGTTCACTGAAAACTTCACTGAAGCATATCGAATTTCAGAAGTCGTCAAAGGCTTTTTCAAATCCCTCCATTGGATTTTTAAGGCTAATAATAGTCAGAGTAGACCAATGGTTTGGTGAGAATGAATACTAGTTGCTCTGGATAGGCCTCATTCTCCTGCTGGCACTGGATGGCCCTAGTGACCCTTAGAAATTATTTGAAGAAAATCAGCCTTCAGAAGTCCTCTTCTAGTTCTGAAAACCACACCATTAGTTCTAGAATGTATCAAGCATCCAAAATTGACTATTAGATTCCTAAATAAGGCCTCTAGCTACCCTTGCTAGGCCTCATACTGTTGGTGGCTCCTGGTGGCCCCTAGAACTTCTCTAAAGCTAAATCCAACTTAGAATTCCTATGATGGCTCTACATCCCTTGCCAATGAGTCTAGAATGTATGAAATAGTGGAAATTTACTATTCACACTCTCAGAATAGATGAATCTAGCTTAATATAGAGCCTAAACAACTTTTGTCCAGTTTCACCCCAATAAGTTCCATCAAATCTGGGAAACTTAAGTAAAACTAGCGAAAACCCCCAAATTTGTGGTGCGCTCCAAACAGACCAACGATTTAGCCACAAAATTAAATTGGCAGTTAGTGGTGTTGTGCACATGCACACATAAAATCCGCGGTCAGTTGGAGGTTAGTGAAACTCTGCTTTAACTATCGGTTAGGTTCGGAACTCTGGTTTGAAGTTGCGTTCTTAAATCATTTGCAAAACAATCGCATTATGCCATGTGAACATGAAAAATATGCGGAATGCTCGTGGCTAGGCCTTAGCCCTTGGCCTGGGGTCAAGGCGACGACCATGTGGGGAGGGGCTAGCCCCTCCGAACCCCCCAAAAAAACCAATATAGTTTAAATCAAACCCGTGGACCATAACTATTAAGAACCATTGGTAGCACAGGTGGTAAGGCAGTGCACATGTAGGCGAGAGTTCTTGGGGTCAACTTCCGTGGAGTCCAAAAAAAAAAATTTCACACCAAACCTAGACCACCTGGCGACCTCCAGGCCTGGCACGTGGTGGCCTATAATTGGCCAAAACCACAACCCAATCAATAAATGTGTGACCCGTGTCAATATATGACTGGCCCTTAAGGAATATTCCCTAGAATATTATTTTTTTTAATTTTCAAATACCGAATCAAACTTGGTCAAAAGCCAGAATTTTCAGTTTACTAGACTTTTCAAGTCGCGATAACTTCTTCATGTTGTGTCAGTTTTTCGAACCGTTCACAGCACCGAAACAAGAAGACTGGATTAATATGGTCACTTAGGTTCAACACACTTTTGAATTATTTGAAATTTGAGCTATCACTTAGGTCCTTGATCTAAATATGATCACCAATGGGGCCCCCCACCCTCAACAAAAACAACTTCATCACATCATCAGTGAGCGAACAATTTCATTTTTTGGGGCACCTATCTCTATGTTTTTTACAAACCAAACCCCATTATTTTATTCTTTTGGTAAGTGTACAAAGAGCAAAAACGGTGCACTATGTCCCCCAACCACCTATCCATTTTTTCTCCCATTGCAGCAGTCCCTGGTCACCCTTGGTCGGAGTATCTACTATCATACAGAAGCTGCCATGACATTCATAACCAATATATACCCACCCTAGATTTCCTATCCACTCTAGGGATTCCACCATCAGAAATATTTATGACTATCGCCACGCTGCATTATATACTCTGACCTTGGGCCACTGAATTCCCCTCATCAATTTTCAGTTACCCCTCGCCATAATTCCTATGTTAAACCTATCACATCTAGAATTGTGATCCCCAGTATCAGAGACTCGATTTTTTTATTGAGGCTTCCTTTTTGTCGACATGAACACCTATTTTCCAAAAAGGAAGTGATACCTTGAATCACCCCTCTCCAAAAAAGGGGCATCCTCAGGTGGCACTGTGGGAGACATCAATGACCACAGATATCATCAATCCTCCTAACATTTAACTACAACATAAGCTTTCATGTCAAGATGGTATCGTACCTTACAATAATTTCACTTTGATCAAATGTGTTGTAGACCCGTGCTTTTATAACCATCTCTTTCAACAATTCTTACACGGGAAGGTCCCAATGAGATACGTATGTGTACAATGCGAAATTATATTCCATACCAATTTTACACATATGGGTACCACATTCCACCCATTGTCCAATAAAAAACTCCCCTAAGGGTGTCAACACTCATCATCATCAACCAACATATCACTATCATACTTGTGACACAGAAATAACATGTATCTATCAAATGTATTTGTTTATCTAGCCAAAGAATCACGAGCATGGGACATGATCACCTCATAGAAAATTTGCATATATTGTATTATACCATTGCTTGCACAGATCCCACATGACATGGTTGTTCTTTGACCCGGTGCAGGGTCTCTCCAACTCCATGCTACACGCAGGTCTCTCTCTCTCTCTCTGCATAGAGAAAAGAAACTATGATGTATTTCGGCTATACAATTCTTCCTATACCTCACACATTAGGTGGAAATTGTTCTCATTGGAAAATAGGACAAGCAAAGATGACATTATTTAATGTCAGAAAGAAGGATTTACAGGGCTGAGAGACATTAGATAATCTAAGTATTTAAAAATATCTAAGGTCTAATAGGAAAGTAAAATTGGGCACTGAAGGAACTAGTAAAATGTGCCTTTGCATGAATAATTATTCGATAAGCGTGCCTTTGCATGGATTTTCCTCAAAAATCTGCGCAGACCTCAGAGTCATGGAAGTCACTTTCCGGGACCACAAGGCACACTCCAGGACATTGATCCCGCACTTGAGGCCATCTAAGGATAGCCATTGAAGCCTCCTTAGGACCTCAAGGGAGCACAAAATGGAGTCACCCTCCTCTCTTGGGTCACCATCCACAATGTAGAGAGAGAAGGAAGAAGATTTTGAATTATGTTCTAAAAATCCATCAAGAGATGAAAAATATGAGACACATTTTTATGTTGGTCAGAATTGCCCCAAGAAATACCAGCAGTGTGTGATCCGGAGCAGAGATAGAGGGGACTAAGTTGTTGGCCATCCAAAAACTCTAGTCCACCATAGTAGAGAGAGGGAGACTTTGCACCAAGGCAGCTCAGAAGTAAATACATCCTTGCATCGAGACTTGGAACTCCATAGTTCTAAGGGCCCCTTGGAAAGTGGGTAAAAGTTTCATCCTTCATTCCTACAAGCACTCAATAAGAGGGGACATAAGCACCATCGTTTGGATTATTGAAGTTGCTTGAATCTATTTACAGCTTTTGTTTTATTTGTTTTAGTTTATTTTTTATGTTTGTATATGCATGCTATTTATATATATATTATGTTTATGTTTTATCATGTTCCACTAACTTTCTTGACTTCATCTATTTTCTCCTTGTGACCAAGAACTTAAGAGGGAAAAACCACCCCTCCTAAGCAGGTGTGATTTGGTACATTTGTGCGCCAAACACACTAACACAACAACTATTGACATGGATGGTGTTATAAATATGAAGAAAAGGATAATGGAATTTGAAAGAAATAGAGTTAGGGTCAACATTCCTCTAGATCCTGCAGAAGGACAAACATATAAAGAGCCTATGCACGCTGATGATGATATCGATCAAATATACAAGTTAACCTTCTATGAGGAATATTTGAATAACCCAAAAGAAGATGGAAATATAAACTGGGAGAAGGATAGCTCTTGTTTTTCAGACTTTGATGAGGAATTAGAAAACTAGAAGAACTGATTTTGTTGGAACAAAGTCTCCTACAAAACTGCAAATCTAGTCCATTTTATATAGTTTTTAATATACTTAGTCTAATGTAGGGGTTTTGGGGTGGGTCAAAGCCCCTAATGCATTGTAAGTGGGTCAAGGGAAAACCGAGATTCCACAAACCATGATTTGTGGACCATTGGATGTGTAGGCTAAAGTAGTATAAATAGTTGAACCTTTATGAGTCGATGAGTAGGAATGAATTGCAATTGATGCTACGTGCGAACTATTAGATCTATAGGGTTGGTTGGGGAAGGAATCCTGCTGGTTGTGTGTGCAAATATCCTTTGTCCTGCTATTTGCGGACCCTGTTGCTGTGTGCACAGGTTGGGTTTTGGGTATTGTAATTAAATCTGAAGGATTAATGAATGTGGAAGGCTGTTGGAATATATGAATCTATTGGACTATTGCTGATGTGAAGCTGTGGTATTTGATTGAGTATGTATGCTTCTATGTTATTGATTTAAGTTGCATTAGTACTTGTGTTACTTGTTTATGCTGTGACCTGGATCTATTCTGTTATGCTTTATATGATAACTTGGTAATGTTTTATAAGTCTATGATCTGTTAGTTACTGTGATTATAATTGGTATTGCGCACATGGATGTGAAGGATATCAGTAGATATATACTTTGAGATATAATATATGGTAACTATAAGGGTGAATGTAGCTCTGCTTGACTTACCTACACTCTCCCAAGGTGCGGAAACCTGGTTCCAGCACCCTCCCATACTACTTCGGATGAGACTTTGACCTGTGCAAGTAGGTCACTGCCTAAAGGGCCAATAGTATAGGGGTTTACTGGTGAAACTCAACCTCTGAACCTAGGTCAAGACCCCTCGAGCCAAAAAATGGTTTCGTTGCCGGGACCGGGAGCATTTTGAGAGAGGGATCGGGTAATGCCAAGGCTGTATTGGAAACCTGAAAGAAATAAATTGATGAATGGTTTGAACAACAAGTTCTGGAATTCACAATAAAATAAAACCGCAGTAAGAGGTTGATCACTGAAGAGTGCAAGGATAAGTATATTTTCATGGACATCTATGAGATATTCTTTTTAAAAATTGCAATCGAGCTCCAGGAGTGGCTCGCAAGGTTGGTTGAATTTCATAAGTTTTGGAAAGATGAGCGGGTCATGCAGTGGACCCTAGAATTGATCCAGTAGTTAGAGAAGACCAATAACACCATCACTCGCATGGTGGAAAACTGGGTTGATAGTGTGCTAGGAGGGTTCATGACAAAATTTTCCATCGATCAATTTGTCTACTACTCTAAATTGAAGCGAAGATTCTTCAAGGGTTTCCGAGGTAAGTTTCTGAACACCTTTCCATTGTTGATTCAGATATTACTATGTGAAAAGAGTATTCTATGTAGCCACACCGAATGAATGACCTCTGATCCAGATTGGAGTACGACACGAAGTGGAAAATACTCTGAGACCAATCAAGAAGAAGATAGATTTGTCTAAAGTTTGGTAAGAGAAGCAGCTACGTAGAGTCCTCCAGCCACACCACTTTCAAACAAGCATAGGGGTAAGAATTCACCTACACCTCCGCACCACCAGAAGATGACATGGTTGTGCACATGAAGTTTCCTACCTTTAGGGGTGTGGGAAATGAAGACATGGATCAGTTCTGGTTTTTCGTAGGATTGATAAGGACTACGAATAATGTACTTAGTGATGCAATGAAGAGGGCTCAACTGTCCCTTGCCTTTGAAGGAAGAGCTTTGGAATGGTACATGGGATACATCGGCCAGCATGCGAATGCAAACATTGAAGAAATTAAGAACACCTTGAAACAACAGTTCAAAAGCCTAAGTCCTATTCTCAAATAGTGATTGATCTAAACGATTTCAAGCAAGGGCCTTCTGAGTCTGTGTGGGAGGCTTATCAACGACTAAAAAAGGTTATCAGAGAAGGAGGATTCCAGTATGATGACAAAAAACACACATAATGGTTCATTATTATGCTACTACCTCACCTGCGCATACCTATGGGTCACCAAACTTTTGAATCACAGGAAAAAGCCTTGGAGGTCGATATGAAATTAGAAGTTACACCCAGGGATGATACGCAGCTGGGTGTCTAATAGATCCAGGGACAAACAGAGGCGACGCACATGGAGATCCAAAATATATGAAAGGAGCGAGGAGAAGAGGTTAGCCCTGAAAGATGGTGCATACGATGCAGGACGAATGGTCACACCAAGGATAACTATCCTCTGTTAGCAGACTATATGCAGACCAAGTGAACTATCATGTTGCACCCTAGGAAAGTTTAAGGATCAAGTGGGCTGGTGCTATGGTGTGATGAATGTCACGTTGCGGGGCTGCATGACACAAACCATTGTCTCGACCTTGTTTCCAATGTCCCAGAAGTAAAGCAACAATGGTGCAGGTTTTGTAGGTTCGTAGGACACGATGAACAGAAATTCCAGACATATGATTTGATGATTGATTGAGGGAATATCTATAGGGTACAGTCAGATCCATCCTTGCCAAGATCACTCTCGAGCACAGGTGGCTCCCAAGCCAACAGCAGGAGAGGCGGAAGAGGTGGAAGTGCAGGTCAGGGATGAGGGCAACTAATCTGTTATAACTGTGGAGAAGTAGGAAATTTTGCTTGGGACTGTTCAAACCCTACGAGGTAGTCTTGCCAGTATTGCAAACAGCTGGACCATGCGATTGAAGACTGTCCAATATTGATAGTAAAGATGCAGTAGAAGTAGTCGACACCTATGCAGAATGTGTAGAGGGTTAAGGCTAAACTGCGAGATAAAGATCCAAGCGTCAATGTCGTAAAACATAGTGGGAGGGCCACCAGGGGGCCTAGGGAGAAGACTATGATCGAACCTCTAATACAAAAAGTAGTTATCAAGAAAGAAGGTTTGGATCTAAAAAAGGAAAAAGAAACATTTGTCGCAGTTCACAAAGACTTTGCTGAGATAGAGGCATCTACCTCTCAGCCGCCGGGAAACCTCAAGACAGATGAGGAGGTCAAATTTTTTTTTTACAAGCATGTATGAAGCTGCTGCGCAACCCAAAGGCTATGGAAAATCCCCATGCATTAATAGATAGCTGCGCAAAACGACCTAGCCTACCTCTAGAAATCAAGGATGTGCACAAACTATACAAATATAAGAAACACACTAGTAGGGAGATGCAGTTGACTGCGAAGATCGGTGATTACGAGATGGATCAGGTTATGTCAGACCTAGGGTCAGATGTGAATGTATTACCTTAAAAGGCTTGGAAAATAATGGGGGAACCTAAGCTAGAATGGTCCACTATCCAGCTGTGTATGGCAAATAAGCAGAAGATCATACCCTTGGGGAGACTGTCGAAGATAGTGGTAGATATTGCAGGGGTCAAGGTTCAGGCTGATTTTGAAGTAATTCAGATTGTAGAAGATGTGGACCCATACCCTACGCTCCTAGGCTTGGATTGGGCCATCGATATGGGAGGCATCATTAACCTAAAGAAGCAAAGCATGGTATTTGAAAATAATGGTACAAGGGTGGTACTACCATTAGATCCTGCTGAAGGAGAATGGTATATAGAGCCGGTGCGTGATGAAGAGGATGTAGATCACATTTATAAGTTTAATGTATGGTATGAATATTGGATCAACCCTACGGCGGATGGTGTACTCTATTGGGAAAAGGATAGTGACTGCTTCTCTGACTTCGATGGGGAGATGGAGAGCTAGAAAAATCTGTTACATGATGTGTCTGTGTTGTGATGCCTTCGGGTCACAAAGGAATTCCACTGCAATTCCTCAGAGGTAAGAGACATGCCCTACTTTTATGGTTCTGGTAATATTAGGGACTTTGTGCGAGCATTTGAGGCTGAGGTTCCAAGAGGACGAAGGCTAGGGGCCCTTAATCTCGCCATGCGTAAGACCCCTATGTGATGGTGGGACACGCATAAGGATGCATTCCAGGACTGGGAAGAGTGTTGGGATATGGAGATCCTATGATTTGAACTGCCTGATCATCTAGGTGTCCAAACATACCTCGGCCCCGAAGACCCACGCGAATATCTGTTCGCTTGGATGAAGAATTGGTGCAACAAGACTACAGAAGAGTGGGTTCATCTATTTATTCATGCCTTGGGACCACTTCCCACCGCATGGTATTTAGTTGCAGAGCTACATCAACGAACTCGCCACTAGGAGACATTAAAGGATGAATTTCTAGGGACATTTGGGTTAGTAGGTACAAAGGCGCTTAATGCAGCTCTGCAGGACATTGATATGGTGGTATGGGGTGAATCGGCCCTGTCTGTCGCACCTGCGGTACCGACATGGGAAGCACAGATACCGGACATGGAAAATGACCACAACCTAGCCTTAAAAGAGTGTCAGGATGATCCATGAGCTGACTATGTCTCAGGATTGAAGGAGATGCGCACAGTTACCAGCCCGCTCAAGCTACAAACAGGTAGCATTGAGACACACCCTACGTTGGATCCGATTGGGAATACGGATACAATAGGAAAGGTTCTCATAAACTTGGCAAGAATTAAAGAGCTACGTTCAATCCTCAGCTACACATGTTATTATAGGAATTTCATCTGAAAGTAAGTATTGATCACAACACCTCTGAAAAATTTTCTTACGAAGGATGTCCTCTTCTTTGGGGATGACGAATGTTAGAAAAGCATGTCTCTGGTTTTGAAGTACCTAGGAAGCAGGGCTATGTTGGGGGAGGATGTGCAGGAGGCATGAATGTTTAATCTAAGCACAGAAGGTGCGCTAGGCACACAAGAGGTGCGAAAACTAGCCATTGGAACAGTAAAATCCAGTAAAAAGCAGAAATTACCGTTGGAAGGAGTGGGGGACTGGAAATTAATGTGGCACTTTCCACATAATTTTTACCATTTAACCGATGGTAAGTTTCACATGAGGCTAGACCAATCGTTGGTTAACCCTTATGGCTATAAAACGGATCGAACAGTCAAGACAAGGGTTCTGTATCAGTTTTATAGCTTGTACTTAGCATATCTTACCCTAAAGATTTGGTGTTGCAATATGCTCTGTGTTTATAGTGTATCCCTCATGTCTGAGAAACCCACCCCCTCGGATAGCAGCAACCTGGAGTTTGTTTTTCACGCCAGGATGATGGCTACAAACCCTACTAAACCTTATGAACCAATGAACTCGGTAGAACAGGGGACTGAGGAAGTGGTGTAAATCGAGTCTGAGGGGGAGGAGATTCTCTCCAAGCCAAGCCCAATCATGAGGAAAGGAAAATAAAATTCCTAGAGCTTTGGAAAGCCCCCAAAGTTCACGAAATGGGTTGCAGAAAAGCCGCACATTTCCTTGTGAACCGTAAAATCCCCGTAGGAAACTTGGGAGGAAGCACAACCCATCGAGCCAATTCACTGGTTACCTCCATTTTTTCGACCACGTAGGACATCAATGCTCATGCTGAAGAATCGTGATGGTATGGTCGCTTACCTGCATATTCCACTAACCCCAGGCGAGGTCCCCATCATTGGCGAACCTTTTGGTAAGCTTCATGAAGTCAAGTTTGACGATCATGAACTAGCCAAATTCTAAGCATTTCTTGAACTAGCACCGAAATTATACCTCAACTTGATTCATGAAAGCAATGGAGTTACAGTCACCCCCAGCACTGGGTGCGTGGGTTGGGCAGGTCCGAGCTCCTGAACCTGCTAAGGATGCCCCATTTTGGTCATTACAATGTTACAAACCGAATCGCATGACAGTTTCTCGCCCTAATTCATGAAGGTCGCCTATGGATCCAAAACAAGACTCCTATTGATGTTGCACTAATTCATATGATTACTGGCCTCCTAATGAATGGACCAAGCCATCTGGAGTGAGTGGGTATGAAATACAAGGGCGAGACTACTTAATTTGTGCACCAAAAATACAAGGTGGAGCGGAATACCCAAGGCTTTATCATCAAATCCATCAGTGACCCCGCTACATAGTTGGGCACGATGTTGTTGGCATGCAATTTGATGCACAAATGCCAAGTCGGCACAATCCTCGCCTATTTGATCTAGCTAGCAGGCCAATGTGGAAAGGGGTTCTATTTTAATTAGGCGCTGTACTTATGTGATTAATTTTTGGCCAACGTCCAAGAATCCCAAAACTTAGGGTGTGCATTTTGCTGCTCATGGTTGTTGTTCCTCATAGCATTGGTCACCTGGGAAGGTCCTACGGAGTCAGTCCTCCCTGAGCTTAACCTGGATATGTGTGAAGGAGCCTGTTATGCGCACTTGTCGGACTCCAAGGATGCGCAGTGCATAGAGGATAATCAAGAATTCTGGGTCCTCTTCCAGGGCAGCATGGTAGCTGCCATCAATTCTTGACCATGCTTGTCACCCACAGTCTATGACAGATACAAACGCATCACGACCTTTCAGGTGACCATGCAAAACATACAGATTCGGAACCAAAAGGAGAAAGCATGGACATTTATCCCCTATATGGTCGTGGACAAATAAATAGACAATATTATCGCACTCTGGCCCCCGCAGTGGAAGATTGGCTTCAAGACCGAGGCATAGGGCCCTAAAAATGCTAGCATATCACAAGATAAGGATATCAGAGGCTCCAACAAAAAATATGAGAAGGACACAAAATCAGCAGCGAAGAAAGATGTGCAGCAGAAGCAGACTAATGAGAAGGATGCCGAAGAATCTACATAGAAATATTTGTAGCCTGACTTAGGGATAGAAGGAGGGGATGGAGGAGGAACTGCATCCCCTCATGGGATGAAGTGCACAGGAGAGCTTGCCAAAGGGTACCAAAAGAAGCAATGCTCTCAATGAGCAAAACACGATGAGACCCTCACACTAACTAATGGAGACCTCGAATAGATTGTGGATGAAGTCACTTTGGATGCAGAGGAAAAATGGCTTGCCTTGGAGGAACAACATAAATCTATGATCGATACCATCCAAGCTGAGGTCCGCGCTTTGCAGAATAGCGTAGTTTAGGTACGTACTCCATTGGCAACTAGCAGTGTAGTGCTAGCCACAGAGGAAAACCCTCTCTGCACCTTACCTGTCATTGCCCTTGTGATTAGCCCACTTGAACAAGGAATGCAACTCCCAGTCAGTGCAGAAGTGTAGTTGAATCTAGCCAAGTTGTCCCATGAGGCATTACAGTGCCTCAGCACTGTCATGTTTCAAGAGATCCACCATCAGGACCAACAAGTTCACCAACAACTCAGTATAGCCAAGAAGACCAACGTAGCACAGAGCACCAAAGTATCCAGTGCTATTGCACAACAAGCGGAGCTCAAAAACATCAATCACCAACTCTGCATAGAAGTTCCAAGAGAGATTTCGGCTAACACTACACCCCAGGCAAAGGTTGAAGGGTTGGTCGTCGCATTGAAGGCATCATGAACGGAGGTTGTAGAGGTTAAATCATGGATGTAACAGCAGATTGCCAAACTGCAGGCTGTATTGCAGCCCAAAACACCTCCAAAGGTGTGGGCCTAGAGATCTGCACTGGTCACCATAGCTACAAATATCGTCACAGGGTAGATCACGTAGGGTGCTCAACTACTGGAAACTACAATGAAACTATGGAGCAATGTTCAACATGATCTGCTCCTATGTGAAATAACCGAGGCCCTGTGGCAGAAAGAGGAGACATTTGAAACATTGGAAGCTGCCCTACCCACCTTGGTTCCTCCTCAGTTCTTGGCACTATTACGAACCAGCCAGGACCTCCAAGATGAGATAGAAGAGGTTTGACAGAAGAAGAAGGCCCTCAATGACCTCCTGAAGCCTTGGGCTATTGAAGCCCTTAAGTTGTTGCAGGATGCTGATATAGCAGTGAATCAGCTCGACCAGACCTTGGAAAGTGTCACCGCTATGACAAAAGGCTCGATTTCATAGAAATTGGTTGACATTACCTAAAATTATGTTTCCCAAAGTGAAGCCGTGCTGCCCCCATTGGCTGAAGCGATCAAACTGTTGTAGGTGCAGGTGGAGACACCACCATCTAAGTGACTCGGGACGAGTCAGAAGATTGTGTTGGGGGACTGTTGGAATAGGGTCTCCTACAAAGCTGCGAATATGGTCCATTTGTACATTGTTTATTATATTTAGTTTAACGCAGGGGTTTTGAGGTGGGTCAAAGCCCCTAATTAATTGTAAGTGGGTCAAGGGTAGACCAAGAGTCTGCAAACCACGGTTTGCAGACTATTGGATGCGTAGGCTAAAGGAGTATAAATAGTTGAAACTCTTTGAGTCGAGGGGTAGGAATGAATTGGAATTGATGCTACGTGTGAACTGTTAGATTTTTAGGGTTGGTTAGGGAAGGAATCCTGCTGGCTGTGTGCACGGAGATCCTCTATCATGCTGTGTGCGGACCCTACTGTTGTGTGCATAGGTTGGGTTTTGGGTATTGTAAGTAAATCTGATGGATTAATGAATGAAGAAGGTTGTTGGAATATATGAATCTATTAGACTTATTGCTGATGTGAAGCTGTGGTATTTGATTGTGTATGTATGCTTCTACGTTATTGATTTAAGTTGTGGAAGTACTTGTGTGACTTATTTATGCTCCGATATGGATCTGTTCTGTTATGCTTTATATGATAAATGCAGTAATGTTCTATAAGTCTATGATCTGTTAGTTATTGTGATTATAATTGGTATTGCGCACATGGATGCGAAGAATATCAGTAGATCTGGGCTCTGCAATATAATATATGGTAACTATAAGGGTGAATGCAGCTCTTCTTGACTTACCTACCCTCTCCCAGGGTGCGGAAACTTGGTTCCAACACCCTCTCATACTACTTCGAGTGAGACTTTGGCGTGCGCAAGAAAGTCACTACCGAAAGGGCCAGTATTATAAGGGTTTGTTGGTGAATCTCAAGTTATAAACATGGGTCAGGACCCCTTGAGCCAATAGATTTCATGAGGTATCTGCACTGGGCTGTAATTGTGTGACTGAATCTCTACGATGTATAATATTTGGGGTATGTGAATTGCCTCACTATGATGGATTAAATGACATAAACCTGTTTATAGAGGAGTGTGAAAGGAATGTACCTGAAGGACAGAGATTCCATGCATTGGATCTCACCTTGCTCACTGCTCTAATAAGATGGTGGGAAACTCAAAAGGAGAACATGGGGAACTGGGAGGAATGTGCGTGCATCATGAGGTTACGGTTTGAATGTCCACTGATTAAAATGGAAGATGTCTACTTTGGTAAAGATGATCCATGCAGACATTTGGCAAGATTGAATTAGGTATGGTGCGTACTACCAAGAGCTGAATGGTTCCACATGTTTATTCACATATTGGGGAAGGTACCTACTGAATGGTACTTTGAGACAACGCTGCAATAGAGTACTAGTGAATGATCCGTGCTGACAGAGAGCTTTATCCTAACATTCAGCTTTGAGAGTGGATTTGATAATATTGGGTAAGCTTTTAATAATACTCAAGAAGTCACTTTTAACACAACAAAGCCTGTGATCAGTTGCGCTCCAGCTGCATGGGATGCACATATGAAAGATATTTTTAACTATAGAATTCTGATAGTTGTGTATCATAGGGGACTGCCCATAGTTGCGGGAACCTCCATATCTCCCCATGAGCATGTCAGATATGTGCACTCAATGATTGGTCTCGCTAGGTACTATAGGAAGCATATTCAACACTATGAGTTGCTAACTGCACCCATGACTAAATTACATAAAAGAGGTGCAACATGTTGTTGGGATGACGAACGTTAGAAGAGTTTTCATTTATTAAGGGGAAGCAACAGACACTACATGATATGATTGAATTACCTCATCAATAAGCCTATGTTGGCGGTGATGCTCTGAAAATAGTTATCATTAGCTCTAGAGTATATGTGCAGGAAGGTGTGACACGTGCATGATAGCCGCATGAGGAGGTTGACAATGTAGAAAAAGTGTCAAATACTAGTTGTGAGAACCGTAAATCTGGAAAGCACAACTTTATTACCATTTATGGGGGGATCTAGGTTTCATTTAATGAATGGATTTTTCAATATATGGGACTATTTTGTCATTTATGGAGGCACATTAATGAAAAAAGAACAGTTGAAGACGCAAAACAAGTAGAAATATGACCTATGGTTTGGAAATAGTTCCCTTTGATTTCTGAGTGAATTATTTTCTTTGAGTTGTCTGATTTCCACTGTACACTCTTTTTCTATGCTTGGTTTGGATCTAGGGTTCGAGGAAGAGCTACGTCGCACAAGATTGGGTTACATAATTCCAGGCAGTATGAGAGCCACACGCCCTGGAAATGACCCTGATACACCCAAGGTCCTTGTTGTTGAAATGCCTACGCCCACAAAGTCCAATAAGGGGCAGTCATCTGGAACAAGAAAATATCCAAGCAAGAAGACCCTGAAGTCGCGCTCCACTACGACTGAGCATGAGAAATGGGCCCTGCTAGAGCTTCCAGAAATTTTTATGGTGAAAGACAAGGATGTGGTCGAAGTGGCCCCATTCTCACGGCTTCCGAGATATTTATAACCCCGCAAACTAATGGTCAGAATACCCAAAGATATTGAAAAAGTGTGCACAAGCATCCAAATTTCGTTGATTCCAGAAAACATCCTGATGGAAGGGGGAATGTTTGCTAAAGTACTGAAAATCCAACTAGAGGATTGGGATATTAAAAATGTAGATAAATGTCCTCATCTTGTGCCACAACTATACCTTACCAACTTCAGTATGAAGGGGGCATAGTGTGCCTATAACTGAAGAGATGGGTGTTGGGTCTATACAAGGCAACCCTCTTGAATCTGTTATAGATCCTACATTTTTTCCGCAACCCAATAAACGACATCTACATTTGGAAATTGCTTGCGCTAGTGCATGATGATGTGCTATGGTTGGGAGAGCACATCACAATTAATGTGGCATTGATCCATAGGATCACCGGGTTACCTATTAAAGGTGCATATCAAAATGTGGATTATGGATGAAAAGCATGAGATAAATCTATCACATACCACATCAAGAATAAGTATCAAGTCTCGTAGAAGAGCCGAGACTTTGTGGTTAGTGAGATAAATGACCCGGCTATTCAGTTCAACACACTCATCTTGACCTGCAAGATGATGCGGAAATTTAGACCCAAGGAGGTGCCCGCACATGCAATTTATCTCGCCCGATAGTGCAAGAAAGGAGTAATTTATAACTCGTCTAATTATTTTTCTAAGGAGTTCCTAGAAAATGTGTACGAAGTACACGAGGAAGGTAAGAAAATTCCATTACTCTTGGATGTTGTTAATAATTTCATTGATTGGGTGGAAGACCCCCAAGGAGACCTAGTTTCCATAGATTGAGCCCCAAATGTGCGAAGCCGCATGGTACGCGACCTTGTGGAATTCTTCAGACGTCATGTGCACTAAGGAGAACAAAATATTATGGATCCTTATGTTTCTATGCTATATGAGGATGTGAAGTCTAAGCTAAGGTTGTCCCCAGTGTTATATGAGCAATACAAGATGGTAGCCAACTTCAAGGATATATTCCACAACATGCATATCTCCGCGAAAGGCGTTCTGTAGGGAGTCTGGTACGATTTGCATTATTTGGTCACAAAATATGAATTGATCAGAGTCATGACAGAATGACCACCAACGTGGTTGGAGCATGGTGCATCCACATCTAACACCAAAACATCGACAAATCCACTCACTTGCACCCAACTAGAGAAAAAAATAGAGAATGTGACAGAGAAGCCTATCGAGAAAGTAGCCACGCCAACCACCATTGGAAAAATATTAACTTGGAAAGAGAAATGCAGTCAGAGAAGAATGGTTCTGCACTGAAAGATACCGTGGAGGAGGTAGAAGTGCATACATCTAAAGGAAAAAAACACAACTCTCTGACCATTGGTGGAACAAGAAATAAAAGAAAGCGATCCAAAGATGTTGGGCATGAGGTCTTGACAGTAAGGGAGGATGATTTGAACGAAATTGATAACACAGTCACGTATGCAACCAAGGATCGTTGGACCGATATGGAGGTGGAGAATAAGACTGCCCTAGAATTTGTTCGGGTGGGGATTCAAGAACTTCAAATGCAAGCGAGCCTAATACAATCAAGCATTACTCAAGCGAGCTAGACCAGCGCACACGTCACTAGTGCACAAACATTAGTTATAGCAGTAACAGCCACCAAGGATGCCCACCTTGTGCAAATCCTGTGCCAACCATTCATGTGGACACTAGCTAGCACGCTCAATTTTGTGGAGCAGGTGATACTAACATTAATATGTCTGTTTTCCTTGTAGTAAAGTTGCACCTCATACACACCATGATCACCTGATAAACTTTAGTTCAGAGAGGCTATTTCTCACACACTATGATAGAATCCAACAAGTAGTCCAAAGATGCACATCAGAAACAACAAATTGCAGAAGTAGCATGTCGTGCAACCGAAGCCCAGCGCGCTGCGCTAGAAGCCAAAATCACCAAGTTTGTAGTGATGTTCTTGTAGTCCTAGCCACAGTTGCCTCGGAAGAAAAATTGGAAGGATTGACTACAACCCCGAAAGCATCACATGCCAAAGTACAAACTATTTGTGTCAAATATTAACATCAAATCGCAAAACTGCAAACAAAGCTGCAGCCTAAGACTCCCCTTGATGTCCATGAAAAACAAGAAGCCAAAGTGAAACAAGCTATAGATAGTATTGCTGCTAGAGTCACCTAGTGTGGGAGTCTCCTAAATGAGACTATGGGCATATGGATGTACGTGCAGAATGATCTGGTAGTACAACTGCTGCGCAGCGAGATGCATCAGAAAGAACAACAATTTACTGAGATTCAGACAATGGTGCTAACCCTTGTTCTTCCATAGCTCCTCGCCCGTCTACAAGAGGGCCGGATCAGACATACATGATTGAAGACTTGCACCATAAAGAACAGTTTCTGGAGGTAGGTATGTAACCATGGGCTGAGGAGGCTCTCCAGTTTTCACAGATTCTGGACACCACCTTGAAGGAAATTCAAGAGACACAACGCAGTATAGAGATGGCCACTTAAGCACCCAAGGAGTTGCGACACAAAGTTTGTAAATGGTGCTCCCTATGAAATATTTTGTCAGCGCGCTCCAAGCCAAGCTTAAGGAGCAGACACCTTAGTGACTCAGGATGAGTCACATGTTTGCGTTGGGGGTCTATTGGAGTGGGGTCCCCTGGACTACACTTTTGGATATCTTTTTGTATAAGTTTTGTATATGGGCATTGCACGAATGAGTCAAGGGGATTTGGGGCAAGTCAAAGTCCCTATTTTTGATGTAAATGGGTTTAAGGGTAAATTTTGGGCCTCAAAGCATGGTTTGAGACCATAGTATCTACGCGCTAGAAGAATATAAATAGATATATTGAGTCTAAGTAAAGTACTTCAAGTTGAATAGAATATTATGATTTGATTGCTTATGTGTTTGTAATACTTTGTAAAGTTTTTTTTTTGGGTTGGGTAGAAAGGCTCCTGCTCACTATGTGCACGGGTGGTTGTGTACACTAATACCTAGTCCTGGGTATGTGCAGAATTTGTTGGCTATGTGCGCGGAAGCATTATGTGTAAGGGGAAATTGTGATGTACTCAAAGAATATGAATTAATACAATGACTGATTTTGGCGAAACATCGGGTATTGATCTGACTTATCTGTTGTGTTGAGATCACATTGCTTTTGTGTTGCTTATTTGTATTTACGCAAAGATATTTGTTATGGTTATTTATGCATCTTGATGATTGATGAATGTTCTTAGGTAATTACATAGTTTTTAGCTCTGGATCTGGTTCTGTTATAAGATATATGTGCTACAGTGATCTGTGATTTTGTCTATAATCTCCTATGTATTCCACACATCTATTTATGATTGATATAAGTTTGCAATGGATCTTTTTAGGGCCACTTCATTATTTTCTCCCAGACGGTGTGGAAGTCTGGTTCCAGCAACCCCCCATTCTTTGATCTACGCAAGCAGGTTATTGCCGAAAGGGCTAGTAGTTAGAGGGTTTGTTGGTTACGCGATAAACTCTCTACCTAGGTTAAGACCCCTCAAGGCAACATTCCTCTATCTTTTTTGGAATGTAGATAAGCCCTATAGTGACTAGCCCCCACTCTTTTAGTGTACAGAAGTTAATTTTTTGATAAAGATTAAGAACCTTTAGTAAAAACAATGTTCCAACACTAATATTTTTGAAAAACATTACAATAGCTACTGCAAGTTTACATTGGATTCTCAGAATTATTTCTCACCATTATGAATATATCTTTTTATATATTGTATACAACTAGTATTATAAAATATGCTTTAATATTTAAAGCTCTTCTTACATGATAACTCAACTTATTAGTTATTTCTACCGAGATGAGTTGTTTCATAAACAATTAGTTCCTTACATAAATTATACTTTTTCCTTTATATAGCATATCACACTTTTATTCATTTTAAAATGTATATCTATGCCATGGCTCATGAATAAAAAATATGCCTATGTCATAGCTCAACTTGTAGATTGCACGTGTGTATATCTTTATCATCACACGCATATAACACAATGGGTAAATGACCAACTTTTTATTAATTGAATCTAATATATAACATATTTTTCACTTTACTTAGTGTGAACTATACAGTCGAAATTAATGCAAAATTGTGCACGAATTGTTGCTGGGCATTTCGACTCCACCCTAACTTTTTGATGTACCCATTTAGGGTCCAGAAATTACCCTCAAACTATGTGTTACATAGATTATATATTATGTGGCCCATTGTCGTTAGACACGTCATCAAAATAATACACAAAAACACACAATCAAAACTAAGCATCGAAGTCATGAATGCATACCCTGGGAATTTGATATAATAAATTCACCACATTTGACTGAAATAGAGAGACAAAGAATTGTGGTGTCATTAAATTATGACGAAAAGAAAAGAGAAAGGTGGAAGGTAGATTATCAATATAGTTGGATGTAAAATAAAAAAAATCTAAATTTTCAAATAAGTATTTAGCAAATATAATAGAAATTAAACGAGTAATTATTTAAAAAAGAAAAAAAATAAAGGAGTTTTGTCCATAACCATTAAAACTTATTAAAAAAATGTTATTAGTTTAGAGTAAAAATTATAATCTAAGTTTATGATTGAATTAATTAATACAAAAATTGCAATTTATCATTAAAAAAGATTATATTATAAATTTTTAATTATAAAGTAAATAAATTAATTAATAATTCTTTTTTTTTTTTTTAATTTTAATTTGCTACTAAATTAACAATGAAATTTATTAGAGTAAAGATTACCGAAATCTTTTTTCTAATTATAATTTTAATTTGTGAATAAATTAATTTGGATATCTCTTTTATGATTATATTATTATTAT
Organism: Pinus albicaulis; assembly: GCA_034641835.2. Lineage (NCBI taxonomy): Eukaryota > Viridiplantae > Streptophyta > Pinopsida > Pinales > Pinaceae > Pinus > Pinus albicaulis. Next base: position 449,195,717 of record CM076571.1, on the reverse strand, counting down.
TATTATTATTTTTAATTAGTCCACGTATTTTTGGATAGACCTCATTTAGCTAGGCACTCTTTGATATTAAGTCACACTTCAATTATCCGGCCTATTATAATGTTATATTTTCATAATAGTTTTGAAGACAATGAATCCTCTTGCTTGGAATTGCAAAATAATATCAAAATTAAATTAATTTTTTTGACATTTTCATATTTAAATTTAAAATTAGAAGAGAAAGATATTAATTATGTGACAAAAATAAAAATAAAACATTTAATGGTCAAACTAGTTTATTTACTTTTGTAAAATACCTCTATATGTCACATAATCAATCTATTTTCTTCCATTTAAAATAATCTAAAACAAACAAAAAGAAGGCAATAATTTCTATCTTTAATCAATCAATTTATCTTTCTTGCAAAGCTATCAACCTAAAAGTTAACAAATATAATATTCTCTCACACTTTGTGCTTAACAATTCTTAAAAAGGGATGATCTTTTAGCCAATCTAAAGAAATTAAAATGAATAATTTCGTTTCAAATCCTTTAGCATAGATTTTTATCAATATTACAAGTTCTGCTAGTGGCATACTACAATGTTGTATTGGACAATGGATGGCCAACCCAAAATATTCATCTCACTTTAATGATCTCAACAATTAAATGGGTGTTAGAAAATGTAACTATATTGCATTTGGTTTGTTTATATCTCATCTATGGAGAGGAGATTGAGAAATGTAAAAATAAGAGATTCTGGAAAGAACTCACTGATCTGATCTAAGACTCTATTATCAATTTTCTTAAGCGTGAACTTCTGCTTGACAACTTTTCGACCAGTTAGGCAGAAGTTGTATGCCCATATTAAAACGGAGTGGCTATGGAATTAACTCCTTTATTTAATCTAAAACTATTATTATAGCAAAGATATTAAGCCTAAATACTGAGCCTGAACTTCTCCTTGAAAATATTTCCACCAGTTAGGTGGAGGTTGTATGCCCATATTAAAATGGACCGACTCTGGAATTAATTCCTTTATCTAATCTAAAACTATTATTATATCAAATATATCAAGCCTAAACTTCTTAACGAGGACCCTTTGCACATGTTAACCCTAAGTTGGATACCAATAATTTATTTGACTTTATGGCGGCCCAGTTTCTTCGACGTTATGGAGGCTAAGAATGAGAGATTGAAATACCAATCCAGTGATGATATATTTCCCAAAAATTTATGGAGCTAGAAATTTTAGAAATATTCTAAACGATGCAATTCAATTGACTCTAAAATCTACAATTCAATATTATAAAATATGAAATTCAATTGAAATACTCTAAAATATACAATTCAATTATGTTTAGGTCTATATTGTGATTGTCGATCATCCTTCCTACTCATATTTAAATATATACATTTCACAAAAAAATTCTAAATCCAAAGCAAAAGTAGTTTTTTCTAAATTAAATAAGTAAAAAAATATTATGTATCTCTCTAATTAACTCTACCTTTCATTGTGCTTACAAATTTTATATAATAATGTTCCCTCAGACCAACATGAGTGTATGTAAAAAACCATCCAAATATAATCTATAAAGTTGGAGTAGTGGACCAATAAGAGACCAAAGTCCCTTAAGAAAACATTTATTTTATTGGAAAAAATAAATAACATATATTACTCTACAACTAGTGGATGTTGTTGGGTTCCATCCAAGGCTATTTCCACTATAGAGTCAAAAATAAAGAGTAGTGAATGAGAGGATCCGTAGTTGGATACAAGAGCCTAATGGGAGGTCAACCTTGAATTCATTGCAATGATGTAAAATACAATTTTTGAACCACATATCATAGCAATGGATTTGATTATTGAATGGATGAAGTTAATGGTTGGGTCCAAATTAATACACCTAAAATATATAATATTGTTTCCACCACAACAATTTTATTTATTTTTTAATTTCTAAGAAAAAAAAAACAATTGATGCGTTGCTACATGGCTTTGGATATCTACCAACTTCCACAAAATCATTCTTTTATCAAGCCACTTAATGAAGAAAAATGATATTGAATGTTGCATGCATGAACCTTTTGGGTGCTTTCGTATTACGTCCTTTCGTATTATGTCCAACAGTTATGGGAATAGGTAGCACAAGGAAGAGCACAAAAACCATGGAAAGTGAAATTATTTCATTTTAATAAATTTAGAGTTATTTCATTTTAGTCCGTTTAGAGAAATATTTTTCTGCATAAATTGAGACGTTTAGTGGAGGGCATAGGTGATGGAATGGTTTTAGAGTAATGTAATTATATTTGAACGAGGTTTTTATTTTCAAATTAATTATTTACCCGTAGCTAGAAAGTTATTTGTTATTTATAGCATTGTAACAAATGCCTTTAATTCCTAACAAAAACTATAGTACAGGTCCATATTGTACAATTTATATATGATTTGAATGAGCATTTTTTAGGTTTGTTTGGCATGGGACTCTTAAATTCAAATAAACTTTCATTTTTCCACATGCAATAGCATCTCCCCGAAATAATTAAATACCTCGTCTTTTAACAATTTCAATCAACAAAATACTTCGAAATTTGAAGGAGAAATCATAAAAGAATAGATAACAAGAGGTATGATAACAAAAATCGATTAACAATGAACGTAAACTTGTGAATGTATAAGTTGAAGACCGCCTTCAATGGGTCCCTATTATCTGTACAGAATGGGTTAAAGAAATCCTCCACCAACACTCAGTTCGTGGCTACTTTGTCTTTGTACACAAACACACCGTATGTGAGAGGGATTCGAAGTTGTGTTGTTTTAAATGTCACCATTAACAATGCGAAGAACAGTACCTTTCAAACCACTATGGATTCCATGTTCTCTCACTGTCTCTTTCTACACCAGCGTTCCATGAGAAATAAATCTATAAATAATCTTGTCTCAGTCGACAGCCGAGCAACGACATATTAAGACCCCTGTTACAAACTCTGAGCATGGTACAATGCATAGGCTCATCCATCACAAGACCATTTCTTCCCGAGATTCTGGCACCACCATTACTTATATCCACTCGTACAACATTAGGTGAAAATTACGTTGAGACTTCTACATTCAATAGCATGCAGAACTACCACGTTCTTTGAACATGTCGAAGGTGGAAGCAGGCCTGGAATTTCACGTCCCACAACACGTATTTCATGTTACAAAACGTTTTTTTTTATTGGTGATGAAAATTTTCAACACCAAGTTTGATGTATTTGACACCACTTTTGATCACAACTGTTTCTACTCACAATTTCTAAAGAATCTCTGAGATTAAAAAAAAAAAAAAAACTCATTTGTCAATGTTTTTGACGATATTCACTGTTAATGTGATTACTCTTCTTGTGAAAAACATAATTCTTTGATAGTGCAATTGCAGAATTGTTGTCACAGAAAATAGTTGTTGTTCCCTTTTCTTCATGGAATAAATCTCTCAACATTCTTCTCATCCAAACTTCTTAACACTTTGTTGATGTTTCGGTCACATATTCAGCTTTTTTTGTTGACAATGACACTATCGGTTGCTTCTTCGAAGCCCATGAAATGGATCCTAAACCTAAATAAAAAACATAACCTGACGTGTTTTTTTTATCATCAACACTTGCTACCGCAATTTGGCTGCTTTCCAATGTGTCTCCTTCGGTGTCTCCATGAACCTTGACACCAAACTCCCTGCATACATTATATCGAACCTAGTTGTTGTCAAACATATCGAAATTCCCACCATAGTTCTATATAATGTCTGACTGACATTGTCGTTGCAATCTTCATTGGTCAACTTGAACCCCATGACACTTGGAGTTGGTGCGGGATTGTTGTTCTGTATATTAAACCTCTCTAAAATGTCTTCTACATACTTTGCATAGGAAATAATTTTTTTTTTTTTTTTCTTCACTTCTATTCCCAAAAAATACCTTGTCAACCCCAAGTCAGCCATTTGAAACTCAATTTTCATGACTTCTTTGAAATCATCAACGAAGAAATCATCGCTCCGTGTAAAAATAAAATAATCTACATACAAAACAATAATGAGAAGATTACCATCAATCCCTTTGATGTAGAGAGTAGGCTCACCATCACATTTGGCGAAGCCATTGTCCATCAAGCACTTGTCCTTCTATATCAAGCATGCGTCGCTTGCTTTAGCCCATAAGGATATTTCCTCAGCCTATACACCTTGTATTCTTGTCCTTCTACGTCATAACCAAGTGGTTGCACAACATATACTTCCTCTTTCAGCCCTACATTCAAGAACGTTGATTTTACGTCCATTTGATACACTTTCCATTTATTTTGCGCCGCAATTGACAAGATTGTACGCATTATCACCATTCTCTCGACTGGAGAAAATGTCTATTCATAATCTCTTCCATGTTGTCGCTTGTATCATTGGAAAATTAGGCTTACTTTATGCCTTTCAATCATTACTTCAACCACCCTTGGTCTTATAGACCCACTTCACTCCAATGACTTTTTTTCCTTGCAGATGGTGCTTTAACTCCCATGTGTCATATTTTTCTATTGCTTCTATTTCTTCATCCATTGACGTAACCTATTTTCTTCTTTGACTGCATCCTCAAAATGAATTGGTTCATCTACATGACAAAATAATGAAAATAAGGAATTCATACCATCGCTACTATCAACTTCATTTTTCTCATATATTTCACTTAAATTTCTGAATTTTTTTCTTCTTATGTTTGCGAAATATGGGCTTGACATGTCAGTTGGTGTTGCGCTTGAAGTAGATGACGTTGTGGGTATTTTTGATGTTCTTGGAGATGTACTTACTTGACTATGCGACGATGTCCCATTGTTTGTTGATGGTGTCACCTGGTGACTACTTTGTTGAGATTGAATAGAAGTAGGAGGATTCATCGTTGAGGAATTATTTTCTTTGGTCAATTCCTATTTTTCTTCATATGGTATAGATGTTTTCAAATTGATTGCCTTCTCTAAACTTCCATTAAATGCTTCCTCTTCTATGAACTGTACATCTATGTTGATTATGACCTTCTTGGTTGATGAATAGTAGAGCTTGTGTGCCTTGGATTCATTACTATATCCAAAAAATATGCATTTCTTCCCCTTGTTGTCCAACTTCATCCTTAATACATCTGAGACATATGCCTGAGCCACACATTCAAACACTCTCATGTGAGTGACACTATCCTTTCTTCCATTCCATGACTCTTTAGGAACCATATTCTTAACACTTTTGGAGGGACATCTATTAGTGATATATGCTGCAAAAGCGTATCTTTAGCCCAACAATCATTTGGAAAATTATTTTCCTTAAACATAATAATTTCCATTTCCATAATGGTCCTATCTTTTATTCTCGTGACACCATTTTTCCGAGGTATATACCTCGTCGTAAACTATTTTTGAATTCCAAGCTTCTTGCAAAAACGTAGGAAGTCATTTGAGATGTACTTGCCACCTCTATTAGTCCTAAAACATTTTATGTAGTGTCCACTTTACTTGTCAAAAATAGTTTTGTATTGGCAGAAGCACTCAAACACTTCAATTTTCTGTTTTAGGAATTAGACCCATGTCTTCATTGTATAATCATATATGAAAGTCAAAAAATAATAGCTGCCCCAAATTAATGGTGTCTATACTTTTCCACATAAGTATGAATGAACAATCTCCAAGGGTGTATTTTCCCATATTAAATTTCGTGCTGGAAATGATTCTCTATGTTGTTTTCTCAAGATGCATCCTTCACATAGGCTGTCTGGATTTTCTATGAGTGGAAATTCCTTCACCATGCTTTTCCTATGCAACAAATTCAAACCTCCAAAATTAAGATTGCCAAATATCAAATGCCATAACCAGTTTTCATATTTAACTTCCAATTGAAATTTTAGTTATGTGATGGTTGCTACATTTATTTAATTCTCTTTTCAATTCATTGATACTTGTGCTTGAACACCTTCTTCCTTCGAGTCTGGTTTTAACTTGAGAGGAAATATTCTATTGTTTATCATCTGAAATTTTGCAATTAGTTTTCTGCTTGGAGACTTATCTAAAATTGTGCACTCATAATTTTTGAAACATGCGGTGTAGCCCTCTTGCATGAGATTTCAAATGCTTATGAGGTTATCCTTCATTTCAAGGACAAAATAGACATCTAAAATTTACTACCTCTCCCCCTTTTTTATTAGAATGTCGACTCTTCCTTTTCCCATGATAGAGAATTTTCTATTAGTCCCTAATGTAATTTATGATTTCCCACTTTCATCTAGATTGGGAAACATTTATATGTTCTCTCTCATATGGTTGTTGCACCCTGAATACAGAAACCATACATTGCTTTTCTTTTCTTGTGATACATTACAAGCTAAAAACGTGGCATATTGATTTTTATTTTTCTTTCTGAAGTTTTCACTTTGTTTTTTACGTATATCATGTTCTGTATTTCTACATTCATTTGCATAATGACCATTGTTATTACAATAATGACATTGAAATTGAGAATTAGCATACCTCTAACCTTGTGAGGCCTTGACTTGGGCCTTCAATTGAATTTTGATTGTTGCCCCTTCATCTACTTCAGCTTGAAGGGTTGCCTCTTCCACCTCTGCATGGGCTTCTTCCTCTTCTTATACCATTTGATCTTCCTGAGCCTCTACCTTCACCAAATGAAACTTGTGTCTTGAATGCATGCTCAAATGAGGAGTTTGTTTCTCTATTCAATCTATGTTCATGAGAAATTAGTGATGCACGAAACTCATCCAATGAAAACCATGAGAGATAATTTATCTCTTCTATGGCCATAATTATGGCATCAAATCTTTTTGGTAGAGTTCTCAAAAATTTCTCAACTATTATCCTTTTATCCAGTGACTCACCATGAGACTTGATTTTGGTAACCAATCTAATTCTATGTGCAACAAATGAGTCTAAATTCTCAGACTCTTTCATACAAATTGTCTCAAAATATCTTCTCAACATTTGTATTTTTGTTGTCTTCACCTTTTCCATGCTTTGCTACGTTGTCTAGAGGGTATCCCATACTTAACTGGTATTCGTTTCTATTAATATCCTTAAGAAAACACTTTCGTGAACTTCTTAAATAATGTAGAAGAGAAATTTTGAATCGTTCTTCCTATTACCCCTCAACAAATCCTTTTTTGTTTTTTTTCAAAGCATTGTATGTTGCTGCATTTGCTAGTTCTTGAAACCCATTCCCCACCAAATCCCAAATTTCTTGTGAATAAAACAAAGCCTTCATTGCTATAACCCAATAGTCATAATTTTTTTCCATTAAAATGAGGTATTTGAGGGTTATTCAAGCTTGTTCTTGATGTTTCCGTTTCTGATTGTTAAAAAAAACATTTCTCCTTGCTTGTAAAAATGCTCCAAAAATAACACCTTCAGAACAACCTTTAACACCTAGTAAAAACACTTGCTCTTAACTGAGAAAATTTTACAGCTGTTCTGGTACAAGAAATGGACACTTTCTCAAAAAATAGTTGAATAGATTAAAACACAAGATTACTTGTGTAACTAAATGGGGCAAAAACATCAAACAAATTTAAGCATAGTAGAACAGAGTATACAAAAGACTTACATCCTTACTTACTTCTTAGATTTATTTCCACCACTATACAAAGGACTTCTACATCCTTTTTATATCTAAACATACATTCCTAATCCATTAATTCATGACATCATCAAAATATTGAGACACAAGATAGACAATTGTACAAAAATATTTTTCTATGTTGCAGAGTACATATATTAGTTGAGGAATTAATATTTTTCCACAAGGTTTTTCCAAACCTTCATTTAATTTCCATTTAAATTTGATTATTTAATGTTTTGCGGAATGGGAGAATTTTACTCCCTCTCACATCTTCATTTAAGCCATGTCTTTCATCCTACAAACAAAACATGCAACCTGCAATAAAACTCCACTTACTTAATTTACTTGTGGTTTTTCTATGTTGTGGAGTACTTATATTAGTTTCAGAATTGATGTTTGACCATAAGTTTTTACCAACCCTTCATTAAATGTACATTTGAATTTAATTATTTAATTTATTGGGGAATGGGAGGTTTCTATTCCTCCTCGCATCTTCATTTAAGCCATTTATTTCATTCGGCAAACAAAATATGCAACCTGGAGTAAAACTCCACTTGCTTAATTTACTTGTGTACAATTATGGTTCTTGTTAGTATATTTAACATGGCGGTTGAGATTAATTTTCCAACACAATAATCCATAATTTTGGCATCCCATTTCAAATTAAAACAGTGAAAATTTATTATACATGTTTTAAGTTAGAAGCACATAATGAATATTAATTAATTAAATATCACCATAGAAATGTAATATTATTAGGAAAATAATTTATTTTCTAGGATGAAGCTCCAAAATTGACTGTGCTAAGTTCACTTCCATGATCTAGAATGACTAGTTTCATAATATCATATGGAAAGTCTTCAAGAATGGCGAGATGGGAACTTGGTAATAAAAGTGCAGTTATAGAATGTGACACATTTAATGCTTTTTTTCTACTCTTAACCGAGATATTAACATATAATTAACCCCAAAGTAAATTATTTTTTTATTTCATTAAATCCTAAGTGGGTACAAGGGAAACTGATCTGCAAATGAAGGGTGTAAATTATTGTTGTAGTGTGTGTTTGTGTCTTCTTCGATTGTGTATATGGTTTGATTTATTTGGTTATGTCTATTGGAATTTTATCCCCAACCATTGCCATCAATGGACAGTGGCACAGCCCAAAAACTCATAAATTTTGACAAAGGAAGGACGATAGGAGCAAATGCAAGATCGAGGGCATTTTTTCACACAACCACCCCAAGTAGTGTACTGCACAGTCATACTCTGTGTTCAATATTTTGAAAATGGATTTTGAATTACCTTTACCTTGTATTTTTCCTACAACACACATCGCAACATTCTAAATTTTTCCGCCGCAACCGCAAAGCTATGTTATTTATTTTGTGATGTGATATCCCTATCACATATTGCATGCACAAAATATTAATCTTATCACCTTCACCCCCCGCAGGCTAAGTTATATGGATTACGATGCGATATGATCCATGTCACTATCACAGTCGCACAGATTTAAGCTAACCTAGATTTGACACAGTTAAATGTTAAAACCAACGATCTGTGAAATTGATCTGGACGCGAAGAGGACAGCCAGATTTGATAAAAATATGAGTTCCTTTTTTTGAGTATTTAACACGTTCTTGCATAAATTTATTGTGTATTTGGTATACATCCTGTGTGCTAACTTTAATGAAGAAATGGGTTTGTGTGATGGTGCAAGAAAAAAAAATGTAGTTGCACGTCTATTCATAAATAAATTTGCAGTTATTAGATTAGATTTAGTAGCTACGGTATTTTTTTTATGTATGTGCTTGGTAAGTGCAGAGTATGTAGAGTGACTCTATATGTGTTAAAAACAGAGTTTGAAAACAGAGAGCAGAATATAGTATTTTTTCACTGCGTTTTGTAGCAGTGATACTACAATTTTTTTTAAGGAGACGGAGAAGTGCAATACTGTAACACTATGTTTGTAGCAGCTTGTTTTCTTTTCGTAAATGCCAGAACAACAGTTTTGTGGCATCACTGTAACTTTTTTTAACTTTTAATGAAATAAATTATTTTCTGCATCTCTGTCTAGCATTGTATCCATTAATCTCTATTTTGAATTTGGGGAATTTTTATTCCTCTGTTGTTTGGAAACATTCAGAAATCCCGACATGGTATCAGAGCTAGTCTAGGCTCTTTGAAGGATTTTCAAAGAAGTTGAAGGAAGGAGTTTCTTGAAACTTTTGACCAGTAGTGTGAAGGCTAAGTAAATACCAAGTATTTACAAAACAAATTTTCTGTTTTGTGTTTAAAAAGTGCAGTTGAGAGAAGTCTTTCTGAAGACATAGTTTGTCTTTTAAGCAGAGAGATAGTTTGTTTAAAAAACATAGTCAAGTTTAAAAGCATATTTCATTGAGCTAGCCATGGTAGGAGCCAGCAGAAGCACGAGTATTAGAAATACTCAACTCCAACAGTTCAATGCGAAGAACTATGACTATTGGGCATTCATTATGAGAGGCTTGTTTTCCTCTCAAGATTTATGGGAGCCTGTTGACGATGGTCTAGAAGAACCAGAAGATGAAAATTCATTTAATTCCTTAACACAGGTAGAGAAGGATTTGCTAAATAGAAATAGGAAGAAGGACTCAAAATCCCTCTTATATCTCTATCAAGTTGTGCATGAAAGTGTGTTTCCAAGGATAGCAGCAGCTAAGAGGTCCAAGGATGCATGGGATACCCTCGAGACTGCCTATAAAGGTATGGAGAAGGTGAAAAAAACAAAGCTATAATTGCTAAGGAGAGACTTTGAAACTATATTTATGAAAGATTCTGATAACATAGACACATTATTCACACATGTGATTGGGTTGGTTACCCAGATAAGGTCTCATGGAGAGACACTTGAAGAAATAAGGATAGTGGAGAAATTATTGAGGAGCTTACGCTCAAGTTTTGATGTGATAGTCACAACCATTGAAGAGACAAAGGATCTCTCAAAGTTTACTGTTGATGAGCTTCATGCATCATTGATGACACATGAACAAAGATTGGGTAGAACATCAAACTAACCTTTGGAGCATGCCTTCATGACCCAAATGTCCTTTGGAAGAGTAAGAGGAAGAGGTCAAGGTAGAGGAAACTATAGAGGAAAAGGAAGAGGTAGAAGCCAAAACAGAGGAGGAAGAAAAAACCATACAAGTAGTAATGGAAGGGGCAGCAATCACAATCAGAACCAAGGCCAAGGCAGTAGCCAGCAAGGAGGAAAAAATCAAGCACATGGACAAAGGTATGATAAATCCTAAGTTCAATGTCATTACTGTAAGAAGTATGGCCATTATGCCAATGAATGTAGGAATAAACAGGGTGACATGGGTAACAGAACCAGTGCTATTTTTACAAAATAAAATATCATTCAAGAGAAGTTGTTTTGAGCATGTAATATGACTGAAGAAAAGAATGAAGATATATGGTTTCTAGATTCAGGATGTAGCAACCATATGATAGGAAAAATTTCCATGTTTTCCATGTTAGATGAAAATGTAAAGTCTCAAGTAACATTGGGGAGAGACAATAAGGTCTCTGTCATGGGAAAAGGCAGAATAAGTGTTTTGACAAAGAAAGGACAAGGAAGATCCATATCGGATGTATCCTATGTGCCTCATATGATGTGTAACCTCTTGAGAATTAGACAAATCATTCAAAAGGGGTACAATGTTTTCTTTGAAGATGATGTATGCACCATCATGGATAAACTACCAAGAAAGCAATGCATTGCACAAGTGAACATGACAAGGAAAAAAATGTTCCCTCTCAAAATGACAGCAGATTTGAAGAAATGAGCTGAAATGGCAGCAGTGACACAAGAGACATTCCAAAGAGAAGCAAAAGATGAAAATTGGTTATGGAATTTGAGATTTGGACATCTCAACTTTGGAGGTCTAAATTTGTTGCATAGGAAAGGTACGGTAAAGGGATTACCATTGATTGAGAAACCAGACAGCCTATGTGAAGGTTGCATCTTGGGCAAACAATAGAAAGAAACCTTTCCATTAGGAAAGAGCATAAGGGCAAAGGCACCCTTCGAAATTGTCCATTCAGATTTGTGTGGACCAATGAAAACACCATCACTAGCATGCAACCATTATATGTTGACTTTCATTGATGATTACACAAGAAAAACTGGGGTGTATTTCTTGAAATATAAAGCAGGTTTGAGACATTCTTCCACTTTAAGGTTCTTGTAGAGAAACAAAGTGAGCAACATATTAAGGTATTAGGAACTGATAGAGGAGGAGAGTATATATCAAAAAAATTTCTTTGTTTTTGCAAAGAAAATGACATACACAAGCAATTTATAACAAGGTACACACTGCAGCAAAATGGAGTTGCTGAAAGGAAAAATAGAACCATCATGAACATGGTAAGAAGTATGCTGAAGGCAAAACATTTTCCAAATGGGTATTGGGATGAAGTTGTACATTATGCAACATACATCTTGAATATATGCCCAACCAAATATATAATGAACAAATTTCCGGAAGAAGCATGGAGTGGTATAAAGCAAGGTGTCACCCACATGAGAGTTTTTGGTTGTATGGATTATGCACACATTCTAGATCAGATAAGGAATAGGTTGGACAGTAAGGGGGATAAGTACATATTTATTGGATACAGTGAATAATCCAAGGCATACAAGTTGTATATCCCATCCACCAAGAAGTTTTCTATAAGCAGAGATGTGCAGTTCATTGAGGAAGAATCTTGGGATGGAAGCATTGAGAAAACAGTGAATGCTAAAAGCTATTCATCTCATCATGATAATGAGGAAGAGATGGCTGAAAGGGACGCCTCATTAGCAGCACCACCTCCACCAACACAAGGACATCAAGGGACACCACAAGCGGGAATGAGAACACCCTTGAGAAGTGATAACAGTGCTTCTCCAAGAACACCACAAGGATCAGATTTGAGTGCTTCTACAAGCACAAGTACACCAAGTGAAAGAGGAGCAACATTCAAAAATCTGAATGAGATTTATGAGCAAGAGGTAGTGAATGAAGGTATGAACTCTTTATTTGCATTGTATTGTCATGTACAAGATCCAATTCATTTTGAAGAAGCTATAAAATATAAGAAATGGATAGATGTTATGGATGAAGAAATGAATGCCATAGAGAAAAATAAAACATGGGAATTGGTTGATCTCCCAAAAGGAAAAGAAGTGATTGGAGTAAAATGGGTCTAAAATACCAAAAGAAATGTTGAAGGTAAGATTTAAAGGCACAAGGCTAGACATGTTGTCGAAGGCTACAAGCAACAACAAGGAAGAGAATATGAAGAAACATTTTCACTGGTTGCAGGAATGGAAATAGTAAGAGAAGTGTTGTCCATAGTAGCACAACACAAGTGGAAGGTTTACCAAATGGATGTGAAATCAAAATTCCTAAATGGATTATTGATGGAAGAAGTTTATGTTGAAAAACCTCTAGGCTATGAGAAAGAAGGCAAGAGCACAAAGTTTGCAGATTGAAGAAAGATCTATATGTAGAAATTATACACACTAAGCATGCATACATCCAGATTACCCCGATCTCACAATATTTAAATTCTCGCAAAATACAGAATCATTCCACTGTTAATATTTTGCGAAAAATTAAACATTCAATTGCAAACACATGAGGTAATAAAAACAATCGCACATAACACAGCTGTTTAATGGGAAAACCTGAAGCTAAAAACCCCAATTATCATATATTATGTATCATGGAGATCATGTAACAGTATCATACAAAGCTTAGTACATCAAGCTCTAAGTACAATCAATCGTCACACACTAATCAGAAGAAATCTGTAAATCCATGCACCAATTTCTTGCCACTTGCTTGCCTGCCTCCATTGTGCAATCCCTGCTAAAGAATAGCTCTGAATTAATTTCAATTACCCTTGCCTTGACTGCACAATCCTCATTGGCAATTCAACTGTGTGTGTGGTGCAATCAATGGATCACTATAGTCACAATAGATAGTCCATCTTTCCCTTTCACCTATCTCTCTACTGGGTCCCCATTGGTACTGCCATGCACTGTAGTTAACTGCTATATTGTTCAATTGATTAATGAGTTATTATTTGTGAATTAATTAACTAATTAATTCACTCCACTCTCAATAGTGTATCATTCAGTTAGACTAGATACAACTAGCTCAACTGAGTTTAACTCAATTAAGTGAGTTAAACTGAATAACAACTCCATGAACTACTCTTCCAACTCTATCATAACTTTGTCACTTCAGTTCTAATCGAGTCCTCCATGCATGAACCACCAATATACCCTAGGAGTTGCGTAATTCCTTTAGCCCATTGATTTTCCAAATCTGTGCACTAAAACTAAGTCCTCCAAGAGAATAAGTTGTTGTTTATTGTTGAATTATTATTAAGAGCTAATAATAATTGACACTTCTATTTTTAGATTGGCGATCTATAAATAGACTTCACCCAATATTCTAAAAATAGAATTTCATATATTTTTCCAACTTGACCAACCATACACATATTCCATCCTGCAACTTCTGAAATATTATCACCACGTCTGAAAATAGACTTGCACCAAAAATAGTCTGCGAGCCCACTTAGTGAAGGTGACTCTTTTCACCAAGCTCATAATCTTGTTGAATATCAACACTCCCTCTCAACAAGATAGGATTATCGTTCACCCCGATCCTCCCTCTATGGTATTCAAATTTTCTCCTAGTGAGCACCTTCGTCAGAATATCTTCATCCTGATCTTCCGTAGGAATGTGCTGAAGTAACATGATCTTCCGCTGCACAAAATCTCTGATATGATGATAGCAGATACCAATATGTTTAGATCTATCATGAAACATAGGATTAATAGAGATTTTAATGCAACTCTGATTATCACAATGTATCACTGTAAGATCTAAATATGAACTGAAAAAACTAACCAAGATCTTCCTCATCCATATAGCCTCACATGTAGCTTGAATTGCTACCATGTATTCTCATTCTTTTGAACTGAGTGCCACAGATATTTGTTTCCTATTGTACCAAGAAACATTCATAGATCCGATACTGAAAATCCCTCCTAATGTGCTCTTTCTATCTCTTGGGATGCCTGCCCAATTTGAATCTGTGAAGCCATGCAAATTCACCTCATCCATCTATCTGTACCATAAGCCATACTTAGATGTGCTTCTGAGATACCTTTGGACATGGTTACCTGCCTTGCAAAAGAGCTTGGTAGGCTTAACCATTTCTTGTGAAAGTTGGTTCACCGCATAGCATATGTATGGTCTTGTATTAATTAAATACATGAGCAAACCCACCAACATTCGATAAACAATGGCATCCACTACCTCTGTCGATGTATCATCTCTTTCCTCCAATTTCCTAGTAGAGGAGTGTCAATAGGCTTGTAGCCTTGGATGTGAAACTTCTCCAGTATTTTCCGGGCATACTTACCTTGAGACACAAACAGTTCACCTTCCTTCTGCCATATTTCCAATCCAAGGAAATAATGAAGGAGGCCCAAATCCTTCATCTTAAACTCCTTCGAAAGATCTGCCTTGCATGAGTGTATCAACTACTCATCACCCTTTAGTATTAAATCATCAACATAAAGAAAAACGATTAAAAGCTTACCCTCCACCACAATTTGGTACAGGTTTGCATCCACTTAACTCTTGGTGAAGCCATGTCTAGTGAAATAGTTGTCAATCCGAGTGTACCAAGCACATGGTGCTTGCTTCAACCCATACAATTCTCTTTTGAGTCTGCACACATGCGACTCACTGCTAAAGATCTCAAATCCTTTAGGCTGATCTATGTACACCTCTTCCTCAATGATCCCATTAAGTAATGCAGTCCTCACATCCATCTGATGAAGTTTCCAACCCATCTGTAGTGAGAGAGAAAGGATGGTCCTTATGGAAGAATACCATGCGACAGGTGCAATGGTTTCTTCATAATCAATCCCCTCGATCTATGAGAAGCCCTAGGAAAAAAATCTTGCATTATACTTCTCGACGCTCCCATTGGCAGCTTCATTTACCTTATAGATCCATCTTGATCCTAAAAATGATTTACCAACCGGCCTTGGAACAATCTCCCAAGAACTATTTCTGACAATGGAGTCATACTCCACCATGGCATCTACCCATGTGGGCTCCTGCACTACTTCTTCAAAAGAAGATGGCTCTATCACGATACACTTTCTCATAAGATCCATGTATCCAGTAAATTGGTCAGGTGACTATCTCTGTCTACATTGTGATGTAGGGACTCCTAAATTATGTGTCACATCCAACTTGGCCCACGTCTTCGTGGTCCTATTTCTCCGCCTTTGTCTATACTTATCTTATGAGGAATCCTCCTCACATGCAAGTGTAGCCTTCAAGTGACAACTTCATTGCTTTCACCTCATTGAATTTTATATCCCGTCGCACCACAACATATATGAATGTTTGGAAAATAGACCTGCTACACTATGGGGTGTTTCTCTCGTACCCCACAAATATCCGCTTCTCATAAATGTGCCTCTAGCTCTCTAGCTTCTTCCTAGCGTCCTTTATCACATGAATGTAAACAGATGAGCCAAAAATCTTCAAATGAGAAATATCAGGCTTCTTACCAGTAAAAGCTTCTTCAGGTGTACTCATGCCAAGTACTCTATGAGGACAATGGTTTTGCACATAAACCGCAGTGTTGCATGCTTCCGCCCACAAGTGCATCGATAGGCCCTGGTCATGCAACATAGCTCGTGAAACACCCACGATTGTTTTTTTCTTCCTCTATGTGACCCCATTCTTTTGTGGGTTATGAGGTGCTATGAGTTCTCTTCGAATTCCTTCTTTGCTATAGAAGTCTTTGAATTCACCCGAGATATATTCACCACCATTATCGCTTCGTAGAGCTTTCACTTGCTTCCCCGACTCCTTCTCCACCAATGCCTTAAACTCATAGAACTTTGAGAAAGTTTCACTCTTCTTCCACATGAATAAGATCCAGCATCTACGAGAATATCATAAAAAGAGAATATATTTACCTATGTTTTTTTATGGAAGGTTCCAGAAAGGTCAGTCCATGATATCGTCTCTGTGAATTCTCTCCAGGATCACCGAAGCACGGTTCTCCTTCTCATGAAAGGTGGTCTTCACAAACTTACCCATAGTACATCCCTTGCACTGATCTGACTATGCAAGAGTACCCTTGGGAAGTCCAATAGAAATTTGCTGCAAAATCTTCAAAGCGCCATGGTGAAGATGGCCCAATATCATGCGCCATAATTTGCCCTCATCCCGGCTCACCATTTCTTCTGCTTTTCCCACCATTGCAGCATAGCCATCTACCTCCAGCTTGTAGATATTCTTAACTCGAATCCCTATCTTCTTCGTTTGACCCATTGTTTTATGTCGAAGGAATGCTTTTCCTTCATTGAAAACAACATCATAACCTTTGTCTTCCAACATTGCGACTGAGACCAAGTTCTTCTTCACACCTGGAAGATGCATAACATATTTCAACAAGAATGGATTACCAGAATCCCTCTCAAAGGTAATGGTCCCAATGCCAGTCGCACTGTATCAACCATCGTCACCCATATCTATATGCATTTGAAAGTCCTTCTCCTCCAATTCACTAAACAACTCCTTGTCTCCCGTCATATGGAAATATGCACCACTATCAGGATACCACACCCATCCTGTATAGCTTGAAACCAAGAATGAAATCAAAGAGAAATCAAGTTCAAATTGCGAGGCTAAGGCCTCTCCAATTGCAGCTCCACCAGCCTTCGTGTTCTTCTTCTTCTATGGGCAGTTAGTGGCGAAATGCCCAGGTTTGTGATAGTGAAAACACTTCACTTTGGATAAATCCTACTTCTTTCCTTTTGCTTCAGATTTTGAAGGAAATTTCTTCCCCTTCCCTTTCCTTGCTTTGGAAGCAAAAGAGAAATTCTCTTCATCTTCATTCTTCGATGAGGAGCCATCCCTGGTACCCTGCCTTATCTCCTCCTCCACAAGATCCAACCAAAGTCGCTCTCATCCCAGTAGTTTCTCCCATCCATTGATAGAGTCTTCGTAGCTATTCCAACTCTTTGGAAGCCCAAGGAGAGCCAAGCTCACCAAGTCTTCATCATCAGCAATAATCCCCACACTTACTAGTTCATCCCTACAGTGGAAAAACTTCGTGAGATATTTTGGAAAACTATCGCCCTTCTCCATTTTTATTTTTTTGAGCTTGTCTTTCAGCGCCAACTTCCTCTGGTCACTGCTGCTTTGGAAAAAATATGTCAAAGCCTTCCACATTAAGAATGGAGTTTATTTCCCGTGAAGGCTGGACATAATATGGTACTTCACACCTTCCAACAAAATTCCTCTTGTCTTTGCTATCTTCTTTTTCCATGCATCAAGTAATGCAACATCGCTAGATCCCGGCTTAGGAACATCGCTATCGCTGAACTTCTTCAGTCCATTATCCTCTAGCACCGCCTCCATCCTATCCTTCCAGGCTATGTAATTTGAGCTCCCATCAAGGGCATACTCCAATCGCAACCCATTGAAAGACATTTTAGTGTACAATCAACTTCTGCACCAAGAATTTTTTAAAGCAAATTTGAATTGACCACCAGCACAAACTCAACAATTCTTCACAATTGCAATCTTCAAGAATTCAAAAATATCTTATACCATGTAGAAATTATATACACTAATAATGCATATATCCAGATTCCCCTGATCTCACAATATTTAACTTCTTGCAAAATAAAGAATCATTCCACTGTTAATCTTTTGTGGAAAATTAAACATTCAATTGCAAACACATGAAGCAATAAAAACAATCACATATAACATAGTTGTTTAACGGGAAAGCATGAAGCTGCAAACCCAAAATATCATATATTATGTATCATGGAGATCATGTAACAATATCATACAAAGCTTAGTAAATCAAGCCCTTAGTACAATCAATCGTCACGAACTAATAAGAAGAAATCTGCAAATCCATGCACCGATTTCTTGCCACCTGCTAGCCTTCCTCCACTGCGTAATCCGTGTTGAAGGGTATCTCTGAATGAATTCGAATTACCCTTGCCTTGACTACACAATCGTCATTGGAAACTCCAATTTTTGTTTGGTGCAATCAATGCACCACTATAGTCACAACAGATAGTCCATCTTTCCCTCTCACCTATCTCTCCACTGGGTCTCCACTAGTACTGCCATGCACTGTAGTTAACTACTGTATTGTTCAGTTGATTAATGAGTTATTATTTGTGAATTAATTAAATAATTAATTCACTCCACTCTCACTATTGTAACATTCGGTTAGAGTATATATAACTAGCTCAACTGAGTTTAACTCCATTAACTGAGTTAAATTGAATAACAACTCCATGAACTAATCTTCCAACTCTTTCATAAATTTTCCACTTCAGTTCTAACTGAGTCCTCCATGCATGAACCACCAGTAAACCCTAGTAATTGCATAATTCCTTCAGCCCAATGATTTTCCAAATCTGTGCACTCAAACTAAGTGCTCCAAGAGAATAAGTTGTTGTTTATTGTCAAAATATTATTAAGAGCTAATAATAATCGACACTTCTATTTTTAGATTCAGGATCTATAAATAGAATTTTCCCAATATTCTAAAAATAGAATTTCATCTATTTTTCCAACTTGACCAACCATCGAAAAATAGAATCCTGCAACTTCTGAAATATGATCACCATGTCTAAAAATAGACATACTCTAAAAATAGACTTGCACCAAAAATAGTGTGCGGGCCCACTTAGTCAAGGCGACTCTTTTCACTAAGCTCATCATCTTGTTAAACCTCAAAACTATATGGGATGAAACAAGCACCAAGAGCATGGTGCAGTAGGATAGGTGCCTATCTACTAGAAAATGGGTTTGAAAAATGTGAAGGAGAACCCACACTATACGTCAAGGAGAAAGATGGTAAGATTTTGATTTTTGTTTTATATGTTGATGATGTGATCTTTATAGGTAATGATGCTTACCTCATTGAGAATTTTAAATCAGTCATGAAGGATGAATTTCAGATGACTGATATGGGATTGCTAAAATATTTCTTAGGAATAGAAGTAGAGAAAAATGAAAAATAAAATTTTTATCTCTCAAGCTAAATATTTAAATGAAGTTTTGGATTGATTTAATATGCAGGATTGCGAGGCAACAATTACTCCTACAGTGATGGGATTGAAGTTAAGAAAATAAGACAACAAAAAGGATATTGATGCAATATTTTACAAGAGCATAGTTGGTAGCCTCATGTATTTGACTGCAACTAGGCCGGATATTTGCATGCTGTGAGTTTAATTTCCAGATTTATAGAGAGGCCAAAGGAGGCACATTGGCAAGCAACAAAAATAAATCTGAGTTATGTGAAAGGAACAAGAAGGTATGCTGTTTTATATACTACTTCAGAAAATTCTAAGTTGGTTGGATATACTGACAGTGATTGGGTTGGAAGTATAGATGATAGGAAAATCACCTTTCATTATGTTTTTCATATGGGTTCAAGAGCCATTTCATGGGCTTCTAAGAAACAACCAATTATGGATTTATCAACAGCAAAGGTAGAGTATTTGGCAGCTACAATAGGAGCATGTCAAGCAATTTGGATAAGGATAACGTTTAGGAGTTTGTGTCATGAATAGGTAAAAGGCACAACAATTTATTGTGATAATAGCTCAACAATAGAATTGTTAAGGAATTCAGTGTTCCACAAAAGAGCGAAACAAATTGATGCCAAGCATCACTACATCAAAGAGCTAGTGAACAATGGTGATATTGTTTTGCAACATTGTAGAACATAAGGGAAATTTGCTGATATACTAACAAAACCATTGGGACATAAAAGTTTTAATTATCTAAGAAAGTGTCTAGGTGTTACTGATGGTGGTAGTTGTGTTTAAGGGGGAGTGTTGGAATTTTATCCCCAACCACAACCATCAATGGAAAGTGGTGCAGCCCACAAACTCATAAATTTTGACAGACGAAGGATGTCAGGAGCAGATCCAAGACCGGGGGCATTTTTTCACGCAACCACAACAAGGAGTGTACTGCAAAGTCATACTCTGCGGTTAATATTTTGAAACCAGATTTTGAATTACCTTTATTTTTTATTGCTTGCAGCACACATCACAACATTCTAAAGTTTTCCACTGCAGCCACAAAGTTATGTTATTTAGTTTGCAATGAGATATTGTTATCGCATATCACATGTGAAAAATATTAATCTTATCACCCTGATCGCCTACAGGCTAAGTTATATGGATTGCGATGTGATATTCTCCACATCACTATCGCAGTCATACATATTTAAGTTAACCCACATTCTTCACAGTTAAATGTTAAAACAACCAATCTGCGAAATTGATTTGAACGCGAACAGGACAACCAAATTTGATAGAATATGAGTTCCTTTTTTTAGTATTGAACATGTTCTTGCATATATTTACTATGTATTTGGTATATGACCTGTGTGCTGAATTTAATGAAGAAATGGGTTTGTCTGATGGCCCAAGAAAAAAAAATGTAGTTGCACGTCTATTCAGAAATAAATTTCAATTATTGGATTAGATTGAGTAGCCTCAAAATCTTTTTTATGTATGTGCTTGGTAAGTGCAGAGTATGTAGAGTGACTTTGTATGCGTTAAAAACAGAGTTTGAAAATAGAGAGCATAATATAGTATTTTTCACTACATTTTTTAGCAGTGATACTACAATTTTTTTTAAGGAGACAAATAAGTGCAATAGTGTAACGCTGTGTTTGTAGCAGCTTGATTTTTTTTGTAAATGCCAGAACAACAGTTCTGTGGAATCACTGTAATGTTTTTTAAGTTTTAATGAAAGAAATTTTTTTCTACATCTCTGTCCAACATTGTCTCCATTAATCTCTATGTTGAAGTTGGGGAATTTTTATTCCTCTCTTGTTTAGAATCATTCAGAAATTCCAACAATGTCCAAGAACTGTGAGTGCACATCCATAGTTGGCCATTTGTGACTTATTGGATTTTTTTACATGCTTTGCGTTTTTCTGGCCTTCATATTGTTCTTTATTTGTGTGTCAGGAAGAAGTACCAGTTTCATAGTCAAATCCATCTACGATCATGCGCGACATAGAGATACACATGAATTGCATTATGTTGACTGATGAGTCTGAGTATTTGTCGGTTCTCTGGGTTGATTCCTTACGAATGGTTGACACCATTTTTGTGGTATTTAAGTGAGAGTTTCATGTATGTTTCCATCAAATATGTCAAACTAATTGACTACTAGTGGTGGGTTGTATAGTTTCTATATACTTTTTTGTAGAGGAAATGTAAAGAGTGTTGGCCAAGTGAGGCACCATTCATGATGGTAGACTGGAATATTGAAGAAGAGGAGAATTTGTTTGGAGAGTAAAGATTGTGGTTGGTAAATTCCATCCATGACAGAAGAGTAGGTATATTCATTCATTCAATGTATCCTTCATCTCAGTTGTGCACATATTTCATGCCCATATCTTTTGCGTTGTTTGGGAGTGAGTTGATGCGAATTTGAGATTGATATATACAAGGACCATATTATAGTGCAAGTTTATTAATAAAATCCTATCCCCATAAACGAATTTTTTTTGTTCATTGTCAGGTTTAATCCAATGGTGGGAATTATTTCTCTTCTAATGGGAAAGTATGGTTTAATTGGGTTTGGATAGACCTACACTACTGAAGAAGTTACTCAAAGAATTGATGCTTCCAATCTCACAAGAATTGTGACTAGTACAAAAAATTTCTTGATTCTTTCTCATTTATAATTTTTTGTTTTTCTAACTCTAAAATCTAGTGAATGTTTCTAATGTCTGCTACAACAACTTTCTTAATTCCCTTTTAGTTATAATTTCATGATTCTCTCAGTCCGAAATCCATTGACTGCCTCTACTCTCTTTATTACGGTGTTTTTTTCAAGCATTATCTATACCATTCATAGGATATCATATCTAACTAATTTCAACCATACTTTGCTTTGGATTAAAAAGTTCTTTATGTTGTGATGTTGGTATTTTTCTTCCAAAATTTTAGTTCTTTATCGTAACCTTGGATCTTGAATTTAGGAAGAAGAAAACATCTTATCATTATAATCATCCATGGAAAGTATTCGAAAATAAATGGTTACCTGAACAAAGATACATTACAGAACTTGTATAAAACAAATATATTAGAGAAAACATGGTTGCTTGACTATTTTTTATAAATGGTAATTTTAATAAAGGTTAAGCTAAATTTGTTATGTACATGAGTTTATTTATTTTTATAAAATACGGTGAATAAAATAAATTTGAGAGAAGATTTCTCCCATGCTCCCTCTCGGTGGGACTTCCATTATTAAACTATTATAGACATTAAAAATAAAATATATTTATGTTATTGTGATTTAATGTGATTGCATTTGACATATATAATTCATTTTAGATTTAAGAATTTTATGATACATAATGTAGATAAATATCTTTTGGATTAATCACATTATTATGATTTGGTCACTATTTTAAACCAGCTAATGCGGTTCATCCTCACGACAAGATGAAAAATCATAATCGATCATCAGGAATAAATAGTAAGGATGAAAATTTCACATTATTGTGATTTGGTTAATGTTTCAAACAAGCTAATGTGATTCATCCTCAGGACAAGTTGAAAAATCGTAATCAATCATCATGAATAAATAGTAAGGATGAAACATTGCCCCTTAAAAACTAGTTGTTAAGTTAGTTAATTATAAAAAAAAGATTTAAAACTTTTAGCAGTTAGGAAATAATTACTAAAAGGGTTAATGATGATAAAATAAAAAAATATATTAACTATTTAAAAGTATTTTAATAAACATTTTAATTATTTAAAATTATTTTACTAAATACTTTAATTATTTAAAAATATTTTAATTATAAAATATTTTAGTAAACATTGTCGAGCTCCAAAATGTTCTTCTTTCCAACAACTCATTCCTACTAATTCATGATAATGCTGCTCAAATCATCAATGAAATTAGTTAAAATTTCTTTAAGAATGAATATCGTGGCTAACTTGCTATGTTTTTATGATTATGTCATTGTAGTACTTTTTGAACTGAAACTAGCTACAGAATGCAGACATTCTGTAGCTAGTTGCCAATTCTGTAGCCAGCTTCATGTTTATAAAGGTTCCGGATGTCATCTTGGAGAAAAGCACACATGGTTGTATTCCACGTCATGTCCTCATCATTTGTTTCCCTCCATGGAGATTGAACAGAATCATGTACGTGGTTAAGCACGTGGAAACTTAAACTAGGAGGTAGACTCCTAACAGGATAAGGATAGTCCAGATTCTGTTACGTGATCATGATCAGAGTCCTAGTTTAATTTCTATTAGGAAAGAAAATAATCCCCGTATTATCTCAATTTCTGTTCTGTAATTATGAGAATATGTTTGAAACCTGTAGAAGAAAGGTTAGATTTGGCTAGATTTTCTATTGCTGACCGTTGACTTTTTAGAAGTCTGTGAATACTTTGTTTTGAGGTGATTCCTTTCTTTAATGAAAGAAGAAGCATTTTGAATTACAGTCAATTTTGGTTACTTTTGTTATCTGTGTGAGGGTCTCCCCAGTCTCAGCAACCTCCTTCTTTATACAATAGATAAGTGTTTTAGTCTCGCTTTTATTTCTAGTTTAAGTAGATTTCTGAAGCTTATGTTCATATTTGTTTATATTTACAATCGCAGTCAAACTTACTCTAATCAACTCTTCCAAAATATCATTATGAAGAATAAGGTACAACTGTGATAGTGTAGGTTTAGTTGCATTTACTTTCGTTAGTTATCACAGTTAAGACTTACTCTAATAAAATTTTCCAAAATATCATTATGATGGATAAGGCATAACTGTGGTATTGTAGGTTTTAGTTGTTAAGTTTAAACCAAGTAGCATAGCCAATCTTAATCTTACAAAGCTCTTCCAAAATATCATAACAATGAGTAAGAAGTAACTGTGGTGTCTTGGACTTTAGTTGTATTTTCTTTCAGTCTTGTGTTTATGTTCAATTGCTTTGAATGATACAGCCATACTCGTTCTCACAAACTCTTCCAAAACATCATTCATATTGAACGGGATGAACTGTAGAATTCCTTAGGTTAGTTGCATGATAACTTAGTTATAGCACTCCGGAGGTAGAATGCATGTGGTTCAGTTCTGTCATTTCATTTTCAGTTTGATAATGGCTTTTAATTTAACATTGTTCACTGTAGACTAGTAGTACCCTAGTTTAGTCTTAACTTAGCTCACTGTGTTAACATTCCAATGTAGTTGCCATCCATTGCATTTCAAATTGTATTAGTTGTTAAATTTAAACACCACGGTCTTCATTATTTACAAAACTTCTTTTGTTCCAAACTCATACTAACACATAATTATCTGGACAGAAGGTAGTATCAGTCTAAGGCCCGGAGTATTTTTGCAACCTTTTTACCATTTCACAAACAAGCCTTTTCTCAAAGACCATTCTAAAAAGAAATCTATAACTTTTGTGTGAGGCCTAGTGGTGCTAGATTGAGTTGCAGAACAAAGTTAGAAGCTAGTTTAGAATAGAAATATTATGGTGCTACAAATTTTCTTTTCCAAATATATTCCAATAGACCTTTACTCATGGATGAGATGTTGTAACATTGTAAGTTGATTGTTTGATTGTTTAATTAGGAGAACTTCATTTACACTTAATTGCCCATTTCTCAAGCTCTTCCAAAACATCTTTAATGAATGAATTGGACAAGTTAAGCTCATGTTGTGATTTATTTTCTTGAAGTCATTATCAAGATTTGTATTTTTCTAGTCATAGTTTAGGCTTTGTTTTGTTTCAGTATTTGCATTTGTCATTTGTCATCCATAATTTAGGTTTCACTCTGTTTTTAACCAGTAGCTTCTTTCCACCAGCATTTAGTTCTTTCCCTTGTGAACATAAAACCATAAAAACCCAAAAACATCATAAAACACCACACAACGAAGTGAGAAATAATTACCTAGGCACATATAGTGCACCACACTTCAGCAGTTTACCAACCCTGGTTGACAATTAATGAACTCAATTTAGGAGACTAGGTTGAGCACAAAAATTTTGGCGCCGTTGCCGGGGAAGTGTAACTAGGTAGCCTTGTTTCTTAACTCCAAAAAAAAAAAAATTTATATGTGTAGAGAGAGAGATTTCCATGTAGATCATATAGTTAGCATGCTTTGATCCTGAACATCACTGCATATCTAGACCAAGAGCCAGTACACCTCCAACTCAGACCCATAATCCATCCTTTACTGATCCTAGACTCACAGAGGACTTAAGATCAGATATTCCATTAGAAAGACCTCCCATTTCATCCACTGAACCTGCCTTAGAAGAGGATTCAAGGACCTCTATTAGAGACATAAACTTTTCCACTTCCTCAGAAGAATCAACTATGGCAGAAGAAGGGGGAGGAGGAGTCTTTAATGGTGAACACACATTATTTGGAGGAGGTAGAGGTAGAGGTAGAGGAGAAGGAGGTAGAGGTGTAGAAGGTGAAGGAGGTAGAGGAAGAGGTAGAAGAGAGATGGGAAGCTCTTTTGGGTTTCCTA
Organism: Pinus albicaulis; assembly: GCA_034641835.2. NCBI lineage: Eukaryota > Viridiplantae > Streptophyta > Pinopsida > Pinales > Pinaceae > Pinus > Pinus albicaulis. The sequence goes on along the minus strand of CM076571.1, from coordinate 449,169,462 downwards.
TAGTAGATGAAGAAACTAATACAACCATGAAAAACATTTCACCCTCTGTCCTTCCAAACTTCTATGGACTTAAAACTGAAGATCCTGAAACCTTCCTATTTGAATTTGAAGTCCTATGTAGAACTTATGACTATTTACAAGATGCTCAAAAACTTAGACTATTTCCTTCAACATTGAAAGGAGCAACATTGAAGTGGTTTATGAGTTTGATCAATAGTTCTATTAGGACATGGGAAGACATGAAACAAGCATTTCTAGAGAGGTATTTGGATTATTGTATGCCAGTCAATCATAAGGAGGAAGTGTTTAAGATGTTACAAAAAGAAGATGAAAACTTGGAAGATTTGTTGGAGAGATTTCATTACAACATCAAAAGAGCAAAAATGGAAAATTTAGATCAAGACACCTTAAAATCTCTCTTGTTGAAAACAATTAGGGATGAATGGTTGGATATCCTTAACATGATGGGAAAAGGGGATATATCTCAGCTCACATTACCTGAGATAGATGAGTTATGTATCAACCTTTCAAGAGGGAAATCTAAAACTATAAAAGGCCCAAGAGACCCTGCTCTTGCAAGGGTAAGTAAGTCTGCTTCTGGGACAATAAGTAGGGTAGAGATAGGGCATATGCTTGATGAATTCAAATCTGATATCTTTAGGAGTCTTAGGAATAAATAGATATCCTTAAGTTACAAAACAAGCAAAGCTGAATCTGTTAGCAATCTTTGTCCTGTAGGGAGTAAAACATGCCTCAAGAGAGGTCTCTTGATGAAAAACAGAACTGCTATTATTTGTTCATGTTGAGACCAAGAGTTGTCCACTTCTCCTGGCATTACCATTTCCTTAGAAAAAAAATCAGTTGCCTGCCCAACCCATACCAAACCCCAACAATAAAAATCCTCAGAACACATACATGATAGAAGGCCAACAGTTTCCAACCTATTTGATTACTCCTCTAGACCTTAGTGATGTTCAACTTAGGTCTGGAAGAATACTTGAAAAGAGGAAACCTTCTGTGATCATACAAGAACAAGACAACTCTGAGGAAGATTCTCTATGGGCAAATAAAAGTCTTGAAGAAGACACATCTTTTCAGGACCCAAACATTGAAATATCAAAACAAAAAGAACCAATAATTTCAACTCCTATATTTGAGTAGCCATCAACATCCACTTCTACACCTCCCTTTCTAGAAAGATTACAAATTGATAGGGGTGTAGAAAAAAAAATTATGGTGCCTAATTATGATTTCCTAGATGAGCTGAGAAATGTTTGTATTAAGATCCCATTATTGCAAGCTATCAAGGAAATTCCAATTTTAGCAAAGACAATAAAGGAGTTGAGCATGAAGAAAACAAGAAAAATAATAAGAGAGACAAAGAAAATTCAACTGGCAGGAAAAATAGTAGATATCATGATGGGTAAGATTGCTATTCCAAAGTATCTAGACCCAGGAAATCCAGTTGTTAAAATTCACATCAATGGAATTGAGATCCAAAACACACTTATTGATTTAGGAGCAGCAATCAATATCATGAGTAGACAAATCATGGATAAAATGAAACTTCCTAATCTTATTTTTACACCCACATTATTACAATTAGCAGACAGATCTGTGATCAAACCTGATGGGGTAATAGAAGACATTCCAGTGTCCCTAGATTCTTGGGAGTATCTTGTGGATTTTATGATCCTAACTCCTAAGAATAATCTAGGAGGGCATCCTGTTATATTAGGAAGACCTTGGTTAGCTACAGCTGATGCTTTCATTAGTTGTAGATCCGGTGATATGTACATCTCTGATGGTAGTTCAACCAAGAAATTTACCTTCTATCCTCCAGCAAAAACAATTACAGAATTAGATGATACTCAATGGATAGAGGATGAAGAAGACTTACAACCTCTCTTCACAATTTTAGAAATTAGTGAAGATAGCCAGATTTTGAATACCTTAGAAAACTTTGAATCCTCTTCAGAATACAAACATGAACAATTTCAAGAAGAATCCAACATTGAGTTTTTATCATCAAGACAGATGTCTCTCTATTCCATGGATAAATTTGGCAGGTCTACAACTGAGATATTTCCAGGCAAAACTTTAAACATAAACAAGAACCTAGAGAAATCTCAACAAGAAGAGCTAGTCAAGATATTACAGAGACATTCTTCTGCATATGCATGGGAGTACACTGATATGAAAGGGATAAGCCCTAAGACTTGCACTCATCACATCTACATAGAAGAAAATTGTAAACCAATCAGACAACCTCAGAGACGGATGAATCCAAATCTTAGGGAGATTGTTAAAGAAGAATTGCAGAAATTGTTAAATGTCAACTTTATCTATCCCATTTCAGATAGTCAGTGGGTTTCTCCTTTGGTAATTTTGCCAAAGAAAAATGGTAAATGGAGGGTATGTATTGACTACCGAGAATTAAACAAAGCTACTCTTAAAGACCATTTTCCCTTACCTTTCATAGATCAAGTGTTAGATACATTAGCTAGCAAAAAGTACTTCTCATTCTTAGATGGGTTTAGTGGTTACAATCAAATCCAAGTAGCACTTGAAGATCAAGACAAAACCACATTTACCTGTCCTTGGGGTACCTATGCTTACCGAGTATTGCCATTTGGATTATGCAATGCACATGCAACATTCCAAAGGGCAGTATTAGGAATTTTTTCAGATCTAATACATGATTGTGTAGAGGTATATATGGATGATTTCACAGTTTATGGAAACACATTTGAAGAAGCCTTAGCAAACTTGGAAAAATTCTTAAAGAGATGTAAAGAAGCAAATCTTTCACTAAGTCATGAGAAGTGTTTTATGATGTTTACTGAAGGAATTGTTTTAGGACATCACATTTCAGGGGATGGGATTAGAGTTGATGAGTCAAAATTTGAATTCATCTCTAACTTATCTATTCCAAGTTGTCAAAAAGATGTTAGGAGTTTTCTAGGATTTACAGGATATTATCGAAGATTTATAGAAAAATTCACCAAGATAGCATCTCCACTCTTCAAATTACTTACCAAAGACTGTGAATTCAAATGGAATTCTGATTGCCAGTTAGCCTTTGAGACCCTAAAAACAAAAATTTCTGAAGCACCTATTTTAAGGGGACCTAACTAGAAGTTACCTTTTCATATTTCAACAGATGCCTCAGATACAGCTCTAGGAGCAGTATTGGGACAAAAAGACCTGATTCCTTATGCCATCTACTATACCAGTAAAAATTTGACTCCTTCAGAGTTAAACTATACTATAACTGAAAAAGAGTTTTTAGTTGTTGTTCATGCCATAAAAAAATTCAGACACTATATAACAGGCTATGAAACTTTTGTTCACACAGATCATTCTGCAATTAGATATCTAATGAATAAATCAATTACTAATGGCAGAGTCATAAGATGGTTATTGATTTTACAAGAATTCAACATTACCATTCTAGATAGGCCAGGAAAACAAAACACAGTAGCTGATTTCCTATCTAGACTCCAAAACATCAAATATAACACTACTGTTGAAGATCAATTCCCTAATGAATATCTTTTTGCAATTTCTACTCAAACTCCTTGGTTTGCTGACATTGCTAATTATTTAGTTTTAGGGAAGTTTCCTTAAATAATGAATGCAAGATACAAAAGAAAAATCATTTATGATAGTGCAAAATATTCATGGGTTGCTAATGAGTTGTACAAGACAGGTCCATATTTTATCATTAGGAGATGTGTTTGGGAAGATGAGATGCCTGAGATTCTTAAAGCATGTCATGATGAACCTTGTGGCAGACACTTTGCTGATAAAAGGATAGCTTATAAGGTCCTTCATTTAAGATACTATTGGCCATCCCTTTTTAAATATGCTAAAGAGTATGTCAAAATGTGTGACAGTTGCCAAAGGGTAGGGAAACCTTCTCCTTCAGGTGAGATGCCATTGCTGCCTCAAGTACATATTGAACCTTTTGAAAAATGGGCTTTGGATTTTGTAGGACCTATTAGTCCTCCATCAAGACAAAAGAAATATATATTAGTTTGCACTGATTGTGTTACCAAATGGATAGAGGCCAAGCCATTACTTTCTGCTACTGAAGCATCTGTAGTTAATTTTCTTTTTGAGGATATTTTTACTTGTTTTGGTGTCCTAAGGGAAATTGTTACAGATCAAGGAGCTCAATTCACATCAAGGCTAATGGAAAAAATGATGGAGAGGTACAAAATCAGGCACATAAAATCTACTCCCTATCATCCACAAGCAAATGGTCAAGTGGAATCTACTAATAAGGTCATTGAAGGGATCCTAACAAAGACTGTTCATTTACATAGAAGAGATTGGGCAGATAGGCTTTCTGAAGCCTTGTGGACCTATATAACTACATGGATAAGCACAACAGGCCATACTCCTTATGAACTTGTTTATGGAAAACAAGTTTTTTTTCTCATAGAATTCCATATTCAAACTTTCAAAATGGAAGTTTAGCTAGAACTTGATCTAACAGAGGCACAAAAGCATAGATTGGAGCAGATTAATGAATTGGATGAGATTGGACAAGATGCAGTTCAGAAAACAAGTATAGTCTAGCAACAAAGGACTAGATGGCATGATAAGTATATCAAGGAAAATAAATTCAAAGAAGGTGACTGGGCTGTCTTGTTTGATTCAAAATTCAATGATTTTCAAGGTAAATTCCAAACACATTGGCTTGGACCATATGAAATTGTGAATTTTTTTGACAATGGAGCAATAAAAATCAGGACAATAGATGAAGAAGAGGTCCCTTTTCTTGTGAATGGTCATAGATTGAAGTTGTATCACAAACCACTCTCAAGAGAAGAATTTGTCAAGAGATTCCAGGAAAATAGGGATGTGAAGTTAATGAAGAAGAAATTTTCTTCTTCATCAACTTAATTGAATTTTCTGAAGTCAGATATTGTAAATAATAATAATAATAATAATAATAATAATAATAATAATACAAAAAAATAAAGTATAAACATGAAAACTAATCACTGATTAGCATGTTTATACAGAAAAGGTAGAGTGAAAATCAGAATCTTTCTGACACTTTAGTTTTTCAAATTTTTTCTTTCTGCAAGCAGTTATTACAAAATCATAAGTGCAGATCCATCTCACTTATGATCCATTTCACTCCATTTCATTTCACTCATCCATACTCCATTCAATCCATTCACTTCATACTTCATTCATTTCATTCCATGATCCACCTCATTTCCATCTCATATTTTTAAACTTGATATTTTTCTGCAATTGAATAATACACATCATGAATTGCAGGCTACTTTTCATACTTCACTCCACTTCATAGTTGTGATCCATTTCACTCCATTATTCACTTAATTCATATTCCATTACACCATATTTCACTATCCATCTTCACTCATTCCATACAACATTTCATTCATGTTTCAAACCAATCCATTTCATGTTCCAAGGTTTCAACAGGTACATTCTGCAGTCAGTCAGACATTCTATAGCTAATCAGACATTCTGCAGCTAGACAGAAATTCTGCAGCCAGAGATCCTGAAGGAACTATCCAGTAATCACTTGATATGCAGAAAATTGATCCTACATATCCATGACAACAAGCAAAATCAAAGGAGCTATGAGGACTGAGATCAATGATTTTCATAGGAAGACAAAGCATATGAAAATCACAAAAATCAGAGGAAAGGCAAAGGTAAAAGTTATGAAATTATTATAATGACAAATCATGAAAATTTTAGTATAGTTAAGTCATGTATGATTCAAAAAGTTAATTTTGTTAGTCATGTTGATCATGCATATCACCCATATCATAAAAAACTTTGGACAAAAACCTTTCTATCTTTCCATATCCGATCATCATTTAAAACTTAACGGTTAAGTACTGAAGTGATTGAATCAGTCACGTCACTAGGCCAAAGCATTTAATGATGATTTTCAATTTCTTAAGAAATATCTCCACAATATTTTCTTCCGTGATATCTTTCAACTCATATGATTCACCTCACCGCATTATACTTGTTTCATAACCACTCCATATCATTCTTTTCCGTAGCTAATTCTTAGCCATTCTGGTTTGTAAAACAAATGAAACATCTGTGGGGCAAAAACAAGTCTTTAATAGCCATTTTCACAGTGGATAGAAGGGCAGTAAATTGAAGGTTGGAACGAGAAGCTATGGGTCTCATAGTGAGAACCGAATCGGTTGGAACCAAGTACTGGAGGGTTATCCACAAATCAGAGAAATGCTACAGCGGGCTGGGTGGTTGCAATTTTTGGAAAAATTCAGTGGTTTTCACAAAGAGGTGACTAAAAAATTTGCACGGTCCTTCAATGGAGCTGAAGTCGAAATAGGAGATATTAAATTCACTATTACAGACGTTTTCATTGCAGAAGCAACGGAATTACCCAGACCAGGAGAACGCTGGTTCAAAAATAGGGAATTTCAGAATGAGGCATGGAAGCAAATACTCAAATCACCATGTATGGATGTTTCCATTTTTAAAAAGGGTATTCCTAGCTCAGTACTGAAAAAAAAATGGAGGAATATGTTGCTCATTTTGCAAAAAATTATCACTTGTGAAGGAAGATTCGGTACCCTCTATGTTTATCATATTCGGTTAATGATGCATTTCATAGAAGAAGAAATCAATTTTCCCTTTTCTTACTTCATAGTTTAAAGAGAATGACCTCAAATGTTCAAAAGAGAGTTCAATTTCTGGAAACAACTTTGTACCATCATGGTTTAGTCAAAATCTTAATTGAACATCATTTGAGAAAAATTGGAGATAATTGGGATGATTTCTTAGTGAAGAATCACTTTGAAGAACCCAAGGAATCTCCACCTGAAGGCAAACCTACAAAAAGAAGCAGGAGATGGAAAAATTCCAAAACTGAAACTGAAACTGGTAAAACAATACAAGAGGACAGTGAAGAGATGATTTCTGAGAAATTGGCTAAAATTAAGAAGAAACTTAAGAAGGAGAGGATAATAATAAAATATGCCAAAGATAGAGGAGAAGGGCCATCTCAACCAAGAAGGAGCCATAGGCTTAGAGGTATACTAAACAAAATAGAGGTTAGACAAACTGGAATCATAAACATTGAGGATGAAGAAAAACCTACTGCTAGAACACCTGAGTATCAGTATGAGGAGGATTTTGATGAAGGAGCCCTTGAAATAGACCCAGCACAACAAGAAATTTACAATTATGTTGAGACACTAGAGAAGAGAGCTTCAGAAAGTAGAGACAGAACTCCTAGTCCACAAAAATCTGCTATTGATATGCTAAGAAGAGATAAATATGAGTTAGAGAGCAGGTTAATCTGAAAAGTGATATGAATTCAACTCTGTCTCTACAAATGCAAAAGTTGTACAAGGCCAGTGAAAAATTGAAGAAGAAAAACAAAAAGTTAAGTAGGGCACTTAAAAAATTGAGATTTAAGTTAGTCATAAGGAAGCCTAGAATGCCATTGACTGTTAGGAAAAGCAGAAGAAGAGGGTTGGATGTCCTAGAAGAGGTCTCAGAGTACATGGAATAGTTGCATTAGGACATGCAAGAACCTAGCAGTGGGGGTTTGTTGAGCTCCAAAGATGTTCTTTGCTTCCACCACATTCCACTTCATTTCCTTTGTCCCTTATTAATTACAGGCTTAAATTATCAATAGGATTAATTAAAATTGCTTTAAGAATGTATATAATGGCTAACTTGCTATATTTTGATGATTTTGTTGTTGTAGTACTTTTTGACTAGACCTAGCTACATAATGCATACATTCTGTAGCTAGTTGCCGATTCCGCAGCTTTCTTCATGTCTACGCAGGTTCCAAGTGTCACCTCGAGGAAAAATTCATATGGGCGTATTCCACATCATTCCCCCATCATCTCTTGCTCTCCACGAAGTCTGAACAAAATTCTACAGGTGGTTATGCACGTGGGAAACCAAAACTAGGAGATAGACTTCTAATAGGACAAGGACTGTACAGATGTCCTTAATCATAGTATGAAACCACCACCAGAGTTCTAGTTTGACTTTAATTTGGAAAGACATTTATTCCTATGTTATCTCAAAGACATTTACGTAATTTTGTTATAAGTATGGCTTGAGAGACCGAGAAACAACTGGTTAGATTTCATTTTGATTGCTAGATTTCAGAAGTCCGTAACACTCTGTTTTGAAGTATTTTCTCGTTTAATGAAAGAAGCATCAATTTATTGCAAGAGATGAGTCAATATTGATTAGATTTGCATGCTAATACAGTGGTAGAGGGCCCCTGCTACCTGATAAGCCTTTGTTCATAGGATTTAGATAAGTAACTGCATTCCTAGTTTAAGCAATTTTCTGAACTTTGTGTTTTATATTCACTTGAATTGGATGCTACAGTTTAGTCTTGTTCTTACAAGTTATTCCAAAATACTACTAATATTGAATGAGGTATAACTGTATTGTTTTAGGAGTTAGTGTAATTTATTTTAACCTTATGTTTTTGTGCTCAAATTACATCAGTTGTACAACTAGTCTTGTTCTTATTAATCTCTTCCAAAATATCACTAACTTTGGATGAGATATAGCTGTGGTGTTTCAGAGCTTACTGTGTTTTGTTGAACTATAGGTTTTATGTTAATTTGCATTGAATGATACAGCCAGACTTGTTTTTACAAAATCTTCCAAAACATCACTCATATTGAATGAGAGAGGGCTATAACATTTCATAGAATTAGTGCATTTTAGTTTAGTTGAAATACTCTGGAGGTAGATGTCATTTTAGTTTAATTCTATCACTATATTTCAAGTTTGATAATGGCACTTTGGTTCAACTCTGTTCACTGTACTTTAAGTTATATTAGTGGCATTCTAGGTTAGTTCCAGTTCATTGTATTTCAAGTTAGGTTAATGGCATTTTAGTTTAGTTTTGGTCACTGTGTTTCAAGTTTGATCAATTGCATTCTAGTTCAGTGTTATCCATTGTTCTTTAAGTTGTATTAAAGGTCAAAATTATACTTCACGGCCTTCATTGTTTACAAACTACTCTTGTTCTAACTTTCTATTAATGCATCATCATATGGACATGAATTGGTGATATCAGTTTAAGGCCTTGATTGTTCTGCAATCTTTTGCAATTTCACAAATAAGCCTTTTTCCCAAAAACTATTCTAGAAAATTTCTAACTTTCGAATAAGGCTTAGTAGTGAAAATTTGAGCTACAGAATGGATTAATCTTAGCATTACAAGTTAATTCAGAGTAGAAATCTTATTGTGCTACAAGTAATATTTTCCAATTGTGTTTTAATAAACTTCTAGCCATGGATGAGATTCTTTGTAATATTGTAAGATGATTGTTTTACTTAGGAGAACCTCATTTGCACTAAACTTGTCCTTTTCTCAAGCTATTCCAACATATTTCTAATGAATGAATTGGATAAGTTCATGTTATTGAGTTCATGTTGTGATTTATGAGCCATTATCATGCTTTTCATTTTTTGTTCTGCCATACATAGATTAGAATAGGTCTTGCTCTGTTTTAGTGTGACCAACAACTGCTCTTTTCCATCAATTAGTTCTTTTCCTTTTTAACATAAAACCATAAAACCAAAAAAATCAGAAAAACACTAAACACACCGTAGTGGAAAACAGATACCTAGGCACATATAGTGCACCACACTTCAGCAGTTTACTAGCCCTGGTTGACAATTAATAAAATCAATTTAGGAACACTAAGTTGAGCACTACAAGCGTCTAATATTGTATCAGTTAGGAAGAAAATAGGACAGATAAGGCTTTGAATTGATTTTAGAAACTTAAACAAAGCCTCATTGAAGGACAATTATCCCCTACCCAAAATGGATCATATCTTACAAATGGTAGTTGGTTCTAGAAGAATTTCTTTGCTAGATGGCTTCTCAGGTTACAATCAAATATTGGTATATCCTGATGATCAACTTAAAACAACCTTTACTACACCTTGGGGTACTTTCATGTATTTGAAAATTCCCTTTGGTTTAATTAATGCTGGTGCCACATTTCAGAGAGCCATGGATATTGCATTTTAAGAAGAAATAGGTTACATTATAGTGATTTACTTAGATTATATCACCGTCTATTCAAAAACAGATAAGAAACACTTAATACACTTGAGAAAATTCTTTGAAAAATGCAAAAAATTTGGACTGTCCTTAAATCAAAGAAAACATTGTTTGGTCTCCAAGAAGGTAAAATTCTTGGACATATCATATCAGAAGAGGGAATAAGGATAGACCCAAAGAGGATTGATGGCATATTGAAAATCAACCGTCCTAGATGTTAGACTCCGATACCAATAGGTGTCATTTTTCATGATTGACTTGTTGAACTATGCAATATGTTCAAACCTTTTTCTTGTTGCAAAGGTGTTCCATATTAAAAAAAATCAAAAAATCAAAAAATCAAAAAATTTAAAAAATGTAAAGAGGTTATACCCTAAAAGAAAAATCAAAGGGTAAAAAAATAAAATTGGCCAAAAAAGTGAAAGAAAATTAACCCCATCAAAAGAAAGGCAAAGGAAAGTGTGCAAATCTAAATGCCACTACTTTTTTCTCTGATGTAATAAACAAATTTGTGTGTAGTTTGTCAAACTTCTGCCATAATTTATGAAGAGTCAAATTGTTTAAACTTGACTCATTCATTTTTCAATTTCATGCTGTAGAATAGAGAATAAATATCTGGCCAAACAGTTTAATCTTGGCAGATAATTAGATAGGTAGAGTTAATAAAAGGTGCTCAATAGTTTAATCTGAGCCCTTGGATGTAATAAGTGTAGACTTAGATAGGTTTGCCATCTAAAAGAAAAAGAAGATTGATAAGGGTTTGCCAGTCTAAGTGAACCCTAATAAAGAAGAGAAAATGGTAGAGTAAGTAGGTAGGGTAGGTAGATATTGTTGCATAATTACATGTGATGAATGATGGTTCCAAATGTGTTCAATTTTAATTTCATCACAAGTGCAAAGACAGATACTACATTGGAAAAAGTTCACAGCAAAGCAAAGTCAAGATTATTAACTTCCCCTTCATTTTCCCTTAAAGATTTCACTAATTTCCCCTAAAGTGCTAAGACATTTGAATATTGGAGGGGCTCAAGGCATTTTTTTGAATTTTGGAGGGACCAGACCCTCAGCCCCATAATTGAAAAAACCTAAGTACTTGAAATCATCCATTATCACATTCATTCACCTCTCAAAAATCTTTTTCTAAGTAAAATCCCATTTTACTTAGGAAAATCCTTCAATATTTCACGAAAAGCCCTCAAAATCACTTTTATTCTAAGTCTAAGTGATGAAAGTATAATAATTCCATTTACTTTTGAATCTTCACTTTCTTGGTTGTATTTAAGTATTTTGAGTTTACATTGTTCCCTTATCATATTAACTCTAATTTATATATTAAATTCTTATTGAAATAACCTTGTCCTATGTATATAGCCCCTTTTTTATATAATATTCCCAAAATCCTTGTATTATAATTTTTAGCCAAAAGTATTTAATTCCCACTTATTTCAAATAAAAAACCCACTTTATATTCCCTTTTGGCTAAAAAATATCTTTAATTCTATTCTCACCCCCTATGGTAAATAAATCGCATTGATTTAATTACTATATAATAAAAAATATATATGGAAAAACTTTTAAACATGTTTTACATGTTTAAAACAAAAACAAACCCGAAGTTTAGTTTAAAATAAAACTTCAAACAAATAACTCATCCCCTTTGTATTTTCAATTTGCCCGATGCTTAACTTGAGTTAGTAACCCATACCCTAACTTTGACTCTGGTTTAAAAACCATTCCCGATCACTTTCCCGCTACATAAAGGACTTAATTAATCCTCACGATTAATTAAAAACCTGCCCCACCAATCAAAATTATCCCTAAATGATTAATTCGTAATAAAACGTGTCGGGCCCGCGCCATTAAAACCCTATCAACTCCTTGTCCCGTCCACCGTTCGATTGGCCGCTCCAAGATCAACGGTTGTCGTTAATTCCACTGGCCATCCCCGATCCGAGCATTAACACGCGAAATGCCAATGGTTTTCAAATAGTACCTTGGCCACATGTCGTGTGTTCTATGGATTCGCTACCTCTCCGCCCAAAACCGCCTTCCCTCATAAGTGGTGCGGAATAAACCATTTACCACCTTTTCCTGTGACTCATCTGTCGTACAGGATGACGTCATTTATTAAAATAATAAAAAATTCACCCCCCATTTGACTTTGCCAATAAAACAAAAATTCACGTCTTTTTCATTATTTTGTATGCAGAAAACGAATACACCCTCCATGCAGAAATTTTTAATTTCAAATTTTTGAAGTCCGCCAACCTTTATCCTGTCGAAGAAAATTGCAATCAAGCCTCTCAGAAGATTATCCGCCTTAACCAATACCTGCTATCTCCAAAAGAAAAAACAGGTATTTACCCTAAATTCGCACTGAACTCTGTAAGAAACTCAGCTTTCCTTTTCCTTTCACTGAAACAGAGTTAAAATTAATTGCTATTTCATTCCTTAATCCCGAGAACTGTAATTGAATTCCCAATCTGCAATTGTACCTATTTCTCCCATCGAAACCTGTAATTTTGCTCAATTTTTCACCATAAGCCGAATTTCCATTTTTGAATCCACAAGACCCAAGAATGGAAGTTCCTATGGCTTTAAATGTCACCCCATTGAACGCCCCTCATAGAGACTTGGATTATTTATCATTAGTTGACAGATATTTCCAGACTAAAGACCTGGCTTTTATTGATAATCCTCTTCGAATTTTTTGTCGCTACAGAGACAATTATTTGAATGTCTTGGGTATGATTGGGTTATGGGAATCTAATATTTCCATGTACCTCTTTCCCTCTGTCCATATTTTCCCTGAAATAATCCATCTTTTCCATGCAAATTATGATCCTAACCAAAGAGCAGTCTTATCCACAAATCAAGATGTCCTTTTCCCAATTACTGCTCAGTCTATCAATGAGATGCTACATTTTCAACCTGATCAGGCCCTCACTCCCCTGTCCATGGGAGATTTACTTGAGAAATCCACCAAACTATCCCATGAAGAATTAAGCCACATCTGCCAGACCTTTATGTTGCCTGATCATCAGCCTAAAGGCCCTCCCCCTTATGGGTATGATTTTTTCACTGAGGAGGGTAGACTTGTTTTGGAAATGATATCCTTTATAATGGGCTTTAATACCAGTGAATATGTTGATCATTTAACTCTAGTATTATTGTCTATTTTCACCCCTGGACAGCCTCCTGCTGTCAGGTATGACTTTGCATCATACATTGCAGACAAAATCCATGATCAATTCATGAGATTAGAAAATGAGAAAGTGTTCAAGTATTCATGTGTCATCTACCACCTCATGCTCTATTATCAGTCGTAAAATTTCCATTTCTATATCAAGAAGCTTGATGCCCAAGGGAATCCTAGGTATGTTTTCTTTTGGTCAGCCATCACTCATAGTTCTCGAGATTCTCCCTATACCTATAATGATTTCATTGATATTTTTATACACCCTGCAACTACTTTGTTGATAGGAGTTTCTCCTCCAAGACTCAGCAATGAAATCAAGAAAACTTTACAGCTCTCAAAACAATACAAAGTTGGTGATTGGTATTTATACCAAAATCACACAGAAGTCAGAATCTATGGATGTTAATTATGTCCATTCAAATTTCCAAAATATGTCCCCATGAGAATATTTGCTTTAGAATATTTCAAGTAGATGAACAATTCTGATATAATTCATTTTTGCAATGCAAAGAAGAAGGCTCAACTTTGGATCAAAATTCAATTAGGTCCCTTTATCTATAACTCTAGGGATGCAGGGGAAGAAGCTGAAAAGATATTAGAAGATCGTCTCAGATTACAAAAGAGTTTCTTTTGGGTGCCTTATGACTCATTCAACTTCATTTGTGATAAAAGAATGAAGAATAAATCAGCACCATACATACATCAAAGAATCCCAGAGATTGAAAAATATGCTAATACAGATGAATGGATAGAAGGAACATTGATAGAGCGGGATATTGAGCAGGTCAATGTAGACAATGTTATGAAAGATCTTGAAAATATGCTTGACCTAGAATCTTTTGCACAGGTACCAATATCAAAGTTTGGTCCTTCCTCAGCTGGGATTATTCAGCAGGAGTTACAAGAAAACATTGCAGTATCATCTAAGGGAAAAAAGAGAGAAGTTGATACACAAGTTAAAGAAACCTTCACTATGACTAAACAACCTCAAACTTCCAAGGGACAGGATCAAGTACAGGTTTCTTCCGTTCAAACCAATCCAGTATAAATTTCAATTTTGTAGACTCCATTAAATGTGGAAAAGGGAAAAAAGAGAGAAGTTGAAGCTGCCACCCCTCTCACTGGATCTTCACAACAGCCTCAGGCCAAGAGACAGAAATTGAATACTCCTCCAGAAATAGAATCTATTGATGAAATCGTTGATAGTCAAGGACCAGAACAATTGGGCAATCAACAAACAGGAACAGTCAGTGAAGCATCCACTTCCTCACAAAGGAAAGAGCTACGGAAGCAACAGAGTGTTGAAATATCTTCTTTCAAAACACCAGTTAAAGATACAGGAGATATAAAGAAGACATTTATCAATATCAAGACCAGGAATGATCCACTGAGAATTCAAGTATATAACCAATATCTGAAAATGTCTCCAAAGAATCAAGAAAGATTGATGTCATCTTTTGACATCCAACAGGGCAAAATGATAATGAGCCATTTCAAACCCAAGGTGCAACAACCCCAAATAGCTGCTGATTATATTAGGACAAACTTTGAAATCCTAGCAAAGGATATCCATCCTTTAGATCAGATTGAGTTACATAAGTAGACTGGTGAAATGATCTATTATACTTTAACTGATAAGGCAATGGTAGCTCACAGGTTACAGGATTCTTTGGAGAACACCAATACACAGTTACAGCTTGAAAATGCTTCTTCTCAAGCCAAAGACAATAGGATAACAACATTGGAAGAAATAATAATTGTTTTGGGACACAATCCAAATGATGTCAAAGGTATAGAAACTCTAATCAAGAAAAAAGATGATGACATTGCTGCTTTGAGAAAGCAGTTGAAATTGCCAGCCTCCAGAGATCCTCAAACTGAAGAAGTAATAAAGAATAATTCTGAAGAAAAAATTATGGAGTTGCTCTTAAAAATGAATGAGTGACTGACTGAAATAGAAAATAGCTTGAACAAGCTTTAAAAGACAAGCAGTCTAGTGTTACAGTATCTACAACAGAGGTTATCACAGGTACAACAAGTCAACCAACAGGTCAATCAACAGATCCATCACAAGTAAATACTTCAAATTTGAGTACAGAAGAACTAATAAAATCAATGAATGACTTCAAACTTCAAGTAACATAACTTCACCACACAAAGTTACAGCTTATTAGTTTGGAACAAAAATATGATCTTTCAAAAATGACTGTTGCTGACAAAACAAGGGAAGTCAAAAAGTTGGAAAAATTAGTTAAAGCTTTGGAAAGGGATCTCACATTGGAGAAACCTTTAAGAGAAATAAATGAAATTCTTTGGGATGATATTATTCAGTCAATAAAATATATCTGGTCCTCAATCCAGATAATATACGAGCAGACTGATTTGGTCAAAGTAGCTCTAGATGAAGTTGATAATACACGAGCAGAATTAGGAAATAGGCCTGAGGAAGCCAATCAGCTCATACAATTCCTAAACACCCAAACCAAAAAGCAACTTGTAGATCAGGGTATTCAGGACAGGAATGCAACAATATTGGAGATAAAAAGAGTTTTTACTAAAAGAACTCTTATGCAAAATTTAGAACGAAGGTGTTTTGACATGCAAAGTGAAATCATTTCTTTCAGAGAAAGGTTTAATGTTTTATTGAATAAAGGGTTTCCCAGCCCTATGGTTTCAGAAGATAAAATAATGGACCTAGAAACTTATGTTAAGAAATTGGACATACATGCTCACAATCAAGCCAGTTCTTCAACCATTTCATTAGAAGCAACATTACCTACAAGAAGGAATCTTCATGACAGATTAGAGAATTTGTTTTATCTAGAACATGAAGTAAAGCATTTGTTTCCTAATCAGCCTAATTTCTTCAGATATATTGAGGCTGGTGAAACATTGAGGAAGCTTCAATGGACAAGAATAGCAGAAGATAAAAGGTGGGAAGATTTTTTGGAACTTTTGTAAAATTTATCCTTATATGAAATTTTTCCTATTTACTACAGTACAAAGGATAAAGGGACAAACAACGGTCAAAGAGTATCAGTTTAGTTAAAGTGTATCAGTAAGAACAAAGAGTATCAGTGAAGCAAGTCAGTTAGAATAAAATTATTGAAGAGGACAACGATGAGCTAAAATATAGGTCCTACCTCCAGCACATTCTCAAAAGGAGGAAACAACACAACATTAGTTGCTTTTTTGTCTTATCTATGAGACCATCTGTCTCTATTTTTATTGTAACTTATTTGTGATTCATCTTAGATTATATCTCATTTTGTTAAGAGATATTTTGTATGATTTTTTTTATAAATAAGCCCTCAATCGGATTATTGAGGGTGGATTCTTATACTTTGATGTAACATTGAATATTTTGGAATAAAGAGCTTTGGAGAAATTTTTCGTGGCAAAACTAGACAAGGAATTGAGGCAGAAGACTTTTCTCAGGATTCATGTGTCAAATGAAGGATCAATAAGTCATCTCTATCCCATGTTTTGAAGTTTTATATTTGTTTACAATATCATCCGTGTTTCATTATCTTAATATTTAACGAAAAGGATTAAATCAGAAAGTACTTAGGTGTAATCTGATTTCAGTCGTTATTATTCTAAATGTTTTCTTCTAAACTGGTTTAAACAACGAATTCTTAATTGCTCCTGTTTGTCTAGTTCATATATCTTTGGTTATTTAGTAAAGAATACTTAACTACTGTTTATTGATAATCAATCTATTTCTCTTCTCTTGAATGTGTTGAAAGATTCTTTATTGCCTTTCATCCATTTGAATTCCATTCCATTCACTTTAGATCTATAATTGTTTCTAGTTTGATTATCTTGCCCCGATAAACCATCTTTTGTTAAAAAACTTAAGCCAGTGCAGCCAATCCTTTGACTCCATTAGCCCAATGGATTGAAACTACTTGATCTTAATCTCAGCTAAAGAATTCCATCAACCTAAATTAAAAAAAAACCCTTGGACTTTACAACTAGCCTAATATCTTCTAAAAACAAAGCTAAATTTTATAGAGAGAGCCCTCTCTGGGTACAAATTGGCTAGATTTTGTACCTGAAGGTTGGTTTGTGGTTACCTCAGACCCCTTTCCTCTTCCAACAACTTCAAGGAAAATCTGAGTGATAACACTAGAAACATCAAGGAACTTCAATCTTTCATTGGAAAGATAAAATTATTGAGAAGGTTCATACCAAATCTAGCTGAAATCCTTAGAAACATAACAAATATGCTTAAAAAAGAAGAAGGATTCAAATGGACCTTAGAAGCAAAGAAATAATTTGAACTGGTAAAACAAGCACTCACCAAAACACCAGTTCTTATTAGTCCCGATTTTACAAAGGATTTCTTCATTTTTTCATTTGCATCAGAACACACAGTAGCTGTTGTCCTATTACAAAAGAACTTGAATGGACAAGAGAAGCCCATTGCATTTTTCAGCAAGGCATTGAGGGATGCACCTCTAAAGTATAACATAATGGAAAAACAAGCCTTTGCCTTGGTCAAAGCCTTAAAGGACTTCAAAGTTTATATTTGGCACTCTCACATTATAGTATTTGTGCCTCATTCAGTTGTGAAAGACATATTGACCCAAGATCCAGATGGAAAAAGAGGAAAGTGGATTGCTGTAATTTTAGAATATGACTTACAAATCAAGCCCAATAAACTCATAAAAGGTCAAGGTCTAGCAAAATTTATGGCTGAATCCAACTTTCAAGCTCTTGATATAAACATGTTTAATGCATTAGACGAATAGGAGGAGTTTCCCGCACCCATTATTGAAGATCATTTTTTGAATTCGTCTTGTTATGGTGACATTTTATATGTTTTGCGCAATCTTAATGTCCCTCCTGGTTTGTCTAAAAAAAGGAAAATTTCTTAAAGTTAAAAGTTGTAAATTATTGAATTTTGAATAAATTTTTATATTGGAAAAATGCTAGTGGATTATTGCCTAAATGTTTGCCTAAGAATGATGCAGATAAAATCAAGCATGAGTTTCATGAATGAGAATGTGGAGGCCACCTCTACTGGAAATCAAATGCTAACAAAATCCTTAGAACTGGTTACTACTGGCCCACCCTCTTTCAAGATGCCCATAAAATGATTATTTCCTGTCACAAATGCCAAATCTTTGAAGGAAAAAGAAAGTTGCTTCCCTTACCTCTGCAACCAATCACCGTTGAAGCTCCTTTTCAGCAGTTGGGTCTAGACTTCATTGGGGAAATCCATCCTCCCTCATCTGCCTAACATAGATGGATCCTCACAGCAACATATTATTTTACCAAGTGGATAGAAGCCATCCCATCTAGGAATGCCATAGACTCTGTCATCATTTCATTCCTTGAGAACTATATATTGTTCAGATTTGGCTATCCTAGAAAGATCATAACTGATAATGCTACTGCATTTGGGTCTAAAAATATGGTAGAATTCTATCATAAATATCAGATTATACTGGGCCATTCTACAACTTATTACCACCAAGGTAATGGGATCTCAGAGTCCTCAAATAAAAGTTTGGTGAACATAATAAAAAATTTGCTAGAAGACAACAAGAAATCATGGCACAATAAGCTAGTACATGCTTTATGGGCAGACAGATTGACAGTTAAAACGTCAATTGGGATGTCTCCTTACCAGCTAGTTTATGGAACTGATGTAATATTTCCAACCAGTTTAGGAGTGCCAGTCATGAAGCTGATCCAGGAAGTATAGTCTGAAGATGATGATGTGACAAGGAGAATAACCCATAATATACATCTACAACAAACCAGAGAGGAAGTATACATCAGAGCACAACAACTGCAAGAAAACATCAAGAAGTTGTTTGACAAAAGAACTAAGGAAAGTGATTTCAAAATTGGTGATAAATTTTGAAATGGGATTCAAGAAGAGAAGATAAGGGAAAACATGGAAAGTTTGATAACTTATGGCAAGGCCCTTATCTTATCCAATTTTCCATTGGAAATTATGCATTTTTTCTACAAGAATTGGATGGAGAGGAATACTTTGGAGGTCTTGTCAATGGCAGGGTTCTCAAACATTATTTATGTTAACTGATATTTTTTATTTTCAAAGTTTTTGTTCATTGTATATAACACATATTTTGAATTTGAAAAAAGAAAAATACAAAAAAACAACAAAAAAGGAAAAGAGGGCAAACATAAAAAAGAAAGGTACAGCCCCATACCAAAAAAGAGAAGAATTCTGAAAGTGTGGAAGCTTAACTGCCACTACTTGAGAGAACACTGCTATTTAGTCATACAGCCTAATCATGACTAATATAAATTTCAATATTCTGCTGATAGGTTAGTGAAGAAGATTTTCCAAACTATTCAATCTTGGCTTGTCAGTAGAATAGATTAGGATAGAAAAATAGTGGTTCAAACAAGCCTAAATCTTGAACCTGTTAGTTGGATGAAGAATTGGTTCTAATATGCTCAAAATATGAACCATGAAAAGAAGAAGAATACTCTAAAAAGATCAAAAGCAGAGCTAAAGAAATAATGAAGGATGTATTTTATTTTTCAGCTCTTAAGCCTTCACAGTTTTGTTTTAAATTTATGCAAATAAAGTCTATGTGCAGCTAGTACATACAGCCATAGACATCATGGAAAATCAGACAGTCTAATCCTGATTTGACCATGTTTAAATTTCTGTTTTAGAATATAGAGAATAAAATTTGTCAGACAGTCTAATCCTGGCAGATAATAGCTTAGGTAGAGAATTTATGAGTTCAACAGTCTAATCTGAACTCATGGAAGAAATAAGGGTAGATTTAGATTAGTTTTTCCTCCTTTCAAAAGAATAAAATGTTGATGTTTAAGGTCTGCAAGTCCAAGTGCACCTTCTGAAAAGAAAATTTTAGGAAGTAGGTTGTGTACGTAGAATTATTGGGAGAATTTGTTTGCTGATATGAAATAATGATCATCTTTTCTAAATCAGCATGATCAGAGAAGAAAGGTTTTCAATGGATAAAGGCATAGGTCTACATCCCAGAGATCAAATTTTAAAGTTCTTGACACCTCCAAGGAGCTGCTATCCCCAATTGGAGCCACTGTTAGCCATCAGTAAATTTTTGTCAAGGAAAATTATGGCTAAATCAAGTCCTAAGCCTTCAAGAGATTGTTTTCATACAAAACTGCTCATTCTTGAAATATGTTGTTCCTTAACAGTGTTTTTCCCTAGCAGTGTTGTTCCTTAATGTTGTTCCCTAGCAGTGTTTTTCCTTATTGATGTTCCCTTCAAAAATCCACCAAGAAAACCTGTTGTTCCCAAAGAAAACTATTTCCTAAAAATCCCCTTTTCATCATTTCATTCCCCCACATTTTTTCCCCCCATATCTTTCATTTTCCTTGTAAAAGTCCCCCTTTCCTCTCTCGTTTCTCCTTATTCCCCTCAAAAAACCCTTTAAAACCACTTAACCCTTTCTTATTTTCTTTTAAAAGACCTTTTACTTCATCTGGAACACCAAAAACCCATAAAAACACATAAAACCCTCTTATTTCGCTTTTTTATTAACCAACAGGCTTTAGCCCCTATCGGCTTACCCCCCAGCTCTTTCTCCATCATATGATCGAGCCCCATGACCTAATGCTAGCACTTATCACATCGCAACATGTTACATCGCATCGGCCCTTGCTGCTTCTCATCTCCCATTTCTTTTGCTTCCCCCCTGATGCGATATCCTGACGCGATAAGCACCTTTCTCTTGGCCTTTGGTCACATACCCCTCCACATGACCATGTCCCAACTCCATGGTTCCTAGCCCAAATCGCATCGGCTTTTTCTCTTTTTACCATCCCCTCTTCTCTTTAGCACCAGCCCTTTCCTTTCACTCCTAGTCCTTTCTCCGTCACGAGACCACTGCCCAATGCCTTGCCCTTGGCCCCTTTCCCTTCTCCTTTACATTTTCTCCGCTCTATTTGGAAACTCTCGCATCAATCATGGTCGTTGATCTATATGATCCAACGGCCCCGATCAAACTCGATACCCAATGGCGCAGGGGCCTACCTCCCATTACCCTGCCGCTCATCCAATCATTCACAGACACCTAGCTTGCACTAATTTCTCCCCGCCGTGCAGTTCTCTCCATCGGGCTCCCCCATAGCCGTTGGATCTTACCCCCCAGATCCAACGGTATACATTACATATCGCGTGAATTCACCATCCGAGCTTTAACAATAAAAAATCATTCGATACCGCTGGTTTTACACAGGCCACGCGTCCCATTTCAATTGGATCATGTTTGATTGGGTGAAAACCATTTACCACCCAAGGGTCACATGAAAACCACCAGCGGTATTTCAAAAACTTCTTTGCCCAAATTCGCACTAAATATAGTTTTAAACCGTATTTTCGCCTATTTTCTTCATGAAACCTCTCCCGCCTAAATATTAACCCTTTCTGCATTGCTCCTTTGCCTCCGAAAGCCACCGTATGCATTTCTTCCAACCAATAGAAGAAGCAACCGTATGCATTTTTAACAATAGAAGAAGGAATTTTGATTCTAGCAACTTCAGAACGAATCATCAAAAAGAGGTTGGGATGTTTGGCTCTGAATCTCCTTGATTAGGAAGTGGTTTTCCACCTCTCATGGAACCTTCCTAAGAGATACGACTCTTCCCCATGATTATAGGGAGCCTCACCTCTCCTTCTCCCTCTATAAAAGCCTACGCTCTCCATTTTCTAGCTAACTGAACTTTTGGGAGGGAAATTATAGCTGAGTGATAATCAAGAGTAGAGCTAAGGAGAACCCTATGAGAGAGAGAGTTTTGTCAAATCCCTGACGATCCTTGTGAGACACATCCTGCTGGAACCTTGTCAAAGGAAGATCATGACGTCAGAGCATCGGTTGTAATTGTTCTCTCGTATCTTAATATACATGGCTCTGCTATTGGTTCCATGATTGTGTTTGTCCATTATATAATGCAATTTCATTCATTCCTAATTGACTGATCGATAGTTATAAAGTGTGAAATATTACGTTGCATGTTGTCTCTCTTCTTTTCATGTGTACAGGTATCTGGATGCAGCGAGATCATGGATCGTAACCTGTCTAGCAAGGAATGGGAGCACCACTTCTTCTTCGACAACAACAGCGAAGGAATCACGGTAAGCAATCTATCGTGATTCTATCTTTTGTAACTAGGAATCAATAGCTTTGTGTGTTTCAATTATTGCTAAACCCACTCTAGGGCTAGTGGAATCGCCTCTGTCCACAGAGGGGATTTACCTCCACAACAGGGTAAATTTAAGGTTAAGGTTAGGGTTAAGGATAAGGGAAGTTTTTAGTTAAGGTTAAGATTAAGGTTAAGGTTAGGTTAAGGTTAAGATAAGGTTAAGTATCAGGTTAAGGTTAAGGTTAGGTTAAGGGTAAAGTTAAGGTTAGGTTAGCTTCAGGTTAAGGTTAAGGGTTTGGTCAAGGTTAGGGTTGGGTTATAGTAAAGGTTAGGTTAAGGGTAAATTCAAGGTTAAGGTTAAGGTTAAGGGTAAGGTTAAGGTTAAGGTTACATGTTTAGTCAGGTTAAGGTTAAGCTTAAGGTTGGGTCAAGGTTAGGGTTAGGTTAAGGGTATGGTTTCGTCAAGTTTAAGGTTATGGTTAAGGTTAAGGGTAAGATAACTTTAAGGTTAAGTTTAAGGTTAAGGTTGAGGTTACAATTAGGTGAAGGTGAAGGATACGGTTAGGTCAAGGTTAAGATTAAGGTTAATTTAAGTTTAATTTAAGGTTAAGGGTAATGTAAGGTTAAGCTTAAGATTAAGCTTAAGATTAGGTTAAGGGTAAAGTAAAACCTTAACCTAAACCTTATCTTTAACCTTAACCTTCCCCTAACCTTAACCCTAACCTTAACCTTAACCTTAAAGTAACCTTAACCTTACCCTAACCATAACCTTAACTTTACCCTTAACCTAATCTTAACCTTAACCTAACCTTAACCTTGACTTTACCCTTAACCTAACCTTAACCTTACCCTAACCATTAAGGCTAGGTTAAGGTTAAGGCTAAGGGTTTGGTCAAGGTTAGGGTTAGGCTATAGTTAAGGTTAAGGTTAAGGTTAGGGAAAGGTTAAGGTTAATGTTAAGGTTAATGTTTGGTCAAGGTTATGGTTAGGTTATAGTCAAGGTTAAGGTTAGGTTAAGGTCAAGGTTAGGTTAATTTTAAGGTTAATGTTAAGGTTAATATTATGGTTAATGTTAAGATTAGGTTAAGGTTAAGGTTAATGTTAGGATAAGGTTAAGATAAGGTTAAGGTTAAGGTTAGGTTAAAGTTAAGGGTGGAGGTTAAGGGTAAGGTTAGGGTTAATGTTAGGTTAAGGTCAAGGTTAAGGTTAAATTAGGTTAAGGTTAGGTTAAGGGTAAAGTCAAAGTTAGGGTTAAATTTAAGCTTAATGTTAAGGGTAAGGTCAAGGTTAAGGCTACTAGTCTTAACCTTAACCTTCACTATAACATAACCTTAAGTATAACCTAACCCTAACCTTAACAAAACATTAACCTTAACCTTAACTTAACCGTAACCTTAAACTTAACCTTACCTTTAACCTTAACCTTAACCTTAAATTTAACCTAACCTTATCCTTGACCTTAACTATAACCTAACCCTAACCTTGACCAAACCTTAACCTTAACCTTAACTTAACCTTAACATTAACCTTAACCTTCCCATAACTATAAGCTTAACCTTAACTTTACCCTTAACCTTAACCTTAACCTTAACCTTACCCTTACCTAACTATAACCTTACCCTTAACCTCAACCTTGACCTTAAATATAAGGTAACCCTAACCTTAACCCTAACCTTAACCTTAACTTTACCCTTAATCTAATATTAACCTTAGCCTAGCCTTAACCCTAACCTCACCCTTAACCTTAAACTTAACCTGAGGTTAAGATTTTCATTAAGGTTAAGGTTAAGGATAAGTTAAGGTTAAGGTTAAAGTTAAGGTTATGGATAAGGTTAAGGTTAAGCGTTTGGTCAAGGTTAGGGTTAGGTTATAGTTAAGGTCAACGTAAATGTTGAAGTTACAATTAAGGGTAACATTAATGTTAAGGTTAAGGTTAAGGGTAAAGTTAAGGTTCAGGTTAAGCTTAAGCTTAAGCTTAAGGATAAGGTCAAGGTCAAGGTCAAGGTTAAGTAAAGATTAAGATAAGGTTAAGGGTAAGTTTAAGATAAGGTTAAGGGTACGGTTAAGGTTAAGTTAAGGGTAAATTCAAGGCTAGGGTTAGTTAAATGTTAAAATTAGGTTAAGGGAAAAGTTAAGGTTAAGGTTAAGTTAAGGTCAATGTAAAATAAGTTTAAGGGTAAGTTTAAGGTTACAGGTTTAGTCAGATTAAGGTTAAGATTTAGATTAGGTTAAGGGTAAAGTTAAGCTTAATCTTAAGGGTAAGGTTAGGGTTAGGTTATAGTCAAGGTCAAGGTTAAGGTTAAGGGCAAGGAAACCGTTAACCTTAACCTGAACCTGAACCTTTATCATAACCTTAAACTAAACTTACCCTTAAACTTAACCTTAACTATAACCTAAACCCAACCTTGACCAAACCTTTAACCTTAACCTTAACCTTACTAAACCGGTAACCTTAATCTTAACCTTACCCCCTTAACCTTAACCTTAACCTTAATCTAACTAAACCCGTAACCTTAACTTTAACCTTAACTTGACTAAATCCATAACCTTAACCTTAACCTTAATATAAAATTAACCTTAATTTTACCCTTAACTTAAACTTAACCATAACCTTAACCTTAACCTTATCTTGACCTTAACCTTAACCTAACCTTAACCTTAACTTTACCCTTAACCTTAAACTTTATCTAACCTTAACCTTAACCTTAACCTTTACCTTAACCTTAACCTTAACCTTGACCAAAACCTTAACCTTAACCTAACCTTAACCTTCACCTTGACTATAACCTAACCCTAACCTTGACCAAAACCTTAACATTAACCTTAAACTTAATCTTACCCTAACTTTAACCTTAAATTTACCCTTAACCTTAACCTCAGTCTTAACCTTGACTTTACCCTTAACCTAATGTTAAGGTTAATGTTAAGTTAGGTTAAGGTAAGTTTAAGGTTAAGGTTAGGTCAAGGTTAAGCTTAACGTTAACGTTAAGGATAAATTAAGGTTAAGGGTGAGATAAGGTTAAGGTTAAGGGTGAGATAAGGTTAAGGGTTTGCTTAAGGTTAGGGTTAGGTTATAGTTAAGGTTAAGGGTTTGGTCATGGTTAGGGTTAGGTTATAGTTAAGGTCAAATTTAAGGTTAAGGTTAAGGTTATGGATATGGTTAAGGTTAAGGTTAGGTAAAGGTTAAGGTTAAGGTTAAGGTTAGGTTGAGGTTAATGTTAAGGTTAAGGTTATAGTTATGGGAAGGTTAAGGTTAACGTTATGGTTAGGTTAAGGTTAAGGTTAGGTTAAGGGTAATGCTAAGGTCAAGGTTAAGGTAAAGGTCAATGCTAAACTTAACCTAACCTTAACCTTAACCTAACCTTTACCTTAAACTTAACCATAACCTTAACCTTAACCTTAACCTTAAGCTAACCTTAACCTTGACCTTAACTATAACCTAACCATAACCTTGACCAAACCCTTAACCTTAACCTAACTTAATCTTAACCTTCACCTTGAACTTAACCTTAACCTTACCCCGTTAACCTTAACCTTAACCTTAACCTCACTAAACCCGTAACCTTAACCTTAACCTTAACCTGAATAAACCCGTAACCTTTAACCTTATCTTAACCTTACCTTAACATAACTGTAACCTTGACCTTAACCTTAATCTAACCTTAATCTTAATCTTAACCATAACCTTAACCTTACCCTAAACATTCACCCTTAACCTTAACCTAACCCTAACCTTAATCTTAACCTTGACCTTAACCTAAGCTTAACCTTAACGTTAACCTTAACCTTATCTTACCCTTAACCTTAACCTTGACCTTGACCTTAACCTTGCCTTTACCTTTAACTTAACCTTAACCTTCCCATAACCATAACCTTAACCTTGACTTTAGCCATAACCTAACCTTAACCTTAGCCTTAACCTAACCCTAACCTTGACCAAACTCTTCACCTTAACTATAACCTAACCTTAACCTTAACCTTCCCATAACCATAACCTTAACCTTGACCTTGACTTTACCCTTAACCTAACCTTCACCTTGACCTTCCCCTAACCTTAACCCTAATATTACCCTAACCATAACCTTAACTTTACCCTTAACCTAATCTTAAGCTTAACCTAACCTTAACCTTACCCTTAACCTTGACCTTAAACTTAAATTTAACTATAACCTAACCCTAACCTTAAATTTAACTATAACATAACCCTCATCTTGACAAAACCTTAACCTTAACCTTAACCTTAACTTAACCTAAACCTAGCCTTAGCCTTAACCTTTACCTTAACCTTAACCTTATCTTAATATTAACTATAACCTTACCCTAACCTTAACCCTAACCTTACCCTTAACCTTAACCTAACCTTAACCTTAACCTTAACCTTCCCCTAACCTTAACCCTAACCTTAACTTTAACCTTAACCTTAAGGTTAAAGTTACAGGTTTAGTCAGGTTAAGGTTAAGGTTAAGTCTAAGTTTATGGTTATGGGAAGGTTAAGGTTAGGTTAAGGTTAGGGGAAGGTTAAGGTGAAATTCAAGGTTAAGGGTAAAGTTAATGTTAATGTTAGGTTAAGGTTAGGGTTAGGTTATAGTTCAGGTTAGGGTTAGGGTTAGGTTATGGTTAAGGGTTTGGTCAATGTTAGGGTTAAGGTTAAGGTTAGGGAAAGGTTAAGGTTAAATTCAAGGTTAAGGGTAATGTTAAGGTTAAGGTTAAGTTTAAGGTTAAGGGTTTGGTCAATGTTAGGGTTAGGTTATAGTTAAGTTCAAGGTTAAGGTTAAGTTATAGTTAAAGTTAAGTTTAAGGTTAAGGTTAAGGTTAAAGTTAATATTAGGTTAAGGTTAAGGTTAAGGTTAAGGGTTTGGTCAAGGTTAGGTTAAGGTTAAGGGGGTAAGGTTAAGGTTAAGGTTAATATTAAAGTTAGGGGTTTGGTCAAGGTTAAGGTTAGTTTAAGGTTAGTATCAGGTTAAGGGTAAAGTTATGGTTAAGGTTAGGTTAAGGTTAAGAGAAAAGATGAGGTTATGATTAAGGTTAAAGGTCAAGGTTAATGTTAAGTTAGGTTAAAGTAAGGTTAATTTTACAGTTAGGTTAAGGTTAAGGTAAGGTTAAGTTAAGGTTAAAGTTGAGGTTAAGGTTAGGTTAAGGGTAAAGTTAAAGTCAAGGTTAGGGTTATGGTTAGGGGAAGGTTAAGGTTAAGATTAAGGTTACGGTTAAGGTTAGGTAAAGGTGAAGGTTAAGAGTAAGGTTAAGGTTAAGGTCAAGGTAAATGTTAAGGTTTAGTTAGGCTAAGGTTAAGGTTAAGGTTAAGGTTAAGGTTAAGTTAAGTTTAAGGGTAAGGGTTTGGTCAAGGTTAAGGTTAGGTTAGGTTAAGGTTAAGCTTAGTTTAAGGTTAAGGTTAATGGTAAAGATAAGGTTATTATTAAGGTTATATTGAGGGTTAGCTTATATTTAAGGTTAAGGTTAGGTTAAGGGTAAAGTTAAGGTTAAGGTTAAGGTTTGGTCAGTTTAAAATTAAGGTTAAGGTTAAGGTTAGGTTAAGGTTAAGGGTTTGGGTTGGTTAAGGTTAAGGTTAAGGTTTGGTCAGGTTAAGATTAAGGTTTGATTAATGGTAAGGATTAAGTTTAATGTTACCCTAACCCTAACCTTGACCAAACCTTTAACCTTAATATTAACCCTAACCTTAACCTTACCCCCTTAACCTAACCCTAACCTTGACCAAAACCTTAACCTTAACCTTCACCTTAACCTAACCTTAACCTCAAATTTAACTTTACCCTAAACTTAACCTTAACCTTAACCTTACTCTTAACTATAGCATAACCCTAACCTTGACCAAACCCTTAACCTTATCCTTAACTTTAACCTTAACCCTAACAATAACCTTAAGTTTACCCTTAACTAACCTTAACCTTAATTTTACCCTTAACCTAACCTTAACCTTACCCTTAACCTTGAACTTAACATTAACTTAACCTAACCTTAACTATAACCTAACCCTAACCTTGACCAAACCATTAACATTAACCTTAACCTTAGCCTTAACCTTAACATTAACCTTAACCTTAGCCTTAATGTTAAGCGTTTGGTCAAGGTGAGGGTTAGGTTATAGTTAAGGTCAAGGTTAAGGTTAGGTTATAGCTAAGGTTAAGGTTAAGGTGAGGTTAAGAGTAAAGTCAAAGTTAACGTTAAGGTTAAGGGTAAAGTTAAACTTAAACTTAACCTTAATATTAACCTTAACCTTCCCATAACCATAACCTTAACCTTAACCTTAACTTTACCCTTAACCTAACCTTAACCTTAACCTTAACCTTATCTTAACCTTAACCTAACATTAACCTTGACTTTACCCTTAGCGTAACCTTAACCTTAAGTGTAAAGTTAAGTTAACCTTCCCCTTAACCTTATCTTAACCTCAACCTAACCTGATCTTAAAC
Organism: Pinus albicaulis; assembly: GCA_034641835.2. Classification (NCBI taxonomy): domain Eukaryota; kingdom Viridiplantae; phylum Streptophyta; class Pinopsida; order Pinales; family Pinaceae; genus Pinus; species Pinus albicaulis. Next base: position 449,140,618 of record CM076571.1, on the reverse strand, counting down.
TTAACCCCTAACATAACCTTACCTTAACCATAACCTTAACCTAACCTTAACCTTAACCTTACCCTTAACATTATCTTAACATTACCTTAACTTTAACCTTACCTTAACCTTACCCTTAACATTAACCTTACTAAACCCGTACCCTTAACCTTATCTTAACCTTAATCTTTACTTAACCTTAAGGGTTAGGTTAAATTTAAGGTTATGGGAAGGTTAAGGTTAACCTTGACATTACGCTTAGCCTTACCTTAACCTTAACTATAACCTAACCCTAACCTTGACCTTAACTTTACCCTTAACCTAACCTTCACCTTGACCTTAACTTTACAATTAACCTAACCCTAACCTTGACCAAACCCTTAAACTTAACCTTACCCTTAACCTTAACCTAATTAAACCTATAACCTTAACCTTACCCTAATATCAACCTATACCTAACCTTAACCTTGACTTTACCCTTAACCTAACCTTAACCTTAACCTTAACCTTAACCTAATCTTATGTTTAAGGTTACGTAAAGGCTAATGTTAAGGGTAGGTTATAGTGAAGGTTAAGGTTAAGACCTGTAACCTTAAACATTAATTTTAACCTAACCTTAAACTCAACCTTATCTTAACCTTAAGCTTAAGCTTAACCTAACCTAACCTTAACCTTAACTTTACCCTTAACTTTACCTTAACCATAACCTTAACCTAGCCTTAACCTTAACCTTCCCATTAACCTTATCTTAACCTTAAATTAACCATAACTTTAACCTTGACCTTAACGATAACCTAACCCTTACCTTGACCAAACCCTTAAAATTAACCTTAACCTTAACACCTTAACTAAACCCTTAACCTTAACCTTAATCTTAACATTAACCTTAACCCTAACCTTACCCTAACCATAACCTTAACTTTACCCTAACCATAACCTTAACCTTAACCTAAAATTACCCTAACCATAACCTTAACTTGAACCCTAAACTAACCTTACCCAAATCCTTAACCTTAACATTAACCTTAACCTAACCTTAACCAAACCCTTAACCATAACCTTAACCTTAACCTAATCTTAATCTTGACTTTACCCTTAACCTAACCTAAAACTTAACTATAACCTAACCCTAACCTTGACCTTAACTTCACCCTTAACCTTGACTTTAACCTTAACCTTAACCTTGACCTTAACCTAACCTTAACCCTATCTTACCCTTAACCTAACCTTAACCTTAGCTATAACCTAACCCTAACCTTGAATTTACCTTAACATAACCTTAACCCATTAACCTTAACCTTAACCTTCCGATAACCTAACGTTAAGGTTAGGTTAAAGATAAAGTCATGGTTAAGCTAAAGGTTAAGGTTAAGGGTAAGGTTAAGGTTATGTTAAGGTAAAGGTTATAGTTAAGGTTAGGGTTAAGGGTAAAGTCAAGGTTAATGTTAGGATAAGGTTCAAGTTACGGGTTTAGTCCAGTTAAGGTTATGTTAAGGTAAAGGTTAAGGATAAGGTTACGTTAAGGTAAAGGTTAGGGTTAAGGTTAGGGTTAAGGGTAAATTCAAGGTTAAGGTTAGGTTAAGGTTAAGGTTCAGGGTTTGGCCAAGGTTAGGGTTAGGTTATATTAAGGTTAGGTTAAGGTTAAGTTAAGGGTAAGGTTAAGGTTAAGGTGAAGGTGAAGGTTAAGGGGTTAAGGTAAATTCAAGGTCAAGATTAGGGTTAGGTTAAGGTAAAGTCAAGGTTAAGGTTAGGGTTAGGTTAAGGTTAAGGGTAAGGTTAAGGGTAAGGTTAAGTTTAAGTTTAGGGTAAATTTAAAATTAAGGTTAAGTCAAGGTTAGGGTAAGGTTAAGGTTAAGGTTAAGGTCAAGGTTAGGGTCAGGTTAAGTTAAGGTTAAGGTTCAGGTTCAGGTTTAGGTTAATGGTAAGGTTATCGTTAGGTTAAGGTTAAGGTTAGGATAAGGTTAAGATAAAGGTTAAGGTTAAGGTCTAGGTTAAGGTTAGGGTTAAGGTTAAGGTTAGGTTTCAGTTAGGTTGAGGTTAAGGTTAAGGGTTTGGTCAAGGTTAACCTAACCTCAAAGTTAGGGTTAGGTTATGGGTAAGATTAAAGTTAGGTTAGGGTAAATTCAAGGTTAAGGTTAAGGTTAAGGTTAAGGGGAAGGTTGAGGTTAAGGTTAGGTTAAGTTAAGGTTAAGGTTAATGTTAAGGTTATATCTAAGGTTAAGTTTAGGGGAAAATTTAAGGTTAAGGTGAAGGTTAAGGGTAAATTTAAAGTTGAGGTTAAGGTTAGGGTTAGGTCATAGTTAAGGTCAAGGTTAAGATTAAGGTTAAGGTTAAGGTTAAGGGTAAAGTTAAGGTCAAGGTTAAGGTTAAGGTAACGAGTTTAGTAAGGTTAAATTTAAGGTTAAGGTTAGGTTAAGGTTAAGGGTGAAGGTTAAGGATACAAGTCTTAACCTTAACCTTACCCTTAACCTTCACCATTAACCTTAACCTTAGCCTTAACCTTCACCATAACCTAACCTTGACCTTAACTATAATCTAACCTTAACCTTAACCTTAAGGTAAAGTTTAAGATTTAGGTTAAGGTGAAGGTTAAGGGTAAGGTTAAGGTTAAGGCTAGGTTAAGGTTAAAGTTAAGGTTAAGGTTCGGGGAAGATTAAGGTTAAGGTTAGGGAAAGGTTAATGTTAAAGTCAAGGTTAAGGGTAAAGTAAAGGTTAAGGTTATGTTAAGGTTAAGGTTTAAGGTTATGTCAAGGTTAGGGTTAAGTTAATGTTAAGGTTAAGGTTAGGTTAAGGTTAAAGGTTAACGTTAAGTTTAAGGTTAAGGTTAAGGTTAGGTTAAGCTAAGGTTATGTTAAGTGTAAATTTAAGGTTTAGGTTAAGGTTAAGGGTAAGTTAAAGTTAAGGGTTAAGGTTAACCTTAACCTAACCTTAACCTTAACATTACCCTTAACCTAACCTTAACCTTAACCTAACCTTCACCTTAACCTTGAATTTAACCTTAACCTTCCCCTAACCTTAACCTTAACCTTAACCGTCCCATAACCATAACCTTTACCTTGAATTTACCCTTAACATAATCTTAAGGGTTTGGTCAAGGTTATGGTTAAGGTTAAAGTTACAGGTTTAGTTAGGTTAAGGTTAAGGATACAGGTTTAGTTAGGTTAAGGTTAGAGTTAAGGTTAATGTTAAGATTAAGACTAGGGTAAGGTTAACCTTACCCTTACCTTAACCTTAACCTTAACCTTGACCTTGACATTAACCGTATCCTTAACCTTATCTTAACCTTAACCTAACCATAACCTTAACTTTACCCTTAACCTTACCTTAACCGTAACCTTAACTTAACCTTAACCTTAACTTTACCCTTTACCTTATCTTAACCTTACCTTAACTGTAACCTTAACCTTGACCTTAACTATAACCTAACCCTAACCTTGACCAAACCCTTAATCTTAACATTGACCTTGAATTTACCATTAACCTTAACTTTAACCTTAAATATAACCTAACCCTAACCTAACCCTAACCTTAACCTTAACTTAACCTTAACCTTAACCTCAACATTCTCTTAACCTTAACCTTTACATAACCTTAACATTAACCTTAACCTGAATAAACCCTTAACCTTAACTTTAACCTGACTAAACATTAACCTTAACCTTAACATTAATTTTAACCTTGACCTTCCCATAACCTTAACCCTAACCTAAACCTTAACCTGAACCTAAACCTAACCCTAACCATAACCTTAACCTTAACTTTAACCTTAACCTAACCTTAACCTTACCCTAACAATACTAAACCCATAACCTTAACCCTAAACTCAAATTTACCCTTAACCTAACCTTACCCTTAAGCTTAAGCTTAACCTAACTAAAACCGCAACCTTAACCTTAACCTTAACCTTACCTTGACCATAACTATAACCTAACCCTAAACTTGACCAAACCCTTAACCTTAACCTTAACCCTTACCCTAACCGTACCCTAACCTTAACCTTAACTTCAACCTAACCTTAACCTTAACTTTACCTTAACCTTGACATTACCCTTAACCTAACCTTAACCTTAACCTTAACGTTAACCTTAACCTTAGCCTAACCTTTACCATTAACCTAACTTTAACCTTATCTTTAACCTTAACCTAACCCTAACCTTTACTAAACCTATAACGTTAAACTTAACCTTTAACATTACCCTAACCTTAACCATAACCTTAACCTTAACGTTAACTTTACCCTTAACCTAACCTTAAACCTAACTTTACCCTTAACCTAAACTTAACCTAAATTTAACCTTAACTTAACCTTAACCTTAACCAAACCCTTAAAATTAACCTTAACCTTGACATTAAACTTAACCTTAACCTTAACCTTACCCTTAACCTTAAACTTAACCTTGACCTTAACTATAACCTAATCCTAACCTTAGGTTAAGGTCAAGGCTAGGTTAAGGGTAAACTTAAGGTTAAGGTTAAGGTTAAAGTTAAGGTTAAGGTTAAGTTTAAGATTAGATTATAGTGAAGGTTATGGGAAGGTTAAGGTTAAATTTAAGGTTAAGGTTAAGGTTTGGTCATGGTTAGGGTTAGGTTATAGTTAAGGTCAAGGTTATGGTTAGGTTAACGTTAAGGTTATGGGTTTAGTCAGGTTAAGGCTAAGGCTAGGTTAAGGGTAAAGTCAAGGTTAATGTTAGGCTAAGGTTAAGGTGTAGGTTATACATAAGTTCAAGGTTAAGGTTAAGGTTATGGATAAGGTTAAGTTTAAGGTTAGGTAAAGGTTAATGTTAATGGTAGGTTATAGTGAAGGTTAAGGTTAAGACCCATAACCTTAAACCTTAACCTTAACCTAACATTAAACTTGACCTTATCTTAATCATAACCTTAACCTTAACCTAAATATAACCTTACCTTAACCTAACTTAACCTTAACCTAAGGTTAAGGTGAAGGTTAGGGTAAGGTTAGGGTAAAAGTTTAGGTTAAGGTTAAGGTTAAGGGTTTAGTCAAGGTTAGGGTTACGTTATATATAGTTAAGGTCAGTTTAAGGTTAAGGTTAAGGTTAAGGTTAGGTTATAGTTAAGGTTAAGGTTAAGGTTAAGGTTATAGTTAAGGTTAAGGGTAAGGTTAGGGTTAAGGTTAGTAGGGAAAGGTTAAGATAAGGTTAAGGGTAAGGTTAAGGTTAACCAAACCTTATCTTAACCTTAAGCTTAACCTTAACCTTAACCTAACCTTAACATGACTAAACCCATAACTTGAACCTTAACCTAACCTTAACCTTGAATTTACCCTTAACCTAACATTAACCTTAACCTTAACTTTACCCGTAACGTAACCTTAACCTTCACCTTAACCTTAAATTGAACCTTTACCCTAACCTTACCCTAACCTTAACCTAACCTTAACCTTGACCTTGACATTAACCTTAACCATAACCTTAACCTTAACCTTAATTTCAACCTTAAAGATAAGGTTTAGTTTATGGGTTAATGTTAAGGGTTTGGTCAAAGTTATGGTTAGGTTATAGTTAAGGTCAAGGTTAAGGTTAGGTTAAGGTTAAGGTTACAGGTTTAGTCAGGTTAAGGTTAAGGTTACGGTTAAGGTTAAAGTCAAGGTGAAGGGTTTGGTCAAGGTTAGGTTTAGGTTAAGGTTAAGGTTATGGTTAGGTTAAGGTTAGGTTAGGTTAAGGGTTACGGGTTTACTTAGGTTAAGGTTAAGGTTAAGGTTAAGGGTAAGTTTAAGTTTAAGGTTAAGGTCAAGGTCAAGGTCAAGGTTAGGGTTAGTTTAAGGGTAAAGTTATAGTGAAGGTTAAGGTTAGGTTAAGTTTAAGGTTAAGGTTATGTTAATATTAAGGTTAGGTTAAGGGTAAAGCTAAGGTTATGGTTAGGGTTAAGGTTAAGGTAAAGTTAGGGTTAGGTTAAGGTTAAGGTTAGGTAAAGGTTAAGGTTAAGGTTAGGTAAGGGTAAGGTTAAGGTTATGGATATGGTTAAGGTTAGCTTAAGGGTAAAGTTAGAGTTAAGGTTGCGTTAAGGTTAAGGTTAAGGTTACGGGTTTAGTGAGGTTAAGGTTAAGGTTAATATTACGAGTTTAGTCAGGTTAAGGTTAAGGGGGTAAGGTTAAGGCTAAGGTTAAGGATAAGGTCAAGGTTAAGGTTAAGGTTATGGTTATGGGAACGTTAGGGTTAAGGTTATGGTTAAGGTTAAGGTTAAGGGTTTGGTTAAGGTTAGGGTTAGGTTATAGTTAAGGTCAAGGTTAAGTTTAATGTTAAGGGTAAGGTTAAGGTTAAGGTCAAGATTAAGGTTGAGATGAGGTTAAGGGTAAGGTTAGGGTTAGATTAAGGTTAAGATTAGGTTAAGGGTAAGGTTAGGGTTAATTTAAGGTTAAGGTTAAGTTAAGGTTAAGGTCAAGGGTTTGGTAAGGTTAAGGTTAAGGTTAAGTTAAGGTTAAGGTTACGTTAAGGTTAGGTTAACGTTAAGGTTAAGGTTAAGGTTAATGGTTTAGTTAAGGTTAAGGTTAGTTTAATGTTAAGGTTAATGATAAGGGTTTTGTCAAGGTTAGGGTTAGGTTATAGTTAAGGTCAAGGTTAAGGTTAGGTTATACTTAAGGTTAAGTTTAAGACTCGTAACCTTAACCTTAACCTTAATATTTACTTAACCTTAACCTTAACTATAACCTAACCCTAGCCTTGATGAAGCCCTTAACCTTAACCTGACTAAACCCATAACTTTAACCTAAATTAACCTTAACCTTGACCTTGACCTTAACCTTAACCTTCACCTTAACCTAACCTTAACCTTTTACCTTAACCATAACCTAACCCTAACCTTAACCTTTACCTAACCTTAACCTTAACCTTAACCTTCACTATAACCTTAACCTTAACCTTAACCTTAACCTTACCCTAACCTTAACCTTAACCTTAACTTGACTAAACCTGTAACCTTAACCTTACCTTAACCTAACTTTAACCTTAACCTCAACCTTAACCATAACCCTAACCTTGACCAAACCATTAACTTTAACCTTAACCTAACTAAACTTGTAACCTTAACCTTAACCTTAACCTGACTAAACATGTAACCTTAACCTTAACCTTAACCTAACCTTAACATTAACCTTAACATAACTATAACCTTACCCTTAACCTAAGTTAAACTTTACCTTGACCTTGACCTTATCCTTAACCTTAACCTTACCCTTAACCTTCACCTTAACCTCACCTAAAACTTAACCTCACTAAACCCATAACCTTCACCTTAACCTCACCTAAAACTTAACCTCGCTAAACCCATAACCTTCACATTACCCTTAAACTTAACCTGAACCTTTACCATTAACCTTAACTTTAACCTTAACCTTACCCCCTTAACCTTAACCTTATCCTAACCTTAATCTTAACTAAAAACTCACCCTAACCTTAACCAAACCCTTAAAATTAACCTTAACTTTAACCTAACCTTAACCTTGACTTTACCCTTACCCTAACCTTAACCTTAAACTTAACTTTACCTTAACCTTGACTTACCCTTAACCTAACCTTAATCTTAACCTTAACCTTATATTAACCTTAACCTACCCTTAACCTTAAAATTAACTTAATTATAACCTTACCTTAACCTAAATTAACCTTCACCTTCACCTTAACTTTAAATTTACCCTAACCTTAAGGGTTTACTCAAGTTAAATTTAAGGTTAAGGTTAAGGTCAAGGTTAAGGTTAGATTATAGTGAAGGTTAAGGTTAAGGGTAAGGTTAGGGTAAAATTTCATGTTAAGGTTAAGGTTAAGGTTAGGGTTAGGTTAAGGCTAAGATAAAAATAAGGTTAACGTTAAGGTTAGGTTAAGGTAAATTTTAAGGTTAAGGTTAAGGTTACGGTTAGGTTAAGGTCAATATAAGGATAAGGTTAAGGTTAAGGTTAGGGTAAAGGTTAAGATTAATGTTAAGGTTAAGGTTAAGGTTAAGGTTAATTTAAGGTTAAGGTTAGGTTAACTCGTAACCATAACCTTAACCTTAACCTTAACTTGAACCTTCATTATAACCTAACCCTAACCTTCACCAAACCCTTAACCATAACTATAACCTAACCTTAACGATAACCAAACCTTTAACCTTAACCTTGACATTACCATTAACTTAAACTTAACCTTAACCTTAACTATAACCTTAGACTTACCTTAACCTAACTTAACCTTAACCTTGACCTTGACCTTGACCTTGACCTTGACCTTAACCTTACCTAAAGGGTTTAGTCAGGTTAAGATTAAGGTTAAGGGTTTGGTCAAGGTTAGGGTTAGGTTGAGGTTAAGGGTAAGGTTAAGGTTACGGTTAGGTTAAGGGTAAATTTAAGGTTATGGTTAGGGTTAAGGTTAGGGGAAGGTTAAGGTTAAAGTCAAGGTTAAGCTAAAGGTTAAGGGTAAGGATAGGGTAAGGTTAAGGTTAAGTTAGGTTAAGGTAAGGTTAAAGTTACAGTTAGGTTAAGGTTAAGGTTAGGTTAAGGATAATGTTAAGGTTAGGTTAAGGTTAATATTAGGTTAAGGGAAAAGTTAACGTTAAGCTTAGGTTAAGGGTAAAGTCAAGGTTAAGGTTAGGTTAAGGGTAAGGGTTTGGTCAAGGTTAAGGTTAGGTTATAGTTAAGTTTAGGTTAAGGTTAAGGTTAAGGGTTTGGTCAAGGTTAGGATTAGGTTATAGTTAACGTTAAGGTTAAGGTAATGGCTAGGTTATAGTTAAGGTTAATATTAGTTTAAGGGTAAATTTAAGGTTAAGGTTAGGGTTAAGGTTAGGGGAAGGTTTTATTTAGGGTTAAGGTTAAGGTTAAGGTTAGGTTAAGGTTAAGATAAGGTTAAGGATCGGGTTAAGGTTAAGGTTAAGGTTAGGTTAAGGGTAAAATTAAGGTTAGGTTAATTTAAGGTTAATGTTAGGTAAAGGTTAAGGGTTTGGTCAAGGTTAGGGTTAGGTTATAGTCAAGGTTGGGTTAAGGTTAATTTAAAGGTAAAGTCAAGGTTAAGGTGAAGGTTAAGGGTAAGGTTAAGGTTAAGGTTAAGGTTACGGGTTTAGTCAGGTTAAGGTTAAGGTTAAGCGTTTGTTTAAGGTTGGGGTTACGCTAAAGTTAAGGTTAAGGTTAGGTTAAGGGTAAAGTCAAATTTAAGTTTATGGTTAAGGTTAAGGGTAAGATAATGTTAAGGTTAATGTTAAGGTTAAGGTTAAGTGGGCAAGGTTAATGTTATGGTTAAGGTTAAGGTTACGGTTAGGCGAAGCTGAAGGTTACGGTTAGGTCAAGGTTAAGGTTAAGTTTAAGTTAAGGTTAACGGTAATATAAGGTTAAGGTTAAGCTTAAGCTTAGAATTAGGTTAAGGGTAAATTCAAACCTTAACCTTAACCTTATGTTTAACCTTAAGCTTCCCCTAACCTTAACCGTAACTTGATCCTTAAACTTAACCTTAACCTAACCTTCACCATAACCTTAACCTTAACTTTACCTTTAAACTAATCTTAACCTTACGTTAACCATGACCTTAACTTTACCCTTAACCTAATCTTAAACTTAACCTAACCTTAACCTTGACTTTACCCTTAAATTAACCTTAACCTTACCTTAAGCTTTACCTAACCTTAACCTTAACCATAACCTTACCCATAACCTTAAATTATTCTTAGCCTTAACCTTAACCATAATCTTAACCTCAAGCTAAGGTTAAGATTATGGTTAAGGGTAAGGTTAAGGGTAAGGGTAAGGTTAAGGGTAAGGTTAGGGTAAGGCTAGGGTTATGTTATGGTTAAGGTTAGGTTAGGTTAAGGTTAAGGTTAAGGTTAGGTTAAGATGAAAGTTAAGGTTAAGGTCAAGGTCAAGGTTAAGGTTAGGTTATAGTGAAGGTTAAGTTTAACATAAGGTTAAGGTTAAGGCTATGTTAAGGTTAAGGTTAAGGTTAGCATTAGTTAAAGGTTAAGGTTAAGGTTAATTTTAATGATTTGGTGAAGGTTAGGCTTAGGTTATAGTTAAGGTTACAGATTTATTCAGGTTAAGGTTAAGGATAAGGGTAAGGTTAGGTTAAGGGTAAAGTTAAGGTTAAGGGTAAAGTCAAGGATTTAGTTAGGGTAAGGTTAAGGTTAAGGGTTTGGTCAAGGTTAAGGTTAGGTTCAAGTTATGGGTTTAGTCAGGTTAAGGTTAGGTTTAAGGTTAAGGTTATGGTTAAGGTTAAGTTTAAAGGTAAAGTCTAGGTTAAGGTTAAGGTTAGGTTAAGGGTAAACTCAAGGTTAAGGTTAAGCTTAAGGGTAAGGTTAGGTTAAGGTTAAGGTTAAGCTTAACTTAACTATAAGGTAACCCTAACCTTAACCTTAAATTTACCCTTAAACTAATATTAACCTTACCCTAACCTTACCCTTAACTTTAACCTTAGCCTGAGGTTAAGATTATGGTTAAGGTTAAGGTTGAAGATAAGTTAAGGTTAAGGGTAAGGTTAAGGTTACGGTTACGGTTAATGTTAAGGTTAAGCGTTTGGTCAAGCTTAAGGTTAGGTTATAGTTAAGTTAAAGGTTAAGGTTAAAGCTATAGTTAAGGGCAAGGTTAATGTTAAGGTTAAGGGTAAAGTTAAGATTAAGGTTAAAGTTAAGGTTAAGGTTAAGGATAAGGTCAAGTTCAATGTTAAGGTTAAGTAAAGGTTAAGAGAAGGTTAAGGGTAAGTTTAAAATAAGGTTATGGGTAAGGGTAATGTTAAGGTTAAGGGTTTGGTCAAGGTTAGGGTTAGGTTATAGTGAAGGTTAAGGTTAAGTTAAGGGTAAAGTGAAGGTTAGGGTTAGGTTAAGGTTAATATTAGGTTAAGGGTAAAGTTAAGGTTAAGGTTAGGTTAAGGTTAAGGTTATAGTTAAGGTCAATGTAAGATAAGGGTAAGGTTAAGGTTAAGGTTACATGTTTAGTCAGGTTAAGGTTAATGTTAAGATTAGGTTAATGGTAAGATTAAGGTTAGGTTAAGGTTAATTTTAAGGTTAAGGGTAAGGTTAAGGGTAAGGTTAGGGTTAGGTTATAGTTAAGGTCAAGGTAAACGTTAAGGGCAAGAAAACCGTTAACCTTAACCTTAACCTGAACCTTTACCATAACCTTACACTAACCTTACCCTTAACGTTAACCTTACCATTAACCTTCACCTTCACCTTCACCTTAACCTTAACCATTAACCTTAACCTTAACCTTAACCTTTACCTAACCTTATCCTTAACCTTAACCTTAACCATTAACCTTAACATTAACCTTAACCTTAACCTAACTAAACCAGTAACCTTCACCTTAACCTTAACCTGACTAATCCCATAACCTTAACCTTAACCTTAATATAACCTTAACCTTAACTTTACCCTTAACCTAAAATTAACCATAACATTAACCTTAACCTTAATGTTACTCTTACCTAATCTTAACCTTAACCTAACCTTAACCTTACCCTTAACCTTAAAATTAACCTTAACATTAAACTTGATCTAACCTTAACCTTAACCTTAACCATAACCTTAACCTTATCCTCAACCTCAACCTTTACCCTAACCTTAACCTTAAGCTTAACCCTGACCAAACCCTTAACCTTAAACTTAACCTAACCTTAACCTTGACCTGAACTATAACCTAACCCTAACTTTGACCAAACCCTTAGCATTAACCTTAAACTTAATCTGACCCTAACCTTAACCTTATCTTTCCCCTTAACCTAACCTTAACTTTACCCTTAACCTTAACCGTAGCCTTAACCTTGACTTTACCCTTAACCTAACGTTAAGGTTAATGTTAAGTTCGGTTAAGGTAAGGTTAAGGTACGGTTAGGTCAAGGCTAAGATTAACATTAACGTTAAGGATAAGTTAAGGTTAACTGTGAGATAAGGTTAAGGTTAAGGGTTTGGTTAAGGTTAGGGTTAGGTTATAGTTGAGGTTAAGGGTTTGGTAAAGGTTATGGTTAGGTTATAGTTAAGGTCAAGGTTAAGGTTAAGATTAAGGTTAAGGTTATAGGTAAGGTTAAGGATAAGGTTAGGTAAAGGTTAACGTTAAGGTTAATTTAAGTTTAAGGTTATGGTTATGGGAAGTTTAAGGTTAATGTTAAGGTTAAGGTTGGGTTAAGGTTAAGGTTAAGGTTAATATTAACGTCAAGGTCAAGGTTAACCTTAGCCTAACCTTAACCTTACCTTAACCTTTAACTAACCTTAACCTTAACCTTAACCATAACCTTAACCTTGACCTTAACCCTAACCTTATCCTTAACATTAATCTTGACCAAAACCTTCACCTTAACCTTATTCCAACCTTAACCTTGACCCTAACTATAACCTAACCCTAACCTTGACCAAACCCTTAACATTAACTTTAAACTTAATCTTACCCTAACCTTAACCGTAACCTTAATGTTATCTTTACCCTTAACCTAACCTTAACTTTACCCTTAACCTTAACCTCAATCTTAACCTTGAATTTACCCTTAACCTAATGCTAAGGTTAATGTTAAATTAGGTTAAGGTAAAGTTAAGGTTATGGTTAGGTCAAGGTTAAGTTTAACATTAACGTTAAGGATAAGTTAAGGTTAACTGTGAGATAAGGTTAAGGTTAGGGTTATATTATAGTTGAGGTTAAGGGTTTGGTAAAGGTTATGGTTAGGTTATAGTTAAGGTCAAGGTTAAGGTTAAGATTAAGGTTAAGGTTATAGGTAAGGTTAAGGATAAGGTTAGGTAAAGGTTAACGTTAAGGTTAATTTAAGGTTAAGGTTATGGTTATGGGAAGTTTAAGGTTAATGTTAAGGTTAAGGTTAGGTTAAGGTTAAGGTTAAGGTTAATATTAACGTCAAGGTCAAGGTTAACCTTAGCCTAACCTTAACCTTACCTTAACCTTTAACTAACCTTAACCTTAACCTTAACCATAACCTTAACCTTGACCTTAACCTTAAACTTTACCCTAACCTTATCCTTAACATTAATCTTGACCAAAACCTTAACCTTAACCTTATTCCAACCTTAACCTTGACCCTAACTATAACCTAACCCTAATCTTGACCAAACCCTTAACATTAACTTTAAACTTAATCTTACCCTAACCTTAACCGTAACCTTAATGTTATCTTTACCCTTAACCTAACCTTAACTTTACCCTTAACCTTAACCTCAATCTTAACCTTGAATTTACCTTTAACCTAATGCTAAGGTTAATGTTAAATTAGGTTAAGGTAAAGTTAAGGTTATGGTTAGGTCAAGGTTAAGTTTAACGTTAACGTTAAGGATAAGTTAAGGTTAAGGGTGAGATAAGGTTAAGGTTAACAGTTTGGTTAAGTTTAGGGTTAGGTTATAGTTAAGGTTAAGGTTAAGGTTAAGGTTAAGGTTATAGTTATGGGAAGGTTAAGGTTAAGGTTAGGTTAAGGTTACGGTCAAGGTCAAGGTTAACCTTAACCTAACCTCAACCTTACCTCAACCTTTACCTAACCTTAACCTTAGCTTAACCTTTACCTAACCTTAACCTTAACCATAACCTTAACCTTAACCCTAACCTTAAACTTGACCTTAACTATAACCTAACCCTAACCTTCACCAAATCCTTAACCTTAACGTAAATTAATCTTAACCTTGACCTTGACCTTAACCTTAACCTCACTAAACCCGTAACCTTAACCTTAACCTTAACCTGACTAAACTTGTAACCCTTAACCTTATCTTAACCTTACTTTAACATAACCCTAACCTTGTCCTTAACCTTAACCTAACCTTAACCTTAACCTTAACTTTACCCTTAACCTAAACTGAACCTTCACTTTAACTAGAGCCTAACCTAACCTTTACCTTACCTTAACCTAATTTAACCTTGACCTAACTGTAACCTTAACCTTAACCTTATCCTTGACCTTAACCTTAACCTTAACCTTAACCTTACCCTTAACCTTCACCCTTAACCTTAACCTAACCCTAACCTCAACCTAACCTTAACCTTGACCTTAACATAACCTTAACCTTAACCTTATCTTACCCTTAACCTTGAACTTGACCTTAACCTTAACCTTACCTTTACCTTAACCTTCCCATAACCATAACCTTAACCTTTCATTTACCCTTGACCTAACCTTAATCTTAACCTTAACCTAACCCTAACCCTAACCTTGACCAAACCCTTAACCTAACCCCTAACATTAACCTTAACCTTCCCATAACCATAACCTTAACCTTTACATTGACTTTACCCTTAACCTAACCTTAACCTTGACCTTAGCCTAACATTAACACTAATCTTACCCTAACCATAAACCTTAACTTTACCCTTAACCTAATCTTAACCTTAACCTAACCTTAACCTTACCCTTAACCTTACCCTTAACCTTGACCTTAAAATTAAATTTAACTATAACCTAACCCTAACCTTAATTTTAACTATAAACTAACCCTAACCTTGACAAAACCTTAACCTTAACCTTAACCTTACCCTTAACCTTAACCTTATCTTAACCTTAACTATAACCTTATCTTAACCCTAACCTAACCCTAACCTTGACAAAACCTTAACCTTAACCTTAACTTAACCTAACCTTAGTCTTAACCTTAATATTAACCTTAACCTTACCCTTAACCTTAACCTTATCTTAACCTTAACTATAACCTTAACCCTAACCTTAACCTTAACCTAAACTTAACCTTACCTTTATCGTTAACCTTGAATTTAACCTTAACCTTCCCCTAACCTTAACCTTAACCTTAACCTTAACCTTCCCCTAAACTTAAACCTAACCTTAACTTTAACCTTAGCCTTATGGTTAAGGTTACGAGTTTAGTCCAGTTAAGGTTAAGGTTAAGTTTAAGTTTATGGTTACGGGAAGGTTAAGTTTAGGTTAAGGTTAAGATCTCCATCGGCTTTTCCTTTCCCCTTTTCTTTTCCCCTCCACAGCAAAGTGCCAATGCGATAAGCTCCCCCCTACTCAGCCCCTGGTCACCTTATCCCTCCACATGACCATCACCTAGCGCCTATGCTAAAGCCCCCATTGCATCGGCAGTTCCATGAAAAACATGCCTTTTTCTTTTTATTATGGTCGCTCTGATAACAACACCCCGTTGAAATCTACACCATAGATCCATAATATCTAACAGCTATTGCGCCCCTTCCCCTATCCTTCTTTCGACCAAATCCTACCATACACTATGCAGAAAACCCTTCCTATCATGACCCAACACCTGTCCCCCACTTCAAAATCCCGCTGTGCAACTTGTTCATCGCGCCCAACCTGCACTGTCGGACCTCCTCCCCCTCATCCGATGGTATGTATTTCATATTGCACAATTTTTCCGTCCAGAGTTTAAAAATGCAAAGTCATGTGATACTGGCAGTATTGAAAAAGCCACGTGGCAAGCAATCAATGGAATCGAATTCCCTCTGGGAAAAACCACTTACCGATCGAGGGTCGCGTGACAACCACCTGTGGTATTTTGAAAACCACTTTTTTCCAATTTGCACCAAATACTGTTTGAAATATATTTTCACCTGTTTTCCTCCATAAGCCTCCTCCGCCTGCATAATCACCCCCCTCTACATCGCTCCTCCGCTCCGTCAGCCTCCTAAGCAGTCAAACCCTTCCATCGCAGGTTTTTTATAACATTTTTTGTGGTTTTTTGCAAGTTTTTACCATATTTTTTGGAGCAGAAACCCTGTCCAGAACTCGTAAAAATACAGTGCCAAAGTCTTCCATGTTTGGAAGCTAAATCACGAAGGAGGAAGGTTGTCTGGTTTCATCGAAGGGTTTGGACCGTGCTGTGTAAATACTGGTCATACCCTTAAAACTCTCCACCGTGCCAAGAACCTCTGGTCCACAGTGATAAATGAAGAGACAATAAAAGTTGAAGATTAAAAGATTGAAGAAATTCTGACATGAAAGATCGAAGCTTGAAAGCTTCAAATCCTATGGTATTAAGGTTAAAACAGGTTTTAAAGACAAACAAATCAGACAGATCAAATGAAGCAAAATCCAATGAATAGTCGAAATCAAAAGGGTTGTGTGCATAAGTGTGAAGGATTAAAGAGTTAAACCCGGTTGTGTTCAGGTTAAAACACAGTCAGCAGGTCATGATTAAAGGCTCCGAGATGATTATGACGGCATAAAGAATAATCACAACTATAATATTGTTTAAAAGCCACTAGATCAGCACCAAAATAGTGAAGAAGCCTCTTAATGCCACATCATTGAGGCTATAACTCCTCACACTGCCACCTGGGGACTTATTTCATTAAAAGAGGGCATTTTCATTAAGCAGTCAGGGATATTTTGAAAAGGCAGTTCAACATTAACTACCAACCTACTCAAAACCCTCAAAGTCAACAAAACTAACTAAAGGTGATGAAAATTAATGTAAAATTGATTCAAACAGAGATAAGAATTTGAAATCTTCTCTCTTAGGCCTCCCAAAGGTCAATAAACCATTATTCTATATTAATTGAAAGAATGATCCCTTCTTACACTCCACCTCCTCATTCTTCTATAAATACTTCTGTAGAAGACAGTTTAGGGGTTGATATTTGGATATTTGTTGTATGTAAATAACTTTTGAAGCTGTTGTAGCTCTATTAGGAATTGAAGATACATAAGCCGAAATGAGAAGTTTGAAGCTATAAATACCCACTGGACTTGAATATTGTAATTGTTTTGAACATCAAATACAAATAGTTGATTTATGGGATCCTGGTCTATGTTAATGGTGATGTGTTTCTCACTGTAAATTGTTATTTTCTTATTGTTTCCATTTTTTCCACTTTTCTCTGATAAAGAACAACAAACATAGATTAGAATTTACTTCTGAAGTATGCTAAATCTCACTGATAAATATTTTTCCTTTATGTTTTCTGCTAATTTTTTATTTAAAGATGATTTAATAGAGTATAACTAGTGAAGTGTTGGTAAGCCCATATTTCTAAGTATAACTTGAGATGTTGTCTTCGAATGTTCTTGAGAAGTCTGCTAATTGAAGATTGAGCTAGAGAAGTCTATGGTTAGCTCTATCCTCTAGTTCCTTCTCCAACAGCTGCTTTGAAAAGTTCCCTTAAGAGCATGTTGAAAGCAGGCTAGTTTAAAAGTACTTACCTGATCTTAAACTGATTTTTATGTTTATCATGAATGTTTCCTTTGAGAATCTGCTGAAAGAAGTCTAAGTTAAAATTATTTACTTGATCTTAAGCTATTCAATGTTTTTTTAAATGTTTTCTCTAGAAAATACATCAAAATCTGGCTATTTTCAAAGTACTTACCTGATCTTAGATTACTTCTGTGTTTTTCCTTAAGTGCATGTCAAAAGCAGACTAGTTTCAAAGTACTTACTTGATCTTAGGATGTCCTTTGTTCGATCATCTATTTGATTTCCCTCACTCCATTTATTAGTGTTTCATTCCATAAAATCAACTTAAAGAGATCCTTTGACATAGATGACTTACCCATGGACCACTTTTGAACCTTGTTGTTCAATTAAATCCTATTATGACTCAATAGCTCAATGGATTGATGTTACTCCTTGCCTATCTTATCAGCTGAACCATTCCTTCACCTAATCACACCTTCACCCTTCATAAAGACTTCCGTCATCCTCATGTTATCCAGCCCCACCAAACAAAACAAACAACCTTGTTCTTCATAACTAGCCTAAAATTATATTTCAAGCCTTAAAGATCATATCTTTGAACACATACATAGAGAGATCCCTCTCTAAATCTAGGATGGCTAGATCCTAAGATTCCAAAGTGGTTTTGATGTAGGCTCTACAGCATTTGTATTTTCCAATCTTGCAAACTACGGAGTCGCCAACATACTGGTGACCATACTGGGGACATTCTGAGTAAAATCCTTAAAAGTATAACACTCAGTATTTGGTGCAGTATAAGTAGCTTTCTTCAAGCACTACCAAGCATGTTGGTAATCATGATAGGAATTGTCTGAATAAGTGGAAATCTAAGTTCTTAGGATTCTAATAGACCCTTATCAAACCTTGAAGAAATCAGCTATTTAAGCCACAAGAGTAAACTTTGCTTGTCTCATCACTGTAGCTAAAGTGCTGAAAAAAGTTTAGGAAACTCTCATAACTCACAGGACTATAAAAAGCTCAAAAAAACCAAAAAAAATTCAGATTGGTATTCAAACCTTTTAGTGGTGGTGGACCATAAAACATTTTACCTTCTAGAAAGCTAAAAATTTCCACCTGGTGACTCCACAATCTTGAATAGACCTAAAGACTCCACTGGGAAACCCTTTTCTATCATAACATCATACAAACTCACCTTAGGAAACTTTGAGGATTAATTTTTCTTGTTAAGATCAATTAGCCTATTAAAGATTGTCATATTTGGTTGAACTTTTCTTATTATTGGGTCTAAAAAAAACACACACACACACACAGTGGATTCTAAAAGAATTCATACTAGAGCCTATCTTGACCCAAATCCTCCTTAGATAGTTGATAATCCAGAAAGCATACTTAGGAAGTCTCCTAAGCTTAAAACATCAACTATTGTCAGAACATTCCACAGAGCTAATTCTGTTCCCGAAAACCTTGCAGCTCTACAAGATTCACAAGTTGACTTAAGAGACCCATTCAGAACTAGGTCACTTGATGATATTGATCAGATAGACTTTGAGCCTTCACACTCACCCCAACATATTGTTGAGAAAAATTTCAGTAGAGAAACCACCCCACCTGATTTACATTTCCTGCATAATTTTGGTTTCTCTCATCCAAGATCTGCTCAAAAATCTCTTGCTAGTCCATCGACTTCTGTTTTCCATACACCCACTGTTCAAACCACTCCATTTCACCAACCACCCCCTATCTTACATCCTCCACCTATAAATCCCCCATTTTTACCACAGCCTCCTATCCTGGCAACATGGTATGCTCCCTTAGTCCTTCCTTTACCTTTAATCAATCTACCGCAGGACTATCAGTCCAAGATTCCATTATATGATTCCAGTGGTGTTACTACTTTTTGTAGAGGTAAATCCCCTCTGCGGACAGAGGTGATCCCTACTAGCTTAAATCAGGTCTAGCAACAATCAAGTCACGCTAAGACACAGGTCTCTAGTTACAAAATGACAAGAAATGATAAGTTTCTTACCTCAGGTCCTACGCGATGGTCATCGACAAGAAGGATGACGCTTCCCATCCTCCGCTTTGGAAGATCACGATCCTTCCACTTAGCACATATGAAAACCTGCACACATGCGAAGAAACATGATGATACACAACATAGAATCTAAATCTTGTAACTATACATCAGTCAGAGAAGATGTAACTCATTGCATCAAAGATAAAGATACACAAATGAAACCATAATCAAAGTCGTTTATCATTAATGAAATGAAGGAATGATATAACCTTCAGCTCTGACGCTGGATCTTCGTTCGGCAGGGTCGATAGTGGAGCACGTCTCAATGAAGCTCATTGGGAATGGGACAAAGCTCTCCCTCTTCGGCTTGGCTCTCAAAGGCTTTCTGGTGATAGTCTCCTTGCTACCGATTTAGCTCTTACTGCTAGCTTGCTAAGGGAAAATGGCAAGCGTATATATAGATAGGCATGAGAGAGAGAGAGGGGTGAAATGCTTTATGAGAATGTGCCCAATTAAAAACACTGCCATCGGAAAACCTGCATAGACAAGTACAACTGATATCTCAAATACATGATATGTGGTATGGGCGCAACCATCCATAATAGAGTATACAATAATCAGGATCCAAGGTATGGGCACAACCATCCAGGAAGGATCAATAAATAGACTCAAGTATGGTCACAACCATCCAATCAATGAGTCATGTAACCAATCATGATAATCCACAAAACCCGCAGCTTGGATTCCATTAGACAAAACCCAGGGTCTTGTGCTCCATCTCGACCCGAATAAAGTACAAGTCCAAGCATGTGAATAAGTGAGTTGAAGTCAAACATGCAAGAACATCATTTGATTACCAGGTAATGATGAAATCTGTTAATAGACGCGAGAAGTACCACCAATAATGAAAATGGCCCTCAAGGTACTATACGTACAATCCACGGAATGTGAATAGTGAGCTGGCATTGAACACCCACAGAATCATTCGATCAAAGGCCAATGATGAAAGCCCCACGTTGAATGCGAAGAACCTGCCATTGAGGCATGCAGGCTCCAAGGTACCAGACAGGAGTCTCTAGATCAGCTTCCTGGATAATGAGCTGAAGTCGACAGGAGGTGACCTCGATTGAAGGTGGGCCATAGTGTTTCCCACGTCATCGACACGAGACAGAGGAACATAATGTTTGTGAATCAGGATCAGATGAGAATCAGAGGTAGGTTAAAAACTGCAGAGGTCAAATTCTCTTGAACATATCAGTGGCACGACAATGGATTTGGCAGTATTTGACATCAAAATATCTGGGTTCATGACGATGAGGAAAAAGAGCAGATGAGTGGTCAAAAGGAATAACCCAAACCCATGGAGGCAAATATAAAATGAGATGAGATGTCCCCAACCCGACACGAATGCAGAAAACTGCCATGTTTAAGAGTGACATACTGCCATCACGACGATGATACTGGTTTAATTTTTCCCTACCATTTCTGGCGAGTACCCCAATTATTTTTGAAAAAAATCTTGAAGGGGATAGAATGTTCTTGTGATATAAGTTCTTCCTTTGGACAAATCCAACCTAGTACATTTAATGAGCCCTAGGAAGGAGAAACTCGAGTATCGTCATTACGACGGAATTTGATGTCATCAGGGTTTAACGAGTCTGATAAAGGAAGAAATCGACGTCTTTTCATGTTTAGAGAGTTTGAAAATACAACGAAAAAGTAAACTCCAACAGTCCCTTTTCGTAGATAGTTCCTCAGATCTGAAAAGGTAGAAAACTATGTTTGAGAAAACCTCCTAGTTGCGATCAGCTAGGGTATTCCTTTTTCGTAAATAATCTATTCCAGTCCGAAAAAGGGATAAACGTATACTGGGTAGATGTCATTTCACAACCAATTTAATGAGATCAAAACGACGTGCGACTCGAAAATATTTTCATGTTTAGAGAGTTAGAAAAGAGCTGAAAGATGACTCCAGTAGTGAATTTTTCGTGTTTTTACTGAGTCCGAAAAAGTATAAAATACAACTTGTACCATCATTCAAGTTGCGTAAAAACATGTTGCTGCATAAGAAAGCAAGCGTAAAACCCATTTTTATACAAAATATAATAAAATATTAGAAAAATGACCTTAAAAACCTAATTTTACCTTCGAAAGTTATAAATATGCCACAAATAGTAAAAACATATTTGCTTTTACTTCTTACCTCTTGTGGAGAGAAATAGTGAGTTTTTGTTGTGCGAACTTGCGGCGACGATTGTGGATGATCCTGTACATCATTTCAATCCTCATTTTCTTCAAGTAAGAGGTGCTTCCCTTAGCTCTATTTTGATCTATTTTTCATAGAATCCCATTGTGTTTTTTGGATCCCTGAGGGGAAATTTGAAATTTTAGGGCTCGCCCAATTAGTGCGGGTATCGGGCACGAACTCGCACCAATTGGGTATTTTTTGCAAAGGGGTCACGCCAATTGATGTGACTGTCAACAAAATAGTCGCACCAATGGCGCAACCTAAATTTCTGCTTAAATTTAACAAAATGTGAACCAATCAACTAAATTTCTGAGTGTTCCAGAGATATAATAATGTGTTTATGACCATTTTGGTGTAGGTACACAGTCACAATGGTGATCGAGTGGAAATATAGGGAACATAGTGAAGAATATGAAATGACCATGGAGAACAAAGCATGCATGAATGCTCTCCGTGATTGCAGCTTGAAGAATTTCTTCTTGACACCATGCCTGAGGGCACAACCTGAATTACTGCAGTATTTGATCAGTATTTGGGATGAAGATGAGGAGAAGTTTAAACTTCGGGACCAAGTATTGGAGCTCGAAGTATCGGACGTTTATTTCATAACTAGATTTTCCCGCAGTGGTCCAGTTCCAATTTTGATAGGGACTAGGCCATTTGGTGAGAAAATGGAAATGGTGATGGAAAGAGTGTGCCCAGGGGCACGAACCGGATCAGGTAGTGGGAAATTTGATATCCACATGGTTCCTTATCTAGCACTCAGAGTAGTGCTCCATACCGTTACGCAGGCTACAGGGTTGTAGGCACCACATGAGGCCATAAAAATGCATCTCCTCTTAGAATATGAATGCATGAACCTGACACTATTTGATTGGGCTACTGCCATAACAATTAACATCAAGCGGTAGTTGACAAAGTGCAAGAATTCCAAACTAAAGCAGTTTGGATACGGATCTATTCTAGTATCGTTCATCCTTGAACGACTACCAATCTTCTAGGGCCAAGGGGCGATAGTCGCCGAGCCACCATCAAGAGAGCCAAGGATGGCTCGATGGGCAGCACTCATGCCCAGATGAGGAGGGGGCCAACAAATGTCCTCAAGGCCTGAGTTCTTTGTATGGCTATGGTGACAGCTGATCGTCGTGGAGGACTGGCCCTACGATGGTACCAACTTCACGGGAGACCCAAATCTTCCACTCCCTGAGGGAGAAGACTGGGACGACGAGCTCGGTAAGACTCTTTTTGATTTTATGTATTTTATGATTTTTTTTTGGATATACATGCATGTTCTAACAAAAAATTCTATTTCTATGCAAATTTTGGCCCAGAGAGGCTCGTTGGGATGTTTCCCATCGCCCGAAGGACCCCACTAGCCTATGACACTCAAGGCGAGGGTGGCAAGGGGAGTGAGCTAGTGCAGAACTTGGAGGGTATCGCACGTGGGATCCCAGATTATGCTCATCTAGAAGACATCCCATTAGCTTATCAGAGGCACACTGTGGGGGTGCCTAGTCGCCTGCATCGTTTACTGAGGTGACTAGTGTGGGCGGTGACATGCTACCATGAGCACCATGATGATTAGTCTTTTAGGGCTTTTCATTTGCACATTTTTGAGAGACATGTTGTCTCTAGATATTATTAAAACAGACATGTATATTTTTTATTTTATGTGATGTACACAAAATGCAAACATTTCGACACACATATATATATACATATCTATTTCTGGATGGATCTTTTTACATATGATGATGTTTTACAAGTTGCGTAAATGTCTATCTAAAGCCATATTAGCTACTGCATTTGTTAACGCATTCATATGTCTGGGTATATGTTGATATGTAATGTAATTAAAATTCCTTTCTAGTAAATGAATACGTAGATACAGTCATAAAATGGATGGGTGTCTAACTGAATAATGACCATTAAGTTGTAATACTACAAGTTGTGAGTCCAGATATACAAGTAATGCATGAATACTGAGGTTAAAAACCTCATTTAATAATTCCAAAATGGCACTATACTCTGTGACATTATTTGTGGTAGGCCCTAGAAAAACACCTTGCAAATTGACTAACTCACCAGTAGGATCATAGATTACCCAATCTGCCGAAGACAAATTCCTGGTACTGTGGGAGGCACCATCCTTGAAACCGACAAAGGGAGTAATAGACATCTGCACAATCAGGAAGACCCAATCAACAGAAATACACTTACAAAGCACACCACACCACACATGCACAAAAAATGAAATCACTCACTTATGTACACACACACCACACAAGAATAACTCAAGCGTAGTACTTCTTGAGGTACAACCCCTTTCTAGGCTGCGCTAGAGGAATACCTTCGTAGTCAATTAGCTCATAGGCTCCATTTTTTAATACTCTTTTAATGATATAGGGCCCATGCCACATGGGCTGGAATTTTCCCGCTCCAAGTTTATCATATGTTTGGTCCTATAAGAGGACGAGGTCCTCTTCAATGAAAGAACGTGGAGAAACTGATTGATCAAAATGAGCCTTAACCCACTTTTTTGTGCTTCAATAATCAAAGCAGCCAAGCAGCAGCTTTCATCTAATCGTTCCAAATACAAGAGATGTTTTTCCTTCAGGGAAGTTTCGGGCAGTAATTCCACAGCTAATTTTAGAGAAGGAATTTCACATTCAACTGAGAGAGTCGCTTCCAGAAAATACACGAACTAGAACGGTGTGAATCCGGTCGCACTCTTTACTGACGTTCGATAAGCCCAGAGAGATGAGAACAATTGGAGATGCCAGTTGGATTTTTTGATACCAATCTTTCGTTGAAGCATCGTGACCAATACCTTGTTCACGGCCTCAACCTGGCCATTTTCCTGGGGGTAGTATGTCATTGAGCTATCATGTCGCAAGCCCAACTTTGATGTTAGCTTTGCCATCATGTAATCCCGAAAATGAGTGCCATGATTGGTGACAATGGCCTGAGGGACTCCGAAACATGTAATAACATGGTTGAAAATAAATTGAGCGGATGTCTTACCGTCAGCGGCTAATGTAGGCATCGCTTCGGCCCACTTAGTGAAGTATTCCAAGAAAACGATTATATAAGCATGCCCCCTTGTTGAGTGAGGGTTAAATGTCATAAAATATATGCCCCATTTAGCAAAAGGGCCTACGGTAATGATAGCTTGTAAAGGTAGGGGTGGCGGGTGCATCTTGTCCTGAAAGACCTGGTACGCATGACATTTTTGAACTGCAACAATACAGTCTTTGAATATAGACGGCTAGAAGTAACCCACACGTAGAATCTTCTCGGCAGTAGCATATCCTAACATATGACCACCACAGGTGCCACTGTGACAGTCATTCAAGACTTTCTCAGCCTCTTCCATGGTCAAGCATCGGTGGAGCATAGAATCAACTCTGAAACGATACAAGGTATCTCCTATAATGCAGTATGGTTGAGATTGATGCCGAACGCGATGTCGAGCATATTTTGTCAACTCGGATTAGAACATGGATGTTTGAAGGTACATGATGATGTCACCATACCATGGATCATGAGTGTTGATAAGAAAGAGTGTTTCATCCAGAATATGATCCTCAGATTGTGATGGAATAGAGTCTGTGGGGAGAGAGCAGATAAGATAAGCAAAAATCAATGATTTCGTCGATTTAGAAGTGGTGAAATCCAAATCAAACTCCTAAAGGATGACAATCCATTTGGAGTACTTTCCCCCCAACAAATTTCAAGACAAGATGTATGTCATGGGGTTGCAATAAGAAATCACGGTTACTGTATGCAATAGGATGTAATGGCGGAACCGCTGAATAGCTTGGACGGCGGCAAGCGCCAATTTCTCGACATGGGCATAGCGCGTTTCAATCTCGAGAATATTCCAAGATAGATAATAAACTATGTGTTCATTTCCATCATCGTCATCCTATACTAGATACATAGCTATCATGTTAAACACGGTGGCCAAATAAAGGGTAAAATCATGATGATAGTTGGGAGGACATATTAAAGGAGCATTGACGAGCAACGTTTTAAGATTATCGAAGGATTGTCGGGAAATATCATCCCAATGGAAGGGAACGCCCTGTTTCAAAAGTCGCGTAAACCCCTTGGCCACTTCGGCATAGTTCAGAATGAAGCGTCGTAAGAAGTTGTCTTTCCCCTATAGAATCTGTAGTTGATGCAACGAGGATGGGGATGGGAGGTTAACGATGGCCTCGACCTTGAGGGGGTTGAGGCGAATTCCATCTTTGGAGACGATGAATCCCAAAAGCGACCAAAATCCACACAGAAGACGCACTTGTGAGGATTGAGCCTAATATTGTAACGTCTAAAACGAAGGAAAATCTGGTGGAGGTGTTCAGGATGGTCCTCACGCTGAGTTGAATGGGCCAGAAAATCTTCTAGATATGGTTGAACAATGTGCGTATGTCATGAAAAGCATAGGACATAGCATGTTGGAAGGTGGCTCCAGCGTTTTTTAAGCAAAACGGGAGCTTCTTGTAGGCGAAAGTGCCCCACGAACATATAAAGGTAGTCTTATGTTGATCAGTGAGTAAAATATTAATTTGATTGTACCCCGAGAAGCCATCCATAAGGGAATAAATCTCACTCCCCGCGCAGTCATCGATGATCTGATCTATGAAGGGAGTGGGGTAATTGTCCTTAGGATGGGCCCGATTGATGTCTCGATAATCAACACAGACCCGTATAGTGCCCTGCTTCTTATCTATAGGGACGATATTTGAAACCCATTGTGTGAGGGGGATCAGATAGATAAAGCCCGCGTTAAGACGTTTCTCAACTTCTGCCTTGATAGTTGCGGATTTCTAGGGATGCACTAGGCGTAGATGCTGACGCACAGGCTTCACACCTAGATAGGTGGGAATCTCATGTATGAATATACTGGGATCAATCCCAGGCATCTCCTCATAGGACCATGTGAAAACATATCTGAATTCATGAAAAAGTTCCGTATAAACTTGTATCGCTTTGGGAGAACAAGTAACTCCCACATAAATGTTCTCGACTATCCCTAGTTTGAAGGAGATGTCGATAGTCATGGTTTCTGTAATGTTACTAAGATTTCCCTCCGAAAGAACCTCATGAGTTAATATTAGCGTTTGAAGAGGGGAAGTGGGAACCTAAGAAATGATCTTCAAGAGACATTGTTTCAATGATAGCTTCATCAGAAGGGAAGACTTCTCTTAAAGGGTCGGGTGAATCCTCATCGCCAAGCTAGGGGGATTGAGAATATACATCTAAAGCCATGCTCAAAGGATCATGTTTAGGAGGAGAAGGATCAGATGCAACGATGATTTCGCAGTAATGAGTCTCAACTGGAGTTAAAGGCATCGATTCTCCGAAAGAGATCACCTGTTCAGGTGAAGGGATGATCCAAGGGTCATCTGACCTAGAGATCATGTTAACATGAACGGTGTGTGGTGGTGGCACAAGAAAAATACCCATGAGGATGGGGTCCTTGAAAAGACTACGCTGTTAGGGGGATTAGGGATTTGATCCACGTAAGGTACGTTGTTCTCAGAGGATGAGCTGAAGAAAGACAACTAATCGACAGTGATGATCTTTCCCTCATGAGGAAACTTCAGAAGCCAGAAGACGGTGGACGGAACGCATAGCATGGCATGAGTCTAGCTATGACCAAGAAGGAGATTGTAGTTGAGCTTAGCATCAACCACTTCTACTTCCATGTTGATTGTCTTACCTTGTAATGTGATCGGAAAACTCTCGAGAACATCCAGGGGTTTTTATTTTCGACCATCAAATGCCTTTAGGGCATTGGGAGACGAAGTGAGAGCTAGAGAGCCAATGGCTTTCTAGAAGGCAGATGACATAACACAGGTGGAAGCACCTTCATTCACAATGGCTCTATGGATCTTGAGCCCGTTGATGCCGACTTGGATAACAAGAGCGATTTGATGTGGAAGTCGAGGGACAAAATTTTTGAGATTGAAGGTGAGAAGAATAGAATCGACGAGATCGGTTCCACCGATTGTGGACAATAGAGATTTTCATTGCTATGGGCAACTTTGAAGCACTTCCAATGCATAAATTGCAGAAGGTGCCTGTGCCAAATCCTCAACAATTTTGTAGTGCTGAGTGGCATGGGCGTTTGGATTATAGGAATATTTTCGTAGAACACCTTTGGAAGGTGGCCTTACAACAGGTTCAGCGCTAGGCTTCTAAATTTCTAAAGGACCAGAGAAAGGTGGGGGAGGTGGGCCATCAACGACTTCCTTCCCAGATGCCTAGCATGATCCAACATAATCCTTCGAACATGTAGAAATTGAGACAGGTGCAGCACCATTCATCATAAAGACTTGTGACCCAAATGGTACAGACAGTGAAGGTTGTTCAACCATCTGGATCTCCTAAGATGGGAAGGGTTCTTTGATAACTACTTGAGTCCATTTGGAGCCTTTCAGAAGTTGACTAACCTCAGATCATCGGGGAAAATCTTTGGTATAATGGTCTCCTTCACAGATGAGGTAGGGGTACTTCGGTTTCCATTGGGAACCATCTTCAGCACGAGGTTTGGAAGACTCTGGTTTTGGGGTGTCAGGTTTGGGTTTGCCTTTACCCTTGTTCTTTCCTTTGGAGGCCTTTTCTACAGGATTAGCCTAAACGGCGTTGACCTCCGTAGTATTACCAGAATCCGAAGGGGCGGGAAGAGAAGAGTTATTGGAAGAATTAGACTTCTGCTTCCCATTAGAGGACTTCCGAGAAGTTTGAGAAACGGAACCGATGACACCGTCCACAGATGGGGTAGCTGGTGCCTTAGAGGTCCTTGGCCGCGGGGCATCAGTTAAGATATCATATAGCATTCTAGACCTAGAGTACACCAAATCAAGGTACTGGGCACAAGCGATGGCTTGTTCTTCAGTCACACATGCCCCCATAGAAATATCTTGAGTGATCTTGTTAATGAAGGAGGTAGTGAACCAATGTGTTAGAAGTTGATCAGGTATATCAAACTTGATCAATCGACGAAGACGTCGCCACTCATGAATATGATCTGATATGTGAGTGGCTTTATCCTGCTTGAGAGAAGTCAGGAGATGTGTCTTGGCTTCGTATCGAAACAATAACTAAAAATTCATCAAAAAATCCATAGCGAGAGTATTAAAATCTTGAAAGATGTCGCGGGGTAATTTGATATACCACTTAGTAGCAGCACCAATAAGCGTGCGCTGAAAAAGATGTAGACGAATTGAGTTGTCCATCCAAGAGTTCGAGGAACACCATAGATGGTAGGTCATGACGTGAGCTTGGGGGTCTTCTCTAGCTTTACCTTCAAATTTGGGATAGTCACCAGGCACTTTGGTTGGAACCGGAGGCCAATATGGATTGTGAATAATCGGATCATTGGTCAATTTAGATACATTCGGCAATTCCAAAGTGGCAAGGAAAGGCAATTGAGGATTGAAATGCATGCCAGGTCCTCGATAAGGACCTGTACTTGTACTCCACCCTGATTGAGCATAAATTTTCCCCCATTGGTTCTGTTTGAGAGGATTCTGACCGTAGGGGGTATAAGCTGCGTAATTAGATTGATACGGTTGCTGATAACCAGTGTATGGGGGTTGATAACCGGGGTGTGGACCCTGATTATATGTTGGCCCCATTTGAGAAGTATATGGATTTGACTGCTGAGTATAGGTATAGCTTGGTTGTTGAAGGTAATAATTAGAACCTTGGGGTGAGTTATAAATCGGTCGAGACTGACCTTGAAGATTAAAACCACCTTGGGGTTGAGTAGGTTGTTGGTAAGTGGGGCCCTGCTGAGCTTGATAAGTTGGGCGCATAGGTGGATTTGGCTGTGGCATAGAGTACATCGGCTATTGAGAAGGGTTTATTGGATGTACAGGTTTCCCTGGTTGAACAGGTTGACCTGGTTGAGCGGACTGGCCTGGTTGAACAGGTTGGCCCGGCTGGATGGGCTACCCTGGTTGAACAGGTTGACCCGGGCGAGTAGGTTGTCCTAGTTAAACAGGTTGACTTGGCTAAAGAGGGACACCAGGCTACTCCGGATGAGCCGATTGGCCTGGTGGTGGAATAGGGCCAGGTTGTGCCTGATAACCAATTTGACCTGTAACAGGACCATAAGATGGCCCCAGCTGTGCAACATTTGGACCAATGGGAAACTGAGGTTGTAGAGGTTGCACCATAGGAAAGGTTTTCCTTATGGGTTGGAAGGTTGCCCAGCCTGGGTAGACAGAAAACCTTGAACATACTGATAAGCCTCTAGAGCAGGAAAACGTAGAGGGTTTCCTTGCTCATCGTACTGATATGGAAAGATGTAAATGGGTGTACCATCTGGCCCATAATGGGAAAAATAAGAAAGGTTGGGATCTTGGGAGGATTGACCAACCTCAGAGTTCGACTGCTGCAGAGACAACCGATACTCCTCAGGAGAGATATTCTCCGGAATAGTGGATGCTATGTAAACGTCTTCAGGAAGAGACGAGGTCCTTGTGGACTGAGTAGTAACAACAGGCGTAGATGCAGCTACGCAGACAATAGGCCTAACAGGTAGAGATGTGACCTAAGGAGATGACGTGAGGGGTGTCCTTGGAGACATCCCCGACGAAGGAATAACCAGCATCGTAGATGAAGTAGATACTCCCATAGAGGCGACAACGGCCACAATCTGACTTAAGGATCTATACCCCGCTGGAAGCGAAGGACCAGGCAAAGACATTACAGAAGACTTGGGGTTTTTTTCTAGGAATAGCTGGTAATATTCACCAAATGTAGGGGTTTCCTCACTAGGAGAAGGACTGGATGAGTGCATATCTAACCCTGCCACTATATCTTCTAAAAGACGAAAAGGACTAGGAGGTATAAAAGCAGTTAAAAAGAGTGATCCCGATGTAAGAGGAGGGAAATATTCCCCTACTCCAAATCCAAACCAAGCATTGGATAAGGGCCAATTGAATTCAATTGGTCCACCAAAGGGAAGCTTAGATAGAACCGGTCCCCTGTCGACAAACTCGAAGATGATAGGCTGCTGAGGCTCAGCAGAGGACTGAGAGACCTCTGATGAATCGTATGTGTAAGGACTACCAATAGACGAAACTGAAGGTTCCGCCATTGTGACAGCAACAAAAAGAGGAAGAGATCAAACAAAAGCAAACGGGCAAAAACCGAGGCAAACAATCAAACGGCTAGCAAGCAAACTAAAAGGGCGTGTGATCGTAGGTGATTAATTTTACCACATTGAAACTTAGAAACTTTACGATTTCATTTTTTAAGAGTTGAGAAACAGATAAAAGGTGGCTCTATCTCTTTCGATTTGGAAACACGCGTGAAAGGACAAGTTCTTGATGATCCTTTCAAATTTAATCAGTCAGAAAAGATCAAAATGACTACTATAGAAATCTAGGCAAAAAGGGTCTACCAAATATCCGTGAACTGCAATAT
The DNA here is from genome assembly GCA_034641835.2 of Pinus albicaulis. Classification (NCBI taxonomy): domain Eukaryota; kingdom Viridiplantae; phylum Streptophyta; class Pinopsida; order Pinales; family Pinaceae; genus Pinus; species Pinus albicaulis. The sequence continues at coordinate 449,109,872 of CM076571.1, read as the reverse complement.
ACACCCTAGTTCAAAAATGAAAGATAAATCAACCAAGGACTTGAAGTATGTCCAGGCAATCTCCCCAAATGCTGTGTCGAGTGTATCATGGGTATAAGGCGGCAGACTCAGCTTCCTACGAATAAAGGATAGCAACCTAGTGGGGTCTCCCTTTATATACACGATGGTATGGGGAGCACAAGTCCAAACTAGTGTTGTCTAAAGCCAAGAGGCGAATGAAAGCTACTAGGTTTAATGACCCCAGAACACGTCACTAGCCTATACCTCTAGATATTTCGTTAATGTTTCAATGCTGCCTTAAGGTAAATTGAATAAATTTTAGAGTTGATCTTCAATTATGTTTCAATTTCAGGCCCTAGTGAATGTTGTGTCTCAAAAATCCCCTAAATGCACACTACATGCCACAATATATCATTTTGTTTGATGAATAGCTAACTACGGGAAGGTTGAGAGCATTCCAAACAACAACAAAATGATCACAAAACAACCACTAGTGTCTCTAATGCATGCTAATGAAACTAAAAGCTTTTCCTTTAGAGTTGTATAACACTAATAATGCAGAAAAGTTTTCAATTTACACTAACCAATCAAAAGCAAAAGACTTGTTTTTGTATTTTCAATTTTTTAAGAGCAAAATGCACTAAAAAAAATAAAAACTAATAAAGAGATAAATTTGAGAAACGATAGTGGAAGAGTAAAAACAAGCAAGTTCACTCAATGAAAAACACACAATCATACCTCAAACTAATAGAGAAACCCCTCAAATCAAAGAGGAATCCCAAAGACTCATACAAACCATGTAATCTAGGCTCGAAATGAGACAAGGTGAAACTCAAATGAAAAAGAGAGCAATCACTCAAATAACACAATAACACAATGGAAAACCACAAAACAAATTCAAGGAAGCAAAAACGAAGTTGACTGAAAAAATGAAAACCAAAAACTCCCATGGGAGGCTCAACACACCATAGCACCTAGATGCCCTAGGGCTAGAATGTAAAACCGATAGTAGAGGGAAAAAAACTGGAGGATGGAGATTAAAATCAGCCAATTAGGACTCAGAAAAATGACACCAAAACCATAAACCAAGCTCAGAAGGTTCAGAAACAAGCAATCCCTAGCACCACACAGGATTGGTGCGACTGTCTAGCTGCATCTAGCGCTAGAACAGGATTGGTGTGGGGGCATAACTAGCAACATGCACCATTTGGCGTGACTGTTAGGTCAAAAAATGTGCGAGTCAAGTTTACTAATGACAAAAATAAAAAAGAGAAAATAGGGAGCAGATAAGGTATGTTGGGGGCTGAACAAAGGTTTTACACCAGAAAGAGGCAACCAGAAGAGTTGATCAAGCAGAAAAAAGCCAAAAGCAACCGAAAATACAGGACAAACTCCAATCAATGTATCCCCGGTGCAGTCGCCAGTTTGTTGGAGAGTTAAATCCCCTCTGCGGACAGAAGTGATCCCTACTAGCCCATATCAGGTCTAGCAACAATCAAATCACGCTAAGACGGAGGTATCTAGTTACAAAATGACATAAAATGATAAGTTTATTAGCTCAAGTCCTACATGATGATCGTCGAAAAGAAGGATGACGCTTCCCATCCTCTGCTCTGGCAGATCACAATCCTTCCATTTTGGAACACATGCAAAGAAACACGATGATACACAACATAGAATCTAAATCTTGTAACTATACATCAGTCAGAGAAGATGTAACTCATTGCATCAAAGATAAATATACATGAATGAAACCATAATCAAAGTCACTTATAATTAATGAAACGAAGGGATGATACAACCTTAAGCTCTGATGTTGGATCTTCCATCGGTGGGGTCGACAATGGAGCATGTCTCAATGAAGCTCATCAGGAATGGGACAAAGCTCTCTCTCTTTGGCTTGGCTCTCAAAGGTTGTCTGGTGATAGTCTCCTTGCTACTGATTCAGCTCTTAGTGCTAGCTTGCTAAGGGAAAATGGCAAGATTATATAGATGGTGGAAGGGGATTTGGGATCCCTACAATGGTGGGATTGGCCCTATCCTCAAGAAAGCTTCCATGATAGGTGGAAAACGAATTCTCCTACATGGAGATTCAGATCCAAACCTCCCAACTCATTTTAGAGACTCGTTTAGGAGTTGGTTGGAATCAAAATTCCACCATTTATTTTTAAAAAACAATCCTTATTAAGCTTGGAGCGGGTAATACACTGAGACAGAGTGCTAGTCCTCACACCCTCTTTGGTGGATTTTGTTCTGTAACCAGCTCCAAAAATAGAAGAAAAGAGATGTAAACGCCTTAGAAATGAGCCACTTCGAGGGGGCAACCTCCAATACATTACATAAATGAACAATTCTTCGATGATACAATTCACAAAACCTCCTTTCTATATATAGGAGTCCATGGGGCCATAATGTAATCCTAGTGGGCCACAATGTAATCCTAGCCGGCCTAACAATAATAATTTAAGGGCACAATAATAACAAAATGGGGGTTACAAGGGTACAATAATAACAATAAGGGGTTTACACTAACAATAATAAGGGGCTATACTAGTGATATGGGGACCTAACATGCCCCTCTCCTTCAAAAAAGTGTTGTCCTCAACACTTGAGTAGCTCCGGGTGCTTCTGTATAAAATTCTCATCCTCCCATGTAGAATCTTCAGTGGGTAAGTTCTTCCACATGATGAGATACTCTGAAATTGATCGATTCCGTAGTTGTCGAGTTCTTTTTTCCATGACTGCTTCAGGTTCCAATATGATTTTCCCTTCCCCATCAAGTTCTGGCAATACTGTTTGAACTGGAAGATCTTCACCTATAACCTTCTTTAAGCATGAAAAATGGAAAACTGGATGTACTCGCGAAGAAGCAGGAAGCTCCAATTTGTATGCCATAGTACCAATCTTTTGCAACACCTTGTAAGGACCATAGTACTTTGGCGATAATTTATTATCCTTCTTTGCTTGCTTGAGGGACATTTGTTTGTATGGTTGTAGCGGTAAAAATACCCAATCTCCTACATCAAAACTTCTCTCGCTACGATGTTGATCTGCCTGTTGTTTCATTCGATTTTGTGCCAAATTCAGGTTATCCTTTAAGAGTTGAAGAACTTCTTGCTGATGCTCGATGTGATCTTCCACTGCTTGAACCTTCGAATTTTCCCTTAAAGATGATGTGATCGATGGTGGATGATATCCATAAAGTGCCATAAATGAGGTCATTTTTGTTGCAGTATGGAAGGAAGTGTTATACCACCATTCAGCGAGAGGTAACCACTTGACCCATTGTGTTTGTTTATCAGATACAAAACAACGAAGATATCCTTCCAAACATTTATTTACTATCTCGGTTTGACCATTAGATTGAGGATGATAAGATGAGCTATGAGCTAATTGAGTACCCAAACAAGAAAATAACTCCGTCCAAAAATTTCCAGTAAAAATGGGATCTCTGTCGCTCACAATAACCCTTGAGCTTCCATGTAGCTTTTGAATTCTATCCATAAATGTAGTAGCAACTGTACTTGCTTTAAATGGATGAGATAATGCACAAAAGTGTGCATACTTGGTAAGTCTATCAACTACCACCATGATGACACTCTTTCCTTCGGACTTAGGTAAACTTGTGATAAAATCCATTAAAATCTCCTCCCAACGTTGACTTGGAATGGATAAAGGTTGTAGAAGTCCCGGGGTCTTAATTGTTTCCACTTTATTCTGCTGGCAAACCAAACATTCCACCACAAACTTTCGAATATCAGATTTAAGGCCATCCCAAAAAAATTCTTTCTTCACCTTGTGGTAAGTTTTTAAAAATCCTGAGTGTCCTCCTAAAGGAGAAGTGTGCAATTCCAGAAGAATCTTTTGTTTTAGTTGGGAATTCTTACAATGATATAAGCAATCTTTGTACCATAAGGAATCATTTTTCCAACTAAATGTATCAGATGTACTAGGATCTTGCTGTGACTTTTGAATGAGTGTCCATACATCTTTGTCCTTCTTCCATTCATCTCTTGCTTCAGTTATCCAATCTGGTTGGATAATAGAAATGGCACAAAGCAATGCTTCCACGTCTTCATTCTTTCTTGAGAGTGCATCTGCAACAACATTAAGCTTTCCTTTTTTGTAGATTATTTCAAAGTCATAACCCAACATCCTTGTGACCCATTTTTGGTGCTCTTTTGAAGATAGTCTTTGTTCCAAAATGTGTTTAAGACTATCATGATCAGTTTTTACCTTGATGTGTCTTCCCATTGGGTAAGTTCGCCATTTCTTTAGTGCATGTGGTATTGCTAACATTTCCTTCTCATAAATAGGTTTCTGTAAATACTTTCCTTTGATTGGATGACTTTCAAAAGCAATGGGTCTTCCTTCCTGCATTAAAATTGAACCAATTCCATTTCCTGAGGCATCACATTCCACAATAAAGGTTTTTGTGAAGTCTGGCGTAGCTAGGACCGGTGCTAGGCACATTGCTTCTTTAAGATGTTCAAAGGCCTTAGTTGCTTCAGGAGTCCATGAAAATGCATCTTTCTTAAATAATGTTGTTAGAGGTGCTGCTATTCTCCCATAATTCTTAACAAACTTGCGATAATACCCTGTTAACCCGAGAAATCCTCGCAACTGCTTTATGGTTGTGGGAAATTTCCATTCCTTAATGGCTTTAATTTTGTTAGGGTCCACTTTAACACCCTCGTGAGATACAATATGACCCAGATATTCCACCTCTTGTACTCCAAAGAAACATTTGGAATTTTTTTCATATAATTGTTTCTCCTGCAATAGTTTGAGCACCCTGTCAACATGTTCAACATGATCCTTCCAAGACCTGTTGTAGATTAGTATATCATCAAAAAATACTGGCACAAATTTTCTAAGGAAGGGTTTGAAAATGGAATTCATCAACCCTTGAAATGTAGAAGGTGCATTGGTAAGGCCAAAAGGCATGACCAAAAATTCATAATGACCTTCATGAGTTCGAAATGCTGTTTTTGGAATATCTTCGGTCTTCATTCTAATTTGATGATATCCTGAATGAAGATCCAACTTGGTAAAATAAATTGCTCCATGTAATTCATCCAATAATTCATCGATCACAGGAATGGGAAATTTATCTTTAATGGTGAGCTTATTGAGCTCCCTATAATCCGGACACATTCGCCATGATCCATCCTTCTTGTGTACCAATACTACAGGAGCAGAGAAAGAACTTTGACTGGGTTGAATTATGCCCGCCTCTAACATTTCTGCAATCATACGTTCAATTTCGCTCTTTTGGAAGTAAGGATATCTATAAGGCCTGATGTTTGGAGGAACACTTCCTGGAATCAAATGAATAGCATGATCATGATCACGAATAGGTTGGAGTCCTTTGGGAGTTTCAAACACCTTGGAATGATTGTCCAAGACTTGTTGGAGATCTGCAGAAATAGATGATTTTGATGTTGGAACTTCTAGTGAGCATAGTTGTGCAATTACGCCTCGCTGTTCTTTCTTTAGAAGCTTTGTCATGACATTAGAGCTTATTATCCTTCCTGGCTTCCCCGCAATACCCCGTAATTCGACTTCCTTTCCTTCTGAAAAAAATTTCAAGAAAAGTTCTTGAAAATTAAAAGCTACCGTCCCCAAAGATTGTAACCATTGTACTCCTAGTACAACATTAGCACCTCCCATAGGAATGGAAAGCATTGGAATAGTCAATACATATTCCCCCATGGTTAGCTTGATATTATGGCATTTGCCAGAGAAATTTATAGTTCCTCCATTTGCAACCATCACTTGACATTCTGGTCTTGGGTATAGGAAACAATTTAATTCCTTGGCTACCTTACAATGAATAAAATTATGGGTGCTACCTGAATCAATCAACACTATTACCTTTTTCTTCTTGATTTTTCCTTCTATCTTGAGAGTTTGAGGAGTGGTAATTCCTGCCGGTGCATTACACGATATGGTCGGATTCATTTCTTCCTCTTCTAGGGCTGGTTCCTGGTGTATATCCTCTTCTTGTTCATTTTCTTCTTCCTCTTCACAATCTATGTAAAATAATTTCTTCTCGACACACTTATGACCTTTAGTGTATTTGCTATCACAACTGTAGCAAAGCCCTTTTGCTCTTTTTTCTTCCAATTGTTGTGGTGTCAACCTTGTAGGTTGTGCAAATCTAGGTGTAGCAACACTTCCTTCTTTATAGAATTGAGTGGTAGGCTTCCTTGTCGCCATAATTTTACATTCAACTTTTCTTGCCAACCTGAATGCCTTCTCCAATGAATCAGGTTCCAAAACACGAACTTCATGTTGGATGTTATCCTTTAGAGTACCTAAGAAGAGATCAATCCTGTGTTCCTCTGGAATATTAGTTACCCATATATTCAATTTTTGGAAGTCCTCAATGTGCTGCCCCACTAAACCCTTTTGTTTGAGATTTATCAATTGGCTAAAGAAGGTGTTGCTCTTTGTATCCTCATAATGTGCTATCATTTCCTCCGTAAAAATTGACCAAGTGACAATTTTTTTACGGGAGCAAAACCATTGATACCATACAAATGTATTTTGTTCTAAATGTAAAGTTGCAATGCGTACCTTTTGTGTGTTTTGCACGTTATGGAGATCAAAATATTGCTCCATCTGTAGTATCCTTGTTACAGGATCCTTTCCATCAAACTTCCTCATATCCATTTTTGGAATATGGTGGTTCTTCCCGCCAACATTCGAGTTTATGAAATCACAATTAACATTTATTTTGTTCTCATCGGGAGGTTCTTCTCCTATATTTCCGCCATTAGGAATCATTTCCGGTTTTAAGCTTGTCATCAAGCCTTCCATGTATGCTTTTAGATCACTCTTCATGTTTTCCATGTTGTCTTTCATGTCATCCATCTTAGCTTCCACGCCTTTCTTCAAACTATCCATCTTCACTTCCATGCCTTTTTTCAAAACTTCCATTTCATTTTTTGTTGCTCTTTGCGAGAGTGAAAGCTGTTGCATTTGCTCTTGTAATTTTGATAGATCATGTTGCAATTCTTCATCTTCATGAGTCATAGTAGAGCCTTCTGAAGGCTTAATGGGTGTTGAATTATTTTTAGGGGCCATTTTAGAATCCAATATTGATATCTATTCTACAAGATTCCCTTGGAGTCAATTCAACTTGATTCTTCAAACAAGAATTATGCAATTCGGAAAAACAAATACACACCTTTTACTAGCTTTTAGGAGATCGATATTGAAATTGAATTATCTCTGTAATTGAAAATCTTCAATATCTGAAATTCAGCCCTGTAGTAGCCCTATGAAGCTTCTTTCAAATGCCACAGGTCTGACCTGATTTTGATTCTCCAAGACAAAGTTGTGTCCAATCTCCCACAATGACCTATTTCTGGACTGGTTCAGTAGAGCGAACTTGTACGACTTGCCACGTGTCATTTTTTTGTCCTTTGTCTCTGAAATTGATAGCGAAGAAACTACAGTCCGTGCAATTGCGAACACTTTTGACGGCACTCCAATCCAATCTTCAGAGAGAGAGTTATTGAACTTTTCCCACGATCACCTTTTTGCGATGAAATTCAGGAGCCTGAACAAGCACTACCTTCCACAGATCATATCTCCCCAAATATTTCGAACCAAGCTCTGAAATTTTTTGATTAATTTCCTTAGGATTTCAGCTTGGCACCATATGAATTTCATATTCTTAACCTTTGTAGAACAAAGTTTATAGCGCAAATGCCACGATGACCTGTTTAGGAGCCTGAAAAAAATACCTGACTTCCATAGATCATATCTCCGAAATTATTGCGAACCAAACTCTGAAATTTTTATACAATCTTCCTCAGGATTTTTTATTCACACCCTAAAAATTTCAGCTTCTGAAACTTCGTAGAAAAAAGGTTATAGCGAAAATTCCACGATGACCTGTTTGGAGCAGCGAAACCCTAGAATCCAAAGCTCTGATACCAAATGTTGTGTAACCAGCTCCAAAAATAGAAGAAAAAAGATATCAACGCCTTAGAAATAAGCCACTTCGAGAGGGAAACCTCCAATACATTACATAAATGAACAATTCTTGGATGATACAATTTACAAAACCTCCTTTCTATATATAGGAGTCCATGGGGCCATAATGTAATCCTAGTGGGCCACAATGTATCCTAGCCGACCTAACAATAATAATTTAAGGGCACAATAATAACAAAATGGGGGTTACAAGGGTACAATAATAACAATAAGGGGTTTACACTAACAATAATAAGGGGCTATACTAGTGATATAGGGACCTAACAGATTTCCCCCATTGGTGTGAGGGCTGAACTGGCTGGTCGTGCCAAGGCCAAAAGGTCTATTTTTAGGGTTTTTCACAAGAAATTTTCTTCAGAGGAATGATTGTCCTTGTCAAGGGGGATGCCATGAAAATGGTTTCAGGTCATGTCACTGTTCACAGGTCACGGAAAATTCCCTCCAATGTGTGGGATGGGAAATTGCAGGGACGGTGACAAATTACTATGTAACACTACTACTTCATAACATGTGGACAAGATGAATGAATATTTTGATAGAAATGAGATAGATGATGAAACTATCAAACTCAAATTGTTTACTCAAAGTTTAGGGGGAGAAGCAAGAAAATGGTTCAAAAGCTTAACCCCTAATAGTATTAATGACCTCCAAGCTCTCCATCAGTCATTCCTAAACAAATGGGAAATTAGGAAAAGCCCTCTCCAAATACTTTCAGACTACAAAAAACTCAAAAGAAACACCGGGGAAAGTGTTCAAAATTATTGCACTAGGTTCAATAGTGTTTATAATGCACTACCTCCAGACTTTAAACCTCCTCAAGGCTCAGCTTTGGCCAAATTTCCTAAAGGATTTGATCCTGAAATGGCCTATCAGCTAAGGGAAAGAGATCCCTTAACTTTGGAAGAAATGGAGAAAGGAGCTCTTGTTGTGGAAGTTAATCTGATTGAAAAAAGAGCTAGGATGAGGAATGAAAAGAAAGTATCATTTAAGGAGGAAACTGCACCCTCTACATATAGCTCAAAAATGGAAAGAATGATGGAGGAAATGATGAAGAAGATGAGCATACTTGAGAGAGAACAATCTAGGGAAAATCAATCAGCTCCCCAAAACAGAAATCAATCTCAAAATCAAAATCAAAACTTTAGGAGAAATCAACCTGAAAACAGACAAAGAGAAGATGATCAACAGATCAAACCTCATTTTCAAGAAAATTATGTAAATGAGGATGAAGAAATAATTGAACAAATAGAGGATGACGACATGAACATGTTGGGAGTAAGCAATGAGGATTCTGATTTCCTCCATGAAAGAAAACAAGGTATATATACACCTTATTATGACAGAAGACCACAAAGTGATTATTATGAACAATACTCATAATATGCCATCATAGGATCACCTATACAATATGACCTCAGAAGAAAAAGGAATCAAGGAACTCCCAAGAACAAAACCTCTGATAAATCTGCCAAAAACAACCCTGAAAATACACCCAAAAAGACAGTTGAAATTCACAAAACAGTGGTTTTGAATTCTAATTCAAACAAAGGGAAAAACATCCAAGCCAATGAAAAATAGATTGTTAACCCCAGTAGCACTAGAAATTCAACTAATGCTCCTAAAAAAACTATTCTAACTGCTATAAATACTAAAAATCAGCAAGCTGATTTTGCTGAACAAGGAGTGACTAACGAGACAGAAACAAACACTTTGAAAAACCAGATTCCCTTCAGCCTAGAGAATGAAATATCCAGAATAAAAATCTCTTTCCGACTCACTGAATTAGTCACTCAAAATTTATATAGAGGTCAGATTTTTAAGGCTTTAAACATAGAAGATGCTCATGACATATTTAACTTAAACGATGATACCCCAAAGCTCATTTTTGGACCAAAAATTGAAGGAAAATTTAAAGAAGGAACTAACCCTCCATTCTACATCAGCTTAAACATCCATGATAATATTTTTCACAATGCCATGCTTGATTCAGGAGCATCACACAACCTCATGCTCAAGGTGATTATGGAAAGATTACGCTTAGAGGTAACTAGACCCTACAAATATTTATATTCCTTTGATTCAAGCAAGGTGAGATGCCTAGGCTTAATAAAGGATTTGTGTGTTAACTTAGCCCAAATACCGACCAAGATTTTATTAATGGAAATTGTAGTGGCTGATATACCCCTCAAATATGGCATGCTCCTTTCTAGATCATGGGGTGCTAAGTTACAAGGCACAATGCAGATGGATATGACTTATGCCACCATTCCTGTTTTCAGTCAACCAAGAAGACTCTATAGGGAAACACACATGAAATATATGGTGAGTAACCAAGAAATACCAGAGAATTCTCTTCCCTATTCCATCCACGCTGACCTTGACTCTTTCATTCTTTTTAATGATGATATTCCAAAAGAGCAAGAGCTAATCAGTGAAAAAACATCAAATGTTGTGATCAATTCACTTACAAACATAGCTACAGCCATTGATAAAGAGGAGAACAAAGAGGAAATTAAAAATTAGCTTGCTGATTCAAAAATTTATAACAAACAGAGTAAAGGCCTTGAGGTCGAGAATAGTCATAACTATGATTCATATCATGAGAATCAAGGAGTTAAACCTCAAAACATTGAAAAAATTGAGGAACTAAACACATAAAAACGTAATGCAGACCCTTTTATAGAACAGAAAGATGAAGAAAACAGAGAGGACAACCATGAAATAAATCACAAATCTCAAAACAGTTCTTTTTGGAACATGAATTTTGATGGGTCTTGCACTAAAAATGATGCAGGAGCAGGCATATGGATACACAACACTAAAAAAAATCATGCTGAGGGGCATTCCTATAGATTAAATTTTCAATGTACAAACAACATAGCTGAGTATGAAGCTCTCCTTTTAGGCCTACATTTATCGAAAAAATTAAGGGCCAAAAGGATAAAAGTTCATGGAGATTCTGAGTTGATTATCGAGAAAGTAAATAGGGAATATAGTGCCAAACATCCCAGACTTAGAGCCTATAGAGATGATGCCATGGACTTGTTAAAAACATTTGATGAATTCCAACTTATCTTTGCCCCAAGAAACCAAAATTTCCTTGCCAATGGTTTAGCCTTTGCTGCTAGAACTTGTCTTACACCTTATGAAACCAAGCAATGCACCACCCAAGTCAAATTTAGACCAGCTATCCCATATAATGAAAAATATTGGCAAGTTTTTGAAGCAGATAAACAAATAAAAGACTTCCTACAGTCCAAAAATGAATTTGAAACAACACACTCAGATTCAGATTTTGATGAAGATTGTCCTGCTAAAGAAAACCCACTTACTAAAGAAGAAAAGTCTCCTGAGATTGCAGAAGTAAATCTATTAACAAATGAATTCCAGCATATGACAAAAAATATCACAGATTTGGAAAATGAAGACCTGGAAGTGCTACAATCTAAAGACCAAAGCTTTCCAAAAGGACTGGTCCCCTTAGAAGAACTATTTGATTTGAATGATGTGGCCAAGAAGCCAAAACTAGAACCCATAGAATCTGAAGTGGAAGAATGCAACATGGGCAGTAAGGAAAATCCCAAAATAATCAAACTGTCTAAAACACTGCCAACTCATATCAAACTGAAATATATTGAGCTGTTTAAAGAATTTTCTGATGTGTTTGCATGGATTTACAAAGATCTGAAATCATATGATACAGAAATAATTCAGCATAAGATATCCCTCAGAGAAAACCAGAAACCTTTTAAAAAAAAAATCGTAGAATCAACCCTGTTTAATTACCCCTGGTAGAGAAAGAAATTAGAAAAATGTATGATGCTGGAATTATAGTCCCTGTTAGATACTCAGAGTAGGTGTCTAATATTGCATCAGTTAGGAAGAAAACAGGAGAGATAAGGCTTTGCATTTATTTTAGAAACTTGAACAAAGCCTCATTAAAGGACAATTATCCCTTACCCAAGATGGATCATATTCTACAAAGGGTAGTTGGTTCTAGAAGAATTTCCTTGCTAGATGGCTTCTCGGGTTATAAACAAATATTGGTACATCCTGATGATCAACTTAAAACAGCCTTTACTACACCTTGGGGTACTTTCATGTATTTGAAAATGCCTTTTGGTTTGATGAATGCTGGTGCCACATTTCAGAGAGCCATGGACATTGCATTTTCAGAAGAAATAGGTTACTTCATTATGATTTACCTTGATGATATAACGGTTTATTCTAGAACAGATGAAGAACACCTTATACACTTGAGAAAGGTCTTTGAAAAGTGTAGAAAATTTGGATTGTCCTTGAATCCAAAGAAAACACTGTTTGGTCTCCAAGAAGGAAAACTTCTTGGGCATATCATATCAGAAGAAAGAATAAGGATGGACCCAAAGAGGATTGATGGCATATTGCAAATCAGCCATCCCAGAAACATCAAGGAACTTCAATCTTTCGTTAGAAAGATTAATTTCTTGAGAAATTTCATACCCAATCTAGCCGAATTCCTTAGAAACATAACAAACATGCTTAAAAAGGAAGGAGTTAAATGGAACTTAGAAGCAAATAAGTCATTTGAACTGGTAAAACAACCACTCACCAAAACACCAGTTCTTAGTAGTCTTGATTTCCCCAAAGATTTCTTCATTTTTTCATTTGCATTAGAACACACAGTATTTGTTGTCCTATTACAGAAGAATTTGAATGGACATGAGCAGCCCATTGCATTTTTCAGTAAGGCATTAATAGATGCACCTTTGAGGTATAACATATGGAAAAAAAAGCCTTTTCCTTATTCAAAGCCTTAAAGGACTTTAGAGTTTACATTTTACATTCCCACATCATAGAATTTGTGCCTCATTCAGTGGTGAAAGACATATTGACCCAAGATCTAGATGGCAAAAGAGGAAAGTGGATTGCTCTAAGTTTAGAGTATGACTTAGAAATCAAACCCATTAAACTCATAAAGCGTTCAAGGACTAGCAAAACTGATGGTTGAATCTAACTTCCAAGCTCTTGATATAAACATGTTTAATGCATTAAATGAATAGGAGGAGATTTTAAATCCAATTATTGAAGATCATTTTCTGAATTCATCTTGGTATGCTGATATTTTGTATGTTTTGCTCAATATTAATGCCCCTCCCGGTTTGTCTAAAACAAAAGAAAGATTTTTAAAGTTAAAATTTGTAAATTACTGCATTTTGAATAAATTTTTATATTGGAAAAATGCTAGTGGATTATTGCTTAAATGTTTGCCTGAGAATGATGCATATAAGATCAAGCATGAGTTTCATGAAGGAGAATGTGGAGGCCACCTCTACTGGAAATCAATTGTGAATAAAATCCTCAGAGATGGTTATTAATAGCCCACCCTCTTTCAATATGTCTATAAAATTATTATTGTCTGTCACAAATACCAAATATTTGAAGGCAAAAGAAAACTGCTTCCCTTACCTCTGCAACCAATCATTGTTGAAGCTCCTTTTTAGCAGTGGGGTCTAGACTTCATTCAGGAAATCCATCCTCCCTCATCTGCCCAACATAGATGGATCCTCATAGAAACATATTATTTTACCAAGTGGTTAGAAGCCATCCCCTCTAGGAATTCCATAGACTTAGTCATCATCTCATTCCTTGAAAAAAATATACTCTCCAGATTTGGTTGTCCTAGAAATATGATAACTGATAATGCTGATGCATTTGGGTCTAAAAAGATGGTAGAATTCTGTCATAGGTATTAGATTATATTGGGTCATTCCACAGCTTATTACCCTCAAGGTAATGGGCTTGCAGAATCATCAAATAAAAATTTGGTAAACATTATCAAGAAGTTGTTGGAAGATAACAAGAAATCATGGCACAATAAGCTAGTGCATGCTTTATGGGAAGACAGGTTGACAGTGAAAAAGTCAATTGGAATGTCTCCCTACCAGCTAGTTTATGGAACTGATGTAGTGTTCTCAACCAGTTTAGGGGTGCCAGTCATGAAGCTGATCCAGGAAGTACAGTCTAAAGACGATGATGTAACAAGAAGGATAAACCAAACAATACATCTACAACAAACCAGGGAGGAGGTCTACATTAGAGCACAACAATTACAAGAAAACATTAAGAAGTTGTTTGATAGAAGAACCAAGGCAAGTGATTTCAAGATTGATGATAAAGTTTCAAAATGGGATTCAGGAAGAGAAGATAAGGGAAAACATGGAAAATTTGATAAAATTATGGTAGGGCCTATATCTTATCCAATCTCCTATTGGAAACAATGCATTGTTTCTGCAAGAATTGGATAGAGCTGAATACTTCGGAGGTCCTGACGATGGCAGGATGCTCAAACATTATTTCTGTTAGTTGATTTATTTTAAATTTTAGAGCTTTTTGTTTTATTGTATATACCATTGCTTTTGAAATTGAAGAAGAGAAAAGACAAAAACAATAGAAAAAGAAAAAGAGGGAAGAAATAAAACAAGAAAGGTATTGGAATAGGAAAAAATGGAGGGAAGCGGAGCTCTAGCTGTCGCTGGCTACCCTAGGGCTCTCTGTTCTGGGTTTTCGGCTCACTCGGAGGCAACACAACCTGATCTGGTTCCTGAGGTGCCGATCCTCACTACCCAACTTCTCGGTTGGGGATTGGATTCTCATTGGACCGATATCCCTCGCACTGTGTCTGTTAAAGGTTCAGGTTTCAGACCCTCTGGCCTCGGCTCAAGACATACTTGGGTGGGAAGACATGTATGGGAGTCGGACCTACCATTTGGTCATACCTGGGTGGATAAGAATTGTTTTCGCATTTCGATCTGTGGTTGCTCGGGTTTTGCTGATATTTCCGGACATATTCTTCTGCTGTTGACCTGCTGCTGGGGGCGGCTCACAATCCGACCATATGAATTCCTCTGTGCGTGCACCTGTTATGGGTTCCGTTACCATTTTGACCACACACCCACCTCGTGGGCTGATTCGGGTTACCAGACACTGGATCGAGTACCCGCCATGAAAGATGTTCGAAAGGGAAAAAGGAGCAGCCAACTCATCTGCGAGATCGAATCTCAGGTAGGCTCAGATCCTTTTCAAATTTTTATAAAGCCTCCCGTAGGAAATAGTATCATATTATGGATTCGATCCACAGATTTGATTTTAGTTCTGAAGGAAGGAATACAGTCTATAGCGGGGTATCCATTACAGGTTCAGTCATTGATCTTTGGAGGGAAAGCTTTAGCTGATCACTACACTCTTAAGGAATACGCCATTGTTTCTGGGTCTACTATTTGTCTCAACCTTCAACTACAGGGTGGAATGTTGGTCCAAAACAGAGCACATGGCCCCTCCATGGGCGCAAGTGCATCCAAAACAGTGAACTCAAAAGGTTCATACAGAAATGTATTACAGGGGGAGAAAAACAAATCTTTTGCACTGGATGTCCCTGCAGAAAGCTCCCCCAAGCCATACATTTTGGAACTGCAATACAATGTGCCTGAAATAAATATAGACAACCCAGATATTTATGTGCATAGAAATGCCTACGAATCCCAAGCAATAATAGGCAGATTTAACTATTTCTGGCCCAAACCAATGGAGCTGTTCCATTGGATTTTTACAAATTGGACCATGGAATGTGAGATCCACCTATGTTCAAAGGGGTTCTTCATTGTCAAATTTTCAACAACTGAGGACAGAGACACCATCCTTAGCCAGGGACCATGGTTCTGGGGCTCCATGGGACTCTTCATCACACCATGGTTCCCAAATTTTGATGCCAACACTATGGAGGTTACTAGAATGCCGGTTTGCGTCAGGCTCTACAACCTCCCGCTACATTTTTGGAATGAAAATGTACTTGGCAGCATTGGAAACACCCTTGGTAGATACATTAAAACATATACTCAACGCCTGGAGGAGCGCATTTTCACCTTTGCACGTATTTGTGTGGAGGCCGACTTGAGCAAAGGACTCCCAGAGTGCATTATGTTGAATAATAAACAACAAAGATGGACATAGCATTTATATTATGAGAACACAGCCTTTACATTCCGGATATGTAGGTGCATAGGACACCTACAAAACTCTTGCCCGGCAGCCAAAAGGGATAACAGAAAAAGAAGAAATCAGGAAAATCTGCTAAAGGTTGGCAATTTCCTTGTGAAGAACCAGAACTACAGGAAGAAGAGGAGGAACCCTCACCTCATGAGAATCAACAAGGAGATACTTCCTTGGGCACACATGAACAGGAAATGAAAGATCCTCTTGACACCACCACAAAGACTCAGCAAGATATGGTACCTGGAGCACAAGACATCGGGGGATATAAAAGAACACATACATCAGACACATCAGACTCAGATAAGGATATTGGAGCACAAACGGAAGAAAATCAGCTTGTCCTTATTGAGACTGCGCCAACACAAGGTGCTTGGTATAAGGTTGAAAAGAAGAAAGGAAGAAAATCCTAATTGTATTTCCTTTGTATTTTATTTGTGGCTAATTTGTATGTCCTTGGGACTATTATCAGCTCAATGTAACATGTAATTTTGATTTCTCATAAATAAAATTACGAATTTTTCCTTTGTGAAAAAAACAAGAAAGGTACAACCCCATACCAAAAAAAAAAGAAATTCTGAAAGTGTACAAGCTTAAATGCCACTACCAAAAGCAACACTGCTATTTTAGTCATACAACCTAATCATGACTAAGATAGATTTCAATTGCCTGCTGATAGGATAGTGAGGAATATTTTCCAAACTATTCAATCTTGGTTTATCAATATATTAGATTAGGATAGAAAAAAATTGGTTCAAACAAGCGGAAAACCTAAACCTGGAATATTGATGAAGAATTGGTTCTAATCTGCTCAAAATCTGAACCAAGAAAAAAAAGGAAAGAACAGCTCAAAAAGATCAAATCCAGAGCTGAAGGAAGGAATGAAAGATGTTTATAATTTTCAGATCTTAAACCTTCAAGTTTTGTTTTAAATTTCTTCTAATAAGGTCTATGTGCAGCTTGTACATATAGCCATAGACACCACAACAAATTAGACTGCTTAAACTTGGTTTGGCTGTGTTTTCAATTTTTTTCTTAGAAGATAGAGAATAAAATTTTCCAGAAAGTCTAATCTTGGCAGTTAGTAGCTTAGGTAGAGAATTTATGAGTTCAACAGTCTAATCTCAACTCATGGAAGATGTTAGGCCTCTGTAATTTAGTAGAGTGGCAAGACTAAATGCTGTAGAGACTACATCGAAAACCACTTTGAGATTCTAGGATCTAGCCCTCCTGAATCCAGAGAGGGATCTCTCTATAAGTGCAAAGATTGATTTATCTTTTAAGGTTTTAGTATGATATTAGGCTAGTTATTAAGAACAAGGGTTTTTTTTTTTTGGTTGGTCTGGTATGATCTTTAATTGGATGGAATATCACAAAATGAAAGAGTTTCAAAAGGCGAAAATGCAAGTATATTGAGAAGTGTTCAGCATATAGGATTAGTGTGAAGCAACTTTAATCCATTGGGCAATTGAGTCACAAAAGGGTTTAATTGTACAACAATTTCAAGAGTGGTCCAAGGGGAAAGTCATCTATATCAAAATATCCTTTAGATTAAATGATGGAGTGGAACATTAAAAGTGTTGAGAAAGTAGAAAAAGCCAATAATTTCAACAAGGATTTATCAACTTTCCATACAAGAAAATCCTTTTTAAGCAATCATTTCAAACCAACCAAAGGACAGGGCTAACCATAGACTTCTTTGGACAAGCTTGTATTAAAGCTAACTTATCAGACAACAATCCAGTAATCTCACTAGACTACTTTCAGAAGGGATGAAAACAGATAAGAAAACAAAGTGCAGCTTAAGATCAGGTTAGATGCATTAAAATGTTAAGTCCTTATATTAATAGTGTAGCCCCTTATTATGTTAGTATAGCCCCCCTTATTGTTATTATTGTACCCCTATAACCCCGATATTGTTATTATTGTGCCCTTACATTATTATTGTTAGGTCGGCTAGGATTACATTGTGGCCCCAATAGGATTATATTATGGCCCCATGGACTCCTATATATAGAAGGAGGTTTTGTTCATTTGAATAATCCAAGAATTTTTCATTTATGTAATGTATTGGAGGTTTCCCCCTCAAAGTGGTTTATTTATAAGGCGTTCATATCTCTTTTCTTCTATTTTTGGAGCTAGTTACACAACATTTGGTATCAGAGCTTTGGATTCTAGGGTTTCACTGCTCCAAACAGGTCATCATGGAATTTTCACTATAACTTGTTTTCTACAAAGTTTTAGAAGCTGAAATTTTTAGGGTGTGAAATCGAAATCTTGAGGAAGATTTTCTAAAAATTGCAGAGCTTGGTTCACAATATTTTCGGACATATCATCTGTGGAAGTTAGGTCTTTTTTCAAGCTCCTAAACAGGTCATCGTGGCATTTTCACTATAAATTTTTTTCTACGAAGGTTCAGAATTGGAAATTCATATGGTGCGAATCTGAAATCCTGAGGAAATTCATCAAAAAATTTCAGAGCTTGTTTCGCAATATTTTTGGAGATATGATCTGTGGAAGGTAGTGCTTTTTCAGGCTCCTGAATTTCATCTCAAAGAGGTGATCGTGGGAAAAGTTCAATAACTCTCTCTCTGGGCGTTGGATTAGAGTTCTGTAAAATTTTGTCACAAGTACACAGACTTTAGTTTTGTGGCTATCAATTTCAGAGACAAAGGATGAAACAGTGACACGTGGCAAGTCCTACAAGTTCGCTCTACTGAACCAGTCCAAAATTAGGTCATTGTGGGAGATTGAACACAACTTTGTCTTGGAGAATCCAAATCAGGTCAAACCTGTGGCATTAAAAAGAGAATTAAGAGGGATAATTTAGTGCTGAATTTAAAATATTGAAGGGCCACAATCACAGAGATAATCCAATTTCAATATCGAGCTCCTCAAAAGCAAGAAAAAGGTGTTTATTGTTTTTTTTCCGAATTGCATAAGTCTTGTTTGAAGAATCAAGTTGAATTGATTCCAAGGGCATATTGAAGAATTTTTGTCAGTAATGGGTTCTATTAAAACTCAAAAAAACAACTGATGTCTCATTATGTTTTCTGAATATATTATTATCCAGATGAGGAAGATTGCAAGAGATGAACAAATATGACCAAATAGTTTGACAAACCAATATATATCATCAATATATATATTGTATGTTGGAGAAGTTATTATAATATATATTTTGAAGGATCAAACAATAAAAATATAGATGATAAATAGGAAGATCATACCTAGCATCATAACAACCAGTTCTTCAACTCTCAAAGGATAACCCAACTTTGAGTAATCAACAGGTGTTGCTCACTACCAGGAAGATCAACATCACATCGAAATAAGCAGAAGCAATATAGAAACAAGAACTGACAGTACGATCAATTTCTGGAGACCTCAGGTGGTCTTCTAGATTTCCCCGTAGTATATCTCACATGGGAGGATGATAATTTTATATAGAAGCATCAAGAAATAATCAAGCGTTGAGGACAACACTTGTTTGAAGGAGAGGGGCATGTTAAGTCCCTATATTAATAGTGTAGCCCCTTATTATGTTAGTGTAGCCCCCCTTACTGTTATTATTGTACCCCTGTAACCCCCATAGTGTTATTATTGTGCCCTTACATTACTATTGTTAGGTCGGCTAGGATTACATTGTGGCCCCACTAGGATTATATTGTGGCCCCATGGACTCCTATATATAGAAGGAGGTTTTGTTCATTTGAATCATCCAAGAATTGTTCATTTACGTAATGTATTGGAGGTTTCCCCCTCAAAGTGGCTTATTTCTAAGGCGTTGATATCTCTTTTCTTCTATTTTTGGAGCTGGTTACACAACATAAAATCATGGCCTTCTTTTGGCATACTCTTAGGGAAACTTTCAAACAACGTTTGGAGAAAGAACTACAAGACAAGGCAAACCATAAACTTTCCTAGTTTAACTCTACTTAGCATGTAATGAAAATATCATTCAAGAACTTTCTTTCAAGTTTTGCACATCAAGACATGGACTAACCAAAATTCCTTGATAATTTTTATACTTAATTTAAGTCATTCTCAAATATCACAATTAGCAGAAAACATATAGATAAAGCTTATCAGTGAGATTAGAGTATTTTAGAAGTAAATTCTAGCTCTATGCTTGTTGTTCTTTATCGGAGAAAATTGAACAAAATGGCATACATGAAAGGAAAACAATAACAGTAAGATGTACTTCACCAATGATATAGACTAGGATCCCAAGAATCAGCTTGTGTATTGATTGTCAATCCAGTTAAAAACTACATGTCCAATGATTCATCACAACAACAACTTCTGTTCCCAGCCTAAATTCTTCAATAACTTAACAGAGCTTCAGAGCTTTAGAACTTATTTACATTCAAAAATGATTCGATAAAACAACTATTACATCAAAGTCCAACAACCAATCCTTTACATTGCACTCCTCAGGGAGATTTTATAAGAAAATGAGGAGGTGGAAGAGTTTCTAGGGTTGAGTATCATTAATTCTATACTAAATGCAATTCATAGCCTTGCAAACCATGAAAGGCATAAGGTAGGAATGAATTGAATTACAACTCTGTATCATTTATTCCATTTTTTCTTTTTAGGCTTAGTGGACAAAAATATTGAATTTAAGGCTCTTTTTATCTTTTACAATAACTTTATTGACAGTTTAAAATATATTCTCTAGTTTGAAATAACTGTTCAGTTGTCTTTAGGCAAATATTTTCTGACTGGGCAATAACTATGCCTTCTTTTGATTTATTGAAGCTGCAGGTGGCACTTTGGTAGCTGGAGAGGATGAATGATATCTGATGTGGCAATGGAGACCTCTTTTACTGATATTTTTCTCTGTTTACCTTTTAAACACTTTTAATTTTCTTTAGGTCTATGTTTAGGCTTAATTATCTTTGATTATCGTCTTTGGGTCTTCATTCTTTAACACTGTCTTTATCTCTTTATTTGGTGGATTAAAACCCTAATCTTCAGGCTCTGGATTTAATCCCTTTATCCTTAATTTCTTCATTTCTGATACACTTTGTTTGTTTTATTTCATTGACACAAATGGTTTTATGCAGTTGGAGGGTTTCTTTTAAATGGATCGATAATCATGATCTATCGATCGAGACTGTGGAATTTGAGAACTCCTTAGATCCCTTCCTGTACTAAAGGTCTCGTAATCGTCATTCTTGGCCTGCGCGTTATCTTTATAATTGTGGTAAAACTCCATGTAACCTGCACAAAACAAACAAAAATCATAGAAATACTGTGAAAAATAGGTTTAAAACTGCTTTGGAGGTTTGGGCACAATGACGAACTGGAGCCGTTGGATTAGGACAATCAACGATCGAGATTGCTTGATGAAATATTTTAGGGGCAAGTTAGGTGGGGTATGAAATGGGGGAAAGATTAAATTAGGACCATCTGATCTTAGAGATCGACAGCTGGGATTAAAAACCAAAGTGACATTTGTGGAGGGCGGCGGTAAGGTGGAAAAATGGAAATGGTTTTCACAAAATAAAATGTGGTGTAGGCGGTATTGCTGTTGAGTAGATTAATCCGTCTTGCAGACAAGACCGATCTCTCTAGTACAAAATGTAACTAGCAACAAACAGCCAATTATACTAATCTCTCTCTAAGCATATGCGATTTATAAAAACACTATACGGGTGCAAGGCCTACCTTATGTCTAACGCTTGCTTGCTTACTTGATTTTGTTGAAGTCCTTCCCGTGCACTGAAAGAACTTCCTTCGTATATCTGCAATCACAAACAAGGAGAAAGATTAAGCAGCACCTGTATAGACATTATCATAAATCATACTTATCATAATGATCAAGGAATTTATGAAATAAACCACAAATTGACAGTTTAATGAGAGAAATGAGTATATTTGTATTAACTTTAAAGATAGAAAACCTTTACAACCTGTGCCTTGATGTTGTGCAGGTCCTCCCGGGGTCCGAAGCAAGAATCTCCTTTACTCTGACAAGCATTGCACTCTTGAACTAAGACAAATGGAGATGAGTGATTTAACCTCACAGAAAGTCTTAGTTAACTAAGTCTAAATCTCAACAGCATTTAACTTCAAATCTCATAAGCTTCAACTCCCTTTGAGGCTACCCAAGGCCTCTTTTTATAGTGGAAGAGAGGAGGTTTCTAGTTCCAAATATGAAGGGATAGAATCCTCCTTCAAAGGGATAAGCTCCTTACATCAAGGGGTTAGCTCCATCAAGTGAGGGATGCATGAACCTTCTCAAAGCGTATCCATTCCCGAAAATTCCCATCCAAAATCTTCTAGAATTCATCTGGAATTCATCTTTTATCTTTACTTTCTCGCCTTTTTATGTTTTACAGGGGTCCGCACCCATTACACAAAGAAAGTGCGTTATGGTTCCGCATGCAGGCTGAGATTTAGGTGCGGGACCGCAGGGAATGCATAGAGAAAGTGCGATACCAATTCTTAGGGGATTTTAGGGATTTTCTTCTAATTTTGAAGCTTGATATGAGGAGCTGATATATTAGACTTGCAAAAGGAGGAAGTATGAGTAATAATGAGCTCATACAGTCAGCAGAATGTCAAGGTGACAGCTTTCAGTGTAACAAATTGCCCCCTAAAGTGCAAAGTCTGAAATAGAAGAAGCTGTAGTCTGTCATATATGAAGAGTGCAGTACTTTATCATTTCAAAGATCATCCTGTGGACACCCCAGTCGGTACCTGTAAAAACATTCAATGCAAAATATATACATGTATATGTCATCACTGAGGTAGGCATTCCCATACTCAGATAAAAACTAACTATAACTAACTGAAATCGTTCTGATACAGGAATGATTTTGATTACATCATAGTACAGATATATGTAGACACAGTATGGACGCAACCATCTGTTTATCAATAGTCTACCGTATAGATGACAACAAAATTCCTCGCAGCCTGGATGGTGGAAACTAGATCCAGGGTCTTGATTTCCGCATCTCGAACCAGTACGATTCTATCCATGTGAATGAATGTGTCGAAGTCGAACATGGTAGAAACCACTTGATTATCAGTCAATGATGTGAACTGTTAACAAGTGTGAGAGAAACCACCAGTAATGTCAATGGCTCTCAAAGTACTCAGTACAATCCATGAAATGTGAATGAATGAGCTGAAGTCGAACATGTCACGGAGTCATTCGATCGAAGGTCATTGATGCAACCTGTCATCGAAAGCGAGAAACCTGCCATTGAGGCATGCAGATTTCAAGGTACTGACGATTTCTGGATCAACTTCCTAGATAATGTGCTGATGTCGATAGAAAGCGATCTGTCGTAGGCAAGCCCACAACACGAAATCATAGATCAAGTTTTGAAAAATATGTTGGCAAGGACTAACTCAGGGATGGTCAATGATGGATGAAAGATATTTTGCAGATGAATGGTTTTGTTTGAACTGTTCTCTTGGACACATAACGACACTGCAGATGGCTTGGTGACAATTGACTCAAAGCTAATACCCAGAAACCGGCTGAAAATTTTCAATGTGGTTTGATTAACTGTTAAGCAAAGGATTTCCCAACCCAGGTGAATATAAGTGTCGTGTCCAAGAGTGGTCGACTGAGTTTTCTGACAATTTTAAAATACAACAAACATGCTCATTTTTCTCTCTTTTCCCCCACCATTTCTGGCAAGTACCTCTTTATTTTTGACAAGCTTGAGGAGGATAACATTTGCTTGGTTATAAGCTCACCCTTCGGATGAGTCCAACTTAGTTTAAAATTTGAACCCTAAGAAGGAGTGGTTCGTTCCTGTTGAAAATTAAACAGGTCCTTTATTGTTAAGTTTTAACGAGTCCAGTATAGGAGAAACTCGGTGTTTTTCAGTTTTAGGGAGTCAGAAGAAAAACTTAAGAAAACTCCATGGGTGTTCTTTTTCGTAAATTTAGTCTCTCGAGCCCGAAAAAGGATAAAATAATGCGGGAGAGAACTCTATTGACCATATTTAGTCAACGTATAACTTTTTCGTAAATAGTCCATTTCAGTCCGTAAAAGGGGTAAACTTATACTGAAGGGACGACTGTTCATTTACTTTAACGAGTTCGAATAGTCAAGTACTCGGCAATCTTTTCATATTTAGAGAGTCTGAAAAGGGCTTAAAGAGGACTCCAAGGTTTCACTTTTTCGTAAAATTTTTGAAAGAGTCCGAAAAAGTGATAAAAGTATGCTCTTTGTTGAAAAACGATCATTTCACCTGAAAAATCCTGTTTCTGCACAAAAACTCAAAACATTACACATACCTGTTTAAGATAAATAAAAATGCTTTCAAAAATATCCTTTTAAAGTGAAAAATAAATAAATTAACAATTCATTCATTCGAAAAAACTTATAAAAAGGACTTTTTCTATTTCATTTTTATCGTTCAGTTGCAGAGTGAAAAGTAAAAAGCTTTTGGATAAAAAAGTTCCCGTGAAGATTCTGGAAAATTCAACCGTTGGAATCGAAAATCGTCAGCCCCAGGTAATCCACGACCTCCTTATCTTGTTTTTCATCCGTTTAAAATTCATTTTTAGGCTTTAGTTTGATTTTTTAGGGCAAAAATTGGTTCAAAAATGCGCCCGCGGGGTCTGCAGGCGGGACATAGGTAACCTGCGGACCTCGATTTTTTTCTGAACGGGAAAAAATCGAGGGTACCGCACCCGGCACATATCTCGCGTGTGGAGCTACGCTCTGTTTACAAAGAGCGGGTGCGGTACCCGCGCGGTTAAATTTAAAGCACGGTTTTCTCAAAATTCTGCCAAATTTTTTTAAATGAAATCATTCTAATATGCCTTATTTTGTGTTGCAGGATTAACAAGATGCTTATTTGGCGAGAAAGGGAGCATGAGGAAGTGGATGAAGCTGCAATACTCCATTTTCCCACACAAAGGGCATTAAAAGCATGCTGCTTATACAAATTCTGGGCCATCTCTGGCATGAGGGCACAAGTGGAACTCTTAACATGGTTGGTAGACAGATGGCATGTGGAGGACCAGTGTTTCTTTATTGGTGGCCACCAGCTCGAAATTGAGCTGGAGGATATATAGTTTTTTGACTGGTTTGTCCAAGAGGGGCGAACATGTATCCTTGTTTGGGACTAGGCCAGGTGGCCAGACTGTCGCTAGTCTTCAACTCGAATTTTGCAATGATCAGGCAAATCCTCGGGACAAACGGATTGACATAAAACATATCATCCGTCCTGAACTGAAATTTATAGCATTCACTGTTACCAAACTATGTGGGAGCGCTGCGCTTCATGTAGCTACTGGTTCCCAAATGCGCATTGCTGTGGACTGTTTTCGCGGCACCATCTTCAACTGGTGCGAAGCTGTGTTGGTCAATATAAAAGGCCAACTTACCAGAGCAAAAACCGGGAAACTAAATAACTTTGGATACGGATCCATCGTCGTTTCTTTTGCTTTGGAGAGGATTCCTCAATTAGCTCCACAGAGTATTTCAGTTGATGCCGGTCGACCTCGAGAACCAAGAATGGTTCGCTGGTCCGCGCTGATGGCTCGTCATGCTATCGAGGGCACTGAGATTGTACGATTCCCTGCTTCATATTTTCGTTGGCTGGATCGCCAAGTTTTCATGATAGAAGATTTTCCGTATGTCGGGATGGATTTCCGTAACGACAGAGAGATGTCTCTCCCTGCAGGGGAACAGTGGGATGATTCAGGTAAAATATTTTTCAACTTTTGCTAAGTTCTAATTTTTTTTTTAGTTTTTTATCGTCTTAGAAAACTAATAACCAAAAGTTTTTCAAATACAGATGTGGGTCCACAACGACCAGCTCATCTCCAACCTTTCGAGAGGAGACAACCAGTTGCGCCCGCACCAGCCCCAGCAGGCCAATCAGTAGAAATTTTGACTGATTTGGAACATCATCTAGAACAATTGACTCTATATATACCAGAGACGAGCATAGATGACATCCCTCTCAGGCTACAAAGATATGTGATTGGAGTCCCAGGACCTTTCAGGAGGTTCCTATGTAGGGTGGCCCGAGCAGTTGTTTCCTATCGAGATCATCATCAGTGATGAGATGATCATGTAGACTCATTTTTGTACTTTTGTGTTATCATTTTTGCCAATCATAAGGTGTTTCCAACCTATGATCGAAGACGATGTATATTTTTTGAACACACTCCTATGATATATATCACTATTTTGATGGCTATCTGCGTACATAAATGAATTTTGTTTGTTTTACTACTTTTAATTATTGCAAATGTCTATTTATCATACTAGAAGCAATTGAATCTACTAATGTATTTAAATGTCTTGGAATATGCTGATATTCAATGTAATCAAACTCACGTTCCAAGAAACGAACTCTCAAAAATAACCGTAATAACACCGGATTTCTAATGGTATAAACCCTGTTAAGCTGTAATACAACAAGTTCAGAATCCAACCTTACAATCAAACTCTGAATTCCAAATGATATGGACTCAGATAATAACTCAATCACTGCACTATACTCGGCAATGTTATTTGTTGTTTGACTAAGGCTTACCCCATGCATGGATACTAACTCGTCAGAGGGTGAATAGATAACCCAAGCTGCGGAAGAAATGTTCCGTGTACTACGACAAGCACCATCAGCAAAAACAATGTAGGTTTGAAGAGACGTCGACATCTGCAATATCAAGAGTAAAACTCAGATAAGCAGTCATAGTGACAAAACACACTTCTAAACTAGGCACACTTTTCTAATCTAAAACACACCAGCAGTAAAGAAATCTAAACTAACAAAAAATCTCCACACCTTGTTTAAGTGTAATATCGCTTTAGATAAAGCCCATTTCTGGGTTTATCCAAAGGGACACCGTCAAAATCTACTAACTCATAGGCCCCTTTTGCTAACTTTCGTTTCACAATGTAAGGACCGTGCCACATAGGCACGAATTTTCCATCTCCTAGCTTGTCATTAGCTTGATCATAAAGTAAAACTAGGTCTCCTTCTGAAAAATTTCGAGGGGTCACATTTCTATCATACTGAGATTTTATCCTTTTAACATGAGCCTCGTTTGCTATTGCAGCACTTCGTCGATTCTCATCTAATTGGGCCAAGTACAAGAAACGTTTTTCCTCTTCAGACGTAGCTGGAAGTAATTCTACGGCTAATTTTAGTGACGGTATTTCGCATTCAATCGGCAGCACAGCTTCTAAACCGTAGACCAGTTGAAAAGGAGTGAAACCTGTTGATGTTTTGACCGAGGTTCGATATGCCCAAAGCGCTGAAAATAACATGGAATGCCAATTCGTCTTGTGAATACCAATGATTCGTTTAATCATGGTGACTAAAACTTTATTAATGGCTTCAACGAGACCATTTGCTTGTGAATAGTACGGAGTGGAACTATCGTGGCGTAGGCCAAGTTGTTCTGTTAGTTCAGTCATCATGATATTCCGAAAATGACTTCCATGATCCGTAATAATAGCCTGAGGAACACCGAACCTAGCAATTATGTGATTGAACACGAATGTTGCAGCAGTCTTGCCGTCAGCTGAATATGTAGGCATCGCCTCGGCCCATTTCGTAAAATAATCTACTGCGAGAATAATATAGGCATGCCCCCCGGCCGAGTGAGGGTTACATGTGATAAAATCGATACCCCATTTTGCAAATGGACCAACAGCAATTATAGGGTGAAGAGGAGCGGGTGGCGCGCGCATTTTTCTATCAAAAATTTGACAATTGTGGCATTTCCGAACCGCATAAATGCAATCTTTAAATAATGTTGGCCAGAAATAACCTGCACGCAATATCTTTTGGGCAGTGGCATACCCAGACATATGACCGCCACATGCTCCAGAATGACAGTCATTTAAAACCTTCTCAGCTTCTTCATGAATTAAACAACGTCGGAAAACAGAATCCGCTCCTCGTCGATAAAGTGTATCACCAATGATATTATATTGTTGGGATTGGAAACGTATTTTCCGTCGCTGAGTTCGTGAAATTTCGGGCCGAAAAGATTGGGTTTGGAGATACACAATAATATCCCCATACCAAGGATCAAGCGTACTGATAAGAAACAAAGATTCGTCCACAATGGACTCTTCTGCCACTGTTTCAATATCAGTAGCGGGGAAATCACACATCAGTTCCGCAAAAACCAAAGACTTCTTTGCCTTGGATTTCTCAAATTCCAAGTCAAATTCCTGCAGGATAACTATCCATTTAGAATACTTGCCCCCTAGCAATTGTCTGGTCAAAATGTACATCATAGGGTTGCAATCAGAAATTATCGTGGTTTTATGTAACAAGATGTAATGTCTAAAACGTTGGACAGCTTGAACAGCTGCCAAGGCCAATTTCTCCACATGTGTGTATTTGATTTCAGTCGGATTCAAATTTCGACTAAGATAATAAATCACATGTTCGTTGTGAGATTCATCTTCCTGAACTAGTACCATCCCAATAGTGGAATGAGAAGTAGCGAGATACAAAATGTAATCTTGGTTGTAGTTGGGAGGATGCAATAACGGTGCATGGGTCAACGCGTGTTTAAGTGCATTAAAAGATCGATCAGCGACCTCATCCCAAAAGAACGGAATGTCCTGTTTCAACAACCGGGTAAAACCCTTTGCAAGCTCAGCATAGTTCGGAATGAATCTACATAAAAAGTTTGCTTTCCCCTGCAAACTTTGGAGTTGGCACAATGTCGAAGGAGGA
The DNA here is from genome assembly GCA_034641835.2 of Pinus albicaulis. Classification (NCBI taxonomy): domain Eukaryota; kingdom Viridiplantae; phylum Streptophyta; class Pinopsida; order Pinales; family Pinaceae; genus Pinus; species Pinus albicaulis. Next base: position 449,081,139 of record CM076571.1, on the reverse strand, counting down.
GGCAATTTAACAATAGCTTCGACCTTCGAAGGATCAACACGAATGCCTGATTTCGAAATAACAAATCCCAGTAAACGACCCGATTCTACGCAGAAAACACATTTATGCGGATTCAACCTTATCCGATAATGTCGACATCTCATAAAGATTGCTCATAAATGAGTGGGATGATCGGCCCTACGTAATGAATGAGCAGGTAAATCATCAAGATATGGTTGAACAATGTGCTTAATGTCATGAAATGCATAAGACATCGCCCGTTGAAAAGTTGCTCTAGCGTTCTTAAGTCCAAAAGGTAGTTTACAATAGGCAAACGTTCCCCATGGACAAATGAAAGCTGTTTTAGGTTGATCTGCAGGGAGTATGTTTATTTGATTGTAGCCTGAAAAGCCATCCATGAAGGAAAACAATTCACTGCCAGCACAATCGTCAATTATCTGATCGATATAGGGAGTTGGATAATTGTCTTTTGGACACGCTCGATTAATATCCCTATAATCGATACATACTCTTATTGTTCCTTGCTTTTTAGTAACAGGAACAATATTCGATACCCAATCCGTTAAGGGAATTGGATAAATGAATCCTGCTCGAAGTAATTTTTCAACTTCAGCTTTTATAGCAGCAGCTTTTCTAGGATGTATTTGACGTAATCGTTGACGAACAGGTTTAGCATCCGGGTAAGTCTTAATTTCATGTACTACGATCGATGGATCAATTCCTGGCATTTCTTCGTAAGACCAGGCAAACACGTCACGGAATTCTTGAAATAGGGCTTTATAAGTCCGAATTTCTTCGTCTGAACAACAAGCACCTATATGAATGTTTTCAATTATTCCTGGCTTTACTGAAATGTCAATTGGAACCGTTCTAGATATATTTTCTAAATTTAATTCAGAATCAGGATTTTTCAATGGATTCTGAGGTTCCTTGGCATATTCAGCAGTAAAAATTGAAGCGAAATCATTTTCAAAATGATCTAGTTCAGGTAAGAATGAAGACCTATGATGGAGATCTTCCCATGGTAAATCATCAACAGACAAAAACTCACGAATTTGCTCATCTGTATGAACAATTTCAGGAAATGTCGTTGCGTCTGAACTAGAAATAGAAAGCGATTCCTCTTGGATCCCATTCATTAGATCGATTTCGGTTGAAAAGGGGTTGGAAAAAGACTGTACAGTCTGGTACGCAATTTCAAATGGACTCAAAGGCATCGCGCCATCAAATGAATCTATCTCGGATTCTGAAGGTAGAATCCAAGGATCATCAGTCATAACTGTGTCTGAAGAAATCATATGAATAGTTGCAGTAGAAGACGATACGTTAGGAGGAGGAAAGGAAAAAGTTCCTAGCAAACCAGAATCTTTAACCAAACCTACTCCAACATCCTTATAAGGGATAGTCATTTTACCAACATGCTGGATTGTTTCTGTAGAGGTTGGGTCTGACGAAAAATAAGTTAACTGATCTATTGTCACGATCCTTCCTTGATATGGAAATTTTATAAGTCGAAAGACCGAAGAGACAACATAAGTCATAGCATAAGACCAACTACGACCTAGTAGAAGGTTGTAATCTAGAGGGGCATCAACCACCTCCACATCTAGATTAACAATTTTCCCTTCAACCCCTATGGGTAAATCCTGCAAAATACCATAAGGTTGAAAACCTCAACCATCAAAAGCTTTTAGAATCGTCGGAGATTGGTTAAGTGTAGGAGAACCAAGAGATTTCCAACACTGAAGCGACATAATACACGTTGAAGCTCCCTCATCAATCATAGTCCGAAAAATAGGTCTGTTTTTTACTAACACTGGAATCTGGAAAGCCATTTGGTGAGGAAGACGCGGCGTACTAGTTTCTAAATCGAAGATTATGAGGTTAGAATCTTGAACATCAACAGCTCCTATGGCAGACAATAACAATTTACGCTGTGCAGGACACGATTGCAGCACTTCCAAAGCCGACATTGCTGAAGGAGAAACAGCTAAATCTTCAACAATGTTGTAATTCTGAGCAGCTCTCGCATGTGGATTGAAAGCTGATTTACGAAGAACACCTTTAGCAGGCGGTTTTATTATTAAGTCTGGATTTTGTTTCTCGATCTGTAGCGGACCGGAAACAGGAGGAGTTGTATTTGATGCGTTGGCATTGGAAGACTCTCCTTCTTTTCCATCAATGGGATTCTTAGAACCGTAATCTTGCGATCGCGTCGCAACCCTTATATGAGACATCATCATAATAGGATCTTCTAAAGTAGTCGAGGAAGAACCAATCATCTTGCTATCTTGAATTGGAAAAGGATCCTTCAAGACAGCAGGTTGTTGCGATCCTTTAATGAGTTTCGTAACCTCCTCTCGATATGGACATTCTTTTGTGAAGTGATCTTGTTCACAAATGAAACAAGGATAGCGAGGTTTACGTTTCTCGTCATTGGATTCTTCTTTATCTGTTTTTTCCTTCGAATTTTTCTTGTTTTTGTTCCTCCCCTTCTTTTTACCACCGGATTTTGATTTTGCCGTAGATGTTTCAACGACATGAATATCGGCAGAAACTTCTTGAGAGGATTCTCCCTTCGGGGAATCAGGTAAAGTTATTATTGGAGAAGAATTCTTTGAGGATTTCTTCTTACTTTTAGAACTAACTGTACCAATCATACCGTCAGCGGCATGAGACCCTGAAGGAGGAGCAGCTATTTGACCTTGTTTGGGTAAATCGGGAATTTTTTCATGTAAAGTACCTGACTGCGTATAGACGAGGTCTAGGTACTGAGCCTGAGAAATTACTTGCTCTTCAGTAACAACACCAGCCTTAGCTACATCTTCAGTGATCTTGGGTAGTAATGATTTTACAAACCATTCTGCCAAAATTTGATCCGGAATATAAACCTTCACCAAACGTCGTCTACGTCGCCACTCATGAATATGATCAAAAATATACGTGGACGTAGATTGTTTTAGTGAAGTTAATAATTCTGTGCCATTGTCGTATCTGACAGGCAACTGGAAATGAGTTAAGAAAGACGTTGCTAACTGACTGAAATTATGAAACGAGCCTCGTGGCAACTCAATGTACCATTTGGTTGCAAGACCTATGAGCGTCCTTTGGAAAAGACGTAAGCGAATCGAATCATCAATAATAGAATTAGATGCACACCAAAGGTGATAAGTCATCACATGATTTGATGGATCCTCTCCTGACTTACCTTCAAATTTCGGTATGTCACTGGGCAACTTATGAGGCATTGACGGCCAGTTCTGATAATAGAAAATAGGATCATTAGTAAGGCGCGTCAAATCTGGTAAGTCCAAAGTTCCGATGAACGGTAACTGACGGTTAGGGTCACGAAAACCTTGAGAAGCCAAAGCAGATCCAGGAGGTGGATACCCAGGATAACTAGGAATCGGATTAGCATTGGGTATTGTATAACCTCCCGGATAACCAGGATGAATCGGACCATACTGAGGTTGTTGATAAGTATAAGCAGGGTATGGCTGATAGCTTGGATTCTGAACATAGGGACCGTATTGCGGCTGTCCTTGGTACGGTTGATAAGTAAATTGAGGTTGACTCGTAACAACTGTACTTGTACCGGCTTGTCCTGTAGGCATCTGCACTGTAGTCTGAACTGAGGATCTTGATTGAGGTACAGAAACTTGAGGGATTTGCCCAGATACAGGGATAGCCGAACTCGGGGCTACAGACACTCCAGAAATAGGTGTAACAGGTTGAACAGACGTTGCAGCAGTTGCAGCAGTTTGGGGCGGAGTCTGAGGTGTACTAGGCCCAGCCTGCTGAACTGAACTAGGTGCAGGAGTTTGAATAGTTGGCTGACCAGGTTGCTGAGTTGAACCAGAAACCAATGGCTGACCAGGTTGATAAGGTAACTGCACATTAGGCTGCAAAGGCTGTTGATATTGGGACGGATCCCACACCATCATTCCGGGGTATTGTCCCGTAGAAGGTTGAACATAAGGACCAAAACCTGGTTGAACGTAGGGTTGATAATAAGGTAAAGTTCCGGCTCCTTGAACAGATGGTTGACCAGAAGGCTGTTGGTAACCTTGCATCGGGTACTGCCCTTGAGGTTGATAACCTTGAGGCACGTACTAAAGTTGGGGTTGTTGAGGACCCTGAGGAGCATATTGAGTTTGGGGTTGACCTTGAGGAATGTACTATCCTTGAGGTTGGTAACCCTGAGGTATGTACTGTCCTTGAGGTTGCCCCCCAAAATAATATGGATCCACAGTTTGTCCTGGGAAAAAGCTACCTTGAGGTTGTGCCCCGGGTGGTAACTGACTACCTTGAGGCTGCCCCCCAGGCGGTAATTGACTACCCTGAGGTTTCCCCCCAGGCGGTAACTGAGTTCCCTGAGGTTGACCCCCAGAAGGAAACTGACTGCCTTGAGCTTGAGGATTAGGAATGTTACCAGACATCATATAAACTTGCTCTGCGTTCGACGTTTCAATTTTAAGCCCATCAAGACCAGATGATAACACATTTTCGATAGGTTGAGGAGCTGCTCCTGAGAACGTACCAGACAAAGACTGATATCCCGCAGGAACAGAAGGACCACCATGTAAAAAAGATTCAGGCGTTTGCGAAAACATGGATGACTCTCCAGCCATAATAGATGATGGATAATAACCTCTGGGTGTAGGATGAAATGGAACTCGAGGTGGATAAAAAGCAAGACCCGGATTTTCTAAAAAATCAGTTAAAGAAAGATACCAGGGATTAGTTCGAATAGGGCTGTAGAAAATAGATTCACGCTCCCTAAGATTTAACGATTGAGGGGAGTTGGGAAGAGATATGTCTTCGTCTCGATTAGTAAGTTCTTCTATAGAAATTAGTCCAGAAGGAAGATTTTCAGTAATGATATTTCTAACCCTTGGTGAACCTAGATCGCTAGAAGTTGGTGAGATAAATCCTGAAGATGTTTCTAACACAGAAGATTCAGTTACAGGCTCAGAGATTTCAGGTTCGTCAGATAATTCTCCTGTAGGAGAAATATTTTCAGTGACTTCAGAAACTGAAATCGGTTCTTGAATATATTCTGTTGTAGGAATTTGATGATCAGGATGTATCACAATAGCAGAGCTTTCAGCTTCTGTTGATCTAAGTCTACGGCTACTGTGTGGTACCAGAGCTCGAAGCCCTTCAAGATGACCCGGTGTAAATTCAGGGGGTTTCCCTTGTATTCTCCGGGATTGTCTCGGCAATTCCGCCACGATGAAAAATTATCTAATCACACGCAAACAAAGAAAAATTTCAACGAAAACACCTAAAGTCTCTAAGAAACAAACAATTGAATCACTCGCTTAAAAAAAAATCTAAGAGTTCAAACCACACACAAACAAGTAACTTTCCATACTAAAATCACTAGTTGGTGATGAAATCCAACTTAGTAGAGTTTTAACACGAAAAGGGCGGTTGGAACAGTTACCCCGACAACCTGCTTAATGAAACAGACTGGCACAAGTTTCTTCACATAACCATCTCGAGTGAAGAGAACCCCCCAGAGAGTCCAAGTGAGTCTAGTCGACGTCTGTTCCAGGTACAGTGGGATCTTTCCTCCACCGTCACCTTAGGAAAGAATCCTAAAGATTATGGCCTCTAAGGTTACCAAATGAAACAAATATACCTGGGGGAACAGTCTACGATCCGACACACACGCAAGGGCAGAGTAACAAAGCTCAATCCCCTTGAAGGCTCCTTGAACAGAATCCAAGGTTTACCGACAAGTGACCCCTGGCTCCTCGACAATGGTCTATCCAAGGTTTACCGTTTTTAATACGTGTATATCTTCTATCGTTCCCAATGAGGAAGGATTGATTACCCCACTAGTTCAGATATGATCTTGTGCTTAACTCCTTTAAGAGGAGCTTCCCAGAGCATACATGCAACAACTGGAATTCTTCCTACCGCAAGATATATCTACTTGTTTGTTTTATCTATCTTGGAGAGTTAATTACTCCCTACTCCAAGATACTAGCCTAAGCTATGTTGGTGATGAGAGCCCTAGAAATAAAAAGATTACTAGATGAATTTTATTTAAGCGTTACTTTTAAGAGTTGTTTCTTAAGTCAATGGGTGCGGAAATGAAAATTTGTATGATGTGAAGACTCGACTTCCAAAAACACTAAAATGCACCTATGATGATATTCAATTCTTTTTTCTTTCAATGAATTTTCTATCTAAAGAAGAGTTAGAGAATGCAACTTTCAAATTCCTTCTTCAAACATGAAAACTAATTGAAAGAAACATTTTGTCTTTTCAATAAACTATCAAAGCTCACAAGAAAAACTATTTTCTTTTCCAAACAAGAAGCTACAAAACAATTCTCTTTCGAAAGAAATCTACAAAAATTAAAACTATTCAAAACTATAAAAACTAATTTTGAAAACTAATCTAAATTGAGTAAAAGCTTTTTAGAGTTTTTTTTTTATGAATGTTTCTCTTAGTTGTTCAGCAAACTAAGAATCTATCAAACAGATCAAAAACACTCAAAATATGTTTTTCAAAACACTCAAAGAATAAATGAAATTCAAAACTTTAAAGCAAGTTCTTTTCGAAGATTTGCAAAGAAATAAAAAAGGCTTAATTTCTCAATCTAGGATGTTTTCACAATGAGGTCAGATTCAAGAGACAAAAAGAGATCTTATGTGATCTGAGATACTACAAATTGTCAAACGTTTGAATCACTACAAAGACCAAACAGGAAAAATAATCCAATCGGCTAAATCTCCTAGAAAATCATTCAAAACACTAACACTGTTGAAGTTCTTACACAATGAATTCTTTATAGACACAATAACCAGTCTGGGCAGAAACCAAAGATCTAAAAATTAACCAGAAAAAGAAACCTAGAAATTTTCCAAAATTTTTACAGGGTCCGCATGTAAGCAGTGTTGACAGGTGCGGTCCCGCACTGTATTCTATAAAGAACGTGTGAAACTGCCCGCACTGTCACAGTTATGCAGAGTGCGGTCCTAGCAAAAATTATAGAAAAAATTCAAACACTTCTAAACTTTCAAAAAAAGAAAAAATTTAAAACACCCAGACAGATGTGAATCAATCAAAAACCAGAAAAAACGTTTTCTCAAGTCAAAAATCAAAGAGAACCAAGAACAAACAAGTTCATCCCCAGTGGAGTCGCCATTTTGTTGAGTAGATTAATCCATCTTGCGGACAAGACCGATCTCTCTAGTACAAAATGTAACTAGCAACAAACAGCCAATTATACTAATCTCTCTCTAAGCATATGCGATTTATAAAAACACTATACGGGTGCAAGGCCTACCTTATGTCCAACGCTTGCTTGCTTACTTGATTTTGTTGAAGTCCTTCCCGTGCACTGAAAGAACATCCTTCGTATATCTGCAATCACAAACAAGGAGAAAGATTAAGCAGCACCTGTATAGACATTATCATAAATCATACTTATCATAATGATCAAGGAATTTATGAAATAAACCACAAATTGACAATTTAATGAGAGAAATGAGTATATTTGTATTAACTTTAAAGATAGAAAACCTTTACAACCTGTGCCTTGATGTTGTGCAGGTCCTCCCGGGGTCCGAAGCAGGAATCTCCTCTACTTTGACAAGCATTGCACTCTTTGAACTAAGACAAATGGAGATGAGTAATTTAACCTCACAGAAAGTCTTAGTTAACTAAGTCTGAATCTCAACAGCATTTAACTTCAAATCTCATAAGCTTCAACTCCCTTTGAGGCTACCCAAGGCCTCTTTTTATAGTGGAAGAGAGGAGGTTTCTAGTTCCAAATATGAAGGGATAGAATCCTCCTTCAAAGGGATAAGCTCCTTACATCAAGGGGTTAGCTCCATTAAGAGAGGGATGCATGAACCTCTTCAAAGCGTATCCATTCCCGAAAATTCCCATCCAGAAACTTCTAGAATTCATCTGGAATTCATCTTTTTATCTTTACTTTCTCGCCTTTTTATGTTTTACAAGGGTCCGCACCCATTACACAAAGAACGTGCAGTATGGTTCCGCATGCAGGCTGAGATTTAGGTGCGGGACCGCAGGGAATGCATAGAGAAAGTGCGATACCAATTCTTAGGGGATTTTAGGGATTTTCTTCTGATTTTGAAGCTTGATATGAGGAGCTGGTATATTGGACTTGCAAAGGGAGGAAGTATGAGTAATAATGAGCTCATACAGTCAGCAGAATGTCAAGGTGACAGTTTTCAGTGTAACAATTGCAGAAAAAAATGTGATTTGATACATCATTTGACGCGTGTCCCTCTGAATACCACCCATTTCGCAAAAAAAATTGGCGTTAACGTTTAGGCACAATAATTTTACGATATGCAGTATAAGCCGTTAGATCATCGAAGGTAGATCGGATGGTGCGGAAAGCGTGCGACAAGGGATAAGATGCGCGGACGAGGGATGGTGGGACCGATGATTGCGGCAATGCTTTTGTCAGGTAGCGGATGGGTTTATTGGGTTATCGGGTTTAGTCCTGACCATTGGATTTGACGATCGAGCAGTGGGGATTTAAAGATGAAATGGGAATGTTAAAAAAAAAAAAGGTGCGGTAAGTGGAATATATGGATGAAGGAGGCTTGATGGTCGTTGATCTATAGAGATCAACGATCCATATTTATTTTAATTTTGAAACGTCGAGGATGGAAAAATAAAAGGAAATAGGGGTTCAGGAAAGGTTTTTGAGCTCTTTAGTGCCTGATTTCAGGGCTCTAGGATGCATGGAGGAAGGGGCTAAAGGAAATAAGCCCTCAGGGGCTTAAATACTTTATAGTGCTAAAACTGATTTCTAGGCCAAAAAACAGGGTTTTTAAGGCTAAGTAAGGGTTTTGATAGAGGGAAGAAATGGTTTTTAAACCAGATAAAAGTAAGATATGAGGTTTAAAGAGGGTTTTGAGATGATTTTGGAGGTTAAATGAAGGTTAATGGAGGGATTTTATGAAGGAAATAAGGATGAAAATGGGGTTATTGGTGAGCGAAAAGGAGGAGTGGAATGATGGAAAATGGAGTTTTTAAGCAGTCTTTCACTTGGTAAACAGTAGGTACTTTAGGATTAATAGTGAAACAACAGTGAAGATTAACTGAAAGGATAATTATCATCATAAGACTTCAAGAACTCACAATTTGGACATGAAATTGTTTCTTGAAGGCCTAAAAATATTTAGCCACCATTTGGTATGACAAATTTTTTATAGGTGGCTAACAGTGGCTCCACATGGGATGGCATCTTTTTGAAGGTGTCAAGAACCTTAGCTATTGATCTCTGGCTTTTCAATAAACCAGTGCATTCATTCATTGGGCATCAAATTTCTTGTCCTTTAGCTGACCTTTCTTTGATCTGACAATCTTTGAAACAATATGAAACAATGGAATTCTATCAAAACAAAATCTCTACCTACCCATTCCTAATGATTCTAACATTTTTTCCTCTTTAGAGTGCATTTGGATTGGAAAACTCTTTTCATAAAATTTTATTCTTTTTGAAAACATAAAACTAATCTAAGTCTACCCTTATTTCTCCATGAGTTCAGTTTAAGCAGTTGAACTCACAAAATTTCTCTACCTAACTACTATCTGTCAAGATTAGACTATTTGATAGACCTTTATTCTCTAAATTCTAAAATAGGAAATTTAAAATCAGCCAAGCCAAGATTAAACAATCTGACTTGCTACAGATCTATGGCATAAAAACAAGCTGCTCATAGATTATTATTTGCAGAAAAGTAAAACAAAATTGTGAAGGCTTAAGATCTGAAAATTAAAACATCCCTCATCATTTATTCAGCTCTGACTTTAGGCTTGTTTGAGTTGCTTTTCTTTCTCATCTAGTTCAAGCTTTGAGCTTTTTAGAACCATTATTTCTCTATCCTAATCTACCCTACTGATAAGCCAAAATTAAGTTGTTTGGCTGATCTAATTCACTAACCTATCAGCAGTAAATTAAAAAGATAATTAGTCATGATTAGGCTGTATGACTAACTAGAAATGTGTTTTTAGGAGTGGCATTTGAGCTTGCACACTTTCAGACTTTGTCTCTCTTTTTTGGTATTGGGCTATACCTTTATTGTTTTTATCTGCCCTCTTTTATTTTCTATTGTTTTTGTATTTTTGTTTTCCTAAATTTGAATGCAATGTTCAGATAATGAAAATTTACAATGGAAAGTAAAACGCTTTGAAACTCGTGACTCTTGACAGAAGTAATGCTTGAGCATCCTGCCATTGATAGGACCTCTAAGAATTTCAGTTCCATTCACTTCCTGTAAGAAATAAGCATTGTTACTAGCAGTAGAATGAATGAGATAAGGGCCTAGCCATAAGTTATCAAATTTTCCATATTTTTCCTTATCTTCTCTCCGGGAAACCCACTTCAAAACTTTGTCACCAATGCTGAAATCACTGGCCTTTGTCCTTTTATCAAACAACTTCTTAATGTTTTCTTGCTTTTGTTGGGCTCTGTTGTAGACTTCCTCTCTGTTTTATTGAAGGTGTATAGTCTGATTGATTATTCTTGTCATATCATTATCCTTAGACTGTAATTCTTGGATTAGCTTCATGACTGGCACTCCTAGATTGATTGGAAAAATTGCATCTACTCCATAAAATAGCTGGTAGGGAGACATTCCAATTGATTTCTTAAGTGTTAATCTGTCAGCCCATAGTGCATGTACTAGCTTTGTATGCCATGATTTCTTATTGTCTTCCAACAACTTTTTGATTATATTCACCAAATTTTTGTTTGATGATTCTACCAACCCATTACCTTGGGGATAATAAGCAGTAGAATGGCCCAATGTAATCTGATATTTATGACAGAATTCAACCATCATTTTGGATCCAAATGCAGTAGCATTGTTAGTGATAATCTTCCTAGGATAGCCAAATCTAGATAGGAGATGATTTTCAAGGAATTTTATGATGACAGAGTCAATGGATCACCTAGAAGGGATGGCTTCTATCCATTTGGTAAAATAGTATGTTGCAGTGAGGATCCATCTAAGTTGGGCAGATGAGGGAGGATGGATTTACCCAATGAAGTCTAAACCCCACTACTGTAAAGGAGCTTCAACAGTGATTGGATGCAAGGGTAAAGGAAGCATTTTTATTTTGCCTTCAAAGATTTGGCATTTGTGACAGGCAATAATCATTTTTTGGACATCTTGAAAGAGGGTGGGCCAATAGTAACCAACTCTAAAGACTTTATTGGCAATTTTCTTCCAATAGAGGTGGCTTCCACATTCTCCTTCATGTAATTCATGCTTGATCTTATTTGCATCATTCTTAGACAAACATTTAAGCAATAATCCACTAGCATTTTTCCAATATAGACATTTATCCAAAATGCAGTAATTAACAGCTTTCAACTTTAAAATTCTTGCCTTTATTTTAGACAAACCAGGAGGTGTATTTAAATTGAGAAAAACATATAAATATTAGCATACCAAGATGAAAACAGAAAATGATCTTCAATAATGGGAGTTGACAACTCCTCCTGTTCATCGAATGCATCTAACATGTTTATATCAAGAGCTTCAAAATTAGACTCAGCCATTAATATTGCTAGTCCTTGGCTTTTTATGAGCTTAGTGGGCTTGATTTCTAAATCGTATTCAAGTATCACAACAATCCACTTTCCTCTTTTTCCATTTGGATCTTGGGTTAAAATGTCTTTTACAACTAAATTAGGCACAAATGTAATTATGTGAGAATGTAAAATGTAAACTCTGAATTATTTCAAGGCTTTGACTAAGGAAAAGGCTTGTTTTTCCATGATATTGTACTTCAGAGGTGCATATCTTAATTCCTTACTAAAGAATGCAATTGGTTGCTCTTGTCCCTTCAATTTTTTCTGTAATAGGACAACAGCCACTGTGTGTTTTGATGTAAATGAAAAAATGAATAAATCCTTTGTAAAATCAAGACTAATGAGAACTAGTGTTTTGGTGAGTGCTTGTTTTACTAGTTCAAATGATTTCTTTTCTTCTAAGGTCAATTTAACTCTTTCTTCTCTTTTAAGCATATTGGTCATGTTTCTAAAGAGTTCAGCTAGATTGGGTATGAACCTTCTCAAGAAATTAATCTTCCCAATGAAATATTGAAGTTCCTTGATGTTTCTAGGATGGTTGATTTGCAATATACCATCAATCCTCTTTGGGTATATCCTTATACCTTATTCTGATATGAGGTGTCCAAGTAGTTTGCCTTCTTGGAGACCAAACATTGTTTTCTTTGGATTTAAAGATAACCCATATTTTCTACATTTCTCAAAGACTTTTCTCAAGTGTTCTAGGTGTTCTTCATCTGTTTTAGAAAAAACAATGATGTCATCAAGGTAAATAATGATGAAGAAGCCTAATTCTTCTAAGAATGTAAAATCCATGGCTCTTTGAAATGTAGCACCAGAATTCATTAAACCAAAGGGCATTTTCACATACATGAAATTACCCCAAGGTGTAGTAAAGGTTGTTTTGATTTGATCATCAGGATGTACTTATATCTGATTGTAACCTGATAAGCCATCTAACAAAGAAATCCTTTTAGAACCAACTACCTTTTGTAAAATGTCATCCATCTTGGTTAAAGGGTAGTTGTCCTTTAAAAAGGCTCTGTTTAAGCTCCTAAAATCAATACAAAGCCTTATTTCTCTTATTTTCTTCCTAACTGACACGAGATTAGATACCCATTCTGAATACCTAACAGGGACTATAATTCCAGCATCATGCATTTTCTTAATTTCTTTCTCAACCAAGGGTAATTGAACAGGGTTTATTCTGCACAATTTTTGTCTACAAGGCTTTTGGTTTTCTTTGAGGGGTATCTTATGCTGAATTATCTCTGTGTCATGTGATTTTAGATCTTCGTAACTTCAGGAAAATACATCAGAAAATTCTCTAAACAACTCAATATATTTCAATTTGATGTGAGCTGGCAATGTTTTAGACAATTTGATCATTTTTGGTTTTTGTTTACTGCCTATGTTACATTCTTCTACTTCAGTTTCAATAGGCTCCAGTTTTGGTTTTTTGGCAACATCATTGAAATCAAATAATTCTTCTAATGGAACCAGTCCTTTTGGCAAGCTTTGAGTGTTAGATTACAACATTTGTAAGTTTTCTTTTTCTAAATCTGCACTAATTTATGTCGTATGTTCAAGTTTATTAGATAACATATTTATATCAGCAATCTCTGGGGACATTGCTTCTTCATCGAGTGGGTTTTCTTCAATAAGACAACAATTTTCATAATCTGAATCTGAACTTGGTATCTCAAATTCATTTATGGACTGTAAGAAGTCTTCCATTTCTTTATCTCCCTCAATTACCTGCCAATATTTTTCATTGTCTGGGACAGCTGGTCTAAATTTGACTTGGGTGGTACATTGTTTGGTCTCATAAGGTGTTAGACAAGTTCTATCAGCAAAAGCTAAACCATTGGCAAGGATATTTTGGATTCTTGGGACAAAGAGAAGTTGAAATTCATTAAATGTTTTCAATAACTCCATGAAATCATTTCTATAGGCTCTAAGTCTAGGGTTTTTGGCACTATATTCCCCATTCACTTTCCTAATAATCAACTCTGAATCCCCATGAACTTTTATCCTTTTGGCCCCTAATTTCTTCAATAAGTGTAGGCCTAAAAGGAGGGCTTCATACTCAGCTATGTTATTTGTACATTGAAAATTTAACCTGTAGGAATGCCCTTCAGCATGATTGTTTTCAGTTTTGTGTATCCATATGCCTGCTACGGCATCATTCTTAGTACAAGATCCATCAAAATTCATACTCCAAAGAGGACTAGTTTCAAATTGACTAGTTTGACTACTATCCTCTTTATCTTTTGTGCTTTTAGATTGTTCTTGTAAGCCAGTACTATGTTGAATTTGGTTTAATTCCTCATGTTCTTCATTATGTTGAGGACTCTTCTTTTGACTCTCAAGGTTGACAACCAATGGATGACTGTTTTGTAGCCCTAAACCTATGATTAGTTTGCTGTAATTTTCTGATTCGACAAACTTTCTTGATGCTTTTGTCTTGTCTTCCTCCTTTTCTGTGTCTGTTGTTGGTCGCTTTAATTGTTTTTACAATTCAAGCTCCACATAAATTGTCAACCCGAGGAAGTCTGTTTATTCCAAAGACAACCACGCACTGGATATGCTCAATTTCAAAAGAAAAAACAATGTTGTAGTAAAAAGCCACACAATTATTAATCATACAAATCTAATTATTCACACCCTGTTTAATCAAAGCTGAAGTTACTTATGTTATAGTAGAAGCAATTCCTCTATTGCAGTTAAGAATCCAAATAAAGGGAAATCAATCTGCAGGAAAGGAAACCAATCAACCATAACAGGGAACAGGACCCTATTCCTTTAAATAGGAACTTCAGCACCTGCTTCTTGACACTAATCACTCTGTAGAAAAGATAAACTCAAGAGAACAGGAACCTTCAGCACCTGTCTCATGTTTCTAATCACACTGCAGGAAAATAAAGGCAATCAATGGGAACAGGACCCTATTCCTTTGTACAGGAATCTTCAGCACCTACTTCCCAGCATCAATCATACATTCAAACAATTAACAGAAATAGATCTCTTAACTTCTTAAGAATGAATGTACTAAACACATGCAGCGTTAAAGGAAACAGAATGTTCAATAAACTACAGAACTGTGTAACTAGTGTTTCAGCAAACAGAATCAAAGTAAAGTGCGAATGTCAATAAGAAATCTAACAAACTACAGGAACAGTCGGGCGAATCTTGTGAGGAAGGCGGGCCCTTTCCTTCTCACAAGATTCCCCAGGAAAAGGATTAAATTGAAGCGCTCAAAAGGAAATTTTATTCATCTGTCAAAAGAAGTGATACATTACAAATGGAGTCTAGCTCCTGTCCTCTCAAACACAATGTTCTCCTGTAGTTTTCGAGCTCCCTCTAATGATGATGTCTCCTCTTTTTAAAGAGGAGACATCTCTTACAATTACAGTAGAGCAAATCTATTTTTATCCCTAAATCTGTTCTTCTTTCTTAAAACAGGGCTATTCTGTTCTTCCATAAAAATATATCGTTACAACAGATACAAAAAGAGTACGACCTTCAGAATAATCTGTGTAACCACATCTTCATGTTGTTGCCATTGTTCCAAGAAATACTCTTCCATAATCGCAAATTACGAATGGTAACGGAATTTGCGTGCCTGCTGGCTGTTTCAGCAATGGAGTCGATTGTTTCAGCAACGGAGTCGACTGTTTCAACAACGAAGTTTGACTGTTTCAGCAATGGCTGATTGTTCCAGCACAGCATATAACTTATCTGCGATATTTTAGACTTATGTTAGCAACAATTTACTTCGATTAATGATGAAATATAAGAATAATATGGAATTATATGTAAACAGATTAAATATATAATAAAGAAGAGGATTTTATATACCTTTGGATAAAGTGAATGAAAATGATGATGGAATCCTTTTTAAACATGGTTATAAAGGTATGGTGGTGTCAAAATATATAGTAAAAATGATACATAGTGAGGTCCTAACATCCCCCCCAGCTGAAAGTGTTGCATGTCCTCAGGCAACTCCTAGTCTGAGTCAGAGTCTGAGTACTGATTCTAGGCATGCAAGTTGCTCAACTAGTAGCTGGAGAAGGTGGCTTCTGTCGGAGCTCGGAATCCTCGATTGTTCTGCAATTGATACCATGCTATAGCTTCATCTCTGTTAGCCAATTGATAGTGACACTGATATTTTCCTGAAGGCATCCATAGAATTGGAAAATGAAAATGGTAACCAATCCAGTTTTCTCCACAATGCCGAATACATCTAATATAATTAGGTACCCTGGAAAGTGCAGCTTGAAGATTATCAGGGCTGAAAGGGTGATAGTCTTGTCTTTCCTTACATGACTGCTGCCAAAACATAGTGTTGGCCTTCAATGCAGCAGCCTCCTTTACTCTGATTTGCTGTAGACACTTTAAAAGTGTTGAAGCCTATAGTTGTTGTATGTACCTATGCATTCCTGGCTTCCGCAAGAATTGGTGATATTGTGCTACAAACATGGCCGGACTTAAAGTTTCCAGTCTAATCCAAAGGAGCCTATTCTCCTCATTATGACTACTTGCAATAAATGCAGTTTTCCAGGTGAGCTGATTGGCCAGGAATGAAACAAATGCCCTTATTTGTACATCACCTACAATTGGAGTGAGATTGACTCTTCTATTCTCAGGCATGGCCTCGTTATGGAGATAAAGTTCACACAACAAATGTTGGTCACTTTCAGGGGCCTCAGCAAAAGTCTTAACAAATTGTTCCGCAGTAAGCAATTCATGGGGTCTACCATCCTTTATTTCCTTCAATTGAAAATAAACCAAACGTTCAGAGAGGAAGAGAGAATAATTCACAAAGGGTTTTCGAGTAGCCATCAACTTTTGCACTAATGAAAACATCATAACCAACTTTTCCTTTGATTCCTTGACTTCTTTCTTGGAATCCTTGAGTTGTTGCAATGTCTGTTCCCAAATATCCCAGTTGGCATACATGTGATTCTGCCATCCCAACTTATGCTGCTACAATATTTTATCTTATTCTACAACATATTGTTTCTTCCAGTTGTTCATAAGTTCTAATTGGTTCCATGGCAAAGTCTGTGTCCTGGCATTAGAAGTACTGGGTTGGGGTATTGTCTGAGTGGCTGAACTAACTAACTGAGGGCTAGATATCTGTGGTTGAGGCATTGTTTGAGTGGATGAGCTAACTAGCTCAGGGTGAGATATCTGTGGTTTAGTTTCTTTTTCCAGACTTTTTGAGAGCCCTACTGGTTCTTGTGGAGAAGTAGGGCGTTCTTATTTAATTGCAGCTGATGTAGATGCCTCAGATACCTGAATTTTGACTACTTTATATCCTGCCTGTTGGTAAATATTACCACACTCATGGCACATGTATTCTCTGCATGGATCCTTATTTTGTGTTGATGTTGTGTGTGCTAGCATGTAGAGATTCAATTCTCTATCAAAGGCTTCTCGTGCCATGATTAATTCATTCTTATAGGCCTCTAGTTCTGACTTCAAAAACTCATTTTCCTCCAATAAAGATGCCATAGTGTGTGAACCCTGTGTGTTGGTTGATTCTGCTGGGGTTGCCTGCTGATCCACAGCTGTAGCTGGTTCTTGTGGAGCAGCTACAGCTAGTTTCCCTATATTATCATGCTTGGTGTATGATTCTTGTACCACAGTGGCTGGTTCTTGTGTTTCAGCCTCTGGGTAAGTGATTGGTTCTTGTGTGGCAGTCACTGTTTGAGCCATAAATGATGTCATGTTATCCCAGGGCACTGGTTCTTGTGTGGGAGTGCCACCGCATGAGACGGGTTGGGGGATTTGGAATGGAGGTGAGGATTGAAGTTTTAACAGGATAGTGGCGGGCTTAGGGGAAATGGGAGTAACTCCTGTTTCAACAATCATTTTCATTTTCCTTTTTGGTAGGAAAGCAGAGAAGTCACTTTCTTTCCTTTTCTTTGTAGGGGAAGATTCTTTGCTAGGGGAAGGGCTTTCGGAAGAAGTGAAAATTTGGAATGTGGCCCTTGTTCGTTGTTTTGAAACAGAGACTGTTGGGGTTCGTCTCTTTCTTTTATGAGTAGGTGGGGGTGTTGGAGAGTCATCGCTAGGGATAGGAATAGTGGGAAGGGGTGACTCTACTAAGTGGGATGAACTTGGGGGTAGGTCAACTGGTTCTGAGGACAAAATTACTGGGGAGTCTGGGATATCGTCCAGTTGCCCTTCATAAGGACTCTCAAGAGTTTCTTGGGAACTTCCGGCTTGTTGGGGAATTTCGGCTTGCTGGGGAATTTCGGCCTGCTGGGGAATGAGGAGTGGATTATTCAGAGGGGGGTTTTGCTGAGAAAAACCCCTATGAATTAATAATTTGCATAAAAGATGATGGGTAAGGGATAACAATGGGAATTTAACCCGTCTGCAATAATATGACATGTTTTTGATACAACCAAGAAGATAATAGGGAATATTAACTAATCGACCATGCCTCAAATGATTCATCAAAACGAAGTCGTGTTGATAGACTACCTGGTAATGCCCTTCGCATGTCAAGTAGTGCTTGATGAATTCAGCTACTGTTGGCCATGGTCGAGGAAGTGAATGCAAACTTATACCGCGGCCTTTAAGTTCAACCGGTTCTTCTGGAAGAAGAAAATCTTGCTGTGCATTTAAAATAACTTGCTTCCTACTGAACTAGTGAGTTCCTATAACCGGAAAACCTGAAACTTGAGCTATGTCCTCCTCTGTTACTGAAATTCAGACCCCTTGAACGACTGAATAATTCCCCTGAAGATTCTGTGCGAACTCTAAAACTTGCTGCTGATCAAATTCTCCTAACCTTTCGAAGTATGTTGTCCATCCTGCTTGTTGAAAGATTTGATAGACCTCTGGGAACAATTGAAGAAGAGTTATCGAACCAGGCTTGTGTCTGATAGCCAACCCTCCCATGGCTACTAGCTTGAGTCACATGCAGAGGCGCAGAGAACAAAAACACAGGCTTTGGTCAAGCTAATTGTTGCAACAGAGGATATGGAGTCTCAATGACGGCGGAAATGGATATGAAAAATGACGAAGGATTGGATGATGTGAAATGATTATTCAGTTTTCGAAATTCCCCCCCCCCCCTACGTATGGTGCAATGATATTTAAGCGTGTGGAGATTGTAGTCATTATGAGCAAGATCCTCTCTTTAAAATATGATTTAACTGCATTACATAAAAACTGCATACCTTATATTTTTACCTTTGTCTTTAAAATTCGAAGTATAGAGTGCTTCATAATGGCTTGATATTAATGGAAGAATCTGTAGATTTCTCTGAAATGTAGAACAGGAGCATATCAGGATCTTCTCAGTACTGAATAATATTCACCCAAAGGATCTGAAGAGTAAAAATGGAGAACTGAAAAGCTTGTGTAGCAGAGGAAAGAAATGATGTTTTATTGATGAAAAGATAAATGACAGGTTGCTGAAACTGGTGTTTTAGCAACGGAAAAATGAATGACATGTTGTTGAAACTGGTGTTTCAGCAAAGGGGAAAATCAGGAAAATAGGATATAATGACTTGGGTTTAAAACAAGTGTGGGAAGTATTTGATAAGGGATAATTTCAGCAGTAAGGAATGGGAAATACTAGCTGAAGGATGATATTTCAGGAATGGTAGAAGTGGGAAAAATGGAAAAAGGGAAATAATGTAGAAATGGGAACAAGCTTCTGTGATTGAAGCTTCAGATCTTCTTATGATGAATCTGTCCTCCTTAATAAGCTTTTCCAGAATCTGAAAAATTCGATTGTAATATGCCAACCCTTGACAGGGATTATTAGTTTTTAAATCTAATCTAATCTAATACTAAAAAAACAGTGCAGAAAATTAAATGTTGTGAGGAGCAGAAGACTCCCCTAGAAAAATATAATGTATATCAGTCATGCAAGCAGTCTTGAAATCCTCTTTAGAAACAGGGCGCTGGTATAAACGAAGCCTATGACCATTGACTAGTAGAGGTGTTTTAGGATAATGATTGTTGAGATACTTCTTTGTTCCATTAGGAAAAACAACATCTACTTCATATGGTCCAAGCCATCATGTACGTAGCTTACCCTGAAAGTTTTCAAACGGAGAGTCATACAATAAGGCCCAATTACCTTTTTGGAACTATTTGTGTTTGATGATTTTATCATGCCACTTCATTCTTTGTTGTTGAATCATGGTTGTTTGGTGAATGGCATCTAATCTCTTTTCATCCAATTCAAGAAGCTACTGCAACCTAGCTGTCTACACATCAGTCAAATCAAGATTAACAACTAAAGCAGTTCTTAGAGTTTTAATTTCAAATTCCACAGGAAAAACAACATTTTTACCATAAACCAATTCATAAGGAGAAAAAACTGTAGTGTTTCTCCAGGTAGTTCTATAAGCCCATAGTGCTTCAGGGAGCCTTTGAGACCAATCCTTCCGGTTATCCTTCACTGTTTTAGTTAGAATGGCTTCTAATACTTTGTTTGTGCTTTCCACTTACAACAGCACAGGGGTGGTATAGTGTGTCTATTCATTCATCGTGTGCGATATTTCTGAAGGGCGGCTTTCAAAACCATGAGAAGTGAAAGGAGTTCCTCCATATGTAACTAGCTCTCTAGGGACTCCAAATCTAACAAAGATTTCTTCAAATAGAAAGCTAGGACAACTTCTTCATTAGCTCTAAGGAGTGCTTTAGCCTCCACCCATTTAGTCATGTAATCAATGCAGACTAATATATAAACTCTTTGGTTGGATGGAGGATTAATGGGTCCCACAGAATCGAGGCCCATCTCTTTCAATCAGTTCAAAAACTACACAGGGGGGTTAAAAGCATTTGATCTCTGCCAGATCCGGTTGACCCATTCTCTGTGGTGTCTGCTTCTCTTTATATTTCTTTGCATCATAAATATTGAGGCCAATAATTATTACATCCTCAAATTTTGTGTATTTGTTCATGGGCAAAATGCCTTTGCTAGGGGCCATGCTGACAAGCTTTCGATATATCACCACCATCTTCCCTAATGCATCTTGGTTCATTAGTCAGTACTGTGTAGAAAAGACACCCACTTATCCGGCTATACCTGGCACTTTGTTGAACAATTCTTATTTTTTCTCTGTATGACAGGTGTGATGGTAATTTTCCTGCAACCAAATAATTGGCAATATCTGCATACCATGGAGAGTGAGCAGAAACTGCAAACAAATACTCATCGGGAAAAGAATCATCTATTGGAATATTATTATCAGTTTTTAACCGTGAAAGGAAATCAGCCACCACATTTTCTTTACCAGGCCGATCTACAATTGTGATATCAAATTCCTGCAGTAATAATAGCCATCTGGTAACTCTAGCATTTGTAACAAATTTGTTCATTAAATACTTGATAGCTGAGTGGTCAGTGTGCACAAAAGTAGAATAACCAGTGATATAATGTCGAAATTTATTAATGGCATAAATTACTGCAAGAAATTCCTTTTCGGTAACTGTGTAATTAAGCTCAGCAGGGGTCATATTCTTACTAATAAAGTAGATAGCATAAGGAAGATGATTTTCCTCTTGTCCCAAGACGGCTCCAATTGCAGTGTCTGAAGCATCAGAAGATATATGAAAAGGGAGGGCCCAATCAGGCCCCCTCAAAATAGGAGCAGTAGACAACTGATGCTTGAGTTCCTCGAATGCTTTCTGACAAGAATTAGTCCACTTAAATTCAACATTTTTCATAAGCAACACAAATAATGGAGAAGCTATCTTAGAAAAATCTTTAATAAATCTTCTGTAGTATCTAGCATGTCCTAGAAAACTTCTCACATCAGTTTTTGTTTTAGGAACAGAAAGATTCTGAATGACCAATATTTTAGATGGATCTACCTGAATACCTTGAGATGAAATAAAATTTCTAAGCACTACTCCTTCACTCATCATCATATGACATTTTTCAGTACTTAGGGAGAGGTGAGCTTGTATACATCGTTTAAGTACCTTCTCAAGATTTTGTAATGCATCTTCAAAAGACACACCATAAGGAGTAAAATCATCCATAAATATTTTCATAGAGTCATTCAACATATCAGAAAATATTCCTATAACAGCCCTCTGAAAAGTTGCTGGTGCATTACATAGCCCAAATGGAAGAACTCTATAAGAAAAAGTTCCCCAAGGGCTAGTGAAAGTGGTCTTGCCCTGGTCTTGGGGTGCAATTCTAATCTGATTACACCCACTGAATCCATCTAGAAAAGAAAATAATTTCTTCCCTGCCAGACTATCCAACACCTGATCAATGAAAGGTAAAGGAAAGTGATCCTTTTGAGTAGCTTTGTTCAAGGCTCTGTAGTCAACACATACTCTCCATTTCCCGTTTTTCTTAGGGACAATTACCAATGGGGAAACCCATTCACTGTCAGATATGGGGTATATAAATCCTGGATTAAGAAATTTCTAAAGTTCTTCTTTAACAATTTCTCGTAAATTAGGGTTCATTCGTCTTTGGGGTTGACAGACTGGTTGGCATCCCTCTTTAATATAAATTCGGTGAGTACATAGTTCAGAAGATATCCCTTTCATATCTGTGTAATCCCATGCAAATGCTTCCTTATTTTCATGCAATAACTTCATTAACTGCTGTGTTTCAGCAACTGTTAGATCAGGATTTATATTTAATGTCTTTCCAGGTTCAATTTCAACTGTTATGCTTTTAGATGAGATGGTGGTTAATGTCTGAGATAAGTCTTCAGATTCAATATTTTCTTGGGTATCTGTTTCAAAAATTACAGTCAATTGATTGTGTGTTTCAGCAATTACAGAAGAAGGTTCACAGATAAAATTATTAATTACTTCATCCTCTGTATTGTCTTTAAGAGTTAAAGCTTGTCCAATAGTTAGAATAGGCTGAACAACATTATCATCATAATCCATCCACATAGAATCTTCATTATTAATTATGGGTGTAGCATGAGGATAAAGAGTAAGCTGTTTAGTTTCATAACCATTAGAAATTGTCATTGAACCAGATCTGCAACTGATAAAGGCATCAGTTGTGGCCAGCCATGGCCTCCCTAGAATTAAAGGATGTCCCCCCAGCTTTGTTTTAGTCTGCAATACAACAAAATCAGCTGGGTAATTCCAGGATTCAACTGAGATAAGTAGATCTTCAACAACTCCTTCAGGTTTAATTGTAGAACGGTCAGCCAACTCTAGAATGGTAGGTGTATCTCTGATTGTGTTATTCAGCTGTAAAAATTGTGAATTTTCAAGGGTCATTATGTTTATTGTAGCACCTAAATCTACCAGAACTTGAGGAATCATTGTTTTACCAATTTGAACTGTCACGGTAGGATGGCCGGGGTCACCATATTTCACAGGAGGGGTTTTTTCGGACATTAATGCAGATAAATCATCCATCACCTGTACTGTAAGGGGATCTTTATTTTTCCTACCAGGTTTCTTAACACAAATATCCCTTATTGTTCTGGAATAAATTGGTACATCTCTTAATGCCTGTAAAAGTGGAATTTTAACATACAAGTTTTGCAATTCCCCTAAAAGATTAAAAGCAGGTGTTTCAGGCGTTCTAGTTAAAATCAAACGCTCGGGGAATGGTGGTTCTGTTATTTCAATACCCTTGTTAGAGGGTGGTTGTGCTTTCTTATGTTTCTTAGTTTCCTCTTTATCAGAATCAGAAGAAGTTATATCAT
Organism: Pinus albicaulis; assembly: GCA_034641835.2. Lineage (NCBI taxonomy): Eukaryota > Viridiplantae > Streptophyta > Pinopsida > Pinales > Pinaceae > Pinus > Pinus albicaulis. The sequence goes on along the minus strand of CM076571.1, from coordinate 449,057,880 downwards.
CAATAATAGGCTCAACTATTTTCCTGGATCTTAAATGAATATCATTACATTGCATAGTAGGAAATATAGACTGATTCTGAATATCAATGACTTGCACAACTTTATTATTGGGGTTAGGATTTGGTTGCACAGGTAGCTGGGGTCTCATTTGGTTATTTGGCGGAGAATTTGATGGCAGAGGAAGTGGTTGTTGGAATTGATGCAATTGATTTGGATACGGGAGTTGTTGGCTTCTCCAATTTGAATTCCAAGGGTTAAAAGAAGATGGCTACTGTGGAGGCCAAGGAGTCCACATTGTAGGATCAAAAAAGGGAGGGCTTGATTGTTGCATGGGTGGGAAATTCATTTTATTAAAGGGTGGGTATTGCATTTGATTAAAGGGAGGGTAATTTGTTTGACCGAAAGCAGAATAATTATTCCAATGTTTAAATGGCATACTAGAGTTCATACCTTGTGCTTTTGGTTGCCATTGTCTTCTTTGAGTTTGCAAGTAAACTGCTTCAGCTTCTTCTTCCGTTGGCTGCAATGCTGCCTTTATTCCTGGTAGAGATGGACATTGTTTTGTTTCATGATATTTCTCACAAAGGGTGCAGATTGGTATTTTGTCCAATGGGCATTCCCTTAGTGGATGTTTATCTCTGCACTTCGGGCAAAAGACAGCCAGAGTTGCTTCTGCTTCAGCCTACTTCTTCTTAACCTGCAAAGTGTCAATTTGTGAAGCAAAAGAAATTAACATCTCAGTTTTAAATTCTTCAAGTAAATTACCTATTTCAGCTCTTGTTGCTCCCCCACTAGCTGATTTCTGCACTCTTGAATAGGTGGGATCTCTATTACTTACTCTGTTCCTTGCAGCTCCCCTTGAACACCTATTACAAAGTTCAACAATCTCATCATATGATTCTTTAGATATATCTCCCTTGCCAAGCATATTTAACATGTCTAAACAATCATCCCTTAAACCTCTAAGTAATATTGTTTTACGAATTTCCTTACTTATATTTGGATGATCAGATCTCTGTATATTGTACTGCAGCCTTTCTACATAGTCCTCCAGATTCTCGTCCGGCTTTTGTGCCATATTGAATAGTTCATCCTTCTTTTCTCTCGTCCGACAGTAGTCTTGATATTTAAGCAGAAATTGCTATTTCATCTGCTCCCATGTTGTGATTACATGACTCCCAAGGCTCATGAACCATCTTAAAGTATTTCCTTTTAATGTTGCTGGAAACAGTTTCAACTTTTGAGCATTAGTAACATAATCATAACTTCTGCATAATATATCAAATTCAAAAAGAAATTCATCTGAATCTTCAGAGGATAAACCATGGAAGTTAGGTAAAGCTGACAATGGAATGTTTTTCATAGGAGTTGTTCCTCTAGGGAGATCACTGATAGGAAATCCCAAGGTAGAGAGAGAATTTTCATCCTTTCCTTCTCTTTCAGGATATACATGTCCTCCACCAAAGAAGTCCTCATTGTTTCCTTCCATTGTCTGTTCTCCTACTGCACTTGCTCAATCGTCAAGATCTTATACTGGCTCCTCAATGTTTTCCACTGGTCGTCCAATACTCTCTATTATTTCCTCAACGTGCTCTGCTGATTTACTAGCACTTTCTTCTGACTCTCCAGCACTGACTGCTGGTTCTTTAATCACTGGCTCCTCTATATTTTCAGGACCCACAACTTCCTCTATTTTGTAATTTGATTGAGGGGAGTGCTGAAGTTTTGGTCTTTGAGAACTTAATCTCTGTGATGATTCAGCCTTTGATACAATCTCGTCAATGAAAGTCTTTCTTCCTCCCCTTCCTTTGCCTTTGCCACCTGTGGGGTTATTTTTATTCTGGTTTCCGCGTCCTCTCATACAATCTGCACATCTAGAAAGAAAATATTAATGCTTTTGAAATCTATAATTGCCTTCCCCAGCAATGGCGCCAAAATTTTGGTCGCTTTAACTGCTTTTACAATTCAAGCTCCACATAAATTGTCAACCCGAGGAAGTCTGTTTATTCCAAAGACAACCACGCACTGGATATGCTCAATTTCAAAAGCAAAAACAATGTTGTAGTAAAAATCCACACAATTATTAATCATACAAATCTAATTATTCACACCCCATTTAATCAAAGCTGAAGTTACTTATGTTATAGCAGAAGTAATTCCTATATTGCAGTTAAGAATCCAAATAAAGGGAAATCAATCTGCAGGAAAGGAAACCAATCAACCATAACAGGGAACAGGACCCTATTCCTTTATATAGGAACTTCGACACCTGCTGCCTGACACTAATCACTCTGTAGAAAAGATAAACTCAAGAGAACAGGACCCTATTCCCATGAACAGGAACCTTCAGCACCTGTCTCATGTTTCTAATCACACTGTAGGAAAAGAAAGGCAATCAATGGAAACATGACCCTATTCCTTTGTATAGGAATCTTCAGCACCTACTTCCCAGCATCAATCATACATTCAGGCAATTAACAGAAATAGGTCTCTTAACTTCTTAAGAATGAATGTACTAAACACATTCAGCGTTAAAGGAAACCGAATGTTCAATAAACTACAGAACTGTGTAACTAGTGTTTCAGCAAATAGAATCAAAGTAAAGTGCGAATGTCAATAAGAAATATAAAAAACTACAGGAACAGTCGGGCGAATATTGTGAGGAAGGCGGGCCCTTTCCTTCTCACAAGATTCCCCAGGAAAAGGATTAAATTGAAGCACTCAAAAGGAAATTTTATTCATCTGTCAAAATAAGTGATACATTACAAATGGAGTCTAGCTCCTGTCCTCTCAAACACAATGTTCTCCTGTAGTTTTCGAGCTCCCTCTAATGATGATGTCTCCTCTTTTTAAAGAGGAGACATCTCTTACAATTACAGTAGAGAAAATCTATTTTTATCCCTAAATCTGTTCTTCTTTCTTAAAACAGGGCTATTTTGTTCTTCCATAAAAAGATATCGTTACAATAGATACAAAAAGAGTACGACCTTCAGAATAATCCGTGTAACCACGTCTTCATGTTGTTTCCATTGTTCCAAGAAATACTCTTCCAGAATCGCAAATTACGAATGATAACGGAATTTGCGTTCTTGCTGGCTGTTTCAGCAATGGAGTCGACTGTTTCAGCAACGGAGTCCACTGTTTCAGCAACGAAGTTTGACTGTTTCAGCAACGGCTGATTGTTCCAACACATCATATAACTTATCTACGATCTTTTAGACTTATGTTAGCAACAATCTACTTCGATTAATGATGAAATATAAGATTAATATGGAATTATATGTAAACAGATTAAATATATAATAAAGAAGAGGATTTTATATAACTTTGGATAAAGTGAATGAAAATGATGATGGAATCTTTTTTAAACATGGTTATAAAGGTATGGTGGTGTCAAAATATATAGTAAAAATGATACATAGTGAGGTCCTAACATCTGCCACTATGTTATAGTGAGGGGTGGCCACTGAGTCAGTAAGGTTTCTTGCTCATTAAATGTTTCATGATTGAAGAGAATAAATGATTCAAGGCCTGTATGCACAGAATAAAGAGGAGAGTTTCTAGGTCTCTCTTGGCTACTTGCCATGTATTGCATGTGAGATTCCCTATAAAGTCTTCTAGTTTGAATGAAAATAGGGATGGTAGCATATGTCATATCCATTTTCACTGTTCCTTGTAACTTAGCTCCCCATGATCTTGATAACAACATACCATATTTGGGGGGTACATCAGTCACTACAATATCTATCACTAAGCACTTGGCTAGAATTTGAGCTAAGTTTACACAAAGGGCTTTGATCAAACCTAAACATTTCACTCTATTGGAGTCAAAGGAGTATAGATATTTGTATGGTCTAGTGATTTCAAGGCCTAGACTCTCCATTACTGCTTTGGGAATTAAGTTATGAGAGGCCCCTGAGTCATGCATAGCATTGTGTAAAATTTTTCCATGAATTTTCAAACTAACATAAAATGGAGGAACTGGCCCTTCTTGGTATCTTCCCTCAATATTAGGACCAAATAAGAGCTTTGGTTGGTCATCATTGAGGTTTACAGTGTCATTATTTCCTTCTATGTTGAAAGCTTTCAAAATTTGTGATCTATAGACATCTTGAGTGACTAATTTAGTGAGGGGAAGAGAGATTTTAATCTTGGCAGTTTCCTATTCCAAACTAAAATGCAGCTGATTTTTTACAATGTTTTTTTTAGCCTTGCTAATCACCACTTTATCAGCAAAATTAGTTTTTTGATTTACTCTATTTACATTGGTCAAAATTGTTTTAATAGGAGGACTAGATGAGGTTCTAATGCTGCTAAAGTCTACACTCTGTTTTTCATTACTTTGAGTGCCTTTCTCTTTTTTTTGATCAGAATTTACAGCCACTGTTTTTTCCTTTTGTTAATGTTTTTGGGCTTGCTCATAGGGCTATCTTTTGTAGAATTGTCAGAGGTTTTGTTCTTGGGAGTTTCCTAATTCTTTTTACTCCTAAGGTCATATTCTTTTGGGGGTCTCTATGATGAAATTTTCCAACTCTTGATAATAATGTTCATCCTTTGTTCTTTTATCATCATAGGGTCTATATAGACATTTTTTTCTATTAATAGGAGCATCAAAGTGGTTACCACCTACTCCCAACATGTTATATCATCTTCCTCTATTTCTTAAATTGTTTCTTCAACCTCACATAGTTTTCTTGGAAAGGAGGTCTAATCTGTTGATCATCCTCTCTTTTTCTGTTTTGAGGTTGATTTCTTCTAAAGTTATGATTTTGATTTTGAGATTGATTTCTGTTTTAGGGAGCTGATTGGCTTTCTCTAGCTTGTGATTTCTCAAGTATGCTCATTTTTTTCATCATCTTTTCCATTTTTGAGCTAGATGTGGAGGGTGCAGATTCCTCCCTAAATGATACTTTCTTTTCATTCCTCATCCTAGCTCTTTTCTCAATCAAATTTACCTCCACAACAATAGCTCCCTTCTGCATGTCTTCTAAAGTCAAGGGGTCTCTTTCTCTTAGCTGATAGGCCGTTTCAGGATCAAATCCTTTAGGAAATGTTGATCATAATCAGCTCCCTATTAAAATTTTCATATGCAATCTGGCTTAAACCTCTCAAATCCCATCTGTCAGCAACACAAAGCCCTTTTCTACCTATCGATGTCGTCTCCTACCTCTAAACTGCATTATAAAAGGCTGAAAATTCCATGATTCGCATATGATCAGGCCCTAGCCCCTTTTGGCCAAGCCCCAACCACTTCCCCACATATACCCTTTGTGCTAAGACCAAGCACTTAAAGCCTTGGGAGAAAATCGCAATCGGAGTATCAGGTAGGTGCATTTATTTTGTTGTAGCCAAAAATCCCGACGCGATTGTATTTTGTTCATAAGTCTCGCAACGCGTTTTAGACCGTTTATTTGTCATGAAGATCCGACGGCAAAGCACTAATCCCACCCCCTGCCCAATCGCAATTGGAACTTTGATATGTGTCACCCCTTTTCTCCCCCCGATTGCGATTTCCTGACTTAATCCCCACTGTTGATTCTTCCCGAAGATCCTACGACCCAGTGCTAATCGCTCCATCGCAATCATGGTGTTCAATCACATTCCCTCTTCTGCACCCCCCTATTGTGATTTCTTCGATCAAATCATAGCCGTCCATCTCCCAGCTGATCCAACGGCCAGCGCTCAATCGCGCCCCAACCTCCGATCGCAATCGCAAGTCCGAGCTCCCAATCCCTGATTGCACTGTCCCTCCGATTTAACATGAACCATCGATTTGAGCTCTGGATCCAACGATTAGTGCTCAATCGTGCCTTGACCTTTGATCACAATCGCAATTTTGAAAAGTGTCACCCCTGTCCCTCCTCCGATTACGATTGCCCGATTCAATCACAACCGTTCGTCCATATTTGAAATTAACGGCCCAAATCTTTTCGCATCAAGTCCGTATCTCTTTCCCTTTTTCCCTCTGAACAAATCTCCACCGTTGATCCCTGGGTAAATCCAACGACCATCACTTCCCCTATCCCAATATCGCAATCGGAAACTTAGATAGTGTGTTCCCCTTGCTCCTCCCGATTGTGATGCTCTGAGTTGATCCTGACCGTCCATTGGATCTAGGATCTAACGGTCAAGATTTGATGGCCCTCCACCTCCAGCTAGGTCCCACCTCATCACATTTGATTACATTTCCTTCGCATTTATTTGTATTTTGTTCGAAGTCTAAAGTTTAAGACTTTACACAAAAGTCTTATATTTCATAGTCATTCTGCCCACTTCCATATATTTTTCCGCGGCTCGATCTTTGCCGTCGATATTTGTCCCCAGACCATAATCTAATGGTCAGCGTTGCATTCTACCACCAAACCCTATTATTCATGAGTTTTCACCCTTCCGTTTGCATTTTGTCACTATTGTGTAGTCAAAGCCACCACTCCGCCGCCACGCTACCATTTCGTCCACCCTCCCATTGCATTGTTTCCGAGTCCAGTTGCATGTTTTGAAAGGTGCAGAAGTAAAGGGGCCGCCATGATTGCATAGTCTTCATTACAGTGGCAAGATTTTTCAGATACATATATAAGTGAAGCAGCAGAGAGTTCAAAGCACAGAAACCAAGTCATCAGAGCAGCCTCATCAGCAGAGATGTTTTTCTCCATGGAAGGACAGAGCGCCCATACTGCTTTTACTCTGTGTCGTGCTCCAGTGAAGAGATTTCCACCCAGAACACCATCCGAAGCTCTCAAAGCATTTGTCGCACAAGTATGGTAGATCATTCCATCTTTATTACCAGTTTGTTTATTCACCCATAGTACCACAGAGTACTACTATAGCCAGAGTACACCAGGGCCAGATCAGAGTAAATGGAAACCAAAGAAGATCACTCTTTCACTCCAAAAGGTACCAGGGATAAATGCAGAGATTTAAAATAGAATGGGTTTCGGCCCTCTCCTTCCTTTCTGTGTTTTTATGTTTCATTTAGTGCTCCACCTACCTCCTCGGCTCATCTTCTTCTATAAAAACTTAGAAGAAACACATTGTAGAGGTTCCTGATTTTTATCAGAAAATTATGCAGTGAAAGGCTTTTTGCACACATTTTGCAAAATTCTAGTATGAAGGCTCAGAGCCCATAGGGTCTCAGTGAGGAGGATTTCTGTCTGTTAAAGAGGATTCTAATATTTAGTATTTCACAGTCTATAACTCTCTTTTATATGTTATTTAATATATCATTTCATCTCATCCATATTTCATGTATCATGTTTTGGAATGCGAGTGGCTTACTAATTTCTGGTAAGGATTCATCCTAGTTGATGCCCATACTCGGATCAGTCAAGCACTTTAAATACGGCTCATGCAAGATATTATGTTCCATTATTCAGCTGACCACACGTCTGCTATATTAGTTGGTTTGGGAGGGTGCTTTTAAAATGCTACTATCATGTATGGATTCTTAGATTGGTAAGCCCATGCATGGTGGTATTGTATATCTGGGTATCAGCCCAATTTTAACTAATATCTTCTCAACACTTCTTTCATTGCATACACCTTCTGATAATTTATGACTGTGAAGTATTTCTGAATCGGCCCGCTTTGCAGTAAACTGTCTCTGAATTGTCTGTTGCTTTTGTATTAGAGTCTTGCACCTTGCCTCTGCAATGTCTCTTTCCCTATTTCAGTTTCTTAGAGTTTGGTCCCATTCTATTTCATTTACCTATTTTCATGAGATAGCATGTGAGCTGAAGCTGACAACTTCCTCCATTATATTATAAGCTCCTTGCTATGCTAATATGTCCTAGGCACTGGTCTATTGCAACTCTAGGTTGTCTCTAGGAGTTACAACATATTTCTGGCGCCGTTACCGAGGACGAATTTAAGAAAATCAGAATCCCTGGGCCTTGAAAAAATAATATTCACTCTCTAAATAGGTGAGCACAGAGAGTTGAGAGTTGTAAGTCCCTCACCTTGGCGACTCCACATTTGTTATTTGATAAATCCATTTGCAGTCCTGGCTCCCCTTAAGCCACACTTGAGGTCAGATTCATCTAAGCCAAAGACATCTTCAGCATCTGACCCTGACCAAGTTACATATAAAAGAAATTGGAGGGAAAGGAAATTAGCCCATTCCCAAATTCCTGAAGTGTCAACAGAAGACTTCCCATCCTCTTCTTCTCAAGGAACTCAAGTGCCAAATCCCGACTCCACTGTGGGAGATACTGATTACTATTACTCAAATAGCCCACCCCGAGAGGGTATCAGAAATAAAAGTAGCCTTCATCCTACTCCCGAGGTTGAAGAGGTAAAGGAAGTAACTAAAGTATCTGCTATTAACAGACCTTTGTTCCCCTCAACCCCTTAAGCTGCAGTTGAATATATTACTATTATTATTCATACTCCACTTCCTCCTCCTCTATGGCCTCTTACTCATCAAACTACTGCACTACCTCCACCTCCTCCAATGGAAAATATTTCGGCTTTCTTGATGAATAAATATGCTCCCCTGGCTTTACCCCAGGTTTTAAATGATATGCCCCAAGATTATCTGAAGATCTTGCCCCGATTCAATGGAGAAAATGAGATTGATGCTCAAAAGCATCTTGAGACTTTCTGATCCTTTGTAGAGAACTTTAATGTTGAACATTTAGATGTGTTCTTAAGATTGTTTGTGCAATCTCTAGATGTTGAAGCTAGAAAATGGTTCAAGACATTCGGTGGCCATTCTATTACCACTTGGGATAATATGGAAGACAGTTTCCTCAGGAAATGGGGAGAAAATAAAGATCATGGAAATTGTCTTTTTAAGTTTAATACACTAAAGAAAAGACACAATGAAGGAGTGTCAAAATTTATCAAGAGATTTAATAAATTGTACCTGAATCTCCCTACTGATATGAAGCCCCATCAGACTGCTGCTAAAGTTGTTTTTATAGCAGCCTTTGATTCATAATTTGGTTTCTCCCTCAGAGAAAGAAATCCTGCTACTCTGGATGATGCTCAAGCAGATGCGCTAGAGTTGGAAGCAAACTTTTCCTCCACTAGAAAGTCAAAAGGAAGATCAGAACAAGATAGCAGAAGAAGGGGCAAGGAAGAGGTGTTTACTTCTAGTCAGGACAGAGACTCAGACAAAATGGAAGAAATGAGAAAATTAATTAATAAAATGGTCAAGTTGGAACTGGAAGCTAAGAATTCAACCTTCAGAAATTTTTAGAATGCTCCAAATAGAGGATACAATCCTTAGTATAGGAAACCACCCTTGCAGATATTTCCAAGGGAAGTAAAGGAGCAACAAGATCAAGTGCCACACACATTGTACCTGGAAGGTCTAGTAGATGACTCTACTGAAGATATTGCCTATATGCTAGAGGATGAAAATCTTGCCTTTTTAAATAGTGATGGGGAAGAATGCACTTTGCAAGGGAATGACAAAGCTAGGTGCTCATTGCAAAAAGAAGAAAATATCAGAGACGCAGAAGAAGCATAATTTGATCATTATTGTAAACAATTTGATGATTTCATGCAAGCACATTTCAATAGAAAATACGATCTCAGATCTTCTAGAAAGAGGACTCGTACCCAAGAGAAAAAAAAAGAGCTGCCCCAGGAGGAAGTACCTGCTCAAGAAGAGGCTATAATGCAGAAGGCTACAGATAATGGTAAGCAACCTATAAACAATCCTCTGTAGTCTAATGATCAAATCCTTTCTTCTTCAAAAGTAGTCACTTCTTCTTGTACCAAATCTGTGTCAAAAGAAGCCCAGCCCCCAGTTGAAAATAAAGAGTCAAAAGATGTTATAATAGAAAAATCCCCTCCTTCTTTCAGTCTGCAAAAAGAACTAGAAAAAGTCAAAATCCCAGTTCCCTTGACTGAACTGTTGAAACAGCCAGCATATCAATCTCAAGTCACATCTTTCATGCTCCCTCCAGAAGTGCCAACCATCTCGGATAGTCTCAACCTCCAAGAAGAGAGACCCATGGTAGTTTTTGGCCCACATGTTGAGGAGATAGACCCCTCTACTCCTCCCTTCTATGTGTCTCTAGTAATCCATGACCTGCTATTACATAACTGTATGTTGGATTCTGGAGCTTCCCATAATATTATGCCTCTGTCACTCATGGAACAACTAGGTTTACAAATCACACGTCCATATAAAGACCTCTATTTATTTTATTCCAAAAGAGTTAAATGCTTGGGGATGATCAAGGATTTAGTGGTCAATTTAGCCCAAATCCCAGCAAAAAGTGTGGTAATGGACATCGTGGTGGCTGACATCGCAGCTCATTTTGGGATGTTGCTGTCAAGGTCCTGGGGAACAAAAATTGGTCGATCAATTAATATGGATTTAACATATGCCACTATCCCAGTTTTTGGCGGTCAAGAGAGGAGACTATACAGGGAGACTAGATTTGTCAGATGGTGACTAAGACTGACAATTCTGTAAATTCACCAGTTTACAGCAAGGAAGGATATTTTTCATGCTTGATGCTGGAAGAAGATCAATATTACACTCATGAACCATCCTTCTTCCAGATCAAGACTAAGAAGCCCTCAGAGAACATGGAAGCAGGAATATGGACACTCCACTTTGATGGAGCAAATTCAAGAGAAGGAAATGGAGCTAGAGTGCTATTAATTTCTCCTGCAGGCAGATGGGTCACTCTGTCTTTTAAAATGGAGTATGAAGCCACCAAAAATGTGGCTAAATATGAAGCACTTTTGTTAGGATTGCAGGCAGCCAGAAGCATGGGTATAGAAAGTTTAAAGGTCTTGGGAGATTTAGAACTAGTAGTCAGACAAGTCAAGAATCAGTGTCAAACCAAACATCCTAGGCTAAGGGCTTATAGGAATCAAGTTTGGGACGTGGTAGAGAATTTCATCTTGGAATTCAATATCCAATTCATTCCCCGAGAACAAAATAGGATGGCTGATTCCCTTGCTGTGGCTGCTAGTACATTTCGACCACCTCAGAACCCTCTTTTAAGATATGAATTTCAGGTGCATTATCCCCCTTCAATCCTGGATAATATCAAGCACTGTCAGGTATTTGAAGATGAAGAGAAAATGAAGATATTCCTGGAAACAGTAGGATAATTCTCCAATATGGAGATTGATGATGAAGAAGAGGTAGAATTTGAAAACATTTTAGAGAGAAATTGGGAGGAAAAAGTGGTAGGTAATAAAGTGTTGTAGCTGAAAGGAAACATAATACCTAGAGGGTTGGTGCCTCTAGAGAGATTATTTGACAAGAATGATGTCTCATTGCAGCCAAACAAAGTGGTAAAAGAAAATCAGGTTGAAGACCTGAATTTGGGTACTGAAGCTGAACCCAAAATTGTTAAATTGTCCAAGAAAATCCTTGAAGAGTATAAAAAGTTATATCAGAAGCTATTCCAGTCTTACAAAGATGTGTTTGCATGGTCCTATCAGGACTTGAAAACTTTTGATATCAATATTATGCAACAAAAAATTCCACTGAAGACAGATGCATAGCCCCATAAGTAGAAGCTCAGACAGATAAATCCCCTGCTGCTACCTTCTATCGAGAAAGAAATTAAGAAGCTGCTGAAGGCCAAAATTATTATACCATTGAGGTACTCTGAGTGGGTGGCAAACCTTGTTCCTGTACACAAGAAGAATGGAGAAATAAGGTTGTGCGTGGATTTTAGGAATTTAAAAAGAGCATCCTTAAAGGATAACTATCCACTACCCAAAATGGATCATATCCTGCAGAAAGTAGTTTGAGCTACCAGAATGTCAATGATGGATGGATTATCTGGTTATAACCAGGTGGCCGTGCTTCCAGAGGATCAAAAGAAGACTGCTTTCACTACACCATGGGGTACATTCATGTATTCCAGGATGCCTTTTGGATTGATTAATGCAGGGGCCACTTTTCAGAGGGCAATGAATATTGCTTTTGTTGTGGAGCAAGATAAATTCGTGGTGGTCTACCTTGATGATATCACTGTATTTTCAAAGAATGATGCTGAGCACGTTGAACATCTACGAATAAATTTTGAAAAATGCAAAAGGTATGGTATTTCCCTTAATCCTCAAAAGTTTTTATTTGCCTTAGAAGAGGGAAATATTTTAGGCCATATCGTTACTAAATATGGGGTGAAGATAGATCCCAAGAGGGTAGAAGTTATAAACATTATTGCTTTTCCCAGAAATAAGAAAGAGGTACAAGTGTTCCTCGGATGCATAAATTTCTTAAGAAGGTTTATCCCTAACTATGATGAGATAGTTAGGCATATAACAGATATGCTGAAAAAGGAAAATGAGGTAAAGTGGTCACAAGAATCATGGGAGGCATTTACCAGGATTAAGAATGATTTTGCAGAAGCTCCTGTATTGGCTGGACCAGATTATGATAAACCTTTCATGATTTTATCTTTTGCATCACCTCATACAATAGCAGGAGTTTTATTGCAGAAAAATGCGGAAGGGTATGAGCAGCCTATTACATTTTTCAGTCAGGTGCTTCGCGATGCAGAATTAAAATACAATATATTGGAAAAGCAAGCATGCGCTCTAGTGAAATCCCTCAAAGATTTCCGTGTATATATCTTACAGTCCCACATTACTGCATTTGTACCTGCAGCTGCTGTAAAAGACATCCTTATTCAGGGGGATAGTGAAGGAAAAAGAGGGAGGTGGATTGCTAAAATATAGGAGTATGACCTGGACATCCGCCCTACTAAGCTAATGAAAGGACAAGGGCTTGCCAAAATGTTATCTGAATCAAATTGTCAGGCTTTGGGCATAAATTTATCCATTATAGCAAGTGAGGAATCTGAGGAGAAAGAAGAATGACGTGGAATTGGGGTAGCTACTCCAGAAATGCATATAAAGTACCTCACCAGTCTGTGGTACAAAGAGATAGTAGAATATCTCCTTACACTCAGCTGCCCTTCAAGTTGTGACAAAACTAAATACAGAGCATTACGATTGAAATCACAGAGATACATAATTGCCAACGGCCAGAAATACTGGCGAGATCCCTTAGGTACCTTACTCCTGTGCCTCACAGAGAATGAAGTAGAGAGAATTATTGCAGAATTCCATGAAGGGATATGTGGAGGTCATTACAGCTGGAGGGCCACATCTCATAAAATTCTGAAAGTTTGCTTCTATTGGCCAAAGCTTTTTGTAGATGTTTTTTCCAGGGTAGAGCATGTGATAAATGTCAAAAGTTTTCCGAGAGATAGAAATCTGCACCGTTTCCCCTGATTCCAATGCATGTGGATGAACCATTCAAACAATGGGGTATTGATTTTATAGGTGAAATACATCCTCCATCTAGTGGACAACATAAGTGGATATTAACAACCACGGATTATTTCACCAGATGGGTGGAAGCCATACCTACAAGGAATGTTACAGATACAGTGGTAATAAAATTCATGGAAGAAAATATCATATCCAGGTTTGGCTGTCCTGCTAGAATAGTGACTGATAACACCCAAGCCTTGAAATCTGCAAAGTTTATGAATTTCTGCCAACAGTATAATATCACACTAAGTCACTCTATAGCTTATTATCCACAAGGAAATGGCTTGGCAGAGTCCTCAAATAAAACTCTGGTGAGGGCCTTGAAGAAGACTATCAATGAAAATCAGAAGAATTAGGATTCCCAATTGAAATTTCCTCTATGGGCTAATAGAATCACCAGCAAGAGAGAAACTGGGAAATCCCCTTATGAATTGGTATATGGACGAGCAACAGTTTTTCCTGTACAACTAGCCTTACCAGTGGCCGCTTCATGCAAGAAATCCGGGAGGAACCTGATGATATGATCAGGAGAATTAATCAATTGGTGGAATTAGAAGAAGCACGGGGCCAGGTGAATCAGAGGTTAGTATAATATCAAGAGAAAATGAAACACATTTTTGACCAGCATGTAAAATACAGGAAGCTACAGATTGGTGATTTGGTGCTCAGGTGGGATATCCAGAGAGCTGAGAAAGGTAAACATGGAAAATTCGACCCCCTCTGGTTTGGTCCTTTCAAAATTATGGAACAGGGGGGCAATAATACTTTCAGGTTGGAGAATTTACAGGGTGACTTGCTGGATGCCCCTGTAAATGGTCAATTCCTCAAGCCCTACTTTCAATTCTGATTCAGGCCAGGAAGCCTAATGTATTATATTGTATGATATTTTCCTTTTTGTTTTAGTTTGAATAAGGTGGGTGTGGTGATGAATTATAAGGTAAAAAATGAAGGTGATGAAGAACAGAATCTGCACACATGATGATCAAAAGGTCTGCGAAGTTCTCGTCACGCTCAGGGATGAACATGCCATCCCCAGGTGGAGCCAATGTTGATCATAATCAGCTCCCCATTAAAATTTTCATATGAAATCTGGCTTAAACCTCTCAAATCCCCTTTGTCAGCCACAAAAAGCCTTTTTCTACCTATCACTGTCATCTCCTGCCTCTAAACCGCATTATAAAAGGCTGCAAATTCCATGATTCCCATATGATCGGGCCCTAGCCCCTTTTGGCCAAGCCCCAACCACTTCCCCACATATACCCTTTGCGCTAAGACCAAGTGCTTAAAGCTTTGGGAGGCAATCGCAATCGGAGTATTGGGTGGGTGCATTTCTTTTGTTACAACCGAAAACCCCGACACGATTGCATTTTGTTCATAAGTCTCGCAACACATTTTAGACCGTTGATTTGTCATGAAGATCTGACAGCGGAGCGCTAATCGCACCCCTCGCCCAATCGCAATCGGAACTTTGATATGTGTCACCCTTGTTCTCCCCTTGATTTTGATTGCTCAACTTAATCCCCACCGTTGATTCTTCCCAAAGATCCTATGGCCCTATGCTAATCGCTCGATCACAATCATGGCGTTCAATCGCATTCCCTCTTCTACGCCCCCTGATTGCAATTGCTCCAATCAAATCCTAGTCGTCCATCTCCCATCTGATCCAACGATCAGCGCTCAATCGTGCCCCAACCTCCGATCGCAATCACAAGTCTGAGCTCCCAATCCACGATCGCACTATCCCTCCGATTGAACATGAACCGTGGATCTAAGCTCTGGATCCAACGGTCAGCGCTCAATCACGCCCCGACCTCCTATCGCAATTTCAATTTTTAAAAGTGTCACCCCTGTCCCTCCTCTAATTGTGATTGCCCGATTCAATCACAGCCATTCATCCATATTTGAAATCAATGGCCCAGATCTTTTCACATCAAGTCTGTATTGCTTTCCCTTCTTCCCTCTGAACAAATCTCCACCATTGATCCCTGGGTAAATCCAACGGCCATCGCTTCCCCTGTCCCAATATTGCAATCAGAAACTTATATAGTGTGTTCCCCTTGCTCCTCCCGATTGTGATGCTCCGAGTTGATCCTGACCATCCATTGGATCTAGGATATAATAGTCAATATTTGATCTCCCTCTGCCTCCAGCTGGGCCCCACCTCTTCGAATTTCATTAAATTTCCTTCGCATTTCTTTATATTTTTTTCGAAGTCTAAAGTTTAAAACTTTACACGAAATTCTTATATTTCATATTCATTCCACCCACTTCCATATATTTTTCCGCCGCTCGATCTCCGCCGTTGATCTTTGTCTCCAGACCATAATCTAACGGTCAGCACTGCATTATACCACCAACCATATTATTCATGAGTTTTCACCCTTCCGTTTTCATTTTGTCACCATTGTGTAGTCAAAGCCACCACTCCGCCGCCGCACTACCATTTTGTCCACCCTCCCATTGCATTGTTTTCTGAGTCCAGTTGCGTGTTCTGCCGCCATGATTGCACAGTCTTCATTACAGTGGCAAGATTTTGTAGATAAAGATATAAGTGAAGCGGCAGAGAGGTCAATGCACAGAAACCAAGTTATCAGAGCAGCCTCATCAGCAGAGATGTTTTTCTCCATGGAAGGACAGAGTGCCCATACTGTTTTTACTTCGTGTCGTGCTCCAATGAAGAGATTTCTGCCTAGAACACCATCCAAAGCTCTCAAAGCATTTTTCACACAAGTATGGTAGATAATTCCATATTTATTACCAGTTTGTTTATTCACCCACAGTACCACAGAGTACTATTGTAGCCAGAGTACACCAGGGTCAGACCAGAGTAAATGGAAACCAAAGAAGATCACTCTTTCGCTCCAAAAGGTACTAGGGATAAATGCAGAGATTTAAAACAGAATGGGTTTCGGCCCTCTCCTTCCTTTGTATGTTTTAATGTTTCATTTAGTGCTCCACCTACCTCCTCAGCTCATCTTCTGCTATAAAAACTTAGAAGAAACACATTGTAGAGGTTCCAGATTTTTATCAGAAAATTATGCAGTGAAAGGCTTTTTGCACACATTTTGCAAAATTCTACTATGAAGGCTCAGAGCCCATAGGGTCTTAGTGAGGAGGAGTTATGTCTGTCAAAGAGGATTCTGATCTTTGGTATTTCATAGTCTGTAACTCTCTTTTATATGTTATTTAATATATCATTTCATCTCATCCATCTTTCCTGTATCATGTTTTGGAATGCGAGTGGCTCACTGATTTCTGGTAAGGATTCATCCTAGTTGATGCCCATACTCGGATCAATCAAGCACTTTAAATACAACTCATGCATGATATTCTGTTCCATTATTCAGCTGACCACACTTCTGCTATATTAGTTGCTTTGGGAGGGTGCTTTTAAAATGCTACTATCATGTATGGATTCTTAGATTGGTAAGCCCATGCATGGTGGTATTGTATATCTGGGTATCAGCCCAATGTTAGCTAGTATCTTCTCAACACTTCTTTCATTGCATACACCTTCTGATAATTTATGTCTGTGAAGTATTTTTGAATCGGCCCGCTTTGCAGTAAACTATCTCTGAATTGTCTGTTGCTTTTGTATTAGAGTTCTGCATCTTTCCTCTGCAGTATCTCTTTCCCTGTGTCAGTTTCTGAGAGTTTGGTCCCATTCTATTTCATTTACCTGTTTTCAGGAGATAGCATGTGAGTTTAGGCTGACAACTTCATCCATTATATTATAAGCTCCTTGCTATGCTAAGATGTCCTAGGCACTAGTCTATTGCAACTCTAGGCTATCTCTAGGAGCTACAACAGGAAATTTGGCCAAGGCTGAACCTTGTGGAGGTTTAAAGTCTGGGGGCAGTGCATTATAAACACTATTGAATCTAGTGCAATAATTTTGAACACTTTCCCCAATGTTTCTTTTGAGGTTGTTATAGTCTGAAAGTATTTGGAGAGGATTTTTTATAACTTCCCACTTGTTTAGGAATAACTGATGGAAGGCTAGAAGGTCATTAATACTATTAGGGGTTAAGATTTTGAACCATTTTCTTGCTTCTCCCCCTAAGCTTTGAGAAAACAATCTGAGTTTGAAAGTTTCATCATCAATCTCATTTCTATCAAAATAGTCATTCATCTTGTGCACATGTTGTGAAGCAGTAGTAGCACCAATGGCATCATATAATGGTATCTTGGACTGATAGTCTTGTGGAAGATTGACTACAGGTAAAGGAAGGACTATGGGAGCATACCATGTTGCCATTATAGGAGGTTGTCGAAAAAGTGGGGGGTTTACAACTGAAGGGTGTAAGATGGGAGGGGGTTGATGGAATGGTGTAGTTTGAACATTGGGTGTATGGATAACAGAAGTGGATAGACCAAAAAGAGATGTTGAGCACATCTAGGATGAGAGAAACCAAAATTATGAAGGAAATGTAAATCAGTTGGGGTGGTTTCTCTTCTACTAGGATGTTCACCTCTATCTTGGGATGAAGTTGGAGACTCAAAATCTATCTGATATATATCATCAAGTGACCTAGTTTTGAATGGGTTTCTTAAGTCAACTTGTGAATCTTGTAGAGCTGTAAGGTTTTCAGGAACATAATTAGCTCTTTGGATTGGTCTGACAATAGTTGAAGTTTTGGCCTTAGGAGATTTCCTAAGTATACTTTCAGGATTATCAACTATCTCAGGAGGATTTGGGTCAGGATGGCTCCTAGTATGAATTCTCTTTGAAGCCACTGTGCTATGTTTTCAGACCCAATAATAAGAAAATTTTAACCAAATATGACAATATTTAATAGGCTAACTGATCTTTTAGTAAGAGAACTTTAATCCTCAAAGTCTTCTATACTGAGTTTAAATGATATTATGATAAAGGGTTTCCCAATGGAGTCTTTGGAAAACCAAATAAAATAAGCAGGCCTACTGATGTTCACTGGAGTCACCGAGTGGAAATTTTTAGCTTTTTTGGAGGTAAAATGTTTTATGGTCCACCACCATATACCAATCTAAATTTTTTTTGGGTTTTCTGAGTCTTTTATAGTCCTATAGGTTATGAGAGTGTCCTAAATTTGTTTCAACACTTAGCTATGATGATGAGACAAAAAGAGTTTACTCTTATGGCTTAGCTAGTTGATTCCTTCAAGGTTTGATAAGGCTCTATGAGAATCCTAAGGGTTACTTAGTTTGTCACTAATTCAAATAAGTCCTATCATGATCACCATTTTCTTTGTTAGTGCTTGAAGAGAGCTACTTATACTTCACTAAATAGTGAGTGTTTTGTTTTAAGGATTTTACTCAGATAGTCCCTAGTATGGTCGCCAAAAATGTAAGGCCTCTGTAATTTAGTAGACTGGCAAGACTAAATGCTGCAGAGACTACATAAAAAACCAGTTTTGGATTCTAGGATATAGCCTTCCTGAATCTAGAGAGGGATCTCTCTATAAGTACAAATATTGATTTATCTTTTAAGGTTTTAGTATGATATTAGGCTAGTTATTAAGAACAAGGGTTTTTGTTTGTTTGGCTAGTTGGGTATGATCTTCAATTGGATGGAATATCACAAAATGAAAGAGTTTCAAAGGGAGAAGATGCAAGTATATTGAGAAGTGTTCAGCAGATAGGATTAGTGTGAAGCAGCTTTAATCCATTGGGCAATGGAGTCACAAAAGGGTTTAACTGTACAAAAATTTCAAGAGTGGTCCAAGGGGCAAGTCATCTATATCAAAAGATCCTTTAGATTAAATGATGGAGTGGAACATTAAAAGTGTTGAGAAAGTAGAAAAATCCAATAATTTCAACAAGGATTTATCAACTTTCCATACAAGAAAATCCTTTTTAAGCAACTATTTGAAACCAACCAAAGGACAGGGAAAACCATAGACTTCTTTGGACAAGCTTGTATTAAAGCTAACTTATCAGACAACAATCCAGTAATCTCACTAGACTAATTTCAGAAGGGATGAAAATAGATAAGAAAACAAAGTGTAGCTTAAGATCAGGTTAGATGCATTAAAATCATGGCCTACTTTTGGCATTCTCTTAGGGAAACTTTTAAACAAACTTTGGAGAAAGAACTAGAAGACAGGGCAAGCCATAAACTTTCTTAGTTTAAATCTACTTAGCATGTAATGAAAATATCATTCAAGAACTTCCTTTCAAGTTTTTCACATCAAGACATGGACTAACCAACATTCCTTGATAATTTTTATACTTAATTTAAGTCATTCTCAAATACCACAATTAGTAGAAAACATATAGATAAAGCTTATCAGTGAGAGTAGGGTACTTTAGAAGTAAATCCTAGCTCTATGCTTGCTATTTTTTATCGCAGAAAAGTGAACAAAATGGCATGAATGAAAGGAAAACAATAACAGTAAGAGGTACTTCACCAATGATATAGACCAAGATTCCAAGAATGAGCTTGTATATTGATTGTCAATCCAGTTACAAACTACATGTCCAATGATTCATCACAGCAACAACTTCTCTTCTCAGCCTAACTTCTTCAATAACTTAATAGAGCTTCAGAGCCTCAGAACTTATTTACATTCAACAATGATTTGATACAACAACTATTACATTAAAGTCCAACAACCAACCCTTTACAATGTGCTCCTCAAGGAGGTTTTATAAGAAAATCAGGAGGTGTAAGAGTTTCTAGGATTGAGTATCATTAATTCTATACTAAATGCAATTCCTAGCCTTGCAAACCATGCAAGGCATAACGTAGGAATGCATTGAATTACAAATCTATTTCATTTATTCCATTTCTGATTTTTAGTCTTAGTGGACAAAAAGATTGACTTTAAGGCTCTTTTTATCTTTTACAATAACTTTACTGACAGTTTAAAATATATTCGTTGGTTTGAAATAACTGTTCAGATGTCTTTAGGCAAATATCTTCTGACTGGGCAATAACTATGCCTTCTTTTGATTTATTGAAGCTGCAGGTGGCACTTTGGTAGCTGGAAAGGATGAATGATCTCTGATGTGGAAGTGGAGACCTCATTTATTGATATTTTTCTCTATTTACCTTTTAAACACTTTTAATTTTTTTTAGGTCTATGTTTAGGCTTAATTAGCTTTGATCTTCGTCTTTGGGTCTTCATTCTTTAACACTGTCTTTATCTCTTTATTTGGTGGATTAAAACCATGATCTTCAGGCTCTGGATTTAATCCCTTTATCCTTAATCTCTTCATTGTTGATTCACTTTTTTTTGTTTTATTTCACTGACACAAATGGTTTTATGCAGTTGGAGGGTTTCTCTTAAATGGATCAATAATCATGATCTATCGACCAAGAATGTGGAATTTGAGAACTCCTGAGATCCCTTCCTGTACTAAAGGTCTTGGAATCGTCATTCTTGGCCTTTGCATTATCTTTATAATTGTGGGAAAACTACATAGAACCTGCACAAAACAAACATAAATCATATAAATCCTAAGAAAAATAGGTTTAAAACGGCTTTGGAGGTTTGGGCGTGATGGCGAACAGGAGCCGTTAGATTAGGAAAATCAACGGTCAAGATTGCTTGATGAAATGTTTCAGGGGCAAGTTAGGTGGGGTATGAAATGGGGGCAAGATTAAATTAGGACCGTCCAATCTCAGAGATCAACGGCTAGGATTAAAAACCAAAGTGACGTTTGCAGAGTGTGGTGGTAAGGCAGAAAACCGGAAATGGTTTTCGCAAAATAAAATGGGTTGTAGGTAGTATTGTAGAAAAAAATGCAATTCAATACATTATCTGATGCATGTCCCTCAGAATACCGCCCATTTCACAAAAAAATTTGGTGTTAACGTTTAGGCACAAGAATTTTGCGATATGTAGTATAAGCCATCGGATCATCGAAGGTAGATCAGACGGTGTGGAAAGTGTGCGACAAGGGATCAGATGCACGGACAAGGGATGGTGGGACCGATGATTGCGTCAGTGCTTTTTTCGTGTAGTGGATAGGTTTATTGGGTTATCGGGTTTAGTCCCAACCATTGGATCTGGAGATCGGGTGGTGGGGATTTAAAGATGAAACAGGAATGTTAAAAAAAAAGAGACGTGGTAAGTGGAATATATGGAGGAAAGAGGCCCGTTGGTTTTTCATCTACAAAGATCAACGGTCCATATTTATTTTGATTTTGAAACATTGGGGATGGAAAAATAAAAGGAAATAGGGGTTCCGGAAAGGTTTTTGATCCCTCTAGTGCCCGATTGCGGGGCTCTAGGATGCATGGAGGAAGGGGATAAAGGAAATAAGCCCTTGGGGGCTTAAATAATTTCTAGTGCTAAAACTGATTTTTAGGCCAAAAAAAAGGGTTTTTAAGGCTAAGGCTTCTGATAGAGGGAAGAAAGGGGTTTTAAACCAGATAAAGGTAAGATATGAGGTTTAAAGAGGGTTTTGAGATGATTTTGGAGGTTAAATGAAGGTTAATGGAGAGATTTTATGAAGGAAATAAGGATGAGAATGGGGTTATTAGTGAGTGAAAAGGAGTGGAATGATGGAAAATGGAGTTTTTAAGCAGTATTTCTCTTGGTAAACAACAGGTACTTTAGGATTAATAGTGAAACAACAATGAAGATTAACTCAAAGGATAGTTATCATCCTAAGACTTCAAGAACTCACAATTTGGACATGAAATTGTTTCTTGAAGGCCTAAAAAGATTTAGCCACCGTTTGGTATGACAATTTTTTTATAGGTGGCTAACAGAAGAAATAAGGGTAGACTTAGATTAGTTTTTCCTATTTTCAAAAAGAATAAAATGTTGATGTTCAAGGTCTACAAGTCCAAATGTACCTGCTGAAGAAAAAATGTTAGGAAGTAGGCTATGTAGGTAGTTGTTTGGGAAATAAATCTGTTTGATATAAATACTGATCATTTTTCAAAGCTGCATGATCAAAGAAGAAGAGGTTCTCAATGGATAAAGGCATAGTTCTACATCCGAGAGATCAAATTCTGAAGATTATTGACACCTCCAAGGAGCTGCCATCCCCAAGTGGAGCCATTGTTAGCCATCAGTAAAAATTTTTAGAGCAAATGATGGCTCAAAACAATTCCTAAGATTTTAAGAGATTTTTTTCATGAAAAAATGCTCATTCTTGAAGTCTTCTTGTGTTTCTTAAACTTAGCAATTAGTCTTCACTGTTATTCCCTCCTATTGGGGTTCCCATGTTTGGCCAGGTTGGCAAGACCAAAGGATGAGAAAACATCAGAACCACTTTTAGACCTCAGGATCTAGCCCTCCTAGGTCCAGAGAGGGATCTCTCTATTATTGTCAAAGGTATATCTTTGAAGCTCGAAGTTAAGATATTAGGCTAGTTATAGGCATAGGGTTTGTTTGTTTGATTGTAAGTTTGGTTGTTGGGAATCAGGAGGAAGGGTTCAGCATGAGACAAGGTTGAGCAAAGAGGAAAATAGGCAAAGGAGAGATAAAAAAGGAAAACACCAAGACCATTGGGCGATGGAGTCGGGAAAGGGTTTACTTGCCATCAACATGCAAGCTTTCAGTTGGGCTAGTCATCTAAAGCCTTGGATCCCAAGATGATAGTGTGGTATGGAACATTAAGGATTGAAAATGAGTGAAGGAAAACCATCCAATTCTATATATAGATCAGGTCAGAGGTCATTTAACTCTAGACCTGCTTGGAAATAATCAGAGGCAGCACGAGGGAACTTAGAAAGGCAAGCTAGTCACACAAGGATCCTAGTGGACAGGGCTAACACTAATCCCTAGTGTTCCCAAATCTTCCAGCTAAATCCTAACAAGAACATCTAAAAACAGTTTCACTTAATTCATACATTAGAGAGCAGACAATAACATCCACTACACTGGTTAAATCAATTGAAACTAACTCTTAGATAACACATCAAGAAGAAAACATTTAAGCAAGGAGAGCAGAAGTATAGGGTACCTAACAAGGGTAAATCCTATACCAGATTTCTAATGCAAGCCAGAAGAAATGAAATGTAAGGGAAATAAACACAGATATAGAAGAACATCACTGCAGCTTTAGATTAGGATCCAAAGAAATGTGCTTGTCATATTAAGAACAATACCAATCAAGTACAACATAGCCTACAACTTGACATTCAGCCTGATGAATCTTCCTCAGTCTATCTTATAAAATTACACAGAGAACTTGTCTCAAGAGAAATAGCTTGCACTTCACTGATATCCAATCAACAACCTTTACAATATTTTCTCAAGATTTTTATAGCAGAAGAGAAATAGAGGAGGTAGGTGAAAAACTAAATTTTGTATTAAAAATTCTGATAAGAAAGAGGGTCGAGGCCCATTCTGTTTGAATTATGAGCATCTAATCCCTGTTGCTCTCCGAGTGGAAAAGTGATGTTCTTTGGATTTACATTTACTCCCGGGATGTCTTTGGTGTACTTTGGCTGCAGTACTCTATAGTACCTCTGGTGAATAAACAAAATGGAAATAAATGATACTTGGATCTGCCATGCTTGCGAAAAAAATGCTTCGATAGCATAGGACTACTGTAAGGGAGGAAAAATTCATCTGGATACAAGGTAGATTGAAACAATAATGTATACTGTGCCCTTTCCTAGGAAGCAACATTCTGCTAATGTGAAACCCCGATACACATTAATTTCTATGTGTTGTACATTCTGTGTGATCCATGGGTCTCCAATCTAATTCTTTACCTTTAAATCTCCGAACCTAAGGCTTAGATCTTCGTTTGCGTGCCTTAAGCTCTCTTCTGCTCCATTTATATCTCTGATTGTGAAACCTGAGTGTTAATGGCGCCAGGACATTTTGACAAAGTCAAACCCAGCTCTTTTAATGCCATTCATGTCTATCACCTTCCCAGGCTTTGCTTTATTAACCCGATCTCTGTATCTGATCTTTTCTGCGTTCTTTGTCACCATACAGAAACTGAAAGCACAAAACTTTTCCACTGCTCATAACCCTGCAAAACACACAAACAGTTAAGAAAACAATGAATGGGCCAAATGATGCGGATGAATGCGTGGATGATGATGGAGCTACGGAGGAATGGTGGGAAAACACTGTGGAATGGTAGAGAACAGAGATGGCGAAAGGTTGGTGGAATGCAGTGCAAATTATATGTGAAAACCTCATAAACATCGACCTTTGAATGAATTTATGCAATGGGACTGGTGGATGTATGGTGGATACACATGGGGGTGACGTGGCCGGACCGGGTGATGACGGAAAAGTCAACAGTGGAGGAACAAATCTGGACAGTCTGATCTCTGAAGAGATCGATGGTTGAACATGCATCAGAGGATGACGATCGGTGGGCTAGGAGTATAGCGATCATGGATTAAACCCTGCGTGACTCTGTTGAGCGATGACCGTTGGATGGACAAGGGTAGATCTTTATCAAAGTGGAGGAATAACCTGTTATGATTTTTTTTTAAAGGGTAGATCTGACGGCTGATAAGCATATCGCTGCGCTTCCTGTACCAAAAGATAACGTGCGATGAGCAAGCAGTTTTGGAATCATATAGAAGCCACGTGTCGAACGTTGTGTGGAATCGATGGGAAATGAGAGAATACCGCCTACCGTACAGAAGCGATGCGATAGATACCACCGGGTTAATGGATAGTGCACGTCGGGGTCCACAGGGGCGAGTACACTCTGAACCGTCAGATCTGCGTGAAAATGGATAGCAATGGCTCGATCAGGGGTCTGCACAGGAAAGCACTGAAGGCTTTAGAGTTAATGATCACCGTCCGATCAACTAAGATCAACGGTTGAGACCACGCCCGATAAACGTTTGCAATAGGCGCCATTTGGGCATGGCGGGTGGTTCTAGCACATGGTTACGTGTGGTAAAGGGCCACGGGGGCTAGGCTGAAAGGGGCTAAGGCCCAATATATGAAACACATGATTTTGGCTCATTTTTAAAGCAATTTGAGGCCAACCCAAGGCAACGATAGGGAAATAAGGGGGGTTTAAGCACAAACAAAGGGCGTAGGGATGGTTTATGAGGGTATAGGTATAGCTTAGAATGGTTAGAAGGGAATTTGGAGAATAAGGGTTAAAATAGGGGCATTTGCAGGGGTACAAGGGGTAAAAGTAGGCCTTTTGAGAAAGGAATCAGTAGAAGGAATTCATATTAGGCATAGCACGAATAGAATTCAAGGATGATGGGTTTTTAGGGGAAATGCATTCCTTGAAGGCTCCAAAACAATCTAGCCCCCAGCTTGCTTGTCAAGAATTTCATAGGGGGGCTAACACCTCCAAAAAATCCAACCAGAAATCTGTTGTTCCCTTCAAAATTGTTCCCTAAACAACCCCTTCTCATCATTTCATTCACTCATTTTGGTCCTTTTTACCCTCCATTTTCCTCTGAAAAATATCCTTTTCTCTTTATCATTTTCCCTCCCTCCCCCTCAAAAAACCTTCAAAAAATCCCCTAAAACCACAGAATTCCTTGTTTATGGTTAAAGATCCTTCCTTTCCCTCTATCGGAACTGGAAAAACCCTAAGAAAATCCATTGAAAACACAAAAACCCACTTATTTTTTCCTTTTGTTAAACTCACAGGCCTTAAGCCCCTTTTTGGGTTTGAGCCCCGGCCCCTCCATCATATAACTTGGCCCTGCAACCAGGTGCCAAAAAACCTTTAGCCCCTTCATCGCATCGGCCTTTTCTTGTTATAAACCCGCTTTCTTCACAATTTCTCCCCCGATGCGATAAGCCCTTATCTCTCCACCCTTGGTCATATATTGCTACATAGGACCATGTCCCAGGCCTAACGTCAGCCCCCATCACATCGCTCCATCAGATTTTCCTTTCCCCTTTTCTTTTCCCCTCTGCAGCGAAGTGCCGATGCGATAAGCTACCCCCTCCTCAGCCCCTGGTCACCTTATCCCTCCACGCGACCATCACCTAGCACCTGTGCTAAATCCCCCATTGCATTGGAAGTTCCATGAAAAACATGCCTTTGTCTTTGTATTCTGTCCACTCCGATAACAACACCCCACTGAGATCTAAACCATAGATCCATAAGATCTAACGGCTATCGCGCCCCTTCCCCTATCCTTCTTCCACCCAAATCCTGCCATCCACTATGAAAAATACCCTTCCTATCATGACCTGACACTTTTCCCCCACTTCAAACTCCTACTGTGCAACTTTTTCATCATACCCAACTCGCACAGTCAGATCTCCTCCCCCTCATCCGACAGTATGTATTTCATATCACACAATTTCTCCTTCCGTAGTTTAAAATTTCAAAGTCATGTGATACCAGCAGTATCAAAAAAGCCACGTGTTGAGCGATCAATGGAATCGCATTCCCTCCAGGGAAAACCACTTACTGCCCGAGGGTCGCGCGATAACCACCAGTGGTATTTTGAAAACCACTTTGGTCCAATTCGTGCCAAATCCCGGTTATATTGTATTTTCACATGTTTTCCTCCATAAGCCTCCTCCACCTGCATAATCACCTCCTCTACATCGCTCCTCCACTCTGTCAGCCTCCTAAGCTATCAAACCCTTCCATCGCAGGTTTTTTATAACAATTTTTGTGGTTTGTTGCAAGTTTTTGCCATATGTTTTGGAGTGGAAACCCTGTCCAGAACTCGCAAAAATACAATGCCAAATTCTTCCATGTTTGGAAGCTAAATCACGAAGGAAGAATGCTGTCTGGTTTCATCCAAGGGTTTGGACCATGCTGTGTAAATATTGGTCATAACCTTAAAACTCTCCACCATGCCAAGAACCTCTGGTCCATAGTGATAAATGAAGAGATAGTAAAAGTTGAAGATTAAAAGACTTAATAAATTTTGGCGTGAAAGATCGAAGCTTGAAAGCTTCAAATCATATGGTTTTAAGGTTAAAACAGGGTTTAAGGACAAACAAATCAGGTAGATCAACTGAATAAAAAGCCAATGAACAGTCGAAATCAAAAGGGTTTTGTGCATAAGTGTGAAGGATTAAAGAGTTAAACCCTATTGTGTTAAGGTTAAAACACAGTCAGGAGGTCAGGATTAAAGGCTCTAAGATGATTATGACGACATAAAGAAGAATCACAGCTATAATAGTGTTTAAAAGCCACCAGATCAGCACAAAAATAGTGAAGATGCCTCTGAATGCCACATCATTGAGGCTATAACTCCTCACATTGCCACCTAGGGACTTATTTAATTAAAAGATGGCATTTTCATTAAGAATTCAGGGATATTTCAAAAAGGCATATCAACATTAACTACCAACCTACCCAAAACCCTCAAAGTCAACAAAAGTAACTAAAGGTGATGAAAATTAATGTAAAATTGATTCAAACAAATATAAGCATTCGAAATATTCTCTCTTAGGCCTCCTAAAGGTCAATAAACCATTACTATGTATTGATTGAACGAATGATCATTTCTTACACTCCACCTCCTCATTCTTCTATAAATACTTCTGTAGAAGACAATTTAGGGGTTGGTATTTGAATATTTGTTGTATGTAAATAGCTTTTGAAGCTATGTAGCTCTGTTAGGAATTGAAGATACATAAGCTGAAACAAGAAGTTTGAAGCTGTAAAGACCCACTGGACTTGAAGATTGTAACTGGTTTGAACATCAAATACAAATAGTTGATTTATGGGATCCTGGTCTATGTCAATGGTGTTGTGTTTCTCACAGTAAATTATTATTTTCTTATTGTTTCCATTTTTTCCACTTTTTTCTAATAAAGAACAACAAACATAGATTAGGATTTATTTCTGAAGTACCCTAAATCTCACTAATAAATATTTATCCTTTAAGGTTTTTTCTAATTGTTTATTTAAAGATGATTCAATAGAGTATAACCAGTGAAGTGTTGGTAAGCCCATATTGCCTGAGTATAACTTGAGATGTTGTCTTCAAATTTTCTTGAGAAGTCTGCTAATTAAAGATTGAGCTAAAGAAGTCTATGGTTAGCCCTGTCCTCTAGTTCCTTCTCCAACATCTGCTTTGAAAATTTCCCTTAATAGTATGTTGAAAGCAGGCTAGTTTAAAAGTACTTACCTGATCTTAAACTGATTTTTATGTTTATCATGAATGTTTCCTTTGAGAATATGTTGAAACAGGCTAAGTTAAAAGTATTTACTTGATCTTAAGCTATTCTATGTTTTTTTAAATGTTTTCTCTAGAAAGTACATAAAAAGCAGGCTAGTTTCAAAGTACTTACCTGATCTTAGATTAATTTTGCGTTTTTCGTTAAGTGCATGTCAAAAGCAGGCTAGTTTCAAAGTACTTACCTGATCTTAGGCTGTCCTTTGTTCCCTCATATGTTTGATTTCCCTCACTCCATTTTTTAGTGTTTCATTCCATAAAATCAACTTAAAGAGATCCTTTGACATAGATGACTTGCCCCATTGACCACTTTTGAACCTTGCTTTTCAATTAAATCCTATTATGACTCCATAGCTCAATGGATTGATGCTACTCCTTGCCTATCTTATCATTTGAACCATTCCTTCACCTACTCACACCTTCACCCTTCATAAATACTTCCTTCATCCTCATGTTATCAAGCCCAACCAAACAAAACAAACAACCTTGTTATTCATAACTAGCCTAAAATTATATTTCAAGCCTTAAAGATCATATCTTTGAACACATACATAGAGAGATCCCTCTCTGAATCTAGGATGGCTAGATCCTCAGATTCCAAAGTGGTTTTGATGTAGGCTGTACAACGTTTGTACTTGCCAATCTTGCAAACTACGGAGTCCCTAGCAAAGGTTAAGGGCAAGGTTAGGGTTAGGTTATAGTTAAGGTCAAGGTTAAGGTTAGGTTAAGGTTAAGGTTAAGGTTAGGGTTAGGTTATAGTTAAGGTTAAGGTTAAAGTCAAGGTTAAGGATTTGTTCAAGGTTAGGGTTAGGTTATAGTTAAGGTCAAAGTTAAGGTTAGGTTAAGGTTCAAGTTAAGGTTAAGGTTAAGGGTTTGGTCAAGGTTAGGTTATGTTATAGTTAAGTTTAAGGTTACGAGTTTAGTCAGGTTAATCTTAAGGTTAAGGGTTTGGTCAAGGTCAAGGTTAAGGGTTTGGTCAAGGTTAAGGTTAAGGTTAAGGTTAGGGTAAAGTTAAAGTTAAGGTTAAGGTTAGGTTAAGGATAAGGTTAAGGTTAAGGGTTTGTTAAAGGTTAGGGTTAGGTTAAGGGGGTAAGGTTAATCTTAAGGTTAAGGGTTTGTTCAACGTTAGGGTTAGGTTATAGTTAAGGTCAAGGTTAAGGTTAAGTTATAGTTAAGTTTAAGTTTAAGGTTAAGGTTAAGGTTAGGTTAAAGTTAAAGTTAATGTTAAGGTTAGGTTAAGGTTAAGGTTAAGGTTTGGTCAAGGTTAGGGTTAGGTTAAGGGGGTAAGGTTAAGGTTAAGGTTAATATTAAGGTTAAGGGTTTGGTCAACGTTAGGGTTAGGTTATACTTAAGGTTAAGTTTAGGGTTAGGTTATAGTTATGGTCAAGGTTAAGGTTAGTTTAAAGTTAATATTAGGTTAAGGGTAAAGTTAAGGTTATGGTTAGGGTAATGTTAAGGTTAAGGGTAAAGATAAGGTTATGGTTAATGTTAAAGGTCAAGGTTAAGGTTAATATAGCTTAAGGTAAGGTTAAGTTTACTGTTAGGTTAA
Organism: Pinus albicaulis; assembly: GCA_034641835.2. Lineage (NCBI taxonomy): Eukaryota > Viridiplantae > Streptophyta > Pinopsida > Pinales > Pinaceae > Pinus > Pinus albicaulis. Next base: position 449,028,031 of record CM076571.1, on the reverse strand, counting down.
GTTTAAGTTTAGGTTAAGTTAAGGTTAATGTTAGGTTAAAGGTAAAGTTAAGGTTAAGGATAGGGGAAGGTTAAAGTTAAGGTTAAGGTTAAAGTTAAAGTTAGGTAAAGGTGAAGGTTAAGGGTAAGGTTAAGGTTAAGGTTAAGGTAAAGGTTAAGGTTAAGTTAGGTTAAGGTTAAGGATATGCTTATGGGAATGTTAAGGTTAAGGTTAAGGTTATGGTTATGGGAAGGTTAAGTTTAAGTTAAGTTTAAGGGTAAGGGTTCGATCAAGGTTAGGGTTAGGTTATAATTAAGGTTAGTTTAACATTAAGGTTAAGGTTAGGTTAAGGTTAAGGGTAAAGATAAGGTTATGGTTTAGGTTATATTTAGGGTTAGGCTATAGTTAAGGTTAAGATTAAGGTTAAGGGTAAAGTTAAGGTTGAGGTTAAGGTTTGGTTAGGCTAAGAGTAAGGTTAAGGTGAAGGTGAAGGTTAAGGGTAAGGTTAAGGGTAAGGTGACGTTAAGGTTAAGGTTACGTTAAGGTTAAGGGTTTGGGATGGTTAAGGTTAAGGTTAAGGGTTTGGTCAAGTTTAGGGTTAATTTATAGTTAATGTAAAGGTTAAGGTTATGGTTAAGGTAAGGTTAAGATAAAGTTAAGGGTACGGTTTTAGTAAGGTTAAAGTTCATGTTAAGGTCAAGTTCAAGGTAAGGTTAAGGGTAAATTTTAGGTTAACCTTGACCTTGACATTAACCTTAACCTTAACCTTAACCTTAACAGTAACCTAACCTTAACCTTAACTTTAACCTTAACCTTACCTTGACCTGAACCTTAACCTAACCTGAACCTAACCTTACCTAACCTTAAACTTAACCCTAACCTTAACCTTGACTTTAACATAGCAATTAACCTTAACCTTAACCTTTAATGAACCTTAACCTTATCCTTAACTTTAACGTGTCGCCTTAACCTTACCCTTAACTATAACCTAACCCTAACCTTGACAAAACCGTTAGCCTTAACCTTAACTATAACCTTAACCTTCCCCTAACCTTAACCATAGCATTAACCTTAACTTTAACCTTTACGTAACCTTAACCTTAACTTTACTCTTAACCTAATCTTAACCTTAACTTAATCTTAACCTTACCCTTAACCTTGACCTTAACCTTAACTTAACCTAACCTTAGCCATAACCTAACCCTAACCTTCACTAAACCCTTAACCTTAACCTATCCTTAACCTTAACCTTAACCTAACTATAAGCTTACCATTAACCTTAACCTTGACCTTAAATATAACCCAACCCTAACCTTGACCAAACCCTTAAATTTAACCTTAACCTTAACCTAATCTTAACTTTAACCTAACCGTAACCTTAACCTAACCTTAACCTTACACATAACCTAACCCTAACCTTGACCAAACCTTAACCTTAACCTTAACCTTAACCTTCCCATAACCTCAACCTTGACCTTAACTATAACCTAACCTTAACCTTGAAGAAACCCTTACCCATAACCTTAACCTGAACCTAACCTTAACCTTAACCTTATCATTATCTTAACCTTAGCCTAACCTTACCCTTAACCCTAACTTTAACCTTAACCCTCACGTTAAGGTTAAAGTTATGGCTAAGGTAAGGGTTAAGGTTAGGGTTAGGTTATAATTAAGGTCAAGTTTAAGGTTAGTTTAAGGTTAAGGTTACGGGTTTACTGAGGTTAAGGTTAAGGTTAAGGTTAGGTTAAGGGTAAAGTCAAGGTTAAGGTTACGGGTTTACTGAGGTTAAGGTTAAGGTTAAGGTTAGGTTAAGGGTAAAGTCAAGGTTAAGGTTATGGTTATGGGAAGGTTAAGGTTAAGGTTATAGTTAAGGTTAAGTTTAGGTTAAGTTTAAAATAAGGTTAAGGTTACATTAAGGATAAAGTCAAGGTTAAGGTTAGGTTAAGGTTAAGATAAGCTTAAGGTTAAGGTTAGGGTTAGGTTAAGGGTAAAGTTACGGTTAATATTAGGGTTAAGGTTAATGTTAGTTTAAGGTTAAGGTTATGGGTAAGGTTATAGTTAGGTTAAGGTTAAGGTTATGGTTAGGTTAAGGTCAAGGTCAAGGTTAAGGTAAAGGTTAAGGTTAGGTTAGGGTTAGGTTATAGTTAAGGTTAAGATAGGTTTAAGGTTATGTTATGGTTAAGGTTAAGGTTAAGGTTATGGTTAGTGACCTAACCCTAACCTTGACCAAACCCTTAACCTTAACCTTTACCCTTAACCTTAACCTTAACCTGAACCTTTACCTTAACCTTATTACCCTAACCTTAACCTTAACCTTAACCTTAAATTTACCCTTAACCTAACCTTAACCTTGACCTTAACCTAACTATAACCTTACCCTTAACATTAACCTTGACCTTAACCTTAACCTTAACCTTAACCATAACCTTATCTTTACCCTTAAACTTAACCTTAACCTTAACTTTAACCTAACCCAAACCTTAACTTTACCCTTAACCTAACCTTAACCTTAACCTTAACCTAACCCTAACTTTGACCAAACCCTGAACCATAACCTTAACCTAACCCTTAACCTTAACCTTGATCAAACCCTTAACCTCAACCTTAACCTTAACTTAAACTTAACCTAACTGATACCTTAACCTAACCTTAACCTTAACCTTAACCTTAGCCTTATATTAACCTTAACCTAACCATAACCTTGACTTTACCCTTAACGTAACCTTAAACTTAACCTTAACGTTATATTAACCTTAACCCTAACCTAGCCTTAACCTTAAGCTTAACCTAGCCTTAACCCTAACCTTAAGCTTAACCTTAACCTTAACATTAACCTCAACCTTAACCAAACCCTTAACATTAACCTTAAATTAACCTTAACCTTAACCTAACCTTAACCTTGACCGTAACTATAACCTAACCCTAACCTTAACCTAACCTTACCCATAACTTTAACCTTAAGGTTAGGGCTAAGGATAAGGTCAGGTTTAGCTTAATGTTAAGGGTAAGAGTAAGGTTACGGTTAAGGTTAGGGTAAGGTTAAGGGTAAGATTAAGGTTAAGGGTAAAGTCAAGGTTAAGGTTACGTTAAGGATAACGTTAAGGTTAAGGTTTGGTTAAGGTTAGGGTTAGGTTATAGTTAAGGTCAAGGTTAAGTTTAAGGTTAAAGGTAAGTTTAAGATTAAGGTTAAGGTTACGGTTAAGGTTAGTGTTAAGGGTAAGCTCAAGGTCAAGGTTAAGGTTACGTTAACGGTAAAGTCAAGGTTAAGGTTACGTTAAGGGTAAAGTCAAGTTTAAGGTTACGTTAAGGGTTTTGTAAAGGTTAAGGTTAGGTTAAGGTTAGGGTTAGGTTATAGTTAAGGTCAAGGTTAAGTTTAAGGTTAAGGGTAAGGTTAAGGTTAAGGTTAAGGTCAATGTTAAGGTTAATGTTAAGGGTTTGGTCAAGGTGACGGTTAGGTTATAGTTAAGGTCAAGGTTATGGTTAGTTTATAGTTAAGGTTAGTGTTAAGGTTATGGGAAGGTTAATGTTAAGGTTAAAGTTAAGGTTAGTTTAAGGTTAAGGTTACTGGTTTATTCAGTTTAAGGTGAAGGTTAAGGGTAAGGTTAGGTTAAGGGTAGAGTCAAGGTTAACGTTAAGGTTAAGGGTAAAGTCAAGGTTAAGGGTAAAGTTAAGGTTAAGGTGAAGGTTAATGGTAAGGTTAAGGTTAAGGTTAATATAAGGTTAAGGGTAAGGTTAAGGTTAAGGTTAGGTCAAGGGTAAAGTTAAGGTTAAGGATAAAGTTAAGATTAAAGTTATAGGTAAGCTTAAGGTTAAGGTTAAGGTCAAGGTCAATGTTAAGGTTAAGTTAGGTTAAGATAAGGTTAATTTTACAGTTATGGTTAGGGTAAGGTTAGGGTTAGGTTATAGATAAGGTTAAGGTTAAGGGTAAAGTTAAGGTCAATGTTAGGGTTAGGTAAAGTCAAGGTTAAATTTAAGGTTAAGGTTACGGGTTTAGCAAGGTGAAGGTTAATGTTAAGGTTAGGTTAAGGTTAAGGGTGAAGGTTAAGGTTACGGGCCTTAACCTTAACCTTACCATTAACCTTCTCCCTTAACCTTAACCTTAACCTTAACCTTAACCTTCACTATAACCTAACCTTAAACTTGACGTTAACTATAACTTAACCTTGACCTTAACCTTAACCTTACATTTACCTTAACCTAGCTTTAACTTTAACCTCAGCCTAACCTAAACTTAACCTTAACCTTCCCATAACCTTAACCTTAACCATAACCATAACCTAACCTTAACCTTGACATTACCCTTAACGTAACCTTAACCTTAAACTTAACCTGAACCTCAAACTTCCCATAACCATAACCTTAACCTTAACCTAACTTTACCCTTAACCTAACCTTAACCTTAACATTAATCTTAACCTTAACCTAACCTTATCTTAACTTTAACCTAACCTTAACCTTAACCTAACCTTAACCTGACCTTACCTTAATGATAACTTTAACCTAACCTTAACCTTAACCTTACCCTTAACCTTATCTTAATATTACCTTAACCTTAACCTTAACCTAACCTTAACCTTACCCTTAACCTTGAATTTACACTTAACGTAACCTTAACCTTACTAAACCCGTACCCTTAACCTTATCTTAACCTTAACTTTTACTTAACCTTAAGTGTTAGGTTAAGGTTAAGGTTATGGGAAGGTTAATGTTAACCTTGAATTTACCGTTAACCTAACCTTAACCTTACTATAACCTAACCGTAACCTTGACCTTAACTTTACCCTTAACCTTTACATTAACCTTAGCCTTAACCTTGACCTTGACCTTAACCTAAACTTAACCTTAACCTTAATCTTAACGTAACATTAACCATAACCGTAACCTTAACCTAACGTTAACCTTAACTTTATAATTAACTTAACCCTAACCTTGAAAAAACCATTAACCTCAACCTCAACCTTAACCTTAACCTTAACCTGACTAAACCCGTAACCTTAACCTTACCCTAATCTTAACCTTAACGTAACCTTAACCTTGATTTTACCCTTAACCTAACCTTAACCTTAACCTTAACCTAAATTTAACCTTAACCTAATGTAACCTCAACCTTGACCTTGACCTTGACCTTGACCTTGACCTTAACCTTAACCTTCACCATAACCTAACCCTAACCTTATCCTAACCATAACCTAACCCTAACCTTAACCCTACCGTTAACCTTATCTTAACCTTAACCTTAATTATAACCTAACCTTAACCTTAACCTTAACCTGATTAAACTCATAAAGTTAAATTTACCTTAACCTAACTTTAACCTTAACCTTAACCTTAACCATAACCCTAACCTTGACCAAACCCTTAACCTTAACCTTAACCTGGCTAAACCCATAACCTTAACCTGAACCTTAACCTGACTAAACCTGTAACCTTAACCTTAACCTTAACCTAACATTAACCTTAACCTTAACTTAACTATAGCCTTACCCTTAACCTAACTTAACCTTAACCTGACTACACTTGTAACCCTAAACCTTAATTTTACCCTTAACTTTCACCTTAACCATAACCTTGACTTTACCCTTAACCTAACCTTAACCTTAACTATAAGCTAACCCTAACCTTGACCTTAAATTTACCCTTAACCTTTACCTTGACCTTAACATAACCTTAACCTTAACCTTAACCTAACCTTAAGTTTAACCATAACCTAACATTAACGTTAACTTTACATTAACCTTGACTTTACCCTTAACCTAACATTAACCTTAACCTTAACCTGAGTAAACTTAACCTGACTAAACCCTTAAGGTTAGGGTAAAGTTAAAGTTAAGGTTAAAGTCAAGGTCAAGGTTAAGGTTAAGTTAGGTTAAGGTAAGGTTATGGTTAGGTTAAGGTTAAGGTTAAGATTAGGTTAAGGTTAGGTTAAGGGTAAAGTCAAGGTTAAGGTTACGTTAAGTTAAAGGTTATGGTTAGGGTTAGGGTCAAGGGTAAAATCAAAGTTAAGGTTGGTTTAAGGTTCAAGTTACGGGTTTACTCAGGTTAAGGTTATGTCAAGGTAAAGGCTAAGGTTACGTTAAGGTAAAGGTTATGGTTAGGGTTAGGGTTAAGGTTAAAGTCAAGGTTAAGGTTAGGTTAAGATTATTGTCAAGGTTAGGGTTAGGTTATAGTTAAGGTCAAGGTCAACATTAGGTTAAGGTTAAGGTTATAGTTAAGGTTAATGTTAGGTAAAGGTTAATGTTAAGGGTAGGTTGTAGTGAAGGTTAATGTTAAGACCCGTAACCTTAAACCTTAACCTTAACCTAACCTTAAACTTAACCTTACCTTAACCTTAAACTTAAGCTTAACCTAACCTAACCTTAACCTTAACCTTAACTTAACCTTACCTTAACCATAACCTTAACCTAACCTTAACGTTAACCTTACCCTTAACCTTATCTTAACCTTACCTTAAACATAACTTGAGCCTTGACCTTAACTATAACCTAACCCTAACCTTGACCAAACCCTTAACATTAAACTTAAACTTAATGTAACCTTAACCTTTACTAAACCCTTAACCTTAACCTTAAACTTAACATTAACCTTAACCATAACCTTACCCTAGCCATAACCTTAACCTTACCCTAACCTTACCCTAACCATAACCTTAACTTTAACCTTAACCTAACCTTAACCAAATCCTTAACCCTAATCTTAACCTTAACCTAACCTTAACCAAATCCTTAACCTTAACCTTTACTAAACCCTTAACCTTAACCTTAAACTTAACATTAACCTTAACCATAACCTTACCCTAGCCATAACCTTAACCTTACCCTAACCTTACCCTAACCATAACCTTAACTTTAACCTTAACCTAACCTTAACCAAATCCTTAACCCTAATCTTAACCTTAACCTAACCTTAACCAAATCCTTAACCAAGCCTTAACCTTGAATTTACCCTTAACCTAACCTTAACCTAACCCTAACATTGACCTTGATTTTACCCTTAACCTAACCTTAACCTTAACCTGAATAAAACCATAACCTTAACCTTAACCTAACCTTAACGTTGACCTTAACTATAACTTAACCCTAACCTTGACCAAACCTTTACCTTAACCTTAACCTTTACCTTCCCATAATGTTATCCTTAACCTTAACCTTCCCATAACATTCACTTTAACCTTCCCATAACCTTGACCTTAACTATAACCTAACCCTAACCTCGACCAGACCCTTAACCTTAACCTTAATCGTAACCTTAAGCTTAACCTTTACCTAACCTTAACCTTAACCTAACCCTAACCTTAATCCTGACCATAACCTTAACTTTACCCTTAACCTAGCCAAAACCATAACCTTAACCTAAATTTAACATTAACCTTACCCTTAACCTTATCTTAACCTTACCTTAGCCATAACATTAACCTTGACCTTAACTATAACCTAACCCTAAGCTTGACCAAACCCTTAACCTTAACCTTAACCTTGACTTTACCCTTAACCTAACCTTAACCTTAACCTTACCCTTAGCCTTAAGTAAACCCTTAGCCTTAACCTTAATGTGAACCTTAACCCTAAGCTTAACCTAACCTTAACTTTGAGTTTACCCTTAACCTTAACCTTAACCTAACTAAACCCGTAACCTTAACCTTAACCTTAACCTTGACCTTAACTATAACCTAACCCTAACCTTAACCTTGAATTTACCATTAACGTAACCTTTAACTTGAATTTACCTAACCAAAGTTAAGGTTAAGGTTAAGGTTAAGGTAAAGGTTAAGATAAGGTTAAGGTTAGGTTAAGGTTTCGGGTTTAGTTAGGTTAAGGTTATGTTTAAGATTAAGGTTAAGGGTTTGGGAAGGTTAAGGTTAAGGGTAAGATAAGGTTAAGGTTAAGGTTAAGGTTAAGGTTAGATTAAGGTCAAGGTCAAGGTTAATGTTAAGGTTATGGTCAAAGTTAAGGTCAAGGTAAGGGTTAGGTTATAGTTAAGGTTAAGGTTAGGTTAAGGGTAAATTCAAGGTTAAGGTTAAGGTGAAGGTTAAGGGTAAGTTTAGGGTTAAGGGTTACGCCTTGACTTTACCCTTAACTTAACCTTAAACTTTACTATAACCTAACCATAACCATGACCAAACCCTTAACCATAACCTTAACTTTAAACTTAACCTAACCTTAACCTTAACCTTAAGCTTGACCTTAAGGGTAAGGTTTGGTCAAGGTTAGGGTTAGGTTATAGTTAAGGTTAAGGTTAAGGTTAAGGTTAATGTTTAGGGTTTGGTTAAGGTTAAAGTTAAGGTTAAGGGTAAAGTTAAGGTTAAGGTTAAGAGGTTAAGGTAAGGTTAAGGTAAAGTCAAGGTTAAGGTTAAGGGGGTAAGGTTAAGGTGAAGGTTAAGGTTAAGTTAAGCTTAAGGTTAGGCTCAGGTTAAGTTAAGGTTAAAGTCAAGGTTAAGGTTAAGGTTAAGGTTAAGTTTATGGTTAAGTTTAAGTTTAAGGTTAAGGTTAAGGGTAAAGAAAAGGTTATGGTTAAGGTTCCGTTAAGCGTAAAGTCAAGGTTAATGTTATGATAAGCTTAAGCTAAGGTTAAGATAAGGTTAAGGGTAAGGTTAGGTTAAGGTTATGGTTAATGTAAGGTTAAGTGTAAAGTTAAGGTTAAGGTTAGGTTAAGGTTAAGATAAGTTTAATGGTAAGGTTAAGGTCAAGGTCAAGGTTAAGGTTAAGGTTGAGGTTAAGGTCAAGGGTAAGGTCAAGGTTAAGGTTAAGTTATGGTTATGGGAAGGTTAAGGTTAAGGTTATGGTTAGGGTTAAGTTTAGGGGAAGGTTAAGGTTAAGGTTAAGGTTAAGTTAAGGTTAAGGTTAAGGTTTGGTCAAGGATAGGGTTAGGTTATGGTTAATGTTAAGGTTATATTAAGGGTAAATTCAAGGTTAAGGTTATGCTTATGGGAAGGTTAAGGATAAGGTTAGGTTAAGGGTAAATTCAAGCTAAAGGTTAAGGTTAAGGTTATGTTTATGGCAAGGTTAAGGTTAACGTTAAGGTTAAGGTTGAGTTTAAAATTAATGTTAAGGGTTTGGTCAATGTTATGGTTAGGTTATAGTTAATGTAAAGGTTAGGTTAGGTTATAGTTAAAGTTAAGGTTAAGGTTAAGGTTAAGGTTAGGGTTAAGTTAAGGTTAAGGTCAAGGTAAAGGTCAAGGTTTAGGTTAAAGTTAGGTTAAGGGTAATGTTAAGGTTAGGGTTAGGTTATAGTTAAGGTTATGGTTAGGGGAAGGTTAGGGTTAGGTTATTGTTAATGTTAAGGTTAATATTAAGTTTAGGTTAAGGTTAAGGTTAAGGTTATGGTTATGGTTATGGGAAGGTTAAGGTTAAGTTAAGGTTAAGGTTAAGGTTAAAGTTAAGGTTAAGGTTAAGGTTAAGGGTTTGGTCAAGGTTAGGGTTAGGTTATAGTTAAGGTTAAGAATATGTTGGGTTATAGTTAAAGTTAAGGTTAGCGTTAAGGTTCAGGTTAATGTTAAGGTTAAGGTTAGGTTATAGTGAAGGTTAAGGTTAAGACCCATAACCTTAACCTTGACCTTACCCTTATCTGTAACCTTAACTTCAACCCTAACCTTGACTTTACCCTTAACTTAACCTTAACCTTCACTACAACTTAACCCTAATGTTGACCAAACCCTTAACCTCAACCTTACCCTTAACCTTAACGTTAACCTGGCTAAAACTGTAACCTTAACATTAACCTTAATTATAAACTAACCCTAACCTTGACCAAACCCTTAAACTTAACCTTAACCTTAACCTTAAACTTAACCTCAACCTTAACTCTAACCTTAACCTTAGCCTAACCTTAACCTTGACTTTACCCTTAACCTTAACCTTAACATGAGTAAAACTGTAACCTTAACCTTAACCTTAACCTACTTAACCTTGACCTTAACTATAACCTTACCCTAAGTTTAAGTTTAAGGTTAATGTTAGGTTAAGGTTAGGTTAAAGTTAAGGGTTTGGGAAAGTTAAGGTTAAGGGTAAGATAAGATTAAGGTTAAGGTTAGGTTAAGGTCAAGGTTAAGGGTAAATTTAAGGTCAAGGTTAGGGTTTGGTTATAGTTAAGGTTAAGGTTAGGTTAAGGATAAAGTCAAGGTTAAGGTTAAGGTGAAGGTTAAGGGTAAGGTTAAGGTTAAGGGTTATGCCTTTAATTTACACTTAATGTAACCTTAAACTACACTATAACCTAACCCTAACCTTGAAAAAACCCTTAACTTAACCTTAAAATTAACCTTAACCTTCCCATTACCATAACCTTAACCTTAACCTTAACCTAACCTTAACCTTAACCTTAAAGGTAAGGTTTGGTCAAGGTTAGGGTTAGGTTATAGTTAAGGTTAATGTTATAGTTAAGGTTAGGTTAAGGTTAATGTTAAGGGTTTGGTTAAGGTTAAGGTTAAGGGTAAAGTTAAGGTTAATGGGTTAAGGTTAGGTTAAAGTAAATTCAAGGTTAAGGTTAAGGTTAAGTGGGTAAGGTGAAAGTTAAGGTTAAGGTTAGGTTAAGGTTAAGTTAAGGGTAAAGTCAAGGTTAAGGTTAAGGTTAAGTTGAAGGTTAAGGTTATAGTTAAGTTAAGGTTAAGGTTAAGGTTAAGTTGAAGGTTAAGGTTATAATTAAGTTAAGGTTATGGTTAAGGTTAAGTTTAAGGTTATGGTTAATGTTAAGTAAGGTTAAGGTTAAAGTTAAAGGTAAAGATAAGGTTATGGTTAAGGTTACATTAAGGGTAAAATCAAGGTTAACGTTAAGGTTATTGTTAAAGTAAGGTTAAGATAATGTTAAGGGTAAGGTTAAGTTTAGGTTGTTAGGCCTCTATAATTTAGTAGAGTGGCAAGACCAAATGCTGCAAAGACTACATCATAACCACTTTGGGATTCTAGGATCTAGCCCTCCTAAATCCAGAAAGGGATCTCTCTATAAGTGTGTTTAAAGATGTGATCTTTAAGGCTTGAAATGTGATTTTAGGCTAGTTATTAAGAATAAGGGTTTTTTATTGTTTGGTTGGTCAAGTATGATCTTTAATTGGATGGAATATCACAAAATGAAAGAGTTTCAAAGGGTGAAGATGCAAGTATATTGATAAGTGTTCAGCAGATAGGATTAGTGTGAAGCAGTTTTAATCCATTGGGCAATGGAGTCACAAAAGGGTTTAATTGTACAAAAATTTCAAGAGTGGTCCAAGGGGCAAGTCATCTATATCAAAATATCCTTTATATTAAGTGATGGAGTGGAACATTAAAAGTGTTGAGAAAGAGGAAAAAGCCAATAATTTCAACAAGGATTTACCAACTTTCCATACAAGAAAAGTCTTTCTAAGCAACTTTTTGAAACTAGCCAAAGGACAGGGCTAACCATAGACTTCTTTGGACAAACTTGTATTAAAGCTAACTTATCAGACAACAATCCAGTAATCTCACCAGACTACTTTCAGAAGGGATGAAAACAGATAAGAAAAAAAAGTGCAGCTTAAGATCGGGTTAAATGTATTACAATCATGGTATACTTTTATCATACTCTTAGCAAAACTTTCAAACAACCTTTGGAGAAAGAGCTAGAAGACAGGGCAAACCATAAACTTTCGTAGTTTAACTCTACTTAGCATGTAATGAAAATATCATTCAAGAACTTCCTTTCAACTTTTGCACATCAAGACATGGACTAAACAACATTTCTTGATATTGTTTACACTTAATTTAAGACATTCCCAAATATCACAATTAACAAAAAACATATAGATAAATCTTATCAGTGAGAGTAGGGTACTTTTAACAGTAAATCCTAGCTCTATGCTTGTTGCTCTTTATCAGAGAAGAGTGAAAAAAATGGCATATATGAAAGGAAAAAAATAATAGTAATAGGTACTTCACCAATGATATAGACGAGGATCCCAAGAATCAACTTGTATATTCATTATCAATCCAGTTACAAACTACATGTCCAATGTTTCATCATAGCAACAACTTCTCTTTTAAGCCTAACTTCTTCAATAACTTAACAGAGCTTCAGAACGTATTTACATTCAAAAATGATTCAATACAACAACTATTACATCAAAGTCCAATAACCAACCCTTTACAATGTGCTCCTCAAAAAGATTTTACAAGGAAATGAGGAGGTGGAAGAGTTTCTAGGGTTGAGTATCATTAATTCTATACTAAATGTAATTCCTAGCCTTGAAAACCATGCAAGGCATAAGGCAGGAATGCATTGAATTACAACTTTGTTTCATTTATTCCATTTCTGCTTTTTAGGCTTAGTGGGCAAAAATATTGACTTTCAGGCTCTTTTTATCTTTTACAATAACTTTTCTGACAGTTTAAAATATGTTCTTTAGTTTGAAATAGCTGTTCAACTGTCTTTATGCAAATATCTTCTGACTGGGCAATAGTTGTGCCTTCATTTGATTTATTGAGACTGCAGGTGGCACTTTTGGTAGCTGAAGAAGATGAATGGTCTCTGATGTGGTAGTGGAGACCTCTTTTTCTGATATTTTTCTTTGTTTAACTTTAAACACTTTTAATTTTCTTTTGGACTATGTTTAGGCTTAATTATCTTTGATCTTTGTCTTTGAGTTTTCATTCTTTAACACTGTCTTGATATCTTTAACCCGTGGATTAAAAACCCTGATCTTCAGGTTTAGGCATTAATCCCTTTACCATTGATTCTTCACTCTGATACACTTTGTTGTTATGTCTTCACTGGCACAAATGGTTTTATGCAGTTGGAGGGTTTCTGTTAAATGGATCGATAATCATGATCTATCGACCCAGACTGTGGAATTGAAAAATCCTTAGATCACTTCCTGTACTAAAGGTTTGGAATCATCATTCCTGGCCTTCGCGTTATCTTTATAACTATGGGAAAACTCCATAGAACCTGCACAAAAGAAACAGAAATTATACAAATCCTGCAGAGATAGGTTTAAAACTGCTTTGGAGGTTTGAGTGCGATGGCGAACATGAGCCATTGGATTAGGACAGTCAATTCTCAAGATTACTCGGTGAAATATCTCAGGAGAAATTTAGGTGGAACATGAATTGGGGAAAGATTAAATCAGGACCGTCCAATCTCAGAGATCGACGACTGGGATTAAAAACAAAAGTGATGTTGTGGATGGTGGCGGTATGGCAGAAAACCGGAAATGGTTTTCGAAAAATAAAATGGGGGTAGGTGGTTTTGAGTGAATGGAATGAAATCCCATACATCGTCTGACACATGTCCCTCCTAATACCACCCATTTCGCAAAATTTTTTAGTGTTAAACCTCTGGTGCAAATATTTTGCGATATGCCACCACAACCATTGGATCGAAGGCTCCAGATCCAACGATGTGGAATGAACGCGATATGAAAGGTGCGTGAGCAGGGGTTCTGGTGGAAGACAAGTGGCAGCGCGCGAGTGGACATGTGGCTTATGAGGTGGGAGGTAGGTCCCAAGGGAGTCAGGTTTATCGGGTTTAATTCCGATCATCATATCTTTCTTATGGATGGTCAGGATTAAAAGAGAATGCAGAGGTTTTGAAAGTGATAAAAGGAAAGGTAGGTGAATGGGCGGAAAGATGGGGGCCCGATGGACGTTGACCTGCAGAGATCAACGGTCCAGATTCGTTTCTAATATTATATTACAGGAATGAAAAATAGAAGGGAAAAGGGGGTTTTTTGCATGGTGTTTTATGTTCTAAGCGCCCATTTGTGGGGCTTAGGTTATATGAGACGGGGGCTAGAGGCTATAAGCCCTTGGGGGCCTAAGACCTATATAGTGTAGAATAGTGATTTTTAGATGAAAAACAAAGGTTTTTGAGGCCAAGTAAAGGTTCCGATAGGTAAAAGGAGGCATTTTAAAACCAAATAAAGGGAAATATAAGGTTTAAAAAGGGGTTTTAGGATGATTTTGGAGGTTAAATGAAGGTTTATAGATGAATTTTGGAATGTTTTAAGGGTGAAAAATGGAATCTCATAAGAGTCAAATGGTGAAGTGAATGAATGAAGAATGAAGTTTTAAGCAGTCTTTATTGGTAAACAGTAGGAACTTTAAGACTAACAGTGAAACAACAGTGAAGATTAACTCAAAGGGTAATTATCATCATAAGACTTTAAGAACTCACAATTTGGACATGAATTGTTTCTTGAAGGCTAAAAAAGATTTAGCCACCATTTGGTATGAAAATTTTTTATAGGTGGCTAACAGTGGCTCCACTTGGGGAGGACAACTATTTCTTTAGGTGTCCAGAACCTCAGTTATTTATCTCTAGATTTTCAGTAAACTAGTGCCTTATCCATTGGGCAACAACTTTTCTGTCCTTTGGCTGACCTTTTTATGGGTTGATAATCTTTTCCACAGTCTAAAACAATGGAATTATATCAAAACAACATCTATACCTACCCACTTCTATGATTCTAACATTTTTTCTTCTTCAGAGTGTATTTGGATTGGCAAACTCTTTTCATCAACATTTTATTCTTTATTGAAAACATAAAACTAATCTATTTCTACTCTTATTCCTCCACGAGTTCAGATTAAGCAGTTGAACTCATAAATTTCTCTACCTAACTACTATCTGTCAGGATTAGACTGTCTGACAGACCTTTATCCTCTAAATTCTAAAACAGAAAATTTAAAAGCAGCCAAGCCATGATTAAGCAATCTGACTTGTTGTTGATCTATGGCATAAAACAAGCTGCACATAGAATTTTATTTTGTAGATAAGTAAAACAAAATTTTGAAGGCTTAAATTTGAAAAATTAAAAAACATCCTTCATTATTTCTTTCGCTCTGGTTTTAGTCTTGTTTGAGTTGCTTCCTCTTTCTTTTCTGGTTCAATTTTTGAGCTTTTTAGAACTAGTTCTTCATCAATCTCAAAGGTTCAGGATTTGAGCATGTTTGAACCTTATTTCTTCTATCCTAATATACCTTAATCATAAGCCAATATTGTATTGCTGGGCTGATCTAATTCACTAACCTATCAATAGTAAATTGAAAATCTAATTAGTCATAATTAGGCTATATGACTAACTAGAAATGTGTTTTTAGGAGCGGCATTTGAGCTTGCACACTTTCAGATTTTGTCTCTCTTCTTTGGTACGGGGTTGTACCTTTCTTGTTTTCATTTTCCCTCTTTTCTCTTTTCTATTGTTTTTGTATTTTTATTTTTCTAACTTTGAATGCAATGTTCAAAAAATGATAATTTACAATGGAAAGTAAAAATCTTTGAAACTCATGATTCTTGATAGAAGTAATGTTTGAGCATCCTACCATTGACAGGACCTCCAAAGAGTTCAGTTCCATTCAATTCCTACAAGAAATAAGCATTGTTACCAGCAGCAGAATGAATGAGATAAGGTCCTAGCCATAAGTTATCAAATTTTCTATGTTTTTCCTTATCTTCTCTCCTAGAATCCCACTTTAAAACTTTGTCACCAATGTTGAAATCACTTGTTTTGGTTCTTTTATCAAACATCTTCTTGATGTTTTCTTGCTTGTGTAGTGTTCTGTTGTATACTTCCTCCCTGTTTTGTTGAAGATGTATAGTCTGATGTATTCTCCTTGTCATATCATTTTCTTCAGACTGTACTTCTTGAATCAACTTCATGACTGGCACTCCTAGACTGGTTGGAAAAATTGCATCTGCTCCATAAACTAGCTGGTAGGAAGACATTCCAATTGATTTCTTAAGTGTTAATGTGTCAGCCCATAGTGCATATAATAGCTTTGTATGCCATGATTGCTTATTGTCTTCTAACAACTTTTTTATTATATTCACCAAAATTTTGTTTGAGGACTCTGCCAACCCATTACCTTGGGGGTAATAAGCAGTAGAATGGCCCAATGTAATCTGATATTTATGATAGAATTCAACCATCTTTTTGGATCCAAATGCAGCAGCATTGTGAGTGATAATCTTCCTAGGACAGCCAAACCTAGATAGGATATGATTTTCAAGGAATTTTATGATGACAGAGTCATTGGCTTGCCTAGAAGGGATGACTTCTATCCATTTGGTAAAATAGTTTTTTGCAGTGAGGATCCATCTATGTTGGGCAGATGAGGGAGGATGGATTTCCCAATGAAGTCTAAACCCCACTACTGAAAAGGAGCTTCAACACTGATTGGATGCAAGGGTAAGGGAAATAGTTTTCTTTTGCCTTCAAAGAGTTGGAATTTGTGACATGTAATAATCATTTTGTGAGCACCTTGAAAGAGGGTGGGCCAATAGTAACCAGCTCTAAGGATTTTATTGGTAGTTTTTTTCCAATAGAAGTGGCCTCCACATTCTCCTTCATGTAATTCATGGTTGATCTTATTTGCATCATTCTCAGGCAAAAATTTAAGTAGTAATCCATTAGCATTTTTCCAATATAGAAATTTATCCAAAATGCAGTAATTAACAGCTTTCAACTTTAAAAACCTTGCCTTCGTTTTAGAAAAACCAGGATGAACATTTAGATTGAGAAAAACATATAAAATATCAGCATACCAAGATGAAAACAGAAAATAATCTTCAATAATGGGAGTTGACAACTCCTCCTGTTCATCTAATGTATCTAACATGTTTATATCAAGAGCTTCAAAATTAGACTGAGCCATTAATCTTGCTAGTCCTTGGCCGTTTATGAGCTTAGTGAGTTTGTTTTCTAAATCATATTCAAGTATAATAGCAATCCACTTTCCTCTTTTTCCATCTGGATCCTGGGTTAAAATGTCTTTCACAACTGAATTTGGAACAAGTGCAATTATGTGGGAATGTAAAATGTAAACTCTGAAGTTCTTTAAGGCTTTGACTAAGGCAAAGGATTTTTTTTCCATAATATTATACTTCAGAGGTGCATCTCTCAATGCCTTACTAAATAATGCAATTGGCTGCTCTTGTCCCTTCAAGTTTTTCTATAATAGGACAACAACCACTGTGTGTTCTGATGCAAATGAAAAAATGAAAAAATCCTTTGTAAAATCAGTGCTAATGAGAAATGGTGTTTTGTTTAATGCGTTTTTTACCAGTTCAAATCATTTCTTTGCTTCTAAGGTCCATTTAACTCCTTCTCTTTTAAGCATATTGGTCATGTTTCTAAGGAGTTCAGTTAGATTGGGTATGAACCTTCTCAAGAAATTAATCTTCCCAATGAAAGATTGAAGTTCCTTGATGTTTCTAGGATGGTTGATTTGCAATATACCATCAATCCTCTTTGGGTCTATTTTTATCCCTTCTTCTGATATGATGTGTCCAAGTAGTTTTCCTTCTTGGAGATCAAACATTGTTTTCTTTGGATTTAAAGTTAAACGATATTTTCTGCATTTCTCAAAGACTTTTCTCAAGTGTTCTAGGTGTTCTTCATCTATTTTGGAAAAAAAAGTGATATCATCAAGGTAAATAATGATGAAGAAGCTTAATTCTTCTGAGAATGAAATATCCATGGCTCTCTAAAATGTAGCACCAGCATTCATTAAACCAAAGGGCATCTTCACATACATGAAAGTTCCCCAAGGTGTGGTAAAGGCTGTTTTGATTTGATCATCAGGATGTACCGGAATCTGATTGTAACCTGAGAGACCATCTAACAAAAAAATCATTTTAGAACCAACTACCTTTTGTAAAATGTAATCCATCTTAGGTAAAGGGTAGTTGTCCTTTAATGAGGCTCTGTTTAAGTTCCTAAAATCAATACAAACCCTTATTTCTCCTATTTCTTCCTAACTGACACAATATTAGATACCCAATCTGAATATCTAACAGGGACTATAATTCCAGCATCATACATTTTCCTAATTTATTTTTCTACTAGAGGTAATTGAACAAGGTTAATTCTGCACAATTTTTGTTTAAAAGGTTTCTGGTTTTCCTTAAGGGGTATCTTGTGCTGAATTATTTATGTATCATAGGACTTTAGATCTTCATAACTCCATGCCAATACATTAGAAAAATATTTTAATAGCTCAATATATTTCAGCTTAATGTGAGCTAGCAAGGTTTTAGACAGTTTATTTATTTTTGGCTGTTGTTCATTGCCTATGTTACATTATTCTACTTTAGTTTCAACAGATTCTAGTTTTGGTTTTTTGGCAACATCATTGAAATCAAACAACTCTTCTAATGGGACCAGTCCTTTGGGCAAGCTTTGAGTGTTAGATTGCAGAATTTAAATATTCTTCTTTTTCTAAATATGCACTCATTTTTGTTGAATGTTCAATCTTATTAGATAATGGATTTATATCAGCAATCTCTGGAGACTTCACTTCTTCATCAAGTGGGTTTTCTTCAATAGGACAGTCATTTTCATACTCTGAATATGAACTTGGTGGCTCAAATTCATTTCTAGACTGTAGGAAGTCTTCTATTTCTTTATCTCCCTCAAACACTTGCCAATATTTTTCATTTTCAGGGACAGCTGGTCTAAATTTGACTTGGGTGGTGCATTGTTTGGTTTCATAAGGTTTTAGAAAAGTTCTAGCAACAAAGGCTAAACCATTGGCAAGGACATTTTGGTTTCTTGGGACCAAGATAAGTTGGAATTCATCAAATTTTTTTAATAAGTCCATGACATCATTTCTATAGGCTCTAAGTCTGGGGTGTTTGGCACTATATTCCCCATTCACTTGCCTAATAATAAACTCTGAATCCCATGAAATTTTATCCTTTTGACCCCTAATTTCTTCAATAAGTGTAGGCCTAAAAGGAGAGCTTCGTACTCAACTATGTTATTAGAACATTGAAAACATAACCTGTAGGAATGCCCTTCAGCATGATTTTTTTCAGTGTTGGGTATCCATATGCCTGCTCCGGCATTATTCTTAGTGCAAGACCCATCAAAATTCATTTTCCAGAGAGGACTCTTTTCAGGATTACTAGTTTGGCTACCCTCCTCTTTATCTTGTGTGCTTTTATATTGCTTTTGTAAGTCAGCATTAAGTTGAAATTGGTTTAGTTCCTCATGTTCTTCATTATGTTGAGGACTCTTCTCTTGACTCTCAAGGTTAATAAACAGTGGATGACTGTTTTGTAGCTCTAGACCTGTGATTTTTTTTCCATGATTTTCTGATTTGGAAAACTGTCTTGATGATTTTTTCTTGTCTTCCTCCTTTTCTGTGTCAACCACTATGTTACAGTGAGGGGTGGCCACTAAGTCAGTTAAGGTTTATTTCTCATTAAATTTTTCATGATTGAAGAGAATAAATGAGTCAAGGCCTGTTGCACAGAATAAAGAGGAGAGTTTTCAGGTCTCTCTTGGCTACTGACCATGTATTGCATGTGAGATTCCCTATAAAGTCTTCTGGTTTGATTAAAAACAGGGATAGTAGCATATGTCATATCCATTTGCATTGTTCCTTGTAACTTAAATCCCCATGATCTTGATAACAACATACCATATTTTGGGGGAAAATCAGCCACTACAATATCCATCACTAAACACTTGGCTGGAATTTGAGCTAAGTTTACACAAAGGTCTTTGATCAAACCTAAACGTTTCACTCTACTGGAGTCAAAGGAGTATAGATATTTGTATGGTCTAGTGATTTCAAGGCCTAGACTCTCCATTACTACTTTCAAGATTAAGTTGTGAGAGGCCCTTGAGTCATGCATAGCGTTGTGTAAAATTTTGTCATGAATTTTCAAACTAACATGAAATGGAGGAACTGGGCCTTATTTGTATGTTCCTTTAGTCTTAGGACCAAATAAGAGCTCTGGTTGGTCATCATTGAGGTGTACAGTGTCATTATTTTCTGCTATGTTGAAAGCTTTTAGATTTTGTTATCGATAGACATCTTGACTGATTAATTCGGTAAGGGAGACAGAGATTTTAATTTTGGCAATTTCTTGTTCCAAACTAAAAGGTAGTTGATTTTTTACAATTTTTTTTATAGCCTTGTTAATCACCACTTTATCAGCAAAATC
Source organism: Pinus albicaulis (assembly GCA_034641835.2). Taxonomy (NCBI): domain Eukaryota; kingdom Viridiplantae; phylum Streptophyta; class Pinopsida; order Pinales; family Pinaceae; genus Pinus; species Pinus albicaulis. The sequence goes on along the minus strand of CM076571.1, from coordinate 449,008,153 downwards.
AGTTTGTTGATTTCCTCTATTTACATTGGTCAAAATTGTTTTAATAGGAGAAGTAGCTGAAGTACTAATGTTGTTAAGTTCTGCACTCTGTTTTTCATTAAGTTGAGTGCCTTTCTCTTTGTTTTGATCAAAATTTACAGCCACTGTTTTGTCCTTTTGTTTAATGTTTTTGGGTTTGCTCACATGGTTGTTCTTTGTAGACTTGTCAAAGGTTTTGTTCTTGGGAGCATCCTGATTCTTTTTACTCCTAAGGTCATATTATTTTGGGGTCTCTATGATGACATTTTCCAGCTCTTGATAATAATGTTCATCCTCTGTTCTTTTATCATCATAGGGTATGTATATACCTTGTTTTCTATTAATAGGAACATCAAAATGGTCACTACCTACTCCCAACATATTTATGTCATCTTCTTCTGTTTGTCCAATTGTTTCTTCCACCTCACTTACAAATTTTTCTTAGAAAGGAGGTCTGATCTATTGATCATCCTCTCTTTATCTGTTTTGAGGTTGATTTCTCCTAAAGTTCTCATTTTGATTTTGAGATTGATTTTGATTTCTGTTTTGGGGAGCTAATTGGTTTTCTCTAGCTTGTGCTCTCTCAAGTATGCTCATTTTATTCATCATTTTGTCCATCATTATTTACATTTTAGAGCTAGATGTGGAGGGTGCATATTCTTCTTTAAATGATACTTTATTTTCATTCCTTATCCTAGCTCTTTTCTCAATCAGATTTACTTCCACAGCTAGAGCTCCCTTCTGCATGTCTTCTAAAGTCAAGGGGTCTCTTTCTTTTAGTTGATATGCCATTTCAGGATCAAATAATTCAAGAAATTTGGCCAAGGCTGAACCTTGTGGAGGTTTCAAGTCTGGGGGTAGTGCATTGTAAACACTATTGAATCTAGTGCAATAATTTTGAACACTTTCCCCAATGTTTATTTTGAGGTTTTTTTAGTTTGAAAGTATTTGGAGAGGATTTTTTATAACTTCCCATTTGTTTAGAAATAACTGGTGTAGATCTTGGAGATGATTAATACTATTAGGGGTTAAGCTTTTGAACCATTTTCTTGCTTCTGTCCCTAGAATTTGAGCAAACAATCTGAGTTTAACGGTTTCATCATCTATATCATTTCTATCAAAATAGTCATTCATCTTGTCCACATGTTGTGAAGCAATAGTAGTACCACTCGTATCATATAATGGTATCTTGGACTGATAGTCCTGTGGCAAATTGACTAGAGGTAAAGGAAGGACTAGGGGAGCATACCATGTTGCAATGATAGGAGGTTGTGGAAAAAGTGGGAGGTTTATAGGTGGGGCATGTAAGATAGGAGGGGGTTGATGGAGTGGTGAAGTTTGAACAGTGGGTGTATGGATAACTGAAGTGGATGGACCAACAAGGGATTGTTGAGTAGATCTAAGATGAGAGAAACCAAAATTATGAAGGAAATTTAAATCAGGTGGGGTAGTTTCTCTGCTACCAGGATGTTCACCTCTATCTTAGGATGAAGTTGGAGACTCAAAATCTATTTGATCTATATCAACAAGTGACCTAGTTCTGAATGGGTTTCTTAAGTCAAATTTTGAATCTTCTAGAGCTGCAAGGTTTTCAGGAAGAGAATTAGCTCTATGGAGTGACCTAACAATAGTTGAATTTTTGGCCTTAGGAGATTTCCTAAGTATAATTTTAGGATTCTCAACTATCTTAGGAGGATTTGGGTTAGGATGGCTCCTAGTATGAATTATTTTTGAAGCCATAGTGTTGTGTTGTAGACCCACTATTCAGAAAAGTTTAGCCAAATATTACAATCTTTAATAGGCTAACTGATATTTTAGCAAGAAGACTTTAATCCTCAAAGTCTTATGTACTTAGTTTAAATGATTTTATAATAAAGGGTTTCCCAGTGGAGTCTTTGGAAAACCAAGGAAAATCAGTAGGCCTACTGATGTTCAGTGGAGTCACCAGGTGAAGGATTTTTACTTGATTTCAGGGCTTGAAATTTTTTCACCATCAACAATCAAAGCCACTCTAGGCAGACATTTGATTCATTTGTTAAAAATGGGATTATTTGAGTTTTGAAGTTATCTATTACTTCAAAAGGTCCCTATTATGGTCGCCAGGAAATGTTCAGCCTTTATAATTTAGTAGAGTGGAAAGACTAAATGCTGCAGAGACTACATCAGAACCACTTTGGGATTCTAGGATCTAGCCCTCCTAAATCTACAGAGGGATCTCTCTATAAGAGTGTTTAAAGATGTGATATTTAAGGCTTGAAATGTGATTTTAGGCTAGTTATTAAGAACAAGGGTTTTTTCTTGATTGGTTGGTCAGGTATGATCTTTAATTGGATGGAATATCACAAAATGAAAGAGTTTCAAGGGGTGAAGATGCAAGTGTATTGAGAAGTTTTCAGTAGATAGGATTAGTGTGAACCATATTTAATCCATTGGGAAATGGAGTCACAAAAGGGTTTAATTGTACAACAATTTCAAGAGTGGTCCAAAGGGCAAGTCATCTATATTAAAAGATCCTTTAGATTAAGTGATGGAGTGAAACATTAAAAGTGTTGAGAAAGAGGAAAAATCCAATAATTTCAATAAGGATTTATCAACTTTCCATACAAGAAAAGCCTTTCTAAGCAATTGTTTTAAACAAGCCAAAGGACAGGGCTAACCATAGACTTCTTTGGACAAGCTTGTATTAAAGCTAAATTATTAGACAACAATCCAGTAATCTCACCAGACTATTTTTAGAAGGGATGAAAATAGATAAGAAAACAAAGTGCATCTTAAGACCAGGTCAGATGTATTACAATCATGGTCTGATTTTAGCATACTCTTAGGGAAAATTTCAAACAACCTTTGGAGAAAGAACTAGAAGACAAGGCAAAACATAAACTTTCTTAGTTTAAATCTACTTAGCATGTAATGAAAATATCATTCAATAACTTCCTTTCAAGTTTTGCACATCAAGACATGGACTAACCAACATTCCTTGATAATTTTTACACTTAATTTAAGTCATTCCCAAATATCACAATTAGCAGAAAACATATAGATAAAGCTTATCAGTGAGAGTAGGGTACTTTTAATAGTAAATCCTAGCTCTGTGCTTGCTGCTCTTTATCATAGAAAAGTGAACAAAATGGCATACATGAACAGAAAAAAATAACATTAAGAGGTACTTCACCAATGATATAGACCAGGATCCGAAGAATCAGCTTGTATATTCATTTTCAATCGAGTTACAAACTACATGTCCAATGTTTCATCACAACAAAAAATTATCTTCTCAGCCTAACTTCTTCAATAACTTAGCAGAGCTTCAGAGCTTCAGAACTTATTTACATTCAACAATGATTCGATACAACAACTATTACATCAAAGTCCAATAACCAACCCTTTACAATGTGCTCCTCAAGGAGATTTTATAAGGAAATGAGGAGGTGGAAGAGTTTCTAGGGTTGAGTATCATTAATTCTATACTAAATGCAATTCCTAGCCTTGAAAACCATGCAAGGCATAAAGCAGATGCATTGAATTACAACTCTGTTTCATTTATTCCATTTCTTCTTTTTAGGCTTAGTGGGCAAAAAGATTGACTTTAAGGCAATAAATTTACTGACAATTTAAAATATATTCTTTAGTTTGAAATAACTGTTCAGCTGCCTTTAGGAAAATATCTTATGACTGGGCAATAACTGTGCCTTCATTTAATTTATTGAGACTGCAGGTGGCACTTTTGGTAGCTGAAGAAGATGAATGGTCTCTGATGTGGCAGTGGAGACCTCTTTTACTGATATTTTTCTCTATTTACCTTTCAACAATTTTAATTTTCTTTTGGACTATGTTTAGGCTTAATTAGCTTTGATATTCGTCTTCAGGTTTGCATTCTTTAACATTGTCTTGATCTCTTTAACCCATGGATTAAAAACCCTGATCTTTAGGTTCAGGAATTAATCCCTTTATCATTGATTCTTCACTCTAATACACTTTGTTGTTATGTCTTCACTGACACAAATGGTTTTATGCAGTTGGAGGGTTTCTATTAAATGGATCGATAATCATGATCTATCGACCGAGACTGTGGAATTGAAAACTCCTTAGATCCCTTCTTGTACTAAAGGTTTGGAATCATCATTCCTGGCCTTCACATTATCTTTATAACTTTGGGAAAAATCCATAGAACCTGCACAAAAGAAACAAAAATTATATAAATCCTGCGGAGGTAGGTTTAAAATTGCTTTGGAGGTTTGAGCGCGACGATGAACAGGAGCCGTTGGATTAGGAAAATAAACGCTCGAGATTACTCGATGAAATATCTCGGGAGCAAGTTAGCTAGAACATGAATGGGGGCGAGATTAAATCAGGACTGTCCGATCTCAGAGATCGACAGCTGGGATTAAAAATGAAAGTGACGTTGCGGAGGGCGGCTGTATGGCGGAAAACTGAAAATGGTTTTCAAAAAATAAAATGGGGGTAGGTGGTTTTGAGCCAATGGAATGTGATTCCATATAGCATCTGACATGTGTCCCTCCCAATACCACCCATTTCGCAAATTTTTGTAGCGTTAAACCTCTGGTGAAAATATTTTACGATATTCTGCCACAACCGTTGGATCAGAGGCTCCATATCCAACGATGTGAAATGAGTGCAATATGAAAGGTGTGTGAGTAGGGTTTTTGCTGGAAGACAAGTGGAAGCGCGCGAGTGGATGGGTGGTTTATGAGGTGGGAGGTAGGTCCCAAAGGAGTCGAGTTTATCGAGTTTAATTCTGATTGTCAGATCTTTCTTACAGATGGTCAAGATGAAAAGAGAATGCAGAGGTTTTGAAAGTGATAAAAGGAAAGGTAGGTGAATGCGCAGAAAGATGGGGGCCTGATGGGCGTTGATCTGCAGAGATCAATGGTCCAAATTCGTTTTTAATATTATATGTCAGGAATGGAAAATAGAAGGGTAAAGGGGGTTTTTTGCATGGGGTTTTATGTTCTAACCGGTCGTTTGCAGGGCTTAGGTTATATGAGATGGGGGCTAAAGGCTATAAGCCCTTGGGGGCTAAAGAGCTATATAGTGTAGAATAATGATTTTTATACCAAAAAAAAAGGTTTTTGAGGGCAAGTAAAGGTTTCGATAGGTAAAAAGGAGGCATTTTTAAACCAAATAAAGGGAAATATAAGGTTTAAAAAGGGGTTTTAGGATGATTTTGGAGGTTAAATGAAGGTTCATAGAGTAATTTTGGAATGTTTTGAGGGTGAAAAATGGAATCTCATAAGAGTCAAATGGTGAAGTGAATGAATGAAGAATGGATTTTTAAGCAGTCTTTCATGGTAAATAGCAGGTACTTTAAGACTAACAGTGAAATAGCAGTGAAGATTAACTCAAAGGGTAATTATCATCATGAGACTTTAAGAACTCATAATTTGGACATGAATTGTTTCTTAGAGGCTAAAAAAAAATTAGCCACCATTTGGTATGAAAATTTTTTATAGGTGGCTAACATAGGTTAAGGTTATGGTTAAGGTAATGTTAAATGTAATGTTAAGGTTAAGGTTAGGTTAAGGTTAAGATAAGTTTAAGGTTAAGATCAAGGTCAAGGTTAAGGTCAAGGGTAAGGTCAAGGTTAAGGTTAAGGTTAAGTTCAAGGTCAAGGTCAAGGTTAATGTTAGGTTAAGGGTAAGGTTAAGGTTAGGGTTAGGTTATAGTTAAGGTTAGGGTTAGTTTAAGGTTAAGGTTAAGGTTAAGGTTAGGTTAAGGTTAAGGTTAATGTTAGGTTAAGGTTAAGGTTAAAGTTAAGGTTAAGGTTAAGGGTTTGGTCAAGTTTAAGGGTTTGTCAAAGGTTAAGGTTAAGGTTAAGGTTAAGGTTAGGGTAAAGGTTCAAACCCTTAACCTTAACCTTACCCTTAACCTTAACCTTAACGTTAACCTTACTAAACCCATAACCTTGACCTTAACCTTAACCATAACTATAACCTAACCCTAACCTTGACCAAACCCTTAATCTTAACCTTGACCAAACCCTTAACCTTAACCTTAACCTCACTAAACCCATAACTTTAACCTTAACCTTAGCTTTAACTATAACCTAACCCTAACCTTGACCAAAACCTTAACTTTAACCTTAACCTTAACCTTCCCCTAACCTTAACCCTAACCTTAAACTTAACCTTAACCCTTAAGGTTAACCTTACCCCCTTAACCTTAACCTTAATGTTAACCTTAACCATAACCCTAACCTTGACCAAATTCTTAACCTTAACCTTAACCTAAACCTTTACCCTAACCTTGACCAAATTTTTAACCTTAACCTTAACCTTAACCTAAACCTAACCTTGACTTTAGGTTAATATTAACCTTAACCTGACCCTAACCTTGACCAAACCCTTAACCTTAACCTTGACTTTACCCTTAACCTAACCTAACCCTAACCTTGACCAAACCCATAACCTTAAGGTTATGGTTAGGACAAGGTTAAGGTTAAGGTTAACCTAAGGTTAGGGTTAGGTTAAGGTTAAGGATAAGGTTAGGGTTAATGTTAAGGTTAACCTAAGGTTAGGGTTAGGTTAAGGTTAAGGTTAAGGTTAGGGTTAAGTTATAGTTAAGGACAAGTTTAAGAGTAAGGTTAAGATAAGGTTAAGGTAAGGTTAAGGTTAAGGTTAGGTTAAGGTTATGGTTAAGGTAAGGTTAAGGGAAAATTTAAGGTTAGGTTATAGTTTAGGTTAAGGTTAAGGGTTTGGTCAAGGTTAGGGTTTGGTTATAGTTAAGGTTAAGGTTCAGGGTTTGGTCAAGGTTAGGGTTAGGTTATAGTTAAGGTTAGGTTAAGGTTAAGTTAAGGGTAGATTTAAGGTTAAGGTTAAGGGGTTAAGGTAAATTCAAGGTCAAGGTTAGGGTTAGGTTAAGGTAATGTCAAGGTTAAGGTTAGGGTTAGGTTAAGGTTAAGATAAGGTTAAGGTTAATGGTAAGGTGAAGGTTAAGGTTAGGGTAAATTTAAAGTTAAGGTTAAGTCAAGGTTAGGTTAAGGTTAAGGTTAAGGTCAAGGTTAGGGTTAGGTTAAGGTTAAGGTTAAGGTTAAGGTTCAAGTTAAGGGTAAGGTTATGGTTAGGTTAAGGTTAAGTTAAGGTTAAGGTTAAGGTTAGGTTAAGGTCTAGGTGAAGGTTAGGGTTAAGGTTAAGGAGTTAAATGAAAAATCAAAGCAGCATATTGAAATGTTGTCACAGGAGGAAGAGACATTGAAACCTTGTGTTTTTAATACTGATAATTTGTGTGTTAATTATGCAGGCAAAGAAGGACAAAAAATCGAAAATGTTAGAGAATCGAATGAAAGGGAAATTATGTTAGAGGAAAACATATTGGTGGATCATCATTCTATCATGGTGATTGGAACAATGGAGATAACCTTGGAAGCTGGAAAGAAAGACAGTGAAGATTTTATGAGTCCTGAAAGAGACTTGGAACTACGAGAAGAATATTTGGTGACTGGGTTATCAAATGAGACCATTGGGTATTGCGATTTTGAAATTGATAATTTGACTGTGTTTACAGGTGTGGCAGAAGACAATTGATCTCTTGGAGTTGTCTTGAATGAAGATGAACTGTTGTAGAAGAAGGAACTTGTTATTATTGATGAAAATGATGAGTTGGCTTGTCCGATTGGCCAAGAGAAGACTGTAGGAAAAACTTTTAGAACTACCACAATGATGGAGAATCAGAATTCTATTCTGATAAAGGATGAAGATACAGTGTTTGAGGAATTTTATTTGATTTCCAGAATCAATCAAGGAGATGAAAGACAATCACTAAAGTTTGTCAAGAGAAAGGAAAAAGAAGGTATTGAACATAAGAATAATGTTGTAGAGGGAGATATCTTCAAAGATATTCAGGAAGCTTGGGAGGCGGCAACATATGCAGCAACATCTACAACAATGTCCAAAGCAACAGTATTTGGAGTAATATTTTCTATAGAAATTGGAAGCAACAACAAAAGGCAGAGTAATTTCTAGACAGAAGATAAATTGGACATAGAGATTGAAAGTATAAGAAGGTTGATGATGAAGGTGTCTCAGAAGAAGACAATAGCAAGAAAGAAAATAAACGATAACAAGGAAAAGACAAAAAAATAATGTGAAAGCATAGCTAGTGGGAAGATGCAAAATAAAATATGGAAGCCCGGAGAAGTACAGCAGAATAATGATACAACTTATGGACAACAAAAAAACAGAGTATGGGATCCAAGAGGCCAAGATTGGAAGCACATGATCAGGAGATCATGATAAAATTCTACTTTAGGAGTCCGATGCAGGAGCACTAGGCTCAGAATTCTCTTTGTATTTTAATAGACTTAGGGGTTTTGTGTTTTCAAGGGAATTGGTTTCTTATGTGATGTTTTGAGTGATTTTAATGAGAATTAATTAAATATTGTGAGGAATTTTGTAAATGTTCTCGAATGTTGGAGAACATGAGAGAATTAGGCTAGTTGAGAACTCATAGGGATTGAGATATTTAGGAATTAATTATAAATACTAAATTAGAATTGGTTCATGATTTTAGGATGAGAGAGGATCCTTAGGGATTAGTAGAGATTTTAGGACTTAAAGGATTCATAGGAAATTGTGGAGAAAATAGAGGATTTGGAACCAAAATTGGTTTTAGAAATATTTGTATAAATTATAACCCTCAAAGGAATAAAAAAATAGGGGGGTAGAGATAGGTAGAGGTAGGTAGAGTTGGATTGGAAGCCTATGGGCAATAGGAAGAAAAGGCCACTAATACAGAAGATCAGGCCATAGGAAGAGAATTCCTATGTGAATATTGGGTTTAATACATAGAACTAAATTTCTGAGTTTATATTGTATACATTCAATGATTGATTCTCTGTGTGTTCATTGGAGTTGAATAATTTGGAAATAACTGAAGATTTTGTTTCTATCATGGTGATTTTAAGTTTTAGGTTTTATGAATCTTGAAATATTTCATGAAATTGAGTATGTCAAAGCTCAATCATCAATCACAGAATGGATCGATGACACAGTGGAGAGAAATTGGACTTAGAATCATATGTTTCAGATGCGTATGTGGGTGAGAAGGATAAGTTTGAAGCTCAGGATCGATCAATGCGTTTAAAGACAAGAGAAATCTCAAGAAGGACAAGAGAACGGTCGAGATCTTATCGCAGATCTGAAGCAGGAGATGGAAAGTCGAGATTAAATCACATATTTCATTCAACGGAAGAAGTTCAGGTTTGCGATGAGGAGTCATTTTTTAATGCAATATAAATATTGCGATGGGATGCGGAATTGCACGCTGCATGGATTTGCGATATAAATCGAGGGGTTGCAATATTGCGATGTGATATCGGCATTGCATATCGCATTTAGATGGATAAATCCTTGGTTTGAGATATGTGATATATGTTAATTATGTGATTTGCGATGTTCTTTAGTAGCCGATTTGTAATAAGATGTGGGAAGTGTGATTTGGCGATGTGATATCGGCATCGCAACTTCACATCGGAAATCGCATTACTGATAGCACAGCGAAACCTTGAAGTGGTTTTACAAAATGGTAAGAGGTGTTATCACACAGCTTTGAGAGGGAAGGCAGTAATATTTGAAAGCACGCGATAGTGGTTGTGGGCTAACATGTGGTGCCTCAATACCACCCATTTCGTGTGAAATAAAATCATTATAGATCAGACTTATTTGGATGCGAAATCTGTTGGATTACGCACGATCAGATTGAAGTGTTTGCGACTGTCGTTGGATGAAGGAAGCGGATAGATCAATTAAACAAAAAAAGGTGAGTTAGTAAATATTGTGGGACCCAGATCTAATATTATGTTGGTGCTTTGTGTTTTAACCAAAGTCGAACTTTTGAATCAAATGAAATGTTAAGCATGGATTTGAATGTATGATGTTTGGAAAATGGGATTTAACCAAATTCTATTTCGTACATTCAAAATTTAAATGAACGGGTTTTTAATTATGGTTTATAACCACAGTATCATGAAAAGGGACAGCTTCCACATATGAAGTTATTATTGGGTTTTATAACCATGGGTTAAAAATTGAGGAAATCTTCTTTTAAAGATTAAATAAGAAGCTTCCGCGCTAGATTATTGGATTATATGCATGTGAGTATGCATTTTTAAATTTTATATGCATATTGTGGGTGTGGTGGCCTTTGGCTGCATTAGGTTAGGTTAAGGTAAGGTTAAGGTTAAGGGTTAGGTCAAGGTTAACCTAACCTCAAGGTTAGGGTTAGGTTATGGGTAACATTAAGGTTAGGTTAGGGTAAAGTCAAGGTTAAGGTTAAGGTTAAGGTCAAGGGGAAGGTTAAGGTTAAGGTTAGGCTAAGTTAAGGTTAAGGTTAAGGTTATATTTAAGGTTAAGGTTATGGGAAAAGTTAAGGTTAAGGTGAAGGTTAAGGGTAAAGTTAAAGTTAAGGTTAAGATTAGGGTTCGGTTATAGTTAAGGTCAAGGTTAAGTTTAAGGTTAAGGTTAAGGGTAAACTGAAGGTCAAGGTTATGGTTAGGTTATAGTTAAGGTTTAAGGTAAGGTTAAGGGTAAATTCAAAGTTAAGGTTAAGGTTAAGGTTAAGGTTAGGTTAATGTTAAGGGTGAAGCTTAAGCATATAGGTCTTAACCTTAAACTTACCCTTAACCTTCACCCTTAACCTTAACCTTAACCTTAACCTTAACCTTAAACTTAACCTTCACCATAACCTAACCTTAACCTTGACCTTAACTATAACCTAACCATAACTTTACCCTAACCTTAAGCTTAACCTTAACTTTAGTCTTAACCTTACCCTTAACATTCACCTTAACCTTAACCTTGAATTTACCCTTAACCTAATAATAACCTTAACCTTGACCTTACCCTTAACGTAACCTTAACCTTGACCTTATCCTTAACCTTAACCTTAAATTTACCCTTAACGTTACCAGCAACCCATAGCCTAACCATAACCTTAACCTTAACCTAACCTTAACCTTACTCTTAACCTAATCTTAACCTTAACCTTGACCTTAACCTTAACCTTAACCTAACCTTAACCTTAACCTTAACATTACCCTTAGGTTAACCTAACCTTAACCTAATGGTAAGGTCAAGGTTAAGGTTAAGGGTAAGGTTAACCTTAACATAACCTTAACCTTAAACTTGACCTTAACTATAACCTTAACCTTAACCTGACTAAACTTGTAACCTTAAACTTACCCTTACCATAACCTTAACCTTAAGGTTAAGATTAAGGTTAAGGTTAAGGTGAAGGTTAGGGTTAGGTTATAGGTTAGTTTAAGGTTAATATTAGGTTAAGGGTAAAGTTAAGGTTATGGTTAGGTTATAGTTAAGGTTAAGGTTAGGGTTAGGTTAATATTATGTTAAGGGTAAAGTTAAGGTTATGGTTAAGGTAAGGTTAAGGTTAAGGGTAAATATAAGGTTATGGTTATGTTTAAAGGTCAAGGTTAATGTTAAGTTATGTGAAGGTAAGGTTAAGTTTACAGTTAGGTTAAGGCTAACATTAGGTTAAGTTAAGGTTAAAGTTAAGGTTAAGGTTAGGTTAAGTGTAAAGTTAAGGTTAAGGTTAGGGTTAAGGTTAGGGGAAGGTTAAAGTTAAGGTTAAGGTTAAGGTTAAGGTTACGGTTAAGGGTAAGGTAAAGGTTAAGGTCAACATAAAGGTTAAGGTTAAGTTAGGTTAAGGTTAAGGTTATGGTTATGGGAAGGTTAAGGTTAAGTTATGTTTAAGGGTAAGTGTTTGGTCAAGGTTACGGTTAGGTTATAGTTAAGGTTAGGTTAAGGTTAAGGTTAATGTTAGGTTAAACTTAAGCTTAGTTTAAGGTTAAGGTTAACGGTAAATATAAGGTTATGCTTAAGGTTATATTTAGGGTTAGGTTATAGTTAAGGTTAAGATTAAGGTTAAGGTAAGGTTAGGGGTAAAGTTAAGGTTGAGGTTAAGGTTTAGTCAGGTTAAAATTAAGGTTAAGGTTAAGGTTAAGGTTAAGGTTAAGGGTAAGGATAAGGGCAAGGTTAAGGTTAAGGTTATGTTAAGGTTAAGGTTAAGGGTTTGGGATGGTTAAGGTTAAGGTTTGGTCAGGTTAAGATTAAGGTTAAGGTTAAGGGTAAGGATTAAGGTTAAGGTTGAGGTTGATCAAACCCTTAACCTTAACCTTAACCTTTGCCTAACCTTAACCCTAAATTTAACTTTACCCTAACATTAACCTTAACCTTAACCTTACCATTAACTATAACGTAACCCTAACCTTGACCAAACCCTTAACCTTAACCTTAACTTTAACCTTAACCTTCCCCTAACCTTAACTCTAACTTTAACCTTAAGTTTACCCTTTACCTAACCTTAACGTTAACTTTACCCTTAACCTAATATTAACCTTAACCTAACCTTAACCTTACCCCTAACCTTGACCTTAACCTAAACTTAACCTAAACTTAATTATAACCTAACCCTAACCTTGACCAAACCCTTAACCTTAACCTTATTTAAACCTTAACCTAACCTTAAGCTTAACCTTAACCTAACTATAACCTTACCCTTAACGTTAACCTTGACCTTAACTATAACCTAACCCTAACCTTGACCAAACCCTTAACATTAACCTTAACCTAACCTTAACCTTGACCAAACCCTTAACATTAACCTTAACCTAATCTTAACCTTAACCTAACTGTAACCTTACCCATAACCTAACCCTAACCTTGACAAAACCTTAACCTTAACCTTCCCATAACCTTAACCTTGACCTTAACTATAACCTAACCTTAACATTGACCAAACCCTTACCCATAACCTTAACCTTAACCTAACCTTAACCTTAACCTTACCCTTATCTTAACCATAGCCTAACCTTAACCTTAACCTTAACTTTAAGGTTAAAGTTATGGGTAAGGTAAAGGTTAAGGTTAGGGTTAGCTTATAGTTAAGGTCAAGGTTAAGGCTAGGTTAAGGTTAAGGTTACAGGTTTAGTGAGGTTAAGGTTAAGGTTGCGTTAAGGGTAAAGTCAAGGTTAAGGTTATGGTTATGGGAAGGTTAAGGTTAAGGTGATAGTTAAGGTTAAGGTTAAGTTAAGGTTAAAATAAGGTTAAGGTTAAGGTTAAGGTTAGGTTAAGGGTAAATTCAAGTTTAAGGTTAGGTTAAGGTTAAGATAAGGTTAAGTTTAAGGTTAACATTAAGGTTAGGTTAAGGGTAAAGTTATGGTTAATATTAGGGTTAAGGATAAGGTTAGGTTAAGGTTAAGGTTACAGGTAAGGTTATAGTTAGGTTAAGATTAAGGTTAAGGTTAGGTTAAGGTTAAGGGTAAGGGTAAGGGTAAGATAAGGTTAAGGTTAAGTTTAAGGTTAATGTTAGGTTAAGGTCAAGGTCAAGGTTAAGGTTAAGGTCAAGGTTAAGGTTAGGTTAGGGTTAGGTTAGAGTTATGTTTAAGATAAGGTTAAGGTTAGGTTAAGTTTAATGTTAAGGTTATGGTTAAGGTTAACGTTAAGGTTATAGTTAGTGACCTAACCCTAACCTTGACCAAACACTTAACCTTAACCTTAACCCTTAACATTAACCTTAACCTAAACCTTTACGCTAACCTTAACCTTAACCTTAACCTAACATCAACCTTAACTTTACCTTAACCTTGACTTTACCTTTAACCTAACCTTAACCTTAACCTTATCTTAACCTTAACCTCACCTTAACCTTAACATTAACCTAATTATAACCTTACACTTAAAATTAACCTTGACCTTAACATTAACCTAACCTTAACCTTAACCTTAACCATAACCTTATCTTTACCCTTAACCTTAATCTAAACCTAACCTTAACTTTACCCTTAACCTAACCTTAACCTTAAACTTAACCTAACCCTAACCTTGAAAAAAACCTTAACCGTAACCTTAACCTAACCCTTAACCTTAACATTAACCTTAACCTTAACCTTTATGTATCCTTAACATTATCCTTAACCTTAACCTTCCCATAACGTTAACTATAACGTAACCCTAACCTTGACCAAACCCTTAACCTTAACCTTAACCTAACCGTAACCTTAACCTAACCTTAACCTTAACCTTAACCATAGCCTTATCTTAACCTTAACCTAACCTTAACCTTGAATTTACCCTTAACATAACCTTAACCTCAACCTTAACCTTAACCTTAACCTTATCTTAACCTTAACCTTAACCCTAACCTTAACCTTAACCTTAACATTAACCTTAGCCTTAACCTTAACCAAACCCTTAACATTAACCTTAAATTAACCTTAACCTTAACCTTAATATTTACCTCAACCTAATCTACCTTGACCTTAACTATAACCTAACCCTAACCTTAACCTAACCTTACCAATAAATTTAACCTTAAGTTTAGGGCTAAGGTTAGAGTTAAGGTTAAGGTTAAGGTTTGGTTAAGGTTAAGATAAGGATAAGGTTAAGGTTATGATTAGGTTATAAGGTTATGGTTAAGGTTAGGGTAAGGATAAGATTAGGTTAAGGGTAAGGTTAAGTTTAAGGGTAAAGTCAAGGTTAAGGTTACGTTAAGGGTAAGGTTAAGGTTAAGGTTTTGTTAAGGTTAGGGTTAGGTTATAGTTAAGGTGAAGGTTAAGTTTAAGATTAAGGGCAAGGTTTAGGTTAAGGTTAAGGTTACGAGTTTAGTCAAGTTAAGGTTAATGTTAAGGTTAATGTTAAGGGTAAGTTCAAAGTCAAGGTTAAGGTTACGTTAAGGGTAAATTCAAGGTTAAGGTTACATTAAGGGTTTGGTCAAGGTTAAGGTTAGGTTAAGGTTAGGGTTAGGTTATAGTTAAGGTCAAGGTTAAATTTAAGGTTAAGGTTAAGGTCAATGTTAAGGTTAATGTTAAGCGTTTGGTCAAGGTGAGGGTTAGGTTATAATTAAGGTCAAGGTTAAGGTTAGGTTATAGGTAAGGTTAAAGTTAAGGTTATGGGAAGGTTAATGTTAAGTTTAAGGTTAAGGATAGGTTAAGGTTAAAGTTACGGGTTTAGTTAGGTTAAGGTGAATGTTAAGGGTAAGGTTAGGTTAAGGGTAAATTCAAGGTTAGCGTTAAGGTTAAGCGTAGAGTAAAGCTTAAGGGTAAACTTAAGGTTAAGGTGAAGGTTAAGGGTAAGGTTAAGGTTAAGGTTAAGATAAGGTTAAGGGTAAGGTTAAGGTTAAGGTTAGGTTAAGGGTAAAGTTAAGGTTAAGGTTATGGGTAAGCTTAAGGTTAAGGTAAAGGTTGAGATTAAGGTTAAGTTAGGTTAAGGTAAGGTTAAGGTTACGGTTATGGTTAGGGTAATTTTAAGGTCAAGGTTAGGGTTTGGTTATAGCTAAGGTTAAGGTTAGGTTAAGGGTAAAGTCAAGGTTAAGGTTAAGGTTAAGGTTATCAGTTTAGTAAGGTGAAGGTTAAGTTTAAGGTTATGTTAAGGTTAAGGCTACAGGTTTTAACGTTAACCTTACCCTTAACCTTCACACTTAACCTTAAACTTCACTATAACCTAACCTTAACCTTGACGTTAACTATAACCTAACCTTGACCTTAACCTTAACCTTACCTTAACCTTAACCTTAACCTAACCTTCCCATAGCCTCTACCTTAAGCTAGCTTTAACTTTAACTTTCCCCTAACCTTAACCTTAACCTAACCATAACCTTAACCTTACCCTAACTTTAATGTTAACTTTACCCATAACCTTAACCTTACCCTTAACCTAACATTAACCTTGACATTGACCAAACCCTTAACCTAACCTTAACCTTAGCCTAACCTATCCTTAACCTTAACCTTGCCATAACCTTAACCTTAGCCTTAACCATAACCTAACCTTAGCCTTGAGTTTACCCTTAACGTAACCTTAACCTTAAACATAACCTTAACCTTCCCATAACCATAACCTTAACCTTAACCTTAACTTTACCCTTAACATATCCCTAACCTTAACCTTATCTTAACCTTAACCTAACCTTAACCTTGACTTTACCCTTAGCGTAACCTTAACCTTAAGTGTAAAGTTAATTTAACCTTCCCCTTACCTTTATCCTAACCTTAACCTAACCCAATCTTAATCTTAACCCCTAACCTAACCTTACCTTAACCATAACCTTAACCTAACCTTAACCTTAACCTTACCCTTAAAATTATATTAACATTACCTTAACCTTAACCTTTCCAGATCCTTAACCTTAACCTTACCTTTAACCTAACCTTAACCTTGAATTTACTTTTAATGTAACCTTAACCTTAACTTTAACCTTACTAAACATGTACCCTTAACCTTATCTTAGCCTTAACCTTTATTTAACCTTAAGCATTAGGTTAAGGTTAATGTTATGGGAAGGTTAAAGTTAACCTTAACATTACCCTTAAACTAACCTTAACCTTAAATATAACCTAACCCTAACCTTGACCTTAACTTTACCCTTAACCTTAACCTTAACCTTAACCTTGACCTTGACCTTAACCTAAACTTAACATTAACCTTAACCTGACCTTAACCATAATCGTAACCTTAGCCTAACCTTAACCTTAACTTTATAATTAACCTAACCCTAACCTTGACCAAACCCTTAACCTTAACCTTAAACTTACCCTTAACCTTAATCTAACTAAACCTGTAACCTTAACCTTCCCCTAATCTTAACATTTACCTAACCTTAACCTTGACTTTACCTTTAACCTAAACTTAACCCTAAGCTAACATAACCTTAACATTAACCTTGACCTTGACCTTAACCTTAATTATAACCTAACCCTAACCTTACCTTCAACACAACTTAACCCTAACCTTAACCTTACCCTTAACCTTATTTTAACCTTAACCTTCATTATAACCTAACCTTAACCTTAACTTTAACCTGACTAAACCCGTAACGTTAACCATACCTTAACCTGACTAAAATTGTAACCTTAACCTTAACATTCACTCTAACCTTAACCTTAACTTGACTAAACTTGTAACCCTGAACCTTAACCTTACCCTTAACCTTTACCTTAACCTTAACCTTAACCTTTACTTTACCCTTAACGTAATCTTAACCTTAGCTATAACCTTACCCTTAACCTTGACCTTAACCTTAACTTAACCTAAACTTAATTATAACCTAACCCTAACCTTGACCAAACCCTTAACCTTAACCTTATTTAAACCTTAACCTAACCTTAAGCTTAACCTTAACCTAACTATAACCTTAACCTTAACCTTGACCTTAACTATAACCTAACCCTAACCTTGACCAAACCCTTAACATTAACCTTAACCTAACCTTAACCTTGACCAAACCATTAACATTAACCTTAACCTTAACCTTAACCTAATCTTAACCTTAACCTAACTGTAACCTCAACCTAACCTTAACCTTACCCATAACCTAACCCTAACCTTGACAAAACCTTAACCTTAACCTTCCCATAACCTTAACCTTGACCTTAACTATAACCTAACCTTAACATTGACCAAACCCTTACCCATAACCTTAACCTTAACCTTACCCTTATCTTAACCTTAGCCTAGCCTTAACCTTAACCTTAACCTTAAGGTTAAATTTATGGGTAAGGTTAAGGTTAAGGTTAGGGTTAGCTTATAGTTAAGGTCAAGGTTAAGGTTAGGTTAAGGTTAAGGTTACAGGTTTAGTGAGGTTAAGGTTAAGGTTAAGGTTAAGGTTAGGTTAAGGGTAAAGTCAAGGTTGAGGTTATGGTTATGGGAAGGTTAAGGTTAAGGTGATAGTTAAGGTTAAGGTTAAGTTAAGGTTAAAATAAGGTTCAGGTTAAGGTTAAGGTTATGTTAAGAGTAAATTCAAGGTTAAGGTTAGGTTAAGGTTTAGATAAGGTTAAGGTTAAGGTTAACGTTAAGGTTAGGTTAAGGGTAAAGTTATGGTTAATATTAGGGTTAAGGTTAAGGTTATGTTATGGTTAAGGTTACGGGTAAGGTTATAGTTATGTTAAGGTTAAGGTTAGGTTAAGGTTAATATTAGGTTAAGGGTACGAGTAAGGGTAATATAAGGTTAAGGTTAAGGTTAAGGCTAATGTTAGGTTAAGGTCAAGGTCAAGGTTAAGGTTAAGGTCAAGGTTAAGGTTAGGTTAGGGTTAGGTTAGAGTTATGTTTAAGATAAGGTTAAGGTTAGGTTAAGGTTAATGTTAAAGTTATGGTTAAGTTTAAGGTTAAGGTTATAGTTAGTGACCTAACCCTAACCTTGACTAAACACTTAACCTTAACCTTAACCCTTAACCTTAACCTTAACGTGAACCTTTACCCTAACCTTAACCTTAACCTTAACCTAACATTAACCTTAACTTTACCTTAACCTTGACTTTACCCTTAACCTAACCTTAACCTTAACCTCATCTTAACCTTAACCTCACCTTAACCTTAAAATTAACCTAATTATAACCTTACACTTAACATTAACCTTGACCTTAACATTAACCTAACCTTAACCTTAAACTTATCTTTACCCTTAACCTTAACCTAAGCCTATCTTTAACTTTACCCTTAACCTAACATTAACCTTAAACTTAACCTAACCCTAACCTTGACAAAAACCTTAACTGTAACCTTAACCTAACCCTTAACCTTAACATTAACCTTAACCTTAACCTTTATGTATCCTTAACATTATCCTTAACCTTAACCTTCCCATAACCTTAACTATAACGTAACCCTAACCTTGACCAAACCCTTAACCTTAACCTTAACCTAACCGTAACCTTAACCTAACCTTAACCTTAACCATAGCCTTATCTTAACCTTAACCTAACCTTAACCTTGACTTTACCCTTAATATAACCTTAACCTCAACCTTAATCTTACCCTTAACCTTATCTTAACCTTAACCTAACCTAATATTAACCTTAACGTTAACCCTAACCTTAACCTTAACCTTAACCTTAACATTAACCTTAGCCTTAACCTTAACCAAACCCTTAACATTAACCTTAACTTAACCTTAACCTTAACCTTAACATTTACCTCAACCTAATCTTAACCTTAACCTTAACTATAACCTAACCCTAACCTTAACCTAACCTTACCAATAAATTTAACCTTAAGTTTAGGGCTAAGGTTAGAGTTAAGGTTAAGGTTAAGATTTGGTTAAGGTTAAGATAAGGATAAGGTTAAGGTTATGATTAGGTTTAGGTTAAGGTTAAGGGTAACGATAAGGTTATGGTCAAGGTTAGGGTAAGGATAAGATTAGGTTAAGGGTAAGGTTAAGTTTAAGGGTAAAGTCCAGGTTAAGGTTACGTTAAGGGTAAGGTTAAGGTTAAGTTTTTGTTAAGGTTAGGGTTAGGTTATAGTTAAGGTGAAGGTTAAGTTTAAGATTAAGGGCAAGGTTAAGGTTAAGGTTACGAGTTTAGTCAGGTTAAGGTTAATGTTAAGGTTAATGTTAACGGTAAGGTCAAGGTCAAGGTTAAGGTTACGTTAAGGGTAAATTCAAGGTTAAGGTTACGTTAAGGGTGTGGTCAAGGTTAAGGCTAGGTTAAGGTTAGGGTTAGGTTATAGTTAAGGTCAAGGTTAAGGTTAAGGTCAATGTTAAGGTTAATGTTAAGCGTTTGGTCAAGGTGAGGGTTAGGTTATAGTTAAGGTCAAGGTTAAGGTCAGGTTATAGGTAAGGTTAAAGTTAAGGTTATGGGAAGGTTAATGTTAAGGTTAAGGTTAAGGTTAGGTTAAGGTTAAAGTTACGGGTTTAGTCAGGTTAAGGTGAATGTTAAGGGTAAGGTTAGGTTAAGGGTAAATTCAATGTTAACGTTAAGGTTAAGCATAAAGTAAAGGTTAAGGGTAAAATTAAGGTTAAGGTGAAGGTTAAGGGTAAGGTTAAGGTTAAGGTTAAGATAAGGTTAAGGGTAAGGTTAAGGTTAAGGTTAGGTTAAGGGTAAATTCAAGGTTAACGTTAAGGTTAAGCGTAAAGTAAAGGTTAAGGGTAAACTTAAGGTTAAGGTGAAGGTTAAGGGTAAGGTTAAGGTTAAGGTTAAGATAAGGTTAAGGGTAAGGTTAAGGTTAAGGTTAGGTTAAGGGTAAAGTTAAGGTTAAGGTTATGGGTAAGGTTAAGTTTAAGGTAAAGGTCGAGATTAAGGTTAAGTTAGGTTAAGGTAAGGTTAAGGTTATGGTTATGGTTAGGGTAAGTTTAAGGTCAAGGTTAGGGTTAGGTTATAGCTAAGGTTAAGGTTAGGTTAAGGGTAAAGTCAAGGTTAACGTTAAGGTTAAGGTTATGGGTTTAGCAAGGTGAAGGTTCAGTTTAAGGTTATGTTAAGGTTAAGTGTAAAGGTTAAGGCTAAAGGTTTTAACATTAACCTTACCCTTAACCTTAACCTTAACCTTAACCTTAAACTTGACCTTAACTATAACCTAACCTAGACCTTAACCTTAATCTTACCTTTACCTTAACCTTAACCTTAACCTAACCTTCCTATAACCTTTACCTTAACCTAGCTTTAACTTTAACTTTCCCCTAACCTTAACCTTAACCTTAACCTTAACCTAACCATAACCTTAACCTTACCCTAACCTTAACGTTAACTTTACCCATAACCTTAACCTTACCCTTAACATAACATTAACCTTGACATTGACCAAAACCTTAACCTAACATTAACCTTAGCCTAACCTATCATTAACGTTAACCTTGCCATAACCTTAACCTTAGACTTAACCATAACCTAACCTTAACCTTGACTTTACCCTTAACGTAACCTTAACCTTAAACTTAACCTTAACCTTCCCATAACCATAACCTTAACCTTAACCTTAACTTTACCCTTAACCTAGCCTTAAGCTTAACCTTATCTTAACCTTAAACTAACCTTAACCTAACTCAATCTTAATCTTAACCCTAACCTAACCTTACCTTAACCATAACCTTAACCTAAACTTAACCTTAACCTTACCCTTAAAATTATCTTAACATTACCTTAACCTTAACCTTTCCAAATCCTTAACCTTAACCTTAACCTAACCTTAACCTTACCCTTAACCTAACCTTAACCTTGAATTTACCTTTAATGTAACCTTAACCTTAATTTTAACATTACTAAACCTATACCCTTAACCTTATCTTAACCTTAACCTTTATTTAACCTTAAGGGTTAGGTTAAGGTTAATGTTATGGGAAGGTTAAGGTTAACCTTGAAATTACCGTTAAACTAACCTTAACCTTAAATATAACCTAACCATAACCTTGACCTTAACTTTACCCTTAACCTTAACCTTAACTTTGACCTTGACCTTAACCTAAACTTAACCTTAACCTTAATATAACCTTAACCATAATCATAACCTTAGCCTAACCTTAACCTTAACTTTACAATTAACCTAACCCTAACCTTCACCAAACCCTTAACCTTAACCTTAAACCTACCCTTAACCTTAACCTAACTAAACCTGTAACCTTAACCTTACCCTAATCTTAACATTTACCTAACCTTAACCTTGACTTTACTTTTAACCTAAACTTAACCTTAAGCTAACGTAACCTTAACATTAACCTTGACCTTGACCTTAACCTTAACCTTAACCTTAATTATAACCTAACCTTAACCTTACCCTCACCATAACCTAACCCTAACCTTAACCTTACCCTTAACCGTATTTTAACCTTAACCTTCATTATAACCTAACCTTAACCTTAACTTTAACCTGACTAAACCCGTAACGTTAACCATACCTTAACCTAAATTTAAAGTTAACCTTAACCTTAACCATAACCCTAACCTTGACCAAACCCTTAACCTTAACATTAGCCTGATTAAACCCATAACCTTAACCTGACTAAACCTGTAACCTTAACCTTAACCTTCACTCTAACCTTAACCTTAACTTGACTAAGCTTGTAACCTTGAACCTTAACGTTACCCTTAACCTTCACCTTAACCTTAACCTTGACTTTACCCTTAACCTAATCTTAACCTTAACTATAACCTAACCCTAACCTTGACCTTAACTTTACCCTTATCCTTTTCCTTAACCTTTACCTTGACCTTAACCTAACCTTAACCTTAACCTTAACCTTAACCTTATCTTACCTTTAATCTAACCTTAACCTAACCTTAATTTTAACCATAACCTAATCTTAAACTTAAATTTACCTTAACCTTGACTTTACCCTTAACCTAACCTTAACCTTGACCTTAAACTAACTAAACCCTTAAGGTTAGGGTAAAGTTAAATTTTAGGTTAAGGTTAAGGTCCAGGTTAAGTTAGGTTAAGGTAAGTTTAAGGTTAGGTTAAGGTTAAGGTTAAGGTTAGGTTAAGGTTAAGGTTAAGGTTAGGTTAAGGGTAAAGTAAAGGTTAAGGTTAAGGGTAAGGTTAAGGAAAGGGTAAGGTTAAGGTTACGTTAATGTAAAGGTTATGGTTAAGGTTAGGTTTAAGGGTAAAATCAAAGTTAAGGTTAGTTTAAGGTTCAAGTTACAGGTTTAGTCAGGTTAAGGTTATGTTAAAGTAAAGGTTACATTAAGGTAAAGGTTATGGTTAGGGTTAGCGTTAAGGGTAAAGTCAAGGCTAAGGTTAGGTTAAGGTTATGGTCAAGGTTAGGGTTAGGTTATAGTTAAGGTCAAGGTTAAGGTTAGGTTAAGGTTAAGGTTAAGGTTAAGTTAAGGTTAACATTAAGGGTTTGGTTAAGGTTAAGGTTATAGTTAAGGTCAAGATTAAGGTTAAGGTTAAGGTTAAGGTTATGGTTAAGGTTAAGGTTAAGGTTAGATAAAGGTTAATGTTAAGGGTAGGTTATAGTGAAGGTTAATGTTAAGACTCGTAACCTTAAACCTTAACCTTAACCTAACCTTAAACTTAACCTTATCTTAAGCTTAAGCTAAAGCTTAACCTAACCTAACCCTAACCTTAACTTTACCTTAACCATAACCTCAACCTAACCTTAACCTTAGCCTTACCCTTAACCTTATCTTAACCTTACCTTAACCATAACCTTAACCTTGACCTTAACTATAACCTAACCCTAAACTTGACCAAACCCTTAACATTAACGTAACCTTAACCTTAACTAAACCCTTAACCTTAACCTTAACCTTAACCATAACCTACCCAAACCATAACCTTAACCTTACCCTAACCTTACCCTAACCATATCCTTAACTTGAACCTTAACCAAACCCTTCACCCTAACCTTAACCTAACCTTAACCAAACCATTAACCTTAACCTTAACCTTAACCATAACCTTAATCTTGAATATTTCCTTAACCTAACCTTAACCTTAACTATAACCTAACCCTAACCTTGACCTTAACTTTACCCTTAACCTTGACCTTAACCTTAACGTCGACCTTGACCTTGACCTTAACCTAGCCTTAACCTTAACCTTAACCTTAACCTTATGTTACCCTTAGCCTAACCCTAACCTTGACCTTGACTTTACCCTTAACCTAACCTTAACGTTAACCTTAACGTTAACCTGACTAAAACGATAACCTTAACGTTAACCTAACCTTAATCTTGACCTTAACTATAACCTAACCCTAACCTTGACCAAACCTTAACCTTAACCTTAACTTAAAATTAACCTTAACCTTCCCATAACCTTAACCTTAACCATAAGCTAACCTTAACCTTGACCTTAACTATAATATAACCCTAACCTTGACCAAACCCTTAACCTTAACCTTAATCTTAACCTTAACCTTTACCTAACCTTAACCTTAACCTAACCCCAACCTAACCCTAACCTTAACCCTAACCATAACCTTAACTTTACCCTTAACCTAACCTTAACCTTAACCTAACCTCAACCATAACCTTGACCTAACCTTAACATTAAACTTACCCTTAACCTTATCTTAACCTTACCTTAACCATAACCTTGACCTTGACCTCAACTATAACCTAACCCTAAGCTTGACCAAACCCTTAACCTTAACCTTAACCTTAACTTTACCCTTAACCTAAATTTAACCTTAACCTTACCTTTAACCTTAACCTTAACTTTATCATGAACCGTAACCAGGGAAAATTTTAAGAACCCCCCTAAATTTATATATATAATAAATAGGCGAATCCCCATGATACATAGGAAAAATGGAAGGTGATTTTATTAATAATATAATATGTATATATAATTTTTTTTGGCGAATCTCTCACGAGATTATATTATCTTGTAAAATCATGGTGAATCACTAGTACAAATAGCAAATCACTACTACAAAATGGTGAATCGTTGTCTAGTGGAGTTCGGGGTGTTGGTTCCAATGAAAATATGATAGTTGAACCAGGAGTAGAAGGAAGAGAACCACCGAGACCAAGCATGGCACATGGTTACTTGTGAGGGAAGTAGTTCTCGTGTAGTTTGGAAAACATGTTCTTCTAGTTCTGCTAAGCGCAGTGTTGTTGCTCATGCTACTACTAGCACTGATATTGAGGTTGGAGAGGAGTTTAAGGAAGCACGGAAGGTAGCAGTGGTGGAGAATTAAAAAGAGTACCCCATGATGGGCTCCATTTTTCCCTTTGGTATCTGTGCCTGCAAGATCTTCTGTCCATTGAACCAATAATTAACCGTTCAACCAACAATCAACTTGACTGAGTTGATTAGGTACGAGTCAACTTAGACTAATCTTCAAAACTATGCTTTGCACTATCCCATATTTATCACACTAATGCTACACAACATTGTGCATTTGCACCCAACTCTCAATAATTATTTTCCAAGAAAAATCTATAATAAGAAAAATATTTTACTATATTCTAAAAGGTGAAGATGTCAAAATCATGCCACAAAGTGAAAGGAAATAAAATATCTTTCCTCAAACCACCAAGTATATAAAGAAACCAATAATGATTATAATAATAGAAGTAGATCTATTGATCTATCGATCTATCGATCTATGCATGATATGAGAACCATAAGCATTCAAGGGACTAATTTCAAACTCAAAAAAATCCTCTATACAAGAAACAAACAAACCACTAAAATTTTCAAAGATAGCAAGGCTAGACATTAACACAATTTCATGTACTTGAATAAGCCCATTGTTGCTTAGCGTTAGAATTCTTAAATTATTCCTTTATCATTTAACAATAGGACACTATCTATGTGAAAATAAATAGGTCCCAACTTCATCAAATCCGACTTCATTTCCAATCAAAGATCAAAAATAGCTTCATTTCCAATACCAGTATAAAATCACACATTTTCCAAATATCAATAATTATTTTCCAAGAAAATATAAAACTTGAAACTCAGCAAAATTCCCCAAACAAAAGCAACATATATACCATTAAAATTTTCCAAGATGTCAAAGCTATACATCAAGGTAGTTTCATGTACTTGAATGAGCCCATTGATGCTTTGCGTTAGTCTTGTTAAATTAGTTATTTATCATTTAATACTAGTCAAACACTGTCTATGTGAAAATAAATAGGTCTCAAAATCATCAAATCCAGCTTCATTTCCTATCACAAATAAGAAACAAACAATGTAAGTATTAAATATGAAACATCAATCTTAAAATAACACGCATGAAAGAAATGTAGCTACAATGTTAAAATGAAAAATACAAAATATTGAACCCATTTTTACCTGAATTTGACATGTAGTAATCTTGCATGATCAACGGAACATGTATACCAAAATAAGAGTCCTAGGGTATTTCAATTTCCCAATTCTCATCTTGGTCATCATTTTCTACATTGTGAACATGATCTTCTCCATATGTACTATCATTATGAGCCTCCAAAACATTATGTTCTGTATCAAGTTCATTAGATAAATTTGTTATATTGTTTTCTCCCCTTCTATCACAATCTGATCGCCAAAGTGCTAGTGCTCTTTCATATGGAAAATTGTCAACGTCATACTTTGTTACATATAATCTTAAACATGTATCCACATGTTTATCAAGATTGTTCCTCAACTTTGACTTCAAAAATGATAGTGCACTAAACATTCTCTCATCCTCCACTGATCCCAAAATCATGGTTTGACACAAATCTACTAATTTAAAATATTCTGATATGTTTTCTTGCAGGTATTGGCTAGCACTTAAAGTATTCCATAATCTTGTTATAGCATCGTTTTCATTAGGATTCTCCAAAAAAGGATATTGGTTCCACATTGTTTCAGCAAAGCGTCCACCTTGTTGATACAATTTTGATGAATCTAAAATACCTTCAATCTGTTCTCCATGTATCGAGACTTTATTGCAAAAGTGGTCTACTAAACATTTTAATCTCTTTTGAAAATCGACTTTTAAATTTCTTGGACATTGACAATTGTTCCAATATTGAGGGTATACCACACACATGGCCTCCAGAAATTCATCTTGAGGAAATCGTTCTCTTATCTCTGATGATAGTGATCTTGCAATTTCTATCAAATTTTCTCTCACTGAGATCACAATATTATCAAATTGGTCTCTTGAAACGGGGCAATATTTGGTGATTCGTCCCGTCTTACTAATATAATGAAAGGGGACCATATACCCACTCACTGTGATACATAGTATCCCTTTTTCATCAAACATTAAAAAAAATTCAGTATTTTCTATATTGATGATCTTAGTCCAACTTGTAAACTCTGGACCAGTAAAAGAGTCTGGCATCATATACAAATTATCCAATGCAAGGCATTGTGACTTTCTCGCATTTGTGTATTCGGCAATATACATTGTGTGATTCTGAGACATTTTCATGAGGACATTCATTTCATGTAACATAGGAAGAATTCCAGCCAATGTTAATAATGTTTCTATATCAGTTAGTCGAAAAGGAAGATCTTGAGCTTTATCTACATTGTAGCAATTTTCATACATCAACCCTACCAAAGACTTGAACTCACTAAATATTCTTTGAGCTGGTCCATTTAATGAGATCCATCTTGTGTCAACATCTTTCATTAGTTTTTTTCCATCCATAACACCATCTGAAAATTTTTGAAACTCTAAATATTGTTTGGGACTATGAGAAAAGTATGCATGAGTCTCACGTACAAGATCTTCAACCTTTGAAACTGATGGAAACTTGCTTACTATTTTAAATGCAAGATTCATCCTATGAGCCATACAATGAATATTAATCATATATGGTGAAGCTGATAGTTTTAGTCTAACACAAAGACCATTCCTTTGTCCTTGCATTACCGATGCTCCATCTGCTCCAACACATACCAACTTTTTTGCAATCATTAAATGATCCATACCACTTTCTTTCAAAGTATTAAGAACAAGTTCATAAATGTTTTCAGCTGTAGAAGTCTCTCTCATCTTTTTAATCCCAAGTAGATAGGAATGCCTAATATGGTCATTAACCATATAAATGCTCATGTAGATCCATGAAGTATTATCAATAGTTATAACCTCATCCAAAGACAATGCCAAAAACATAGCATTTGAAATCTCCTGTTTCAAATCATCAATTTCTACTTGAGCTAGATATCTTGCCCATTCCCAACCATTAGTTATGGACCAATGAGAAGATGGAAAGTTTGGCACGTGAAGAAAAGATAGAAATTTCACCTGATCTGGATAATCTGTCATAGGACGACCTTTACATAAGATGTGAAATACAATGCTCAATTGTATTGTCTTGGATAACAAACTTCTTTCCCTCGTCTTTTCAAATTGAGATATGATGGTTCCTCCACTTGCCTCAAGTTTCTTCTTACTTATTAAATATTTTTTGTATTCTTCCACACATTGGCTATGTCGACATTCCTCCAAAGTTTTCCATCTGACAATAGATTTCTCTTTACCATTTACAATTTTCTTTTCATAAACCTTTCCTACATGCTTTTGTATTGTATCTAGCTTCATCTGAAATTTCAGTACCTTGCAACTTTTCCAACTACACGCAAGACATTTAACTTCTCCTAAATCCTCATTTGTAGAAGGTATTTCTTCAATGAATGGAAAACTTGAGAGCCAATCATCTTGGAATTTTCTCCTATGGTCCACTGGCATTTTTTCCTTTTCCGTGAATGGTTTGTGTCACCTTCCAAGGAAATATCTTTAACATTGTCATCATTATTTTCTGTTGAAACTGCATTTATCTCACCCTGATCACTTGAGGAACCTATTATTTCATCCATCATATGGATATCAGATGCATTTTCACAAGAGTTAACATCTCTCTTAGTAATAGATTGTTCAAAGGAGCTTGAAGCATGAAGAGAATGTGTATTCTTGGATTGAGACTTTTTAAAGTATGATAATACATCAATTTGCCTTGATAGTTTCTTCCCGGGATTAGCTTTTGACATCTCATTGAATATTCTAGAATTAAAACTTCAAATCGATCTAGAAACCTGCATCAATAGTTTCCAATAGTTGAGAATTACTAGATTTGTAAGTAGCTTTCAAAGTAAAATAAGTGTAATTTTCACAAAAACCATTATGCAATTTTTTATTGAAATGTTGTGCTAAGGCCCAAGCCCAAAAGCAAAAATAAATCATTATACACAAAACAATAACATCATGAGTCACCATCTATAAAACAAAGAACATCATTCAAATGTAAAATATATAAAAATTTCCACTAAATTAATTCAAATCTCCAAATCACCTAATGAACACTCGAAAGCTTTAAACAAAACAACAAAATATTACAATAACTTTAATCATCCTTTCCAAAACACCTCTCCCTTAAGTTTTAAAGAATTGGTTATAAGAAGTTGAAACATATCCTCTATCATTTTGCATGATGAAAGTGAGGAAGGAAACTAGTCATTTACTAGTGATTATTTTACTTATCAATGGAAAGAAATCCCTTAAGACATTGTCCCCCTATTGGGCATAGTTTCCTTTCCATAGTGAAACACGTTACACATCCAGTATGGCCATGAAATAACCTAAAAAGACTCAAATTTTTTACATGATTTTTAAACACACGAGTTCCATGTAAAGTTTCAGGCCCAAAAAAGCACATTTGGGATCCTATAAACCAAAATTAGTTATTGTATTAAACATTTAAAACTCCTACTTAGCACTTATTGTTTGTTATTTAACCAAGTTAAATTGAAATAACAGTCATGGGATGTTACCAAAGAGTTAACCAATAGATAAATGCACACCACAAATCATACATTCATTGGAACTTCCCCTCCCATGAATGACCATCTAAGCGAAAGGGGCAAAAAAGAAGAAAATAAGTCAGTGAATCACCACAGTCAGCCAATGATTCTTAGTGTCAAATCATTGGAAACTGAAAATCAAGTGAAAATTTAACCCATGCATCCATGGGTTGACAAAAAGAGTTTATAGCAACCACAAGCTAATCATTCTACGAGTCTACCCAAATCTAACACAAACTCCTAAAACTTGTTGATTAGAAATTCCCCAAGAATTTTCACTTGGTTCATGAGAGAATGAAAGACGAGTGCAAATAAACTTCCATGAAAGAAGAGTGAAAATATCCTTCCATGAATGGATATCACTCTCCAAAATCATTTTAGGCATATTCCAATATGTAGGAGCCAGGGAAACATGGTGCATAACAGCAGTCTATTGTCCCTGAATTTAAACCGCATCAAGGGAACATTTGCACTCTTCACACATTGAACATTGAATAAAATTAATTAATCGCTGACACGACCATAGTAACAAAAGCATCAAGCAGAGGCTATAACAATATTATGTGAAAGTGAGAAAGAACACCCATCATGAAGCATCAAGTAATATCATCCACAACATCAACATCACTATTGGGTAGATTTTGATCGCCTTTGCCTACCATGAGTAAATTCCAGTGGTAAAGGTGGTTTTAAAGCTAATATACGCAAACGATGGGGGATAGTATTATGTTCTTCCATGATTTCTGATTAATTTTAACCAAAAATAAATAAACAAAAAGAGGGTAATGCTAGGCAAAAGGGTTTACCAGTAAACTGTGAATTGCAGAATACCTCTTGGCAAGCCAAGAAGTACGGGCAGGCAATCTCCCCGAATTCTGTGTTCGGTGTATCACAATTTAAAGGAAGCTAACTCGATTCACTATGGATGGATAGCACCTAAAATTTTTCCTTCCAAATATACCTGAAGGTACGTGGAAGCCCAAGTCCGTATTAGCGTTGTCTGATGCGAAACCGCATAGTGAGAGCACCACCTATATACTTATCGTACTGTAACACCGCCCCGAGGGATGTGCTATGATATAATTATGTACATGGGGTGAGATATCACACTCGGAATGTATCGCAGACAAGTTAACGACAACAGCTATGTTTTACGACGCCAGAACACGTCTCTAGCCTATACCTTCTAAATGTTATCGTTATGGTTCCAATGTGTTTTTAGGTAAACTGAGATTAATTTTATGTTGATCTTGCTTAATAATTTTTCTTTCAATGGTATCGCGATGATGTATGTAGAAATTCCTAAATCCAAACTAAGAATGATAAGATAACTTTTCACTTTTAGTTTTTCAATGAAATACCTAGCTACAAAGGGAAGAGAGCAAATAATTTTGTGAGCAAACAAATCAATGAACAAAAGAAAACATTGAGCACAAAACTAAATGCAGATTTCCTAATGTTCCTTTTTTGCAAAAAACACACAATCCTACATGCAAATGCAAGTTTTTCTTTTCAATTCCTTTAATGTTATGAATGCAGAAAAGAAACTAAGTGCATCAAACAAATTCTTTTTACTTTTCGAGAAATGAAGAATATGAACGAATACAAACTACAATGAAAAACCTGAATAAACTAAAAAACAAACTACACTCCCTCCTACTCATACTACTAACCTAAAACTAAAACATTCAAAAATTACAAAACCAATTTTCTTTACCTAAAATATAACCCTTTCTGTTTTCCAAATATTACACCTTCATATCTTAACAACAAAGTATGAAACATAGGGTTTCATGAGTGGAGAGGAAAAATGTTATAATATATTATATTGTAATGGTTTATTGTTATAATATATTAGCCTAGATTCATCTTAATTTTGGATCTACCAAGAACGGAGAGGTATCAAATCTCTTTTCACTCTAAAACATGTTTACATCTCATGAAATTTTGATCCCACTCGACACTTGGTAAATCCAGGGTTAAGATGAATCTACATTAGTTATTAAAAGTGAGAAAGTACATAGGTTACAATTGAAAAATGATGTCCATTGTAATAATATTTATTATTGATATTAATAATAAAAATCTATAGATTGATTTCAGTTTCATGTAATTAATTAATTATAAGAAATATGAGTAAACAAACATGGAAAAAATTAAGCATGTTACAACTTACCAGTGAAAAATTACATGTCCACTGTACACTTCCACGAGCAAATAAACAACGAGAGTGGTTTTACTGAATAGAGGAGGTTGGTTTTTCAAGGAGGGAAAGGTTTCAAGTTTAATCTCAGTAGCCATAATGTTCTATATCTATAAGTTGATTGAACACGTGGATTGTGACTTGGTTCCACCATACACATGAGAAAAATTAAAGTAATTGGACAGATCAACATCTAAACTGAATGAACACATTAGTCATGTTGGTCCCACCATACACATCATATAAAGAACCTGACACTCATACATACCTCATACCATGTATGTAGCACGTGGGTTGTGATAGTCCCACCATACACATTGAATAAAAGAACCCGAAACACGTACACACGTTGTACCATGTATGTCCACTCCACCTCAAGGGAAGGTAAGCGGTTTCGTAAAATAGAGGAGGACTTTTTTTTTCTTTTTTCTTTTTTTTTTAATAATTATAGAGGGAGAGGTTTCAAGTTCAATCCACGGGAGCTATAACTTCGATGTAGGGAGGCAATAATTTCATCATAAATCTTCATGGAAAAATGTAAAAATGTGTGCGAAATGACAGTGCACCCATCGCTGATAAATTCAAAGACTCAAAAATAAAATTGCAAATATTAAGCAGAGAAAAAAAATGTAAATGTCATACCCAATGCAACCGACATAAATGAAGAACTTCAGGCCAGTGCAACTAGTAATGATGGTTATCTTCTTTGAAAATGTATGTATAGTCTTAGTCTAATCAGGCTTTAAATTTTCCTAGAAAATCATGGAAATTATCTCAAATTTTTGATAAAATGCTGCATATTGATAAGATCTTGTATAAATTTATATAAATCCAGGTTACATTTTTCAAAATTCAAGATGTTGGGTATCCCACGGGTTTTTAATAGTGTGAATCCATTTCCACCATCAAAAATAAGATTCAAATACTCTTATTGGACTCCCACTATTTTTGAGCATCTAAGCAAATTTGTTGCCTCGATAGATGACACATATATGTATATGTTTTCCAAGAAAACATAATTTTGTACAACATATTGTAAAGAGTTTTGAAAATTTAAACCCCTCTCATATTTTTCTTTAATGATTAATTGATATTTTATACTAGTTTCAAAATTTTGATACAAACCTTTTATATATTTATTTTAATTAATAAGTGGATAATTTTGAATTTTGAATTAATATTTACTTTTTAAATTATTTTTAAATGTGATATTTAATAGTTATTTATTTATTATATTTATTAAATTAATAAAATTTTAATCTAAATAAATGTAACTAAATTATTTAAGAAAATATAGATTATTATTATTATTATTTAAGTTTCTTTAGACTGTATCTTCATCATGTTCAATATATCACTCCAATTGGCCAAGGGAATTAGCCCAAGGAATTGAACCCGTCAGTGACTCCACATCAAGGACAATCACCATATATCCAAGACCCACGGACAAACTATAAATTCATTTGAAATAACTATACAAAACCCATGGACAAAATATAGATTATTTTGAAATCAATAATTATTTTATATTTAAAAAATCAAGAATTGTGGAAGCT
Source organism: Pinus albicaulis (assembly GCA_034641835.2). Taxonomy (NCBI): domain Eukaryota; kingdom Viridiplantae; phylum Streptophyta; class Pinopsida; order Pinales; family Pinaceae; genus Pinus; species Pinus albicaulis. Next base: position 448,975,406 of record CM076571.1, on the reverse strand, counting down.
TAACTGGTAATGGTAAAATCGTAGCTCAATTTCTCTATTGGTGTGTACTTAGGATGACATTCAGATGTGAACCTTAGGCAGCCTACGAGTGGAATCTCTTCCTAACTGCAGTTTGTTACATTTTTAATGTGGCAACCTTGGAAATGTATAATTTCTTTCTGCAGACATTGCTGCAATCTTGTGTGCATATTACACATTTAAGACCTTCATTACAACACCTAATTTAGGTAATTTTTTATGAGAAACAACTTTCAAATTAAAAAAATTGGATAGATAATGGCATGAAAATTCTGAAAGTGTCGGTGCCATTTGTTTTGGATAAAGCATAGATTCCTTACATATGTAGCCACTTTTTAATTAATGTTTCACACCATAATCCCAAATTCAAAATATTTCATTTTTGTAATTAATGTTTCACACCAGAATCCCAAACTCAAAAGATAAAATATATGGTCAACCTATATTACAGGACTCTTCCTCTGGTCTTTGGATTTGGGGAGGTTGATCGTTCATCATCGACAGGGTTCCATATGAAAATTGATACATATTGCCCCCTTATTTCTTTCTATGTACATATAAAATGTGATGAGATAAATTTTTTTAGTTTTACGTGATGATAATTTTGTTTTATATTGTAGAAGATAGTTACCAATTAAATTTTCGCTTCTGATTGGTTATGCACAGGGATCGAGAGATGCAAGGGAGTTTGCCAATTTTACCAACTAAAAAACAAAAGAAATATTGAACACAACAAACACCACTAACGTAAAAACTTCTGTTATTTATTTGTTATATATATGAAATTTATGTAATAATAGCATCGAAACATTGCTAAAAGTCTAGAGTACTGAATTGTGAAAAAAATTTAGAAGAAATTTTAAAATTGTTATTTAGATGGAGGTTCAAAATTATGCTCTTTGGAGAAAGTTTTAGGTGTAAGTGAAATTGTCTTCTTCTTTTTTTTTACTTGAAAGTATAAATTTAAAGTTAATAAAATAAAATTTCAAACCCAAGGTCTATATTCTAAGGTGATATCACTTTATATTTAAGAAATTTTAAAATGAACTAACACTTTAGGAATTGAGTTTTATATTCTAAATTTATATCAAGTAGCTGTCAGCTGATGTATTCGGGGAATGTCTTTGTTCACATTATTACTAAATCTGGAAAAATGAAAAATAAAATAAGTAATAAACATCCTAAAATACTGTATGAAGAGATGATTTTTGAATAATATTGAAGAATGTGATAAGTTTAATGATCACATTGAAGAATGAAGAAACTTCGTTTGCAAAGTCTGAAAGTGAGAGTAGACTTCATAGTTGGCTGCAGAGAGGACAGTAGAAAAATGAGACTCCGTTTGCAAAGTATGAAAGTGAGAGTAGACTTCACAGTTGGCTATAGAGAGGAAATTAGAAAAAGGAGACTCCATTTGCAAAGTATGAAAGTGAGAGTAGACTTCACAGTTGGCTACAGAGAGGACAGTAGAAAAAGGAGACTACAGACATAGTTCTAGGAGATTGGAAGGTCACTCTATAGAGTGTGGGAATTGTGTTAGATTTTTGTCTCAGACCATGGACAACAGTATGGTATATTTACGTCATAAATAAAATCACAAAATCCATGTAACAAAATGGCAATTGTTACTATCTATGCATAAGTCAAGTCAGGGCATACCATTTATTTGCTAGTTTTGAAGGTTATTGCCTCATCAAACACATTTGAGGGTCACTGTCATAATTTTTGTCAACATAATCACTATTTCTTAAGGTTTCTGCCAATATAAGATGTATGTCCCACTAACACAAGCTCAAAGATCTTAGCCACAAAACTGTCTATCACAATAGGTCTCTGTCATGAACAAGATTGTTGCCAGATAGGATTCCTTTGACATCGTTGGTTCATGATCATGTTCCCTTTTTGCTTCTTCCAAAATTGTGTTACTGACAGAGGTGCCTAGTGTCCTTTCGAAAAAATTAACATCAATCTTAAAATTTGTGCTTGGTCATGGAAAGAAAAAACATGTTCTTCTCAATATAATCTGATTTGTGATAAGTGGAAAGAGCAATCTGGAAGTGGCAGTGATAGTGGAGCATCCAAGAGTGCCTTTGCAGCCAATAGTGGAGCATCCAAGAGTGCCTTTGCAACCAAATTTAAATTAAAAAGAAATAAAAAGCAGTAGAGGCAACTTTCAGGTCTACGTAAATTAGTTAAGGATTTGAAATTTTTTACAGTGGTAAATATGAGCATATGAGGAATAATTACAGGAAGTGGTTTTGGGATAACCAACACAACCAAGAGCAGATCAAGGAGAAACAAGAAAACGTTTTTGAATGTGGAGAAGCCTAGTATTAATCTTTTATAGCACTATAGAAGTGGGGTAAGTTGACAGATGATCAACTTTTTTATTTCAAAGCATCTAAACATGAGACTAACAAAAATCACTGATTTGTTCAGTGTGGGAGATAACCCAGGTCAATACAGTGGTTTTAGGCAAGGATAGGGAGCACTGTGTTGAAGAAGATGGTCATGTGCAAATCAAGTTGAAAGCTAATACCTTGATGTTTATATATCTTGTTACATGGATTTTGTGATTTTATTTATGACATAAATATACCATACCGTTGTCCATGGTCTGAGACAAAAATCTAAAAAAATGCCCACACTCTATCGAGTGACCTTGTCGAAACCCTCTGTTGACCTTCACAATCTGGTTAAAAGGTCTGCTTCATGAGATTGGAAGGACGCAGGAGAAAGTGAATGTGTTTTGTGACAGTCAGAGCACTATTCATTTGGCTACAAATCCAACCTATCATAGCAAGACCAAGCACATCAATGTAAGGTATCACTTTGTGAGACATGTAATCAAAGGCGGCAAAGTAGTCCTGAAGAAGGTCCGCACATAGGAGAATCATGCAAATATATTCACGAAGCCAGTTATATTAGAGAAGCTGAGATGGTGTCTTGCTTCTCTCGGCTTGTAGAAAAGATGATGAATGGACATTAGGAAAATTTGTTGTCAAGGTGGATTTTGTTAAAAATGTGACAAAAAATATTGTAAATTTACCTATGTAGTTAGAATAACAAAAATGTAGGTTGAATAATGAAATATAGTTGGAATAAAGAAATAGACTAAGTTAAAAGAGGTGGCCCGAGAGGCTTGTATGCACAGAGAATCATTTGATAAATAAAAGTTTCAAAGTGTTTTATCCTTCAACTTTCAATTCAGTTACATTTCTCCTATTATCTTTCTCGTTTAATTGTTTTCCCCAGAACACCCCATTCCTTAATAGCATAAGTTCTGATGGGTATGGTTTTTTATGCTTTACTTGTTTTCAACGTAATACTCATTTTAGATGGGCTTCCTAGTCATTCAAAAAACAGAAATAGAGATAAGATAAGGTAGAACAAACCGTTTTCAGACTTCACTCAAGCCATCCAGCCATTTGAAACTTGTAAGTCTACCATTGATAGAATTTTTTCCCTAGTAGTTCTGAAAATTGCATAGGTTTCTTGTGACTTTTAACAATATAGTGATGAATACAATTATGCCTTTGCTTCAATCTAATCAACAATCAAAACACTAAATACTTGTGCTAGTGCCCTCAATCGGTAATTTGTCATTTTCTTTTCCATTTCTCTCTTTTGTCTGCAGGGCCAGTTTCAAAGTCACATAACTTGAACTCAGAATGACAAAAAAATTGAATAAAAAGAGTTAACTCAAACTTGGAAATATTAGGGAAAAACTTGAGACTTTTTGTTCCACAAAATTTTCAAATATAAAAAAAGTTGATATTTTTTGTTTGATGATGATTTTATTCTTATACATTTTATGAGACACGGGCTGATGAATTATGAATTTACTTGTGTAGAAAATGGAGAGGACAACAAAAGTAGAAGTTGGAACTAGAAATGCAAATATAATAAATGAATGGTTGTAGGTATGTATTTGTCTCTGAATGTGGGAGAAAAGATCGATGTAATCATTAGACAACTCATCCCAATTGTTCTGGTACTGATATTCAAACTGTGTGAAAATATGCATCTTTTTACTATCACTCCTTTTCCTTTTTCAGGGAACTGCATTCATGAAAAAGATTTCAAATCGTTAATCTCGATCAACGAAGTCAAAGAAAATGAAATAAATAATAATAGTCTGGTTGTTGGTTCCTTGTGGAATTTATGGAAGAGCTACTTATTATTGGCTGCAGTAGTAAATATGGCCAGTTTTGTAGTCCACATGTAATGTAGACAATCGAGGTGAAGAGGTATAGATTTAGAGTTAGACTAGCTACAAATTGATGAACCAGTTCCCTCATCATTTTTCCATTGCAAATTTAAAAGCTGCGAGATTTTTAGGTTTCATATTTAACCTTCCATGAAAACTAATAGTGCTAATTTAGCATCACTGTTTGAGTTGATGTTGTCAATGAAGTGTTTTTATTTTGTACGTGATTTCAATTTCATTTAGTTGGATTATGAGAATTATGATCCTTAATTTGATGAATTTAGTGGCATCATGGCCTTCCAAATGACTGGTTTCACTGAAGTATTTACATGATAGACAGTGTAGTAACTACTAATACAATCATTTTGAGTAGATAGTTTCTTTATATTTGCTGGTGTTGGAGAGCGTACTAGAGAATGAAATGATTTATACAAGGGAATGATTGAGAGTGGTGTTATCAAGCTTGGGGAAAAACATGTTGGATGTTACTGTTTTTTATTAGTTGTTCTTTGCATGCATAGTCAAAGGATTCACTACTAATGATTTTCTTGTAATACAGGGTGAAAGAAAGTGTGCTCTTGTGTGTGGTGAAATGCATGAGTTTCCTGGTGCTCATGCACATGTTTGTCTTACAAGATTGACTGTTTCATAGCATTTTTGAGATGTTGAAGGCCAGGATGTGTTTCTCTTCATCGACAACATTTTTTTTTTTACATAATTATGTTTGGTATTTTGTCCAATATAATATTTTTCTGTTTTTTAGGCATTTGGAGAATTTTCATTTAAAAAAACTATCACAAACTTTTCAGGCTTGTTATGTCATTCAAGAACTTGTTTTTTTAAATATCACCATCACAAATTGACAAGTTTACAATGGATTACCTATTTCCTTCAAGCAAATGAATTTGACATCAAGTCTGACATTAGCATAAAAGGAAATTGTTTGTGTTATTTTGTTTGACAAGAAATCTCTGAAGTGTATTCTTTGCTAGGATGTATTCCTTCAGCTGTCAGATACCAGTCAACTTTGGCTATTGATCTTGGAGGCTTGCAAGAACGTTTTAGAACAACCAAGAAGGGTTGCATTACTTCTGTGAAAGCTATACATGTGTCAGTTGATGATTCGACAGGTCTAACACCTGAAATAACATTTGACCATCTTGATGCCACCATTGTGTTATCTAGGAAAGTTTGTTTTGGTTTTCGTCTGTAGTTTAAGTTTTTTTCTCTCATGTGTTTTTTTGTTTATATTTTTTTTACTTTATTATGTATCCCTATGCCTACACAATTTTTATGTTCATTTCAGAGCTTGGTATATAATACGAGCTATTATATTTTGATGATAATCTATAGGATGCTAATTGTTTCTAATTAGCATCCTTTAACCAGAATGAATGTCACAAGCAGTGCTTCAAAAAAAAACATGACCATCATGACCTAGTCAAGGAACTCTCCTTCATAGTTTGTTGGGTGTCTGAAGCATATCATTTGATTCTAAAAATCACATCATGCAAAGTAGTGATAACAACACCTTCAGGCATCATGGGTACTGTTACAATAAGAGAATGCACTGGGAATCACTGCTTTGAAGCACTCGGAAGCACTGCTTTGCACTGATTCGAAACCCTCTTTCGAACTTAACACTCACAATTAAGTTGACCTTCTAGCTAGTGGATGGTGGGCATAAAACAAGAAGACTGCCACAATATACATACACTCTCTACAGTTAATCACATATCAAGTTTTTCAGATCTCTCTAAGTAAGAAGTGCGGATAACCTGAAGAAGAGTAATTGAAATGCATGACAAATAGTGGACTATTCTGCGGATCAATGAATATGAGGTGTTCTGTTCATATAAGTGAGAACAGTCAAGTCTGGAATATAAGATGGAGTAGACTGAAAGAAAATTTTCTGGGTTTAAATGTGGATTACAGGAGCCAATGTGAGTAGAATGAATCTATGATTGAATGTAGAATCCAAACTACTTGACAGGGATCAGTGTGGGCTGAAGACAGAGAAAAAATGTAGGTAGAATGAATATGCATTTAAATGCGGAATCTGAATTACTTAACAGGAATCAATGCGGGCTCAAGATAGAGAAATGTGTGAAGCATTACATCATGATTTCATATGAATTAAATACTTAATTTACAGAGGATAATTGTCAAATATATTTTAGATTAAACAACATCCAAGCTCAAATCACTCCAAGAAAGGGAATGAATGTCACAAGCAGTGCTTCAAAAAACATCATGACCATCATGACCTAGTCAAGGACCTCTCATTCATAGTTTTTTGGGTGTCTAAAGCAGATCATTTGATTCTAAAAAGCGCATTATGCAAAGTAGTGATAACAACACCTTCATGCATCATGGGTACAGTTACAATAAGAGAATGCACTAGGAAGAATTGCTTTGAAGCACTGCTTTGCACTGATTCGAAACCCTCTGTCGACCTTCAAACTCACAATTAAGTCGACCTTCTACCTAGTGGATGGTGGGCATAAAACAAGAAGACTGCCACCATATACATACACTCTCTGCAGTCAATCACATATCAAGTTTTTCGGATCTCTCTAAGTAAGAAGTGCGGATAACCTGAAGAAGAGTAATTGAAATGCGTGACAAAGAGTGGAATATTCTGTGGATAAATGAATATGAGGTGTTTTGTTCATATAAGTGAGAACAGTCAAGTCTAGAATATAAGATGGAGTAGACTGAAAAAAAAATTTCTGGGTTTAAATGCGGATTACAGGAACCAATGTGAGTAGAATGAATCTATGATTGAATTCAAAATCCAAAATACTTGATAGGGATCAGTGTGGGTTGAAGACATAGACAAATGTAGGTAGAATGAATATGCATTTGAATGCGAAATCCAAATTACTTGACAGGAATCAATGCAGGCTCAAGATAGAGAAATGTGTGAAGCATTACATCATGATTTCATATGAATTAAATACTTAATTTACAGAGGATAATTGTCAGATAGATTTTACATTAAACAACATCCAAGCTCAAATCACTCCAAGAAAGGGAATGAATGTCACAAGCAGTGCTTCAAAAAACATCATGACCATCATGACCTAGTCAAGGACCTCTCCTTCATAGTTTGTTCGGTGTCTGAAGCAGATCATTTGATTCTAAAAAGTGCATCATGCAAAGTAGTGATAACAACACCTTCAGGCATCATGGGTACTGTTACAATAAGAGAATTCACTGGGAAGAACTGCTTTGAAGCACTGGGAAGCACTACTTTGCACTGATTCGAAACCCTCTGTCGACCTTCACACTCACAATTAAGTCGATCTTCTAGCTAGTGGATGGTGGGCATAAAACAAGAAGACTGCCACCATGTACATACACTCTTTGCAGTGAATCACATATCAATTTTTTCGGATCTCTCTAAGTAAGAAGAGTAATTGAAATGTGTGACAAAGAGTGGACTATTCTATGGATAACCTGAAGAAGAGTAATTGAAATGCATGACAAAGAGTGGACTATTTTGCGGATAAATGAATATGAGGTGTTCTGTTCATATAAGTGAGAACAGTCAAGTCTGGAATATAAGATGGAGTAGATTAAAAGAAAATTTTCTGGGTTTAAATGTGGATTACAGGAACCAATGTGAGTAGAATGAATCTATGATTGAATGCAGAATCCAAACTACTTGACAGGGATCAGTGTGGGCTGAAGATAGAGAAAAACGCAGGTAGAATGAATCTACATTTGAATTTGGAATCTGAATTACTTGACAGGAATAAATGCGGGCTCAAGATAGAGAAATGTGCGAAGCATTACATCATGATTTCATATGAATTAAATACTTAATTTACAGAGGATAATTTTCAGATAGATTTTAGATTAAACAAAATCCAAGCTCAAATCACTCCCAGAAAGGGAATGAATGTCACAAGTAGTGCTTCAAAAAACATCATGACCATCATGACCTAGTCAAGGACCTCTCCTTCATAGTTTGTTGGGTGTCTGAAGTAGATCATTTGATTCTAAAAAGTGTATCATGCAAAGTAGTGATAACAACACCTTTAGGCATCATGGGTACTATTACAATAAGAGAATTCACTGGGAGGCACTGCTTTGAAGCACTGGGAAGCACTGCTTGCACTGATTCGAAACCCTCTATCAACCTTCACACTCACAATTAAGTCGACCTTCTAGATAGTGGATGGTGGGCATAAAACAAGAAGACTACCACCATATACATACACTCTCTACAGTCAATCACATATCAAGTTTTTCAGATCTCTCTAAGTAAGAAGTGCAGATAACCTGAATAAGAGTAATTGAAATGCATGACAAAGAGTGGACTATTCTACGGATAAATGAATATGAGGTGTTCTGTTCATATAAGTGAGAACAGTCAAGTCTGGAATATAATATGGAGTAGACTGAAAGAAAATTTTCTGGGTTTAAATGTGGATTACAGGAACCAATGTGAGTATAATGAATCTATGATTGAATGCAGAATCCAAACTACTTGACAGGGATCAGTGTGGGCTGAAAACAGAGAAAAATGTAGGTAGAATGAATCTGCATTGGAATGCAAAATCCAAATTAGTTGACAAGAATCAATGTGAGCTCAAGATAGAGAAATGTGCGAAGCATTACATCATGATTTCATATGAATTAAATACTTAATTTACAGAGGATAATTGTTAGATATATTTTAGATTAAACAACATCCAAGCTCAAATCACTCCAAGAAAGGGAATGAAGGTGCATACCGTTGAACAAACTGGCGAAAATTGGGGTGCCTCTGTGTTATTAGTTGGCGTTGGAGTCTGGACTCTGAGAGCGTCGAGCGAGCTTGTACATGCGGCATGCGCTTGAGATCGAGCGCGTAGGCTGTGGTGAGTGTTATCTCCCACAACAGTGAACACCAATACCATATTTTTCAAACTGTATATCTCTGCTATATACCAACTATGGGAGGGCCCTAACAACGAACGGACCAGAGAGGGTCAGCCTCGCTCAACCAGCAAGAAGATCGGTGTCCAGCGGCCAGCCACCTCTCCTAACCATTGAAAATATTGGGGTGAATCACTGTAACTCCTCTTTTGGACCCTGTAAATCCAGGTGAATGCCATGGAAATTTGCTCCATAGGAAAAAAATCGGGGAAAATTTCATTTTTCCAGTGTTATGCGCCCTTTTTTTTGGTGGGCTAATACTTAATACTTAATTCTTTTTCAAATATTTATTGGGCTAACTTTATTAAACTATAGAAAATGGGTTTTATGTAAAAAATTCGGCCTATTAAAATTGAAAATCCCTTAAAATTCGCCTTTGGGCTAAAATTCACCCCTAAAATTTTCCCTGACCTTAACCCTAGCCTTAACCTTAACCTAAACTTAACCTTGACTTTACCCTTAACGTTAACCTTAACCTGACTAAACTCGTAGCCTTAACCTTAACCTTAACCTTGACCTTAACTATAACCTAACCCTAACCTTAACCTTTACTTTACGCTTAACGTAACCTTAACCTTGACTTTACCTAACCAAAGTTAAGGTTAAGGTTAAGGTAAAGGTTAAGATAACGTTAAGGTTAGGTTAAGGTTAAGGTTAAGGTTACGGGTTTAGTCAGGTTAAGGTTAAGTTTAAGGTTAAGGTTAAGGTTAAGGGTTTGGAAAGGTTAAGGTTAAGGGCAAGATAAGGTTAAGGTTAAGGTTAAAGTTAAGGTGAGGTTAAGGTCAAGGTCAAGGTTAAGGTTAAGGTTAAGGTCAAGGTTAAGGGTAAAGTTAAGGTCAAGGTTAGGGTTAGGTTATAGTTAAGGTTAAGGTTAGGTTAAGGGTAAAGTTAAGGTTAAGGTTAGGTGAAGGCTAAGGGTAAGGTTAAGGTTAAGGGTTACGCCTTAACTTTACCTTTAACTTAACCTTAACCTTTACTATGACCTAACCCTAACCTTAACCATACCCTTAACCTAAACTTATCCTTAACCTTAACCTTTACCTAACCTTAACCTTAACCTTTACATTAAAGGTAAGGTTTGGTCAAGGTTATGGTTAGGTTATAGTTAAGGTTAAGGTTAAGGTTAGGTTAAGGTTAAGGTTAAGGTTAATCTAAGGTTAATGTTAACGATTTGGTTAAGGTTAAGGGTAAAGTTAAGGTTAAGGTTAAGGGGTTAAGGTAAGGTTAAGGTAAATTCAAGGTTAAGGTTAAGGTTAAGGTTAAGGGGGTAAGGTTAAGGTGAAGGTTAAGTTTAAGGTTAAAGTTAAGTTAAGGTTAAGGTTAGGTTAAGGTTAAGTTAAGGGTAAAGTCAAGGTTAAGGTTAAGGTTAAGGTGAAGGCTAAGGTTATAGTTAAGTTAAGGTTAAGGTTAAGGTTATGGTTAAGGTTAAGATTAAGGGTAAAGATAAGGTTATGGTTAAGGTTACATTAAGGGTAAAGTCAAGGTTAACGTTAGGATAAACTTAAGATTAAGGTTATGGTTAAGATGAGGTTAAGATAAGGTTAAGGGTAAGGTTAAGGTTAAGGTTAGGTTGGGTTAAGTGTAAAGTTAAGGTTAAAGTTAGGTTAAGGTTAAGATAAGTTTAAGGGTAAGGTCAAGGTCAAGGTCAAGGTTAAGGTTAAGTGTAAGGTGAAGGGTAAGGTCAAGATAAAGGTTATGGTTAGGGGAAGGTTAAGCTTAAGCTTAAAGTTAGGGTTTTGCCTAGGGGAAGGTTAAGGTTAAGGTTAAGTTAAGGTTAAGGTTAATATTTGATCAAGGTTAGGGTTAGGTTATGATTAATGTTAAGGTTAGGTTAAGGGTAAATTCAAGTTAAGGTTATGGTTATGGGAACGTTAAGTTTAAGGTTAAGGGGTTAAGTTTAGGTTAAGGGTAAAGTCAAGGTAAAGGTTAAGGTGAAGGTTAAGTTTAAGGTTATGTTTATGGGAAGGTTAAGGTTAACGTTAAGGTTAAGGTTAAGGGTTTGGTCAAGGTTAGGCTTAGGTTATAGTTAATGTCAAGGTTAGGTTAGGTTATAGTTAAAGTTAAGGTCAAGGTCAAGGTTAAGGTTAAGTTAAGGTTAAGGTTAAGGTTAAGGTAAAGTTTAAGGTTAAGGTTAAGGTTAGGTCAAGGGTAAGGTTAACGTTAGGTTTAGGTTATAGTTAAGGTTATGGTTAGGGTAAGGTTAGGGTTAGGTTATAGTTAAGGTTAAGGTTAGGTTAAGGTTAAGGTTATGGTAATGGTTATGGGAAGGTTAAGGTTAAGGTTAAGGTTAGGTTATAGTGAAGGTTAAGGTTAATGTTAAGGTTCAAGTTCAGGATAAGGTTAAGGTTAAAAATGTGGTCAAGGTTAGGGTTATGGTTAAGGTGAAGGTTAAGGTTAAGGCAAGGGTAAGGTTACATTAAGGTAAAGGTTATAGTTAAGGTTAGGGTTAAGGGTAAAGTCAAGGTTAATGTTAGGTTAAGGATCAAGTTACAGGTTTAGTCAAGTTAAGGTTACATTAAGGTAAAGGTTAAGGTTAAGGTTACGTTAAGGTAAAGGTTATGGTTAAGGTTAGGGTTAAGGGTAAAGTCAAGGTTAAGGTTAGGTTAAGGTTAAGGTTAAGGGTTTGGTTAAGGTTAGGGTTAGGTTATAGTTAAATTCAAGGTTAAGGTTAGGTTAAGGGTAAGGTTAAGGTTAAAGTTAAAGTTAAGTTAAGGTTAATGTTAAAGGTTTGGTTAAGGTTAAGGTTATAGTTAAGGTCAAGGTTAAGGTTAAGGTTAAGGTTATGGTTAAGGTCAAGGTTAAGTTTAGGTAAAGGTTAATGTTAAGGGTAGGTTATAGTGAAGGTTAAGGTTAAGACCTATAACCTTAAACCTCAACCTTAACCTAACCTTAAACTTAACCTTATCTTAACCTTAAGCTTAAGCTTAACCTAACATAACCTTAACCTTAAATTTACCCTTAACCTTACCTTAACCATAACCTTAACCTAACCTTAACCTTAACCTTTCCATTAACCTTATCTTAACCTTACCTTAACCATAACCTTAACCTCGACCTTAATGATAATCTAACCCTTACCTTGACCAAACCCTTTACATTAACCTTAACCTTAACCTTAACTAAACCCTTAACCTTAACCTTAATCTTAACATTAACCTTAACCTAACCATAACCTTAACTTTACCCTAACCATAACCTTCACCTTACCCTAAAATTTCCCTAACCATAACCTTAACTTGAACCCTAACCTAACCTTACGCAAACCCTTAACCTTGACCTTAACCTAACCTTAAACAAACCCTTAACCTTAACCTTAACCTTAACATAACGTTAATCTTGACTTTACCCTTAACCTAACCCTAACCTTAACTATAACCTAACCTTAACCTTGACCTTAACTTTTGTTGAGGAGGTAAATGCCCTCTACGGACAGAGGTGATTCCACTAGCCCAAATCGGGTCTAGCAACAATCAATTCACAAAATGACGTTGGTTCTTAGTTACAAAAAGACAAATATCACGATAAGTGGCCTACCTCAAATTCCAAGAAGTTGTTGTTGAAGAAAAGATGATGTTTCTCGTCCCTCTCTTGACAGATCACAATCCTTTCATTCAACACGTCTGAACACCTGTACACATGTAATGAAACGATGACATACAACGTAAAATCTAAAGAATGTAACCATATATTTGTTAGAGAGGATATAATGTATAAATTTGAATAAATGATATATTATTCACCAAGATTCTCCTGATCACACACTATTTTATCTTCATGCACAATACAGAATCTCTTCTACCATTGGTCATCACATGCGGAAATAAAATCAATTGCATGGACACATTTAAGCCATAAAAAATTCACACATATGAACACAATATGTAATAGATAATATTTGACATATCTATTTTTAGACTGGCAATCTAAAAATAGATTCTGCCCAATATGTCTAAAAATATAAATCCATCTATTTTTCCAACTTTACCGACCATCCATAAATAGCATCCTGCAACTTATAGAATATGCTCCATATGTCTAAAAATAGACTTTGCGCCAAAAATCACCTATGTGGACCCCACCTAGTTTAGGTGATCACTTTCCAACTAGGATCAAGAATGATGTTTCAGGATGCCTCCTTCACTATTTCTTGTTGCAATATTCAACTCTCCCTCTCAACAAGAAAGGATTGTCTTTGCATGCGACATGCAACTCCATGCATTCGCCCTACAACCTTCACAAGCACCATGCAACTCCATGCATCTGCTCTGCAACTCCTCTGAAACTAAATAGGATCCAAACAAATCAATCAGTCTAATGCATCTGTCATCAAAGTCTTCAAATTCTTCTTGTACCAACTACACATGTCATCAGGAACCACTGCGTTGTTGAACTCTGCACCCATGCACTCTGCACTTGCTGTCAACTCTGATATGCGCTCCGTTATCCGACACTGTCACTTTGATCTGCCTGCATCAATCCAGCTGATCATACTACTAATTTGATGTGGGAACCTCTTAGCTAGGTTCAATTCATGAGATCCACACCATCTCAATGAATCCTGCCCAGAAATCTCCTCTTGGGATTAATCATGCATGTCACCCCACCTCTCGCCTGGTGGTATAACTGCATGCACTCCCTCTGCCCATTTGGCAAAAAATTTCTCTACATGAGTGGTTTCTTCCACTCCATGATCCTCATATTGTGGCTTCTCCACATCCCGAGGTTCACTATTACCTGCATGCAAAACTAGCTCCCTCTCAAGCTTCAATTGCATGTCTTTCTTACACTTCCCAACAATAGGAAGCTCCGTAGAAATACCATCTACTTCAAGTCTGTAGAGATTCTTGGCTTGAATCCAAACCTTTTGACTTGTCCTTATTCATCCACACTAACTCCTACACTCCCAATCTCATCCTTGCAGTGGACAAACTTAGTCAAGTATACCAGAATAGTGTCATTCTTCTCCATTTTTATTTTCTTGAGTTTATCCTTGAGCTCCAACTTTCTCTGGTCACTCTTTCTTTGGAATATTTAATCTGTCAAAGATTTCCACATCAATAATGGAGAAGATTTACCATGAAAGTTGGACACTATTTGATCCTTCACACCTTCCAACGGAATCCTTTGACACCTTGCTACCTTATTTTTCCATGCATCAAGTGTGACAACATTGCTAGAACCTGGTTTAGGAATTTCTGCATCTATGAACTCCTTCAACCCATTGTCATCCAGCACCACCTCCATCCTCTCCTTCCATGCAATATAATTCAAGCTGCCCTAAAGGGCATACTCCAATCGCAATCCATTGAAAGACATCTCAACTTTGACACCAAGAAATCACTGTAGCAATTTCGAATTCCACCAACACAAAACTCAACCGCTTTAATGCTTTGCAATTACCCCAATGATCAATATCGCTCTGATACCATGTAGAAATTTGAATAAATAATATATTATACACTGATATTCTCCTGATCACACACTATTTTATCTTCATGCACAATACAAAATCTCTTCTACCATTGATCATCACATGCGGAAATAAAATCAATTGCATGCACACATTAAAGCCATAAAAAGTTCACACATATGAACACAGTATGTAATGGGAAAGCTTAAAGCTGAAAACCCCCAACTGTATGTATATTATATATGTCATAGATATCATGTAAAAATCATCATACAAAGCTCCTCACAAGATCTCAGTATAATCTCCACTTGCTACACACTAATCAAGCTAGCTCTAGGAAAACACATGCTCCAATCTTTGCCACTTGATAGCCTGCCTCTACTACACAATCCCTGCTGAAGAATGCCTCTTGATGAGAATTTAATACCCCAGCCTTTCTCATGCAGCATTTATAGGCATCTCTACTAAGTGTTGGATGCAAACCATGTATCACTTATAGTCACAACTGATAGTCACACTTGCCCTTTCACCTATCTCTTCACTGGTCTCATCTGAAACTGCACATGCATTGAAGTTAACTGATATATTATTTAGTTGATTAATGATTTTATAGTTATTGAATTAATTAATAATTAATTCACACCACTCTCACTATTTGTATCAATTAGTTAAACTAGATACAAATAGCTCAACTATGTTTAGATTAGTTAAACTGAACACAGCTCCATTAACTTCCTCAATCAACTCCACCAAACTCTGTCACATGAGTTCTAACCTAAAATGTCACTTTAATAACTCCACATAACCATTAGGAACAGCATAATTCTACCTATTACCCAGCAAATCTTGTGCTGTGTTTTACACTTAACTGAAGTGCTCCAAGAGAATAAGATAATGTTTAGAGTCCAAATATTATTAAGAGCTAATAATATTCGACATATCTATTTTTAGACTGGAAATCTAAAAATAGATTCCGCCCAATATGTCTAAAAATAGAAATACATCTATTTTTCCAACTTTACCAACCATCCATAAATATCATCCCGCAACTTATAAAATATGCTCCATATGTCTAAAAATAGACAGTCTAAAAATAGACTTTGCGCCAAAAATCACCTGTGTGGTCCCCACCTAGTTTAGGTGATCACTTTCCAACTAGGATCAGGAATGATGTTTTAGGATGCCTCTTTCACTATTTCTTGTTGCAATATTCAACATATAATTCATTGCATTAAATAAATAAATGAACACATGAATGGAACCATAATCAGAGTCGCTTATATTATGAATGGAAAAAGGGAGATTACAACCAGATGCTCCGACAGTATGATCTTCCTTCGGCAGGGCTTGTAGCGGAGCGTGTCTCAACAAAGCCTCTCAGGAATCTATACAAAGCTCTCTCTCTCACGGGATTCTCTTGGCTTGGCTGTTAATAGCTACCCAACTATAGTTTCCTTCCTACAAGTTCAGCTAGCTTGCTAATGGAGAGGGAAAGCTTTTATAGATGGAGGAAAGGAAGTTGGGATCCCTATAATCATGGGATAGGCCCTATCTCTTAGGAAGGTTCCATGATAGGTGGAAAACCACTTCCTATACATGGAGATCCAGAGCCAAACCACCCAACTCCTTTTGATGATTCATTCAGGATTTTGTTAGAATCAAACTTCCGCAATTTATTTTTTTAAAAACATTCCTTAATAAGCTTGGCGCGAGTGAAACATAGGGACAGAGCGCTAGTTGGCATGCCCTCTGTTAGCACCTGATTTGGACCTCAGGCTGAAAAATGAAAATCAGGGTAACCTCAAACCACGCTCAACCTTATAGCTGACCCTATAAGGTCAGGGGAGGGGTCTCTCTGTGAAAAGATATTCAATGAAATACAATTACAAACTGATTTTAGGCTAGGTATAATAATGGGAAATATTTTTGTAAATTTTCAGGGTTTTATGGAAAGGATGGGGTAGTTTGAAACTAGGGAATTAAATTATAGATACAGGGTATTTCATGGGGCAAGGTAGGCAGGAATTTCAGCAATTAAGTTTAAATAATGATGGGATGGTAAGACTGGTGAGGAGCTGAAAAGGGCATAGGAGATGGATCCTTTTCAAATAGAATAAAACACAGAATATTGAATGATTTCCCAAGGCAGAGCATTAATAATAGATTCTACCTATCTATCTTGAAAGAATTCAACTAGAAATGTGAATGAAAATGGATAGTAAACATGAAAAATTTATAGATGAACACAAAGGAGAGAACAAATGCTAAAATTCATACCACATGGATCCCACAAATCAGAGCTGCATATCTTTATTAATTCCCTATTAAACTATTACAATGGGAGCGGAGGGCGTCCTCAGTGATTTCCAAATTATTTCCACACTAATTCCCTCACTCTCTGACTGCTTTACAAATGATTGAAAATTACATTAAATAAACAAAAATTGAGGGAAGTAGATCCACAAAAAGAGGGAGCTATTTCACTGGAATCTGAACATGGAAAAAGACCAACGATCTGTTCCTCAAAAGGAGTAGAAATACATGTTTGAACATCTGGAACATTTGCTGTTACATTTTATTTAAACAGAGGAGAAGACAAACTGTAATGATATTTGTGCTTCATAATTATCTTCTCAGCTTTGACTGTTTCCTTTCTTTGTCTATATTCTTTGAGGAATAACCAGCTTTTGAAGAAAATGGCTTTTGAACCAATAAAAATAAATTTATGCCTTTTAGCGAGGAAAAGACTCATCTAAATAAAAAAGAGTGAAGGGGAAAGGAGGTGGGCCTGAATCGCAATCACAATCGGAAG
This sequence comes from Pinus albicaulis, assembly GCA_034641835.2. Taxonomy (NCBI): domain Eukaryota; kingdom Viridiplantae; phylum Streptophyta; class Pinopsida; order Pinales; family Pinaceae; genus Pinus; species Pinus albicaulis. The sequence continues at coordinate 448,958,027 of CM076571.1, read as the reverse complement.
AAGGGAAGGAGTTTTGGAATAGAGCAATTGGATATATGCAATGCGCTAGTGTATAAGAGGAATGAGGGAATCACAATCACAAATCTGGATGGAAGGGAAGCGGGTTGGAATAACACGAGAAACTTGCGATGCTATTGAAATAATAGGGACAAAAGGATAATCCAAAGGGGTAATGGGTTAAATGCCTTTCAAAATGAATAAAAATGGGTTGGCGCTTTTACAAAGGAAAAGTGATTTTTCATTGAAAAGTGGAAGGCTTTATGGTGGGACCCAAAGGGGAATCTCAATCACAATCGGAAGGGGGATGTTTTTAACACATAGTGGCGGGGATGCGATTGCGATGGAGTGATCAATCACATTGGGGTAATCGTGGAAGGGTCAATCGGAGGGGTTGATCGAGACATGCGATTGCGATGATGCGATCGCAATATGGGCTGTCCGATTGGAAGGGAGAATCGACGACGGAGATGTAGTCACAGGGGCGTGTCGGGGGACTGCGAGATAGTGATGTGATTGGCTGTGGGCCGTCAGATATTTAAGCAGATCAAAAATCGGGATGAGATCGCGTGGGGTCAATCGTAACCATGCAATTCAATGTCACGATTAGATCGGAGAAGGGGATTATTCAATCGCATCGGAGTTTTATGGTTTAAAAAGACCTTTGAAATTTGATTATGTAATCGAATAGGGAAAGGGGGGGGGGTTTAATAATGAAAACTTTAAACTTTTATGAAATAAAGTTCAAGGGGCAAATGGAAAAAGGGGTAAATTTAGGCTATAGGGGACCTTCTTTCACTTAGGCATATTTCTCGATCCAGGAGTTAGTTTTGAGAGTATAATATATTGTTGGAAAGATATTTCTGGGCTCTTTCTGATGGACATACTTAGAGCATGATTTTACACTAAAAATGCTGTGGAAAATACCTCTAAAACATATACCTGAAAAAGACAACCACCAGTGGAATAATTTTATATCATGACTTAATGGAATTATTGAAAATTTCTTCAGAATGGGACACCTGAGATGCACATGCAAATGTGTTTTGATCCCTGGTGGAAGTATGAAAATACTGACACTAATATATGCTCCAATGGGGATGGTAGTTCCTTGGAGGTGCCAAGAACACCGTAGACCTATTAGCCTTATCCATTGGGCATGGATTCAATAGCTATAAATTTACTTTAGAAACTGACTTAAGACTGACTAAAACAAAATTGAAAGACTGTAAAAGATGCTCATAATTGAGCTTATTCATCAAAACCTACTCTAATTTTTCTATTCACCACCTGATTAAGTGAAATGGAACAACCAATGTAACCATGTAAGCATCATGGCTGCTTTTTGAATTCTCCTCAAGTGCTTTCTAATGAGCAAGAAGGGGGAAGAACTGAAAGGAAACTACCTTGGAAACTTGGAATCAGATCGAATCTTGATAAGTTTTCAAAGCATGAGTTGACTGAATGACCTCAAGAATGTTGTGAAAGGATCTTCATAAGAATGCCTATTGATTCCCATTAATACATCACTACTTTTTTCCAGGTAATCTCCGTACCTTGATCTTAAAATTTCCCTAAAATCTGTGCTTTCTTCCTTTGATGACTACAACAAGTTGGCAAAAGAATCCTAAAACTCGTGAATAACCAATCTCTCTTGATGATAAAAAATAAAAATAAAAATTTATTCATTACTCTCCTCATATGACTGCAAATATTGATATGAGCTTTGTAATGAAACACCTACTGAACAAGACAATGAAGCCGGCTTTCGAATAAAGTTATTGTCAAAACTCTTTTCTGACACATGGTTAGCCAATGGAGAAGGATTTTTATAGCAAATATCATCCAACACATCAGCTATAGGGTCATAAAAAACTTGAAAAGACCTCTGCAATGTATCCATTGATTTTAATGAAACTGCATGACACTCTACAAATTGTACATCTTTTCCTTTAGAGTTATCATGAAAACTCTGCTTTAAAAACTAAAATGCTTCAAAACATAATGGTACATAATCATCTTGCATCATTTGATCATATGTTTCAACTTCCAATCCGTTATATGTAATCTGACCTTCAATTGCATTCAATGGCTGAAAATCTAGAGCTAGGGAGGATTTTATATCCCAAATTATTCCATCAACCAGTTTAGGGGACGATTTCTCATTAACAACTTGCTCAATAATTTCACTATCTATCTCAACCTCAACATTAAAACTAAGGTATTGTTGATTTCTGATTGCACGAAAGCTATCTCTAATGAACTGAATTGAAGTAAAAAAAAGGGGAAAAGATCCCTCACTTACTTCCAAATTTTCCATACTTTCCTCATCCACTGTCCTAGATGATATGCATTGGATGATTACTATTTTCAAGCTGTTGAAACTGAACTTCCTCCCACAAACCAACTGTTTCTTGCTCTGCAAGATTAGCTTTTGTTTGGAAAACATAATCATCATCATCATACTGATAAAAATTTGGAAAATCATCAACATAAAACACATCATCAAGTGTATATGTCATATCAACAGATCTCTCTTCTCCAATATGTTCTATAACACAGTCATTGTTAGATCAATGAAAACTGGGATAAGAAAGAACATGTTTTGGATCAGCCACTTGTTATTGAACATCATATTAATTCCTTGTAGTGATTTTTTGCATCATCTCTTCCACTGCGCTTATCAAAAGGTTGAGCTTTACCTTTGAAGGTGTCAGGTGCTCTGCAATGTTCTTCGTTTCTTCTTCCTTAAGCTTTTCTCTTCTTGTCAACAGATTGGCTTCTACATCTACTGCATTATTCTGTATCTCTTCAAGTGTTGCAAGGTTCCTTTCTCTCATCTAAAACTCCATTTCTAGATCAAAGGCACCCGGGTAATGTAAGAGAGCTGAGCCAGGAGGAGGTATTATATCAATAGGTATCGAATAATAGACTCGATTGAACCTGGCAGAAAACTGTTGTACTATCTCCCCTAACTGTCTTTTCAGCTGGGCATACTCTTCTAAAATTAGGAAAGGGTTTTGTTTTACCACCAATATATTGAGGAAGACTTTGACGAACTGCTAAAAATATGAGATGCTCGCATCAGGTATGGTTTTGAACCAAATGTTAACTTTGCCTTGCAAAGAAAGAGAAAAAAGCCTAATACTGGCATCCTCTTCATCAACTTCAAAAAGGTCTAGGAAAGTCTCAAAATTATGCATATGTATCTCAGCATTGATGTTGTCACATTCAACATCAAACCTCGGCAAATATAGGTAATAATTTTGAGGGAAAGCATGGAGTATAGGAGGTAATATGAGAGGTTTATATCTATCCAGGACTATAGAAGGTATAGGAGTATATACAAAAGCTACAAGATTAGTCGTGGTCTCTTTAGACTCATCAATCTGAAGATGGTCATCATAAGATTTAGAAATAGGATGGAGGATGAGATCAAATGAAAACTTAGTATTTACAGTTTTTTAATAGGTTGAGTAAATATTTTGATCATCTTTATCATGCAACCAATTCTGAAAAACTTTCAAGATAGCTTCAGGAAAAGCAAAGAAGTAATTTACAAAAAAGCAGATTAGATCCTGAATACCATTCCACTTTGAATATCTGAAATTTTTGTAAGATCCTTCCATTTTCCTGTGGAAAATTTGATCCTTCAGTGGAGCCTTTACATTAATTTGGAGTAGCCAGGTGAAAAATTCAGCCTTCATATGCATCTGATTGGTGTTCACCATCAACAATTAGATATGATACTTCGTCATTCTTTACCATGGAAGATATTACTAGGGTGATCAGTCCTTTGTTTTAAATATCCCCAGTATGGTCGCCAGAAATGTTAGCACCTGATTTGGACCTCAGGCTGAAAAAGGAAAATCAGGGTAACCTCAAACCATGCTCAGCCTTGTAGCTAGCCCTACAAGGTAAGGAGAGGGATCTCTCCGTGAAAAGATATTCAATGAAATACAATTACAAACTAATTTTAGGCTAGGTATAATAATGGGAAATAATTTTATAAATTTTCAGGGTTGTATGGAAAATATGGGGTAGTTCGAAACTGGGGAATTAAATCAGAGATACAAGGTATTTCATGGGGCAATGTAGGTAGGAATTTTAGAAATTAAGTTTAAATAATGATGGGATGGTAAGACTGGTGAGGAGCTGAAAAGGGCATAGGAGATGGATCCTTTTGAAATAGAAGAAAACACAGAATATTGAATGATTTCCCAAGGCAGAGCATTAATAATGGATTCTACCTATCTATATTGAAAGAATTGAACCAGAAATGTGAATGAAAATGGATATTAAACATGACAAATTTACAGATGAACACAAAGGAGAGAACAAATGCTAAAATTCATACCACATGGATCCCACAAATCAGAGCTGCATATCTTTATTAATTCCCTGTTAAACTATTACAATGGGAGTGTAGGGTGTCCTCAGTGATTTCCAAACTATTTCCACACTGATTCTCTTACTCTCTGACTGCTTTACAAATGATTGAAAATTACATTAAATAAACAGAAATTGAGGGAAGTGGATCCATAGAAAGAGGGAGTTGTTTCACTAGAATCCGAACATGGAAAAAGACCAATGATATGCTCCTGAAAAGAAGGAGCGGAAATACATGTTTGAACATCTAGAACATTTGCTATTACATTTGATTTAAACAGAGGAGAAGACAAACTGTAATGATATTTGCGCTTCATAATTAGCTTCTCGGCTTTGACTATTTCCTTTCTTTGTCTATATTCTTTGAGGAATAACCGGATTTTGAAGAAAACGCCTTTTGAACCTATAAAAATAAATTTATGCCTTTTAGCGATGAAAAGACTCATTTAAATGAAAAAGAGCGAAGGGAAAAGGAGGTGGGCCCAAATCGCAATCGCAATCGGAAGAAGCGTAGGAGTTTTGGAATAGAGCAATTGGATATATGCGATGCGATAGTGTATAAGAGGAATGAGGGAATCTCAATCGCAAATCAGGATGGAAGGGGAGCGGTTTGGAATAACGCGAGAAACTTGTGATGTGATTGGAATAATAGGGAAAAAAGGATAATCTGAAGGGGTAATGGGTTAAATCCCTTTCAAAATGAATAAAAATGGGTTGGCGTTTTTACAAAGGAAAAGTGATTTTTCATTGAAAAGTGGAAGGCTTTATGGTGGGACCCAAAGAGGAATCGAAATCTCAATCAGAAGGGGGATTGTTTTAACACATAGTGGCAGGGATGTGATTATGATGGAGCGATCAATCACATCAGGGTAATCGGGGAAGGGTCAATCGGATGGGTCGATCGAGACGTGCGATTGCAATGATGTGATCGCAATATGCGTCGTCCGATTGGAAGGGCCGAACGATGACAGAGATGTAGTCATAAGGGAACATCGGGGGACTATGAGATAGAAATGTGATTGGATGTGGCCCATCAAATCTTTAAGGAGATCAACGGTCAGGATGAGATTGGGCAGGGTCAATCGCAACCATGCAATTCAATGTCGCGATTAGATCGGAGAAGGGGATTATTCAATCACATCGGAGTTTTATGGTTTAAAAAGACCTTTGAAATGCGATTATGCAATTGGATAGGGAAAGGGGGGGGTCTAATAATGAAAAATTTAAACTTTTATGAAATAAATTTCAAGGGGAAAATGGGAAAGGGGGTAAAGTTAGGCTATAGGGGACATTCTTTCACTTAGGCATATTTCTTGATCTAGGAGTCAGTTTTGAGAGTATAATATACCGTTGGAAAGATCTTTCTGGGATCTTTCTGATGGACATACTTAGAACATGATTTTACACTAAAAATGCCATGGAAAACACCTCTGAAACACAGACCTGACAAAGACAACCACCAGTGGAATAATTTTATATCATGACTTAATGGAATGATTGAAAAATTCTTCAGAATGGGACACCTAAGATGCACATGCAAATGTGTTTTGATCCCTGGTGGAAGTATGAAAATACTGACACTAACACCCTCTAGTGTGGATCTCCTGCATTGGCGCGAGGGATGAACTGGCTAGTCACGCCAAGGCTAAAACATCTATTTTTAGGGTTTTTCAGAGGAAATGCTCTTTCGGAGAATGTTTTTTCCCTATGCAAGAGGATGCCATGAAGGTGGTTTCAGGACATTTTACTGTTCACAGGTCATTGGAATAGTCCTCCAATGTACGGGATGAGGGATTGCAGGGTCGGTGACAAAATTTTGTGTAACAGATGCCCCCTAAAGCATGAGGTATGAGAGAGAGGGAGGGGTGAAATGCTTTATGAGAACACATCCAAATGAAAACATTGTCGTCAAAAGACCTGTAAATACAACTATAACTAAAATATCTGATATATGATATGTGGTATGGGTGCAGCCATCCATAATAGAGTGTACAATTACCGGGATCTAAGGTATAGACGCAACCATTAGTTAAAGAAGGATCAACAAGTAGAATCAGGTATGGTCGCAGCCATCCAATCAATTGAGTCATGTAACTAATCATGATAATCCACAAAAATCCGCAGCCTGGATTTCATCAGAAAAAATCGAGGGTCTTGCGCTCCATTTCAACCCAAACAGAGTACAAGTCTGAGCATGTGAATAAGTGAGCTGAAGTCGAACATGCCAGAATATTGTCTGATTACCAGCCAATAATGAAATTCGTTAACAAACATGAGAGGAACCACCAATAATGAGGATGGCCCTCAACGTACTATAGGTACAATCCACAGAATGTGATTAGTGAGCTCACGTCGAACACCCGCAGAATCATCCGATCGAAGGCCAATAATGAAAACCTTGCATCGAATGTGAAGAACCTGTCATTAAGGCATGCAGGCTCCAAGGTACCTAAAGGGATTCTCTAGATCAGCTTCCTAGATAATGAGCTGAAGTCGACAGGAAGTGACCTTGATCGAAGGTGGGCCATAGTGTTTCACACATCATCGATGCGAGAGAGAGGAACATGATGTTTGTGAATCAAGATCAATAGAGAATCACAGGGAGGTTGAAAACTTCAGAGGCTAACTTCTCTTGAACATATCGGTGACAGGACACTGGATTTGGCAGTATTTGACATCAAAGGATGTGAGGTCGTGATGACATGGCAAAGAGCAGATGAGTGGTCAAAAGAGATTACCCAAACCCATGGAGGCAAGCAAAAAAGGAGATGAGATGTCCCCAACCCGACACGAATGCGCATAAGTGCCATATTCAAGAGTGACATACTACCGACACGACAGTGATATTGGTTCCATTTTCCCCCACCATTTCTGGCGAGTACCCCAATTATTTTTGGAAACAAGCTTGAAGGGGATAACATATGCTTGCAATATAAGTTTTTCGTTCGGAAAAATCCAACCTAGTACATTTAATGAGCCCTAGGAAGGAGGAACTCGAGCATCGTCATTACGAGGGAGTTCGATGTCATTAGTTTTTAACGAGTCTGAGAAAGGAAGAACTTGGCGTCTTTTCATGTTTAGAGAGTTTGAAAAGACAGCAGAAAAGAAAACTCTAGCAGTCCCTTTTCATAGATAGTCTCACAGATCTGAAAAGGTAGAAAACTATGTATGAGAGAACCTCATAACCATGATAGGCTAGGGTATTCCTTTTTCGTAAATAATCTATCACAGCCTGAAAAAGGGGTAAACGTAAACTGGGTAGATGTTGTTTCGCAACCAATTTAACGAGCTCAAAACAACAAGTGACTCAGCAATATTTTCAATTTTAGAGAGTCATAAAAGAGTTGAAAGATGACTCCAGTAGTGACTTTTTCATGTTTTTACCGAGTCTGAAAAAGTATTAAATGCAACTCGTCTTGTCATCTTAGTCATGCGAAAACCTGTCGCTGCACAAAAAGCAAGTGTAAAACCCATTTTCGACAAAACATAGTGAAATATTGGAAAAACAAGTCTCAAAACTTAAATTTGATTTCAAAAAGTTATAAATATGACCAAATAGTAAAAACATATTTATTTTTTACTTTTTGCCTCTTATGCAGAGCAATAGTGAGTTTTTTCCCTACGATCTTGCGGTGACGATTGTGGATGATCCAGTGCATCATTCTGAATCTCGTCTTTTCTAGGTAAGAGCCACTTCCAATAGCTATGTTTTAAGAAATATTTCATAGCTTTCCATTGTGATTTGACATCCCTGAGGGGTGGATTTTCAAATTTAGGGCTTCCGGGGTTGGCGCGGGTATGAGGCACGGACCCACGCCAATCGAGTTCTTTTTGCAAAGTGGTCATGCTAGCTAGCACGACTGTCATAAAAACAGTTGTGCCAACCGCGCGACCTCATATTACACTCAAATTTCATAAAAATTGAACCAATCAATTGAATTTTTGAATGCCAAAGGGATCTTATGATGTGCTTATGACCAATTTGATGCAGGTATAAATCCCCAATGGTGATTGAATGGAAAGAGGGGAGCACAGTGAAGAAGAAGAATTGGCAATGGGGGATGAGCAAGGCATGAATGCTCTTCGAAATTGTGGATTAAATAAATTATTCTTAACACCATGTCTCAGGGCTCAGCCCAAATTGTTACAATATTTGATAAGTATCTGGGATGAGGACGAAGAGAAGTTTAAGCTTCGAGATCAAATGCTTGAACTCGTAGTGTCTGATGTCTACTTCATCACTGGATTTTCCCGCAGAGGTCCAGTTTCGATTATGAGAGGTACTAGGCCTTCTGGCGAGAAGATGTCGATGGTTATGGAAAGAGTGTGCTTAGGGGCACAAACAGGATCAGGTAGCGGCAAAGTTGACATTCACATTGTTCCCAATCTAGCACTCAGAGTGGTGCTACATACTATTACATGAGCTATGGGGTCGAAGACCCCACACGAGGCTACCAAAACACAGCTCCTCTTGGCGTCAAAATGTATGAACCTGAAAGTATTTGATTGGGCCACAGTTGTAACCATGAATATCAAACGGAAATTGACTAAATGTAAAAAGGCCAAACTGAAGCAGTTTGGGTATGGGTCAATCTTGGTATCATTCATCCTATAATGACTGCCTATCTTCCAGGGCCAGGGGGTGATAGTCCCAAATCCACCTTTGAGAGAGCCACAGATGGCTCGATGGGAAGAATTGATGCCCAGAGTAGGAGATAGCCAGCAAATGTCATAGCAGCCCGAGTTCTTCGGATGGCTCTAGCGATAGTTAATCATCGTAGAGGACTGGCCCTATTCTGGTACTGATTTCACAGGAGACCTAGACCTTCTGCTCCCAGAAGGAGAGGATTGGGATGAGGAGCTGGGTAAGACTCTTTTTTATTTTTATGAATTTTATGATTTTTTTTTGGTATACATGCATGTTCTAACAACTAATCTTATATGTATGTAGATGTCGGCCTAGAGAAGCCCACTGGGATGTCACTGATTGCGCGGAGGGCCCCTCTCACCTATAACCCTCAAGGTGAGGGGGGCGAGGGGAACGAGCTGGTTCAGAACTTAGAGGGAATCACCCATGGGATTCATGATTATGCTTGCCTACCTAATGTCCCTATGGCTTATCAGAGGCACACCGTAGGGGTTCCTAGTCGCCTGCATCGCTTACTGAGGCGATTGGTGTGAGCAGTAACATGCTACCATGAGCACCATGATGATTAGTTGCCTAGGCTTTTCATATGCATATTTTTGAGAGACATGTTGTCTCTGGATGTAACTGACATGTATATTTTTGGATTTTATATTATTCACACACTGCAAACATTTGATATATATATATATATATATTTATTTCTTCATCGATATTTTTCACATATGATGATGTTTTTACAAGTTGCGTAAATGTCTATCTAATACCATATTAGCTACTCCATCTGTTAATGCATTCATTCATCTGGGTATATGCTGATATGTGATGTAATCAAAATTTCTTTCCAGTAAACGAATATGTAGATACAATCTTAAAATGGATGGGTTCCTAACTGAATAATGACCATTGAGCTATAACACTACGAGTTGTGAGTCCAGATATACAAGTAATGCACGAATACCGAGGTTAACAGCCTCGTTCAATAATTCCAAAACGACACTATATTCCGCAACATTATTTGTAGCAGGCCCTAAAACACCTTGTAAATTAAATAACTCACTAGTAGGATTGTAGATTACCTAGGCTGCCGAAGACATATTCCTGGTACTGCGGGAGGAACCATCCGCGAAACTGACATAAGGAGTAATAGACATCTGCACAATCAGGAAGACCCAGTCAGCAGAAAATGCTTACAAAGCACACCACACCACACATATTATTTTTTCACAAGCTTAAAAGTAGAAATTCAAACTTTGTTTGAAGAGAAATAGGCATGCCCCCCAACATGATGACTCAATTCGAGGTGTACATTCCCCCCAAGCTTTAGTCCATAGGAAATGGAGTGAAGGTTAAAAACACAAGAGATTCGATCGACATCTAACAAAATTTGAATTGAAAGGGATCGTGTTTCATTATTTTAACAAGGTTGACCCACTTAAAAGAATTGTCCTCATAATGGCTTGTTTCATTGTTTAGGGAGCTTGATACAAGAAGAGGAACTATGCTCCAACGAGCTCAAAGGAGCAGGTTCAGGAGGGGGATAACTGGATACAAAACACTCGAGACAATCAGAAATTCCCCCAGGCTGGGCATGAATGAGGAACGATGATTTCCATCACTCCACGACAGTTATTCAAGAGACATAGTCTCCAGGATAGCTTCGTCAGACGGAAAAATTTCTCTCAAAGGATCGGGTGAATCTGCATCGTTGAGCCAAGGGGATTGAGAATAAACATAAAGAGCCATGCTCAAAGGAGCATTTTCACCAAGAGGAGGATCTGATGCAGTAACAATCTCACAATAATTGATTTCAACTGGGGTCAGAGGCATCGATTCTCCAAAAGAGGAAACCTGTTCAGGAGAAGGGATGATCCATGGGTCATCCAACCTAGAGATCATGTTGACTTGAATGGTGTTCGGTGGTGGAATGGGAAAAGTACCCATGAGAACGGGGTCCTTGAAAAGAACAGCTCGTACGATGTCAGGGGGATTAGGAATTTGATCCATATATGGCACATTGTTCTTGGAGGAGGAGGTGAAGAAATACAACTGATCAGTAGTAATAATCTTGCCCTCATGTGGAAACTTCAAAAGTCAAAAAAGGGTGGACGGAATGCACAACATGGTGTGGGTCCAACTGCGATCGAGTAGAAGATTGTAGTTGAGTTTGGCATCAACAATTTCCACTTCAACATTGACCATTTTACCTTGCAATGTGATTGGTAGACTCGCGAGAACGCCCAAGGGTTTTGATTCCCCTCCATCGAATGCCTCAAGGGCATTGGGAGATGAAGTGAGAGTTGGAGAGCCGATGGCTTTCCAGCAAGTAGATGACATAATGCAGGTAGAGGCACCTTTGTCGACAGTGGCTCTGTGAATATTGAGGTCGTTGATGCTGACTTGTATAACAAGGGCAATCTGGTGCGGAAGTCGAGGGAAAAAATTCTCTAGATCAAAGGTGAGAAGGCTAGAATCGGCAGGATCAATTCTGCTGACTGAAGATAATAGAGCTTTCCATTAAGATGGGAAAATTTGAAGCAATTCCAACGCAGACATTATAGAGGGTGCTTGTACCAAATCCTCAACAATGCTGTAATGCTGAGCAGCACAAGCATTTGGATTATAGGAAGACTTTTAGAGAACACCTTTGGAAGGTGGTCATATAATGGGTTAAGCGCTGGGCTTTTCAATTTCTAAAGGACCAGAGGCAGGAGGGGGAGGCGTGTCATCAATGACTTCCTTCCCAGCTGTTAGCCACCTATAAAATTTTTTATATCAAAAGGTGGCTAAATCATTTTTGGAGCCTTCAAGAAACAGGTTTTATTGCTAAAAATGTTATCTCTTGAAGACTCATGAAGACATCATGCCCTTTTTTTAACCTTCACTGTTGTTTCCCTTTCAAAATGTTGAAAATCTACTATTTTCATAGAGAAAAGACTGCTGTAAAATCCCATTTTTTTTCCCTCCTCCACTCAAAAACTAACCTTCATTTTATTCCCATTTTCCCCCATGAAATTCCTCTTTTTTTCATGATTTCCCTTCTTCCATTCATGAAAATATTTTAGCAAAGTTCAAAACTAAATTTTAAACTTTACCAAAACCCCCAAATCCATCAAAAACTCTGAAAAATTTCATAAAAAATAAGTTTTTTGACTATGGGCTTAAGCCCCTTTGGGCTAAGTCCTAACTACTTCCCCACTATATTCCCACGCCCTATAACCAGGCGCTAACCCAGTCGGGTGCTTATCGCATCGGAAATGAGTGGAGCCTGCAAGTCTGTTTGTTGGTGTTAATGAAAGTTCTGATGCGATTGGCCCTTCATATATAGGCCCCGAGTCTTCTACCGCTCCATATAACCTTCATAACCCACAATCGGGTGCCTAACACATTATATAAACCCTCCCAATCATATTTTTCCTTTGTAAAACATAAAAACCCCTTTTCCCTATGTTTTACATTAAACCTGCCGGTGCAATGTTATCAAAAGATAAATATCGTTGATTTTGTTTCCCCGATCAATGATCCTTATACTGTCGCATCGGAGAATTCCAAATGGGTAGATTGAAAATCCCTTCTCCTACGTTCCAATGCAATTCGCTCTTTGTGTGTTAACCCCAGTCCCTTGTCATTCTCATATATCGCAAGACCCCGTAGTCGGGCGCCAAGCCTCATATATATAACCCATCTCGAAGCCAAAACCTCTGTTTTTCATTAAATTTTTGGTTTTTATATCTTATAAATGGTTTCCGCTGGTTCATTATTTGAAAAAAACCCCATTGTTGATCTAGAACGATCAAATGGATCGCGCAATCTCGCATCGGGGATTTTCCATTGGGCACGTTTCATATTGTATTTACCCACTCCCAATTGGCAGCCTCTCGATGAAATATTAGCCATTGATCTCTTCCCCTCTTCCCAGATCCCACAGTTTCCATTGCTCCCGCTCAAAGCCCTCTCCCCGTTGAAGAACTCTTCCAATTTGTCCTCCACCATCGATCTGATCTGTAGATCAACGGTTCAAAGCCAATCACATTGGCACCATTCAATTTCCCCCCCCGCCGATTGTAAAAGCCCCGATTGCATCTAGGACGTCCACGTGTCAACATCTGACGGTCTAGATCAATCCTTCCAACCTTGGTTAAAAAACATGCAGCCCTGCTTTATAATGTTTTTTAAGTAGATCTCAGTCATTGATCTCTGTAGATCAATGACTCATATTTAACCTTTATCCGCCTTGTTTATTATTTCATTTAAACCCCAGTTTCAATCCTGACCATTGATCTTCTACATCTAATGGTTCATAGCCACCCCGACAAGCCCGACCCTTGTGGGTCCTGCCTCCCTCCAGACCTGATCTCAGCCATCCATCTTTGATCCAATGGCTCAGATTGAAACCACCCCTTCTCGTTCCGCTCGCGCATCTATCCAATATCGCGCTCGATCCCCACCGTTAGATCTAAGGCCCTAGATGTAACGACCAATGTTCCATATCACACAAATTTAAGCGTGAAGGTTAATCCCCAAAAATTACGCGATATAAGCTGTTTTGAAATTCCACGTCACCTTCTAACACATATCATGTTATGAAAGGTGAAACCACCTTTCTCCCATTTCGTCGTGTGATACTGCCTGTTTTTCCCTCCGAAACCACTTTCCCCTTTTTTCATTGTGTTTTATCGCATTGTGTTTCCCACCGTTGATCTCTGCGGATCGACGACTCAGATCTAATCTGGCCATACTCTATCACCCTCCACCTTCACCAAAGGATTTCAATGAGCAATCACAATCATTGATCTCTGGGTCCAAACTGATCCAATGGCCCAGATCCTTTTCAGAAACCCCAAATTCCTCTTAACCTTTATCACTGTTGATTAAGCTTTAACCTATTTTCTTCGCATTTTCCGCTGGTTTTAAATGTAAAGTGACTCTTTCGCTTTATATTATCATTATGGCTCCCCACCGTTGATCTATTCTAGATCGACGGATCTCTCTTAATCTCTCCACCATTTGCTCCTAACCATACACTCCTAAGCAGTTTTACCTAATAAACGTAGCATTTCATAACTATTTTTTGGTTTATGCATCTTTTAAATATTTTATCAAAATATTTTAATAGAAAAGTGAAAGTCGAGGATGATGATCCTTTCGGTCTACATTCATTAAAGAGTATCCATCTACAGGGTTCGACCACCATGTTTCATCAATACATCATGATTATTGATTGCATATGAACCCTGTGTCACCTCCACATCAACAAGACATAGTGAAGCGTGATAGAAACTGAGAGTATCAGTGTCGAAGACCCAAACACAGTAGATATTAAGAATTAAACATTGATTATACAGTTTAGGCTGGATTATGGCTAAGATCCAAAATCAAAAGCCTAATCCACTAAAATTAAACACAGTTAAAGAGAAAAAGACAGATTTTAGGCCTGATTAAGCCTAATACATAGAATCAAAACAATTTAATAGTGTTTAAGGAAAAATAAAAAATATCTGTTAGACAGAGTATGCCTCCACTACCACATCAGAGGAAAATTGATTCCTCTCAGCTACCTAATGCCACCTGTAGCCTCACAGCATTCAACAGAGGCCGAGTAATGACCAGAATAGAGGATATTTGCCTCACGACAGCCGAACAGTTAATTCAGCAGAAGGACTTATTGCAAAAATATCTGCTGAGTTACTACAGAGATGACACAGAAGCCTTAAAGTCAACAAAAGCTCCCACCAAGCTTACTTCTTAAATGTAAAACAATTAACACAGAGAAAATATCTGTAAACTTCTCCATTGAGCCCCTCAAAGGCCGAGAAGTACTAAATCTATATTAGTTGAACCCTTAGATCTTTTCTCTTTCGACCAACTTATCCTTCTATAAAATCTTATTGAGGAGTTAATTGTAAACGTTGGTTGCAGAACTTTGAAATATACTTGTGCTCGAAACTTATACTTGTAAATAGTGTTCAAAGGCTCTTGAAGCTCTATTTCTGATTAGATAAGTTAGGCTGAGAAGTGAAGATGATTGCTGAACTGAAACATTGGACTTGAAAATTGTAACTAGTTTGACTGCAATATACAAGTTGTTTCTTGGGATCCTGGTCTATATGACTGGTGAAGTGTCCCTTTCTTTGTTTTTGTTTTTCCTTCCATGTATGCCATATTTTCCATTAATTCTATGATAAATAAAAACAAGCATGGAGTTAGGACTTACTGTTTACAGTACCCTTGTCTGAATGATAAGCTTTATCTCAATGTTTTCCTCTAATTTGTTTATTTAGGAATGATTCAATGCAGTCTAAGTAGTTAGGAATGCTGGCGTTCCCTCGTCCTACTGTTTGCTTTAAACATTGTTCTTAAATGTTATTTTCATTATTTTCTTATTAAAGCTAGACTAGAAAAGTGATGGTGAGCCCTGTTTTCTAGCTTCTATTCTCCAAAGGAAATTCTGAAAGTTTCCCTAATTGTTTGCTGAAAGCAGACTAGGTTTAAAAGTACCTTATCTGATCTTAAGTTGCATTTTGTTTCTCTTATGCGTTCTTCATCCTTTCTGAAATTAATTATGTATATTACTGGATTATTTTGTCTATCAAGTTTTCTTTAATACAAGCTTTTCAGAAGAGGTTTATGGTGAGCCCTGCCCTTTGGTTGGTTTTAAACAGTTGCTTAAAGGTTTTTTCTTGTTTGGACTGACTATAAATCCTTGTTGAAATTATTATCATTTTCCACCCCTCTAACACTTTTATTGTTTCCATTCCATCATTTAATCTCAATGATCTTGTGATATAGATGACTTACCCCTTGGATCACTCTTGAATTGTTGCACAATTAAAAGCCCTATTATGACTCCATAGCCCAATGGACTAAAAACCAACGTTATATCTATCTAATCAATCGAATTTTGTTCTATTTTCTTGCAACTTCATACCTTTGAAACTCTTTCCATTTATAACTTTCCACTCAAATAATAATCATGCTCAACCATTCAAAACAAAACAAAAACCCTCGGTCTTCATAACTAGCCTAATATCATTACCCATAAACCTTAAAAGATAAATCCATCTTTGCAATTTATTGGAGAGATCCCTCTCCGGATTCAGGAGGTCTAGATCCTAGAATCCCAAGGTGGTTGAAATAGTGTTCTCTCTACATTTTGACTTTGCCAATCTTGCAAATTACAGGGAGCTAACATCTTCTAGCTACTTCGCTGGGGAATTTTGAGTGTTTTTCAGCCTAGGTACCTTTAAAAACCTCAGAAAACCATTGATTCAAGAAAATTTTGTAGTGAGTAAAAGAAACCCTTTCAAGCACTACCAAGCAAATGGTAATTATGATAAAACTTGTTTGAATCAGTGATAAACTAGGCAAACCCTAGGATTCTCATAAGACCTTGTCAAACCTTGAAAGATTATCTAGCTTAGCCATAAGAGTAGACTGTCTTTGTCTCATAACCATAGCTAAGTTTTGAAACAGATTTAGAACACTCTTAAGAACCAATAGGAATGAAAAAGAACTCAGAAAAACCCAAAAATATTTTAGATTGGTATTTAATAAACATGGTGGTGGACCATAAAACCTTTTACCTCCAAAAGAGCTAAGAACTTCCACTTGGCGACTCCAAAATCCTAAACAAACCTTAAGACTCCACTGGGAAGACCCATTATCATCATAATATCATTTAGACTCAGTAAGACGATTTTAGGATTAAAATTTTCTTATTTTAAGATCAGTTAACCTCATAAAGATTGTCATATCTAGTTAAACTTTTCTTGTTTACTTGGGTCCGAAACTCATAGCATAGTGGCTCCTAGAAATATTAATACTAGAGCCTACCCTGACCCAAACCCACCTGAGATAGTTGATAACCCAGAAAGAATCCTTAGGAAGTCTCCTAAGATAAAATTTTCAACTGTTTTCAGATCAAACTTGAGAGCTAATTTAGTTCCTGAAAATCTTGCAGCTCTACAACAATCACAAGTCGACTTAAGAAATCCATTTAGAACTAGGTCACTTGATGATATAATTCAGCTAGATTCTGAGTCTTCACTTTCATCCCCGGAAACAAGTGAACATCCTAGTAGTAGAGAAACAACACCACCTGATTTACATTTCCTTCATAATTTAGGTGTCTCTCATCCAAGATCAGCTCAGCAATCTATTCCTGGTCCATCCACATATGTTCATCCTACATCCACTGTCCAAACCACTCCAATCCAACCCACTTTCCCTCTTGTTAATCCACCTCTTTTAAATCCACCCCCACCACATATCATGGCAGCATGGTATGCTCCCTTAGTCCTTCCTGTACCCTTGGCAAATCTTCCACAGGACTATCAGTCCAAAATAGCAATGTATGATGCCAGTAATGCTACAACTGCGTCACAACATGTGGATAAAATGAATGACTACTTTGACAGAAATGAAATTGATGATGATTCTGTCAAACTTAGACTATTTGCTCTGAGTTTGGGGGGATAAGTAAGAAAATGGTTTAAAGGCCTAACCCCCCACAGTATAAATGATCTCCAAGCCTTCCATCATACATTCTTAAACAAATGGGAAGTCATAAAAAACCCTCTTCAAATACTTTTTGATTACAAGAATCTCCACAGAAACACTTAGGAAAGTGTACAAGCCTACTGCACTAGATTTAATAATGTGTATAATGCCCTTCCCCTGGATTTAAAACCTCCACAAGGATTAGTGTTAAAAAAATTTCCTAAAGGGTTTGACCCTAAAATGGCCTATCAGCTAAGAGAGAGAGACCCTTTAACTCTTGAAGATATGAAAAAAGGGGCTCTTGTTGTGGAAGTCAACTTAATGGAGAAAAGAGCCAGAATGAAGAATGAGAAGAGAGTGTACTTCAGAGAGGAATCTACACCTTCCACATCCAGTTCAAATATGGAAAGAATGATGGAGGAGATGATGAATAAAATGAGCATAATTGAGAGATCACAAGTGATTCAAAACCAAACTGCTCCTCAAAACAGAACTCAGAACCAAAATCAGAATTTTAGAAGAAATCAACCTCAAAATAGACCAAGGGAAGATGATCAACAGATCACTCCTCCCTTTCATCAAAACTATGTGAGTGAGGTCGAAGAAACAAATGAAGAAATAGAGGACGATGAGATAAATATGTTGGGAGTAGATAATGATGACTTTGAGGTTCATTATGATAGAAAACCAGCTCTTTACACACCTTATGATGACAAAAGAGATGATGATGAAAGTTATTATCAAGACATGGAAAATGTTATCATAGAGTCTCAAAAAGAGTATGACCTTAGAAGTAAAAGAAATCAAGAAATTCCCAAAACCAAAACCTCTGAAAAATCTTCACAAAACAACACTATAAATAAACCCAAAATTGCAAAACAAAAAGACAAAACAGTGGCTGGAAATTCTAATAAAGGTAAAGAGAAAGGCACTCAGAACAATGAAAAACAGAGTGCAGACCTTAGTAGTGTTAGCACCTCAGCTAATACTCATGTTAAACATTTTTTTTCAAATGTAAATAGAGCAAATCAGCAAACTGACTTTGCTGACAGAGTGGCAGTTAACAAGGCTAAAACAAGCACTTCAAAGAATCAAATTTCTTTCAGCCTGGAACAGGAAATTTCCAAAATTAAAATCTCTATTCCTCTCTCTAAACTAGTTGCCCAAAATTTATATAGGACCCAAATTTTGAAGGCTTTAAACATAGAGGAGAATAATGACATAATCAATCTTAACGATGACCAGCCAGAGCTCATTTTTGGTCCAAATATTGAAGGTAGATATCAAGAGGGACTTGTTCCTCCCTTTTACGTTAGTTTAAATGTTCACGACAAGATTCTGCACAACACTATGCATGATTCCGGGGTCTCTCACAATTTAATGCCAAAAGATGTAATGGAGAGCCTGAGTCTAGAAATCACCAGAACTTATAGATACCTTTACTCCTTTGACTCAAGCAGAGTAAAGTGCTTAGGTTTAATTAAAGACCTCTACGTTAACTTAGCACAGAATCCAGCCAAATGTTTGGTCATGGATATTGTCGTGGCTGATGTGCCCCCAAAGTATGGAATGTTATTATCTAGGTCTTGGGGGGATAAGTTACAAGGAACTATGCAGATGGACATGACATATGCGACCATCCCTGTGTTTAATCAGACAAGAAAACTTTACAGGGAGTCCCATATGCAGTACATGGTTACTAGTTAGGACAGACTGCAAAACTCTCCTCTATATTCTGTAAATACAGCCATTAATTCTTTTATTCTATTTAACGATGAATCATTTAGTGAATAGGTCACTTTAACTGAATTGATGGCTAATAGGGAGGAAGAGGAAGACATCACAGAAGCGTCTAAACGGTTTGTTGAACACGTGAAAAACAACAAACAAAACACAGGTCTTGAACTACAAATCATGTGTCCATCACTTCTTAACCTTGAGAGTCAAGAAAGCATTCCTCAACGTGATGAAAAACCAGAGGAATTAAAACAAATACAACATAGTGTTGATATTCAAGAAAGAGCTTAAAGCACACTTGTTGAAGAGGGCAGTAATCAAATGAAAGAACCTAAAAATAGTCCTCTATGGAGTATGTACTTTGATGGGTCCTGCACTAGGAGTAATGCTGGTGCAGGGGTCTGGATACACAACACTGAAGACAACCACACAAAGAGCCTTTCCTGTAGATTAAACTTTCAATGTTCAAATAACATAGCAGAATATTAATCCCTGCTTCTAGGCTTACATTTTTTGAAAAAAGTATGAGCCAAAAGAATTAAGTTTATGGGGATTCAGAACTAATCATTAGGCAGGTCAACGGGGAATACAACACGAATCACCCCAGAATTAGGGCCTACCGAAACAATGTTGTGGATTTACTTAAAACTTTTGTGGAGTCCTAATTAATTTTTGTCCCAAGAAGAAAAAATATCATGGCCCACAGCTTAGCTTTTGCAGCTAGAACATATTTAATGCCATATGAAACCAAAGAATGTACAAATCAGATTGAGTTTAGACCATTTGTCCCTGATAACGATAAATATTGGCAAGTGTTTGAAAAATACAAACAAATAGAATACTTCATGCAGTTTAGAAATGAATTTGAACTACCCAGCTCATATTCAGACTATGAAACAAACTGCCCTAGTGAAGAAAATTTTCTTGGTGAAGAAGAACCATCTCCTGTACTTGATAATGTAAACCTGTTATCTAGCAAACTTGAAAATGAAATAGAGTTGATTGAAGAGATAGAAATAGAGGACTTAGAATCTCTGTTGTCTAATGATGAAAGTTTTCCAAAGGGTCTGTCTCCTTTAGAAGAGTTGTTCGATTTCAACAATGTGGCCAAGAAGCCAAAACTGGAACTTGTAGAGACTGAAGCTGAAGAGTGTAATATAGGCAGTGAACTTAAACCTAAGATGATTAAACTGTCTAAAACTTTACCAACTCACATTATACTCAAATACATAGAGTTTTTTAAAGAATTTTCTGATGTTTTTGCATGGAGTTACGAAGATCTGAAATCCTATGACACTGAAATAATTCAGCACAAAATCCCTCTTAAGGAAAACCAAAAGCCATTCAAACAGAAGCTACGCAGAATAAACCCTGTTCAGTTGCCTTTGGTTGAGAAGAAGATCAAGAAAATGTATGAAGATGGTATTATTGTCCCTATTAGATATTCTGAGTGGGTGTCTAATCTGGTGTCAGTTAGGAAGAAAACATGTGATATTAGGCTTTGTATAGACTTTAGAGATTTAAACAAAGCTTCACTCAAGGACAACTACCCTTTACCCAATATGGACCATATTTTACAAAGGGTAGTTGGTTCAAAAATAATTTCTTTTATTGATGGCTATTCAGGGTACAATCAGATTTTAGTCCAACCTGATGATTAACTAAAGACAACATTTACTACACCTTGGGGCACTTTCATGTACGTGAAAATTCCCTTTGGTCTAATGAATGCTGGAGAAACTTTTCAGAGAGCCATGGACATAGCATTCTCAGAAGAACTAGGCTACTTCATCATTATTTATCTTGATGATGTCACTATTTTTTCAAAGATAGATGAGGAGCACTTAGAACATTTGAGAATTTTTTTTGAGAAATGCAGAAGGTTTTGGATATCTTTAAACCCTAAGAAAACACTATTTGGGCTCCAAGAAGGTAAAATTCTTGAGCACATTATTTCAAAGGAGGGTATAAAGATAGATCCAAAGAGGATTGAGGCCATATTGCAAATCTCTCATCCTCGAAACATCAAGGAACTACAATCTTTCATTGGAAAGATAAATTTCTTGAGAAGGTTCATACCCAACTTGGCTGAGCTCCTTAGGAATATAACAAACATGTTGAAGAAGGAGCAAGGGGTCAAATGGACCTTGGAAGCAATGGATTCCTTTGAGATTATGAAACAAGCGTTAACCAAAACACTGGTTCTAATCAATCCTGATTTTTCAAAAGATTTTTATATTTTTTCATTTTCATCAGAACATACGATAGTTGTTGTCCTTTTACAGAAAAATCCACAAGGATAAGAGCAGCCTATTGCTTTCTTTAGCAAGGCATTGAGGGATGCTCCTTTGAAGTATAACATTATGGAAAAGCAAGCTTTTTATTTGGTCAAATCTTTAAAAGACTTCAGAGTATACATCCTTCACTCACACATAATTGCCTTTGTCCCAAATTGAGTTGTGAAAGACATTCTAACACAGGACCTAGATGGTAAGAGAGGTAAGTGGATAGTTGTTATTATTGAATATGATTTAGAGATCAAGCCCACTAAACTCATCAAAGGCCAAGGTCTAGCTAGATTAATGGCTGAATAAAATTTTGAAGTTCTTAATATTAATATGATAAATGCTTTAGATGACCAATAAGAATTCTCAACTCCCATTGTTGAAGACCATTTTATGAATTCCTCTTCGTATGTTGATATTTTATTTGTTTTGCTTAATTTTAATACACCTCCTGGTTTATCAAAAATAAAGGCAAGGTTTTTGAAGTTAAAAGCTGTAAACTACTGCACTATAGATAAATGTCTTTATTGGAAAAATGCAAGTGGGATATTGCTTAAATATTTGCCTGAGTATGATGCAGAGAAGGTTAAGCATGAATTCCATGAAGAAGAATGTGGGGGCCACCTCTACTGGAAGACAAAAACCAACAAAATCCTAAGGGCTGGTTACTATTGGCCCACTCTCTTTCTTGATGTACACAAGATGATCATTGCATGTCATAAATTCCAACTTTTTGAAGGCAAGAGAAAGTTGTTGCCCTTACCTCTGCATCCAATCACTGTTGAAGCTCCTTTTCAACAGTGGGGACTTGACTTCATAGGAGAAATCCATCCACCCTCATCTGCCCAACATAGATGGATTCTCACTGCCACAGACTACTTCACCAAATGGATAGAAGCCATCCCTTGTAGGCAAGCCAATGACTCTGTCATTATAAAATTAATAGAGACTAATATTCTCTCTAGGTTTGGTTGTCCTACCAAGATCATCACTGATAATGCAGTAGAATTTGGATCAAAGAAGATGGTTGAATTCTGTCACAAATATCATATTACATTGGGTCATTCCACTGCTTATTACCCTCAAGGTAATGGGCTAGCAGAATCCTCAAACAAGAGTTTGGTGAACATAATCAAGAAGCTATTGGAGGACAACAAGAAGTCTTGGCACACAAAGCTAGTGCATGCACTATGGGCTGACCGATTGACATTGAAGAAATCTATTGGTATGTCACCCTTCTAGCTTGTGTATGGTACATATGCAATTTTTCCTACCAGCCTTGGTGTACCAGTTATGAAGTTGATTCAAGAGGTCCAGTCTAAAGACAATGACATGATCAGAAGGATAAATCAGACTATTCATCTTCAGCAAACCAGAGAGGAGGTTTATAACAAAGCATTGCAAAAGCAAGACAACATCAAGAAAATTTTTGATAGAAGAACAAAGGTCAACAATTTCAATGTTGGGGACAAAGTTTTAAAGTGGGACTCAAGGAGAGAAGACAAGGGCAAGCATGGAAAATTTGATAACTTATGGCTTTTCCCTTATCTCATTCATTCTACTGCTGGTAACAATGCCTTTTTATTGTAGGAGCTGAATGGAGCTGAACTGTTTGGAGGTCCTGTCAATGGCAGGATGCTAAAACATTACTTTTCTTGATCCATGTCATGTTTGGAGAATTTTTATATTTTTTCTCATTATAAATATCTCACCCATCATTGCATTCAAATTTAGAAAAATAAAAAATACAAAAACAATAGAAGAAAGAAAAGAAGGCAGATTGTAAAACAATAAAGGTACAGCCCCATACCCAAAAAAGAGAAGCAAATCTGAAAGTGTGCAAGCTCAAATGCCACTCTTGAAAAACACACTTCTAGTTATTCTTACAGCCTGATCATGACTAATTATTTTTAAATTGATTTTTGATAGGTTAGTGAATTCGATTTTCCAAACAACTTAATCTTGGCTTATCAGTTAGGTAGATTAGGATAGAAATTAAAGGTTCAAACAAGCTCAAAATCCAAACCTTAGTTTTCAAAATAAGAGTGGCTCCTACCTATTTAAAATTATGAGTAAAAAACATAGGTAAAAACTGGTTCTAATAAGCTCAAAATCTGAACCAGATCACAAGGAGAAAACAACTCAAAAAGAAGTAAAAAACAGAGTTGTAATAAGAGAAGGCCGTGCCTAGAACTTTCAGATCTTAAGCTGTCCATTTTGATTTAATTTTTTGTAAAAAAATGACTATGTGCAACTTTTTCTTATGCCATAGATCAGCTACAAGTTAGACTGTTTAAACCTAACTTCTAGGCTTTTAAATTTCTCTTTTAGAAATTAGTGAATAAAATTCTGTTAGACTGTTTAATCCTAACAGATTATTAGATTAGGTAGAGAAGCATATGAACTCAACTGTTTAATAAATATGAGTTCATGGAGGAATAAGAAGTAGAAATAGATTAGATTTTTTTCTTTCAAAAGAATAAAATGATTGTAAAAGAGTTTTCCAATACAAGTGCACTCTAAAGAAGAAAAAATGTTAGATCAATAGGATTGGGTAGGTAGAAAGCTTGTGTAGATGAAGATCCATTGTTTTTCATGGCTGCTAACATTTTTTCAGAGCAAAAGAAAATCATCCAAGTAAATAAAAACAACCCAATGGATAAGGCACTGATAAGCCTCCCAGAGAATGCAAGTCTGAAGTTCTTGATGCCTTCAAGAAGGCACCATCCCCAAGTGGAGCCACTATTAGCCACCTATAAAATTTTTTATATCAAAAGGTGGCTAAATAATTTTTGGAGCCTTCAAGAAATAGGTTTTATTGCTAAAAATGTTATCTCTTGAAGACTCATGAAGACATCATGCCCTTTTTTTAACCTTCACTATTGTTTCCCTTTTGAAATGTTGAAAATCTACTATTTTCATAGAGAAAAGACTGCTGCAAAATCCCATTTTTTTTCCTCCTCCACTCAATAACTAACCTTCATTTTATTCCCCTTTTCCCCCATGAAATTCCTCTATTTTTCATGATTTCCCTTCTTCCCTTCATCAAAATATTTTTACAAAGTTTAAAACTCATTTTTAAACTTTACTGAAACCCCCAAATCCATCAAAAACTTTGAAAAATTTCATAAAAAATAAGTGTTTTGACTATGGGCTTAAGCCCCTTTGGGCTAAGTCCTAACCACTTCCACACCATATGCCCATGCCCTATAACCAGGTGCTAACCCATTCGGGCACTTATCCCATCGGAAATGAGTGGAGAGCGCAAGTCTGTTTGTTGGTGTTAATGAAAGTTCCGATGCGATTGGCCCTTCATATATAGGCCCCGAGTCTTCTACCACTCCATATAACCTTCATAACCCACAATCAGGCACCTAACACATTGTATAAACCCTCCCGATCATATTTTTCCTTTGTAAAACATAAAAACCCCTTTTCCCTATGTTTTACATTAAACACGTCGGTGCAATGTTATCAAAAGATAAATACCGTTGATTTTGTTTCCCCGATCAACGATCCTTATACTCTCGCATCGGAGAATTCCAAATGGGTAGATTGAAAATCCCATCTCCTACGTTATGATGTGATTCGCCCTTTGTGTGTCAACCCTGGTCCCTTGTCATTCTCATATATCCCAAGGCCCCGCAGTCGGGCGCCAAGCCTCATATATATAACCCATCCTGAAGCCAAAAATATTTGTTTTTCGTTAAATTTTTGGTTTTTATATCTTATAAAGGGTTTTTTCCGGTTCATTATTTGAAACAATTCCCACCGTTGATCTGGAATGATCAAACAGATCACGCAATCACGCATCAGAGATTTTCCATTAGGCGCGTTTCATATTGTATTTACCCACTCCCGATTGGTAGCCTCGAGATGCAATATTAGCCATTGATCTCTTCCCCTCTTCCCAGATCCCACGGTTGCCATTGCTCCTGCTCAAAGCCCTCTCCCTGCTGAAGAAATCTTCTGATTTTTCCTCCACCGTCGATTTGATCTACAAATCAACGGTCCAAATCCAATCGCATCGGCACCATTCGATTTTACCCCCTGCCGATCGCAAAAGCCCCGATTGCATCTGGGCCATCCACGTGTCAACATCCAATAGTCCAGATCGATCCTTCCGACCTTGGTTAAAAAAAATGCAGCCCCACTTTATAATGTTTTTTACGAAGATCTCATTCATTGATCTCTGCAGATCAACATCTCATATTTAACCTTTCTTTGCCTTGTTTATTATTTCGTTTAAACCCCAGTTTCAATCCTGACTGTTGATCTTCTACATCTAACGGTTCATAGCCACCCCGACAGGCCCAACCCCTATGGGTCCTGCCTCCCTCCAGAACTGATCTTAGTTGTCCATCTTTGATCAAATGGCTTAGATTGAAACCGCCCTTTCTCCTTCTTCCCACACATCTATCCAATATCGCGCTCGCTCCCCACCATTAGATCTGAGGCCCTAGATCTAGTGGTCGACATTCCATATCGCTCAACTTTAAGCGTGAAGGTTAATCCCCAAAAATTACGCGATATAAGCTGTTTTGAAATTCCACGTGTCACCTTCTAACGCATATCGTGTTCAAAAAGGTGAAACCACCTTTCTCCCATTTTGCCGCGCGATACTGCCTATTTTTCCCTCCGAAACCACTTTCCCCTTTTTTCATTGTGTTTTATCATGTTGTGTTTCCCACCGTTGATCTCTGCAGATCAACGGCTCAGATCTAATCTGGCCATACTCTATCGCCCTCCGCCTTCACCAAATAATTTCAATGAGCAATCACAACCATTGATCTATGGGTCGAAACTGATCCAATGACCCAAATCCTTTTCGGAAACCCCAAATTCCTCTTAACCTTTGTCACTGTTGATTAAGGTTTTAACCTATTTTATTCCCATTTTCCACTCGTTTTAAATGTAAAGTGACTCTTTCGCTTTATATTATCATTATGGCTCCCCACCATTGATCTCTGTTAGATCGACGGGTTTCACTTAATCTCTCCACCATTTGCTCCTAACCACAGCCTCCTAAGCAGTTTTACCCAATAAATGCAAAATTTCATAACTATTTTTTGGTTTATGCAGCTTTTAAATATTTTATCAAAAAATTTTAATAGAAAAGTGAAAGCTGAGGATGACGATCCTTTTGGTCTACATTCATTAAAGAGTATCCATCTACAGGGTTCGACCACCACGTTTCGTCAATACTTCATGATTATTGATGCCATATGAACCCTGTATCACCTGCACATCAACAGGACACAATGAAGCGTGATAGAAACTGAGAGTATCAGTGTCAAAGACCAAAACACAGCAGAGATTAAGAATTAAACATTGATTATACAGTTTGGGGTGGATTACGGCTAAGATCGAAAATCAAAAGCCTAATCCACTAAAGTTAAACAGATTTAAAGAGCAAAAGATAGAGTCTAGGCCTAATTAAGCCTAATACACAGAATCAAAACAATTTAACAGTGTTTAAGGAAAAATAAAAAATATCTGTTAGACAGAGTATGCCTCCACTGCCACATCAGAGGAAAATTGATTCCTCTCAGCTACCTAATGCCATTTGTAGCCTCACAACATTCAACAGAGGCCGAGTAATAACCAGAACAGACAATATTTGCCTCATGACAACCGAATAGTTAATTCATCCAAAGAACTTATTGAAAAAATATATGCTGAGTTACTACAGAGATGACACAGAAGCCTTAAAGTCAACAAAAGCTCCCACCGAGCTTACTTCTTAAATGTAAGACAATTAATACAAGGAAAATATCTGTAAAATTCTCCATTGAGCCCCTCAAATGCCGAGAAGTACTAAATCTGTATTAATTGAACCCTTAGATCTTTTCTCTTTCGACCTCCTCATCCTTCTATAAAATCTTATTGAGGAGTTCATTGTAAACATTGGTTGCAGAACTTTGAAATATACTTGTGCTCGAAAATTATACTTGTAAATAGTGTTCAAAGGCTCTTGAAACTCTTTTTGTGATCATATAAGTTAGGCTGAGAAGTGAAGATGACTTATGAACTGAAACATTGGAATTGAAGATTGTAACTGGTTTGACTTCAATATACAAGCTGTTTCTTGGGATTCTGGTCTATATCACTGGTGAAGTGCCCCTTTCTTTGTTATTTTTTTTCCTTCCATGTATGCCATATTGTTCATTAATTCTCTGATAAAGAACAACAAGCAGAGAGTTAGGACTTACTGTTTACAGTACCCTTCTCTAACTGATAAGCTTTATCTCAATGTTTTCCTCTAATTTGTTTATTTAGGAATGATTCAATACAGTTTAAGCAGTTAGGAATGTTATCATTCCCTCATCCTACTGTTTGTTTTAAACATTGTTCTTAAATTTTATTTTCATTATTTTCTTATTAAAGCTAGACTAGAAAAGTGATGGTGAGCCTTGTTTTCTAGCTTCTATTCTCCAAAGGCAATTTTGACAATTTCCCCAAGTGTTTGCTAAAACCAGACTAGGTTTAAAAGTACCTTATCTGATCTTAAGTTGCATTTTTTTTCTCTTACGTTTTCTTCATCCTATCTGAAAGTAATTATGTGGATTACTGGATTGTTTTGTCTATTAAGTTTTCTTTAATACAAGATTTTCTGAAGAGGTTTATGGTGAGCCCTGCCCTTTGGTTGGTTTTAAATAGTTGCTTAAAGGATTTTTCTTGTTTGGACTGACTATAAATCCTTGTTGAAATTATTATTAGTTTCCACCCCTCTAACACTTTTATTGTTTCCATTCCATCATTTAATCTCAATGATCTTGTGATATAGATGACTTGCCCCTTGGATCACTCTTGAATTGTTGCACAATTAAAAGCCCTATTATGACTCCATAGCCCAATGGACTAACAACCAACGTTATATCTATCTAATCAGCTGAAGTTTGTTATGATTGCTTGCAACTTCATACCTTTGAAACTCTTTCCATTTAGAACTTTCCACTTAAATAATAATCATGCTCAACCATCCAAAACAAAACAAAAACCCTTGGTCTTCATAACTAGCCTAATATCATTACCCATAAACCTTAAAAGATAAATCCATATTTGCACTTTATTGGAGAGATCCCTCTCCGGATTCAGGAGGGATAGATCCTAGAATCCCATAGTGGTTGAAATAGTGTTCTCTCTGCAGTTGGACTTTTCCAATCTTGCAAATTACAGGGAGCTAACACCAATTTCCTGGCGTGATTCGGCATAATCCTTCGATCGAGTAGCAATAGAAACAGGTGCAACACCATTCATCATGAAAACCTGAGACCCAAACGGTGCATATGGTGAAGGCTGCTCGACCATCTGGGTCTGCTGAGATGGAAAAGGTTCTTTAAGAACGGTTGGAGTTCCCTTAGAGCCTTTAATAAGTTTACTAACCTCCGATTTTCGGGGAAAATCTTTGGTGTAGTGATCTTCATCGTAGATCAGGAAAGGGTACTTGGTTTTACATTTTGAACCATCATCAACACATGGTTTGGAGGATTCTGGTTTAGGGGCATCAGATTTGGATTTTCCTTTGCCCTTCTTCTTCCCTTTGGAAGCCTTGTCTGTAGGATTGGCCTAAATGGCATTGACCTCCGCGGTCTTACCAGAATCTGGAGTAGCGGGAGGAGCAGAATTGTTGGAAGAATTTTTTTTTTGCTTCCCATTATAAGACTTATGAGAAGTCTAAGAGACAGAACCAATAACACCGTCAACCGATGGGGTAGCTGGTGCTTTAGAGGTCCCTGGCCGCGAGGCATCAGTCAAGATATCATATAACATGCTAGACTGAGAGTACAGTAAATCGAGGTACTGGGCACGAGCAATGGCTTATTCCTCGGTTACACATGCCCCCATAGCAATGTCCTGTGCAATCTTGTTGACAAAGGAGGTAGTGAACCAGTGAGTTAGAAGTTGACCAGGAAGGTCAAACTTGATCAGATGACGAAAACATCTCCACTCATGAATATGATCTGAAATATGAGTGGCTTTGTCCTGTTTCAGAGATGTCAGGAGATGCGTCCTGGCTTCATAACGAACCGGTAACTGGAAATGTGTTAGGAATGCCATAACTAGAGTATTAAAGTCTTGAAAAATACCACGGGGTAGTTCTATGTACCATTTAGCAGCAGCGCTGGTGAGAGTGCGCTGGAAAAGACGTAGACAGATCGAGTCATAAATCCAAGAGTTCAAAGAACACCACAAATGGTAGGTCATGACATGTGCTTGGGGGTCTTCTCCAGATTTACCTTCAAATTTGGGACAGTCATCAGGTACCTTCATTGCAATCGGAGGCCAATATGGATTATGAAGAATGGGATCATTAGTCAACTTGGATACATCCGATAATTCCAACGTGGTGAGAAAAGGTAACTGAGGATTAGAAGGCATGCCTGGTCCCTGATAAGGACCTGTACCTTGTTACATAGTAATTTGTCACCGTCCCTGCGATCCCCTGTCCTGCACATTGGAGGGCCTTTTCCATGACCTGTGAGTAGTGACATGACTTGAAACCACTTTCATTGCATCCCCCTTGATAAGGAAAATCATTCCTCTGAAGACAGTTTCCTGTAAAAAAACCCTATAAATAGACCTTTTGGCCTTGGTGCGACCAACCAATTTAGCCCTCGCGCCAATGGGGGAAATCCACCAAAGAGGGCATACCAACTGGCGCTTTGTCCCAGTGTATTACTCACACCAAGATTAATAAGGATTGTTTTTTAAAAATAAATGGCGGAAGTTTGATTCCAACCAACTCATGAACGAGTCTCTAAAATGAGTTGGGAGGTTTGGCTCCGGATCTCCATGTAGGGGAAGTGGTTTTCCACCTATCATGGAAGCTTCCTTAAGGATAGGGCCAATCCCACCATTGTAGGGATCCCAACTCCCCTTCCACCATCTATATAAGCTTTCCATTTTCCCTTTGCAAGCTAGCCTTAATGGTCATAGAACTAAGAGCTGAATCAGTAGCAAGGAGACTATCTCCAGACAACCTCTGAGAGCCAAGCTGAAGAGAGAGAGCTTTGTCCCATTCCTGACGAGCTTCATTGAGATGTGCTCCACTGTCAACCCGCCGAAGGAAGATCCAACGTCAGAGCTCAGGTTGTATCTTTCTTTCGTTGTGATTAATAATAAACAACTTTGATTATGGTTCCATTCATATGTTCATGTCTTATCTTATGAATTATATCTTCTCTAGCTAATATATGGTTACATGTTTTAGGTTTTACGTTGTGCTTTGTTGTTTCTTTGTGCACGTGCGGGTATTCGAATGTGCTAGGCGAGAGGATTGTGATCTGCCAAAGCGAAGGATGGAAACACCATATTTTCTACAAACAATAGCAGCGTGGGACTTAAGGTAGGCCTCTTGTCGCATCTTGGTCTTTTGTAACTAGGAACCTGCATCTTAGCATGACTTGGTTGTTGCTAGACCCGATCTGGGCTAGTAGGGATCGCCTCTATCCACAGAGGGGATTTACCTCTCCAACAAACTGGCGACTCCACTGGGAGACATTGATTGGTGTTTGTCTTGTCTTTTCAGTTTATTTTGGTCTTTGTCTACTTCATCAGCTCTTCTGGTTCACCTTTTTCAAGTATTAAACCTTTGTTTAGCCTCACCATACCTAATATGCTCCCTGTTTTCTCTTTTTTATTCTTGTCATTAGTAAACTCGATTGGCACATTTTTTTCCTTGGCAGTCGCGCCAATTGGCGCTTTTTGTTGGTCAGACACCCGCACCAATCCTGTTCTAGCACTAGTTGCAGCCAAACAGTCATGCCAATCTTGTGTGGTGCTAGGGTTTGCTTGTTTATGAGCCTTATAAGCTTGATTTATGGTTTTGGTGTCATTTTTTCAACTGCCTAAGTGTCCTGAAGCCTTGGTTGACTGTTTGTGACCTCTATCCTCCGGGTTTTTGCCCTCTATTATCAGTTTTACATTCTAGCCCTAGGGCATCTAGGTGCTATAGTGCGTTGAGCCTCTCATGGGAGTTTTTGGTTTTCATTTGTTGATTCAACTTCGTTGTCACTTCTTTGCATTCGTTTGGTCGTTTTCCATTGTTTTATTGCGTTATTTGAGTGATTCCTCTCTTTCTCATTCGAGTTTCGCTTTGTCTCGTTTCGAGCCTAGATTACACAGTTTGTATGAGTCTTTGGGATTCCTCTTTAGTTTGAAGGAATTATCCATCAGTTTGAGGTCTGATTGTGTTTTGCGTTGAGTGAAATTGCTTGTATTTACTCTTCTGCTATCGTTTCTCAAATTTATATCTCCATTAGTTTTCATTTTTTTTAGTGCATTTCGCTCTTAAAACATTGAAAATACAAAAAAAAAACAAGTCTTTTGCTTTTGATTAGTTAGTGTAAATTGAAATCTTTTATGCGTTATTAATGTTATATAACTCTGAAGGAAAAGCTTTTAGTTTCATTAGCGTTCATTAGAGACACTAGTGGTTGTTTTGTGATCATTTTGTTATTGTGTGAAAGCTCTCAACCTTCCTGTAGTTAGCTATTCATCGAACAAAGTAATATATTGTGGCATGTAGTGTGCATTTAGAGGATTTTGAGACATAACATTTGGTAGGGCCTGAAAATTGAAACATAATTGAAGATCAACTCTAAAATTTATTCAATTTAACTTAAGGCAGCATTGAAACATTAACAAAATATTTAGAGGTCTAGGCTAGTGATGTGTTCTGGCATCATTAAACCTAGTAGCTGTCGCTTGCCTCTTGGCTTTAGACAACACTAGTATGGACTTGTTCTCCCCGTATCATCACGTATATAAAGGGAGACCCCACTAGGTTGTTGTCCTTTATCTGTAGGAAGTCGAGTCTGCCGCCTTATACCCATGATACACTAGACACAACATTCGGGGAGATTGTCTGCATGTACGCCAAGTCCTTGGTCGATTTCTCTTTCATTTTTGAACTGTGTATATTGTAGTTCACATATATCTAGTACACCTTTTACCTAGAGTTCCAGAGTAGTCATTTCGATCTTTTCTAACTCATTAAATTTGAAAGGATCATCAAGCGCTTGTCCTTTCACATTTTTTTCCAAATTTAACGAGATAGAGTCCTCTTTTATCCGTTTATTGACTGTTAAAACATGAAATGGTAAAGTTTCTAAGTTTCAATGTGGTAAAATAAATCACCTGCGATCACACGCCCTTTTAGAGTTTTCTTGTTGGCCGTTTGATTGTGTGCCTTGGCTTCTTCTCGTGTGATTTTGTTTGATCTCTTCCTCTTTTCATTACTGTCACAGTGGCAGAACCCTCAATTTCGTCTACTGGTAGTCCTTACATAGACGATTCATCAGAGGTCTCTCAACCCTCTACTGAACCTCAACAGCCCATTATCTCCGAGTTTCCTGACGGGGGACCGATTCTATCTGAGCTTCCCTTTGGAGGACCAGTTGAGTTCAATCCCTTATCCAATGCTTGTTTTGGATTTAGATTAGGGGAATATTTCCCTCCTCTTACATCAGGTTCGCCTTTTATAGCTACTGTTATTCCTCCTAGTCCTCGCCATCTTTTAGAAGATCTAGCGGCAGGGTTAGATATGGACTCATCCAGTCCTTCTCCTAGTGAGGAAATTCCTACATCTGGTGAAGACTATCATTTTTTCCCAGAAAAAAACCCCAAATTATCTTTCATGCCTTCGCTTGGTCCTTCGCTTCCAGTGGGGTATAGATCCTTAAGTCAGATTATGGCTGCTGTTGCCTCTATGGGAGTATCAACTCCGTCTACGAGGCCGGTTATTACTTCATTAGAGATGTCCCCAAGGACACCCCTCACGTCATCTCCTTAGGTCACATCAGTACCTATTAGGCCTATTGTCTGTGTAGTTGCATCTACACCCACTGTTACTACTCAGTCCATCAGGACCGCGTCACTCCCTGAAGACGTCTACATATCATCTGCTATTCCTGAGAATATCTCTCCTGAGGAGTATCAGTTGTCTCTACAGCAGACGAACTCTGAGGTTGGTCAGTCCTCCCAAGATCCCAACCTTCCTTACTCTTCCCATTATGGACAGGATGGTGCACCCGTTTACATTTTTCCATATTAGTACGATGAGCAAGGAAACCCTCTATGTTTCCTTGCTCTAGAGGCTTATCAATATGTTCAAGGTTATCTATCTGCCCAGGCTGGGAAACCTTCCAACCCACAAGGACAACCCTTCGAGAGCCAACTTTTGACCCAGCCTGGTTATCTATATGACCTGCAAGGACAACCCTTACAGGGCCAACCTTCGGGCCAGCAAGGGTTGCTATATAGTTCGCAAGGACAGTCCTACAACCCTCAAGGTCAACCGTTAGGGATCCTTCCAAGGTTACCTGTTGCATTGGGAGGTAAAACCGTCCATATGGACATGATGTTTGTTCCAGGCCCCTTGGATTTCAATCTGCTTTTGGGGTGCGATTACACCTATTCCATGGGAGCGCTTGTCTCCTCCATTTTCTATGTGGTTTGTTTTCCACATGAAGGACAGATCATGACCATTGATCAGCTTTCGTTCTTTGGTCCTGATGTGGAAATTGGCCCACCATCATCCCTTCTTTGTTTTTATCCACCCGTTGTATCTGCCCCACCGTAGGTAAACTATGTGGCTACCTACTCTGTGCCTGTACTTAGTGATAGTGCCATTGTGCATCAGGTGTCGGGGGCATTGGGTCCTGATTTTCGAGATGTTTTCCTCCCATCGAATGAGAACCTCTTGGAAGCCATGACTTCTTGTTCATCATGATGAGTTGTCTTCGGAGCAGAGTTCGTTTTCTTGTGTCAAGATCCTTAAAAAATAAAACAAGCTCTTCGGAGCACAATTAATTTTTATTATGTCAAGCTCCTTAAAAAATGAAACAAGGTCATTTGAGGATAGTTCTTTTAATGTGTCAACCTTGTTAAAATAATGAAACACTTTCCTATTCAATTCGAGTCTTTGATAAGATCTTGTAAAATCCCAGTTGAGTCTTCCTCTTGATCTCGTAATTCGAACCTTCACTCCATCTGTCTTTCATATGGATTGAATCTTGGGGGGCATGTACCTTGAATTGAGTCACCATGCTGGGGGCATGCTTACTATTTCAAGCATAGTTTGTTTCCGTTTCAAGCTTGTGTAAAAATGAGACCGGTTTCAAGCATAGTTTATCTTTGTTTCAAGCTTGTGTAAAAATGAAACCAACTTCAAGAAGGATTTTCTGATTTCAAGCTTGTATAAAAATGAAACCATTCCCATTTTACCTCTTGTGATTGCCATTTTATCATCCTATTTTTGCCAGATAAGCTTTGGTTTTCTCACTCCATCGTCACTATCTGCTTGGCCGATCATATGCCTTCACTTGGTTTTTTTACCCATTCCTGAGGAACCGATGCAATGAGTGGTCTTGTTAGCCAACCTCTGAAAATTTACATGTTCTGAGAAATTCCACCATCACCAGAACTAGTTGCTTCCCTTTATACCACTTGTTCCTCTAGGAGGAGTCATCTTTCAAATCTTTTCTGACTCTCTAAAACTGAAAATATTGCCGAGTCGCTTGTCATTTTGATCTCATTAAATTGGCTACGAAACGACATCTACCCAATATATGTTTACCCCTTTTTTGGCCTAGGATAGATTATTTATGAAAAAGGAATACCCTAGCCTATCATTACTAGGAGGTTTTCTTAGACAGTTTTCTACCTTTTCGGATCTGAGGAACTATCTATGAAAACGGACTGTTGGAGTTTACTTTTTCACTGTCTTTTCAAACTCTTTAAACATGAAAAGATGTCGAGTTCTTCCTTTGTCAGACTTGTTAAAACCTGATGACATCAGATTTTTTCGTAATGATGTTACGTGAGTTCCTCCTTCCTAGGGCTCATTAAATGTACTAGGTTGGATTTGTCCGAAGGACAAATTTATATCACAAGCATATGGTATCCTCTTCAAGCTTGTGTAAAAATAAAGAGGTACTCGCCAGAAATGGTGGGGTAAAATGAAACCAATATCATCGTCGTGTTGGCAGTATGTCGCTCTTGAACATGGCACTTGTCTGCATTCGTGTCGGGTTGGGGACATCTCGTCTCGCTATTTGTTTGCCTCCATGGGTTTGGGTTATCCTTTTTGACCTCTCATCTGCTCTTTGCCTCGTCATCATGACCTCAGATCTTTTGATGTCAAATACTACCAAATCCAATGTCGTGTCGCCGATATGTTCAAGAGAAGTTGACCTCTACAATTTTCAACCCTCCTAGGATTCTCTACTGATCCTGATTCACAAAAATTATGTTCCTCTATCTCGTGTCAATGATGTGGGAGACACTATGGCCCACCTTCGATCAAGGTCACTTCCTGTCGAATTTAGCTCATTATCCAGGAAGTTGATCTAGAGACTCCTTTCGGGTACCTTGGAGCCTGGATGCCTCAATGGTAGGTTTTTCGCATTCGACGCAAGGTTTTCATCATTGACCTTCGATTGGATGATTCTGCGAGTGTTCAACGCTAGCTCACTGTTCACATTCCGTGGATTGTAACTATAGTACCTTGAGGGCCATTGTCATTATTGGTGGTTCCTCTCGCGTCTGTTAACGACTCTCATCATTGGCTAGTAATCAGATGATGTTCTTGCATGTTTGACTTCAACTCACTTATTCACATGCTAGAACTTGTACTCTGTTCGGGTCGAGATGGAGCGCAAGACCCTGGGTTTTATCTGATGGAATCCATGCTATGGATTTTGTGGATTATCATGATTGGTTAAATGACTCACTAATTGGATGGTTGCGACCATACTTGAGTATACTTATTGATCCTTTCTGGATGGCTATGTCCATGCCTCAGATCTTGATTATTGTATACTTTGTTATGGATGGCTACACCCATAGCACATATCATTTATTTGAGATATCAGTTGTACTTGTCTACACAGGTTTTTCAATGGCAGTGTTTTCTGTTGGGCATGTTCTCGTAAATAATTTCACCCCTCTCTCTCTTGGGCCTCATGCTTTAGGGAGCATATGTTACATAGTAATTTTTCATCATCCCTGCAATCCCCCATCTCGCACATTGGAGGGCCTTTTCAATGACCTGTGAGGAGTGACATGACCTAAAACCACTTTCATGGCATTCCCCTTGACAAGGATAATCATTCCTATGAAGACAGTTTCCTATAAAAAACCCTAAAAATAGACATTTTGGCCTTGGCGCGACCAGCCAATTCATCCATCGTGCCAAAGGGGGAAATCCACCAAAGAGGGCGCACCAATTGGAACTCTGTCCCAGTGTATTACTCATGCCAAGCTTAATAAGGATTGTTTTTTAAAAATAAATGGAAGAATTTTGATTCCAACCAACTCCTGAACGAGTCTCAAAAATGAGTTGGGAGGTTTGGCTCTGGATCTCCACGTAGGAGAAGTGGTTTTCCACCTATCATGGAAGCTTCCTTGAGGATAGGGCCAATACCATCATTGTAGGGATCCCAACTTTCCTTCCACCATCTATATAAGCTTTCCATTTTCCCTTTGCAAGCTAGCCTTAATGGTCATAGAACTAAGAGCTGAATCAGTAGCAAGGAGACTATCGCCAAACAACCTCTGAGAGCCAAGCCGAAGAGAGAGAGCTTTGTCCCATTCCTGATGAGATTCATTGAGATGTGCTCCGCTGTTGACCCGCCGAAGGAA
This sequence comes from Pinus albicaulis, assembly GCA_034641835.2. Lineage (NCBI taxonomy): Eukaryota > Viridiplantae > Streptophyta > Pinopsida > Pinales > Pinaceae > Pinus > Pinus albicaulis. Next base: position 448,920,827 of record CM076571.1, on the reverse strand, counting down.
GATACAGCGTCAGAGCTCAGGTTGTATCTTTCTTTCATTATGATTAATAATAAACGACTTTGATTATGGTTCCATTCATATGTTCATGTCTTATGTTATGAATTATATCTTCTCTGACTGATATATGGTTACATGTTTTAGGTTTTACATTGTGTTTTGTTGTTTCTTCATGCGCGTGCAGGTGTTCGAAAGTGCTAGGTAGGAGGATTGTGATCTACCAAAGCGAAGGACGTAAATGCCATATTTTTTGCAAACAAAAGTAGCGTGGGACTTAAGGTAGGCCTCTTGTCACATCTTGGTCTTTTGTAACTAGGAACCTGCATCTTAGCGTGAATCGATTGTTTCTATACCCAATCTGGGCTAGTAGGGATCACCTCTGTCCGTAGAGGGGATTTACCTCTCCAACAACCTATACTCCAACCTGGTTGAGCATAATTCTACCCCCATTGGTTTTGTCCTGAAGGATTCTGACCATAGGGGGTATAAGCCATATAATTGGGTTGATACGGTTGCTGAAAATCAAGATACGGGTGTTGATAACCAGGGTACTAACCCTGATTATATGTGGGTCCCGTTTGAGAAGTGTATGGATTTGACTATGGAGTATAAGTATAGCTTAGTTTTTGAAGATAATAACCAGAACCTTGGGGCGGATTGTAAACTGGTCGAGACTGACCTTGAAGGTAATAGTCACCTTGGGGTCGAACGGGTTGCTGGTAAGTGGGACCCTGCTAAGTCTCATAAATTGGGTGCACAGGTGGGTTTGGCTGTGGCATAGAATAGATGGGCTACTGATCAGGGCTAACAGGTTGTGCAGGTTATCTTGGTTGAACATGTTGACCTGGATGTGTAGGTTTCCCTAGTTGAACAGGTTGGCCTGATTGTACAGGTTGTCCTGGTTGAATAGGTTGACCCGGCTGTGCAGGTTGCCCTGGTTGAACATGTTGGCCTGGCTGAAGATGTTGTCCTGGTTGAATAGGTTGACCTGGTTAATGAAAGACACCAGGTCGCCTTGGCTGAACGGGTTGGCCTGATGGCAGGAGAGGGCCAAGTTGTGCCTGATAACCAATTTGACCTGTGATAGGACCATAAGATGGCCCTGGTTGTGCAACATTTTGACCAATTGGAAAATGAGGTTGTTGAGGTTGCACCAATGATTGGAAAGGATCGGTTTGCCCCTTAGTACCGTACAACTGTCCAGATTGATACCCCGATTGCCCTGTGGGTCCTTGAGGTTGCCCTAGCTGGACCACAGGGTGAGGCTGCAGAGGTTGACCTTGAGGGTTGTAAGACTGCCCTTGTGGACCGTACAACAATCCCTGCTGGCCTGAAGGTTTTCCCTATAAGGGTTGTCCTTGCAGGTCGTATAGATAACTAGGCTGGGCTAAACGTTGTCCCTAGAAGGGTTGTCCTTGTTGATTAAAAGCTTGCCCAACCTGGGCAGATAGAAAACCGTTAGTATACTGGTAAGCCTCAAGAGCAAGAAGACAAAGGGGGTTGCCCTACTAATCATATTGATATGGAAATACGTAAATCAGGGCACCATCCAGTCCATAATGGGAAAGTTAAGGACTGCTGAGATCTTGAGAGGACTGACCAACCTCAGAGTTCGACAGATGTAAAGACAACCAATACTCCGTAGGAGAAATATTCTCAGGAATAGGAGAAGCTATATAAACGTCTTCAGGAACTGATGAGGTCCTAGCTGACTGAGTAGTGACAACAATCATAGGTGCAACCACACAGACATTAGGTCTAATAGGTACCGATGTGATGAAAGGAGATGCCATGAGAGGTGTCGATGGAAACATCCCTAACGAGGGAATAGTCGGCCTCGTGGATGGAGTCGATATTCCCATAGAGGCAACAACGGCCATGACCTGACTTAATGACCTATATCTAGCTAGGAGTGAAGGACTAGGTGAAGACATAATAGAGGGTTCGGGGATGTCTTCAGGATAAAGCTGGTAATCTTCACTAGAAGTAGGAATTCCCTCGTTAGGAGAAGGATTGGGTGAGTCCATATCTGATCCTGCCGTAAGATCTTCTAAAATATGACAAGGACTAAGAGGTATAATAGCAGCCAAGAAAGGAGATCCCGATGTAAGAGGAGGGAAGTGTTCCCCTACTCCAAATCCAAACCACATGTTGGATAAGGGCCGATTGAAGTCAACTAGTCCTCCAAAGGGAAGTTCAGATATAACTGGTCCCCTATTGTGAAACTTAGATACAATATGATGCTAATACTCAGCAGAGGACTGGGAGACCTTTGATGAATCATCTATGTAAGGGATACCAGTAGAAGAAATTGAGGGTTCTTCCACTGTGACTGTAACAAAAAGAGGAAGAGATCAAAACAAAGACACATAGGAAAAACCAAGGCAAACAACAACAGGTAGAAAAATAAATCTCTAAATGGGCGTGTGATCGTAGGTGGTTAATTTTACCACACTGAAACTGAAAATTTTACTGTCTCATTTTTTAAGAGTCCAGAAACGAGTAAAAGGCAACTCTATCACTTTCAATTTGGAAACGAGCGTGAAAGGATAAGAACTTGATGGTCTTTTCAAATTTAGTGAGTCAGTAAAGATCAAAATGACTGCTCTAGTAATCTAGGCAAATGGGTGTACCATATATCTGTGAACTACCATATACACCATGGTAAAAATGAAAGAGAAATCAACCAAGGACTTGACGTACATGCAAGTAATCTCCCTGAATGTTGTGTCCGGTGTATCATGGGTAAAAGGCAGCAAAATCGGCTTCCTACAGATAAAGGATTGCAACCTAATGGGGTCTCCCTTTATATACGCGAGGGTATGGGGAGTACAAGTCCGTACTAGCACTTTCTAAAGCCAGATGGCGAATGACAGCTACTAGGTTTAACGACGCCGGAACACGTCACTAGCCTAGACCTCTAGATATTTCATTAATGTTTCAATGCTGCCTTAGGTTAATTCAGTAAATTTTAGAGTTAATCTTCAATTTATGTTTCAATTTCTAGGCCCTATCGAATCTTGGATCTCAATAAAAACTCTAAATGCAAACTACATGCCACAAAACATCATTTTGTTCAATGAAGAGCTATCTATGGGAGAGTTGAGAGCTTTTCGAATGACAAAAAAAGGAAAGGCACAAAAACATCCACTACTGTTTCCAATGCAAACTAATGAAACTATAAAAATTCTCTCTTAGAGTTATATAACACTAGTAACGTGAAAGAGCTTTCAATTTTCACTAGGCTAATCAAAATGCAAACAAATTTGTTTTTGTATTTTTCAATATTTTAGAGCAAATGCACTAAATGAATGAAAAAACTAATGAAGAAACTAATTCGAGAAATGACAGTGAGAGAGTTGAAACAAACAAGTTCACTCAATACAAACGCACACAATCAAGACCCAAACTGATGACGAAATCCCTCAAATCGAAGAAGAATATTGAAAAATACTCACACAAACCATGTAATATAGGCTTGGAATGAGACAAAGTGAAACTTGAATGAAAGAGAGAACAATCATTCAACTAATGAAATGATACAATGGAATCCAGTGAAACGAATTCAAAGAAGTGAAAACGCAGTCGACTGGGAAAGCAAGGACCCAAAACTCCCACAGAGTTTCAGCACACTGAAGCACCTAGAAACCCTAGGGCTAGAATGCAAAACTGATAGTAAAAGGGCAAACAACTGGAGGAGAACAACCAAACATAGTCAACAAAGACTTCAAGGCACTCAATCAATCAGAAAATGACATCAGGACTAGAAATCTAGCTCAGAGAGCCCAAAAGAAAGCAAACCCTAACACCAAACAGAGTTGGCGTGCCTATTTGGCTGTAATCTGCACCAAAAAAGCGTTGGCATAGGGGATTAACTAGAAACTAGCGCCAGTTGGCGTGACTGTTAAGAGCTAAACTGCGCCAATCAAGTTTACTATGGGAAAAAATGAAAAAGGACAAATAGAGACTGGATCAGGTCTTCTAGGGGCTGAACAGGGGTTTGACACCAAAGTAGGTGAACCAGAAGAGAAAATAAATCAATCAAAAGCCAAAAACAACCAAAGAGGAAAGACTAACTCCAACTGACTCCCTAGTGGAGTTGCCAGTTTGTTGAGGAGGTAAATCCCCTCTGCAGACAGAGGCAATCCCACTAGCCCAGATCGAGTCTAGCAACAATCAAGTCACACAATGATGTTGGTTCCTAGTTACAAAAAGACAAAGATTGCGATAAGTGGCCTACCTCAAATCCCACACAGTTGTCGTTGAAGAAAAAATGATGTTTCCCGTCCCTTGCTCGACAGATCACAATCCTTCCATTCGACATGTCCAAACACCTATACACATGCAAGGAAACGATGACATACAATGTAAAATCTAAAGCATGTAACCATATATCAGTCAGAGAGGATATAATTCATTGCATTACATAAATAAATGAGCACATGAATGGAACCATAATCAGAGTCGCTTATATTATGAATGACAAGAGGGATATTACAACCAAATTCTCTGACGCTATGATCTTCCTTCAGCGAGGCTTGCAGCTGAGCATGTCTCAAAAAAGCCTGTCAGGAATTTGGATGAAACACTCTCTCTTATGAGATTCTCTTGGCTTGGCTCTCAATAGTTACCTAGCTATAGTTTCCTTCCTAAAAGTTCAGCTAGCTTGCTATTGGAAAAGGCAAGCTTTTATAGATGGAGGAAAGGAAGTTGGGATTCCTATAATCATGGGATAGGCCCTATCTCTTAGGAAGGTTCCATGATAGGTGGAAAACCACTTCCTATACATGGAGATCCGGAGCCAAACCACCCAACTCCTTTTGATGATTCATTCAGGTTTTTGTTACAATCAAACTTCCGCCATTTTTTTTTTTTTAAACATCCCTTAATAAGCTTGGCGCGAGTGAAACATAGGGATAGAGCACCAGTTGGCATGCCCTCTAGTGTGGATTTCCCCCATTGGCGCGAGGGATGAACTGGCTAGTTGCGCCAAGGCTAAAACATCTATTTTTAGGGTTTTTCAGAGGAAATGTTCTTCAGGAGAATGTTTTTCATTATGTAAGAGGATGCCATTAAGGTGATTTCAGGACATTTTTTTGTTCACAAGTCACAGGAATAGTCCTCCAATGTATGGGACGAGGGATTGCAAGGACGGTGACAAAATGTTGTGTAACAACTTTACTCTTAACCTTGACCTTAACCTTGACCTTGACCTTGACCTTGACCTTGACCTTGACCTTGACCTTAACCTTAACCTAACCTTAACCTTAACCTTAACCTTAACCTTATCTTACCCTAAACCTAACCTTAACCTTAAATATAGCCTAACCCTAACCTTTACTTTACCTTAACATAACCTTAACCTTAACCTTCCCATAAGCTAAGGTTAAGGTTAGGTTAAGGATAAAGTCAAGGTTAAGGTAAAGGTTAAGATGAAGGGTAAGGTTAAGATAAGGGTAAGGTTAAGGTTACGTTAAGGTAAAGGTTATAGTTAAGGTTAGGGTTAAGGGTGAATTCAAGGTTAATTTTAGGTTAAGGTTCAAGTTACGGGTTTACTCAAGTTAAGGTTACGTTAAGGTAAAGGTTAAGGTTAAGGTTATGTTAAGGTAATGGTTATGGTTAAGGTTAGGGTTAAGGTTAGGTTAAGGTTAAGGTTTAGGGTTTGGTCAAGGTTAGGGTTCGGTTATAGTTAAGGTTAGGTTAAGGTTAAGTTACGGGTAAAGTTAAGGTTAAGGTGAAGGTTAAGGTTAAGGGTTTAAGGTAAAGTCAAGGTCAAGGTTAGGGTTAGGTTAAGGTAAAGTCAAGGTTAAGGTTAGGGATTAGCTTAAGGTTAAGGTTAAGGTTAAGGGTAAGGTTAAGGTTAGGGTAAATTTAAAGTTAAGGTTAAGTCAAGCTTAGGGTAAGGTTAAGGTTAAGGTCAAGGTTAGGGTTAGGTTAAGTTAAGGTTAAGGTTAAGGTTCAGGTTAATGGTAAGGTTATGGTTAGGTTAAGGTTAAGGTTAGGTTAAGGTTAAGATAAGGTTAAGGTTAAGGTTAAAGTTAGGTTAAGGTCTATGTTAAGGTTAGGGTTAAGGTTAAGGTTAGGTTAAGGTTAGTGTTTAGTTAATTTAGTGTCCTAAATTGTTAACATAAATTATTGACCAGGACTAGTAAACTAATGAAGTGAAATTCACTATATGTGCCTAAGTATCCCTTTTTCCTACTTCGCTGTTTTAAGGTTTTGTTGATGTTTTTGGGAGATTTTATATTTTGATTATTATCAGTCTATGACAAAGATGAAATTAATCTATTTAAAAATGAAGGAAAGAAAATGTTTATCAAATGAATTAAAGAAGAGTTTTATTCACAAGTTTTTGGAGTTTATTTTCTAATTAAGAAATGGTGAAAACTAAAAATCCTAATCCATGGATATTGAAACTCAATTGGAGTTCAAGAAATGAAAGCAACTAATAACTCAAACATTACAACTGAATTCAATTCATTTAATTGAGATTTATTGGAAGAGCTTGTGAAAAAGGTTAAGTGTAGTTTAATGAGGATCTCCTATAACATGAAATGAATACTGAAACAATTAATAACTCGAAACCTTACAACTGAATCCAATTCATATAATTGAGATTTATTTGAAGATCTTGTGAAAAATATTAAGTGTAGTGTAATGAGGATCTCCTATAACATGAAATGAAATACTAAAACAATTAATAACTCAAACCTTACAACTAAATCCAATTCATATAATTGAGATTTATTGGAAGAGATTTTGGAAAATATTAAGTGTAGTGTATGAGGATGTCCTAGAAAATTATTGTATCTATCAGTCACTAACCATTTCAATTTAAGATTTAAATGGTCTTTACTTGGTCAAGAACAGTAATTTTTTAACCATGAAAGACAAGAAATGAAGCCTAAGAAACTACTGCACCTATGAGTCATTATCCACTCATTAACAAAATTTACTCAGTTGGATACAATAATTGCAAATTATGAAAGCAGTAAAAAAAATACAGAGAAATGCTAAACAGAAACTAGAATGAACTTAGCTAGAAAATGCATGAAACCTGCTCGAATAGAAGGGGCCCTCTACTATCAATTCGGTGTAATCCTTTAGCTCCTTAAAATTGTAATCAGAACAACATCAAGGCTAATCTCCTTTTATTAAAACAATGCTTGAAAAACATAGTATCATTGTGATTCTGAATGAGTTATTAATCGTCCTCTCTCAGTTCTACAGAGCTTAATTTATATGTAAATTCATAACTAATGTTTGAAAAAAAATAGGTACATGTGTAATCTTCTAATCAAAATTGAATTGAGAATCTTTTGAGACTCGTGATTTGCTGCAAAGAAAATCAGGAGTCCTAATTCCTATAGAAAAAGGTCTCTTTGACTCTCTCTTTGATCATTGGATTAGACACCTCTAGTTGTCGATTCAGTCCTCGTGGATAGGAAGGAATCATGTAGGGAAGATTTGAGAAGTGCCCGTGTGCGCCTTTTCTCCAATTGACACCTACATCATACTTAAACACAAAAATAGCTACGAAATGCTTGACTGGCTACAAAATTCCTGTATTTTGTGGCTAAACTATTCAAAATTATTAAGACAACAAAAATCACGAACATACAACATGTTAATCATTTGTATGTAACCTTTAAGCAATCTTAATCATTCTTCATTGATTTTTAGGCTTATGAAGTGATAAAGAAATGATGAAATGAAGTGAAGGTTTGCAACAGAGAAGACAATTTTAGGGCTCAACATACCCCCACTGCAAAACTCTTGCATGTCCTCATGGTATTCCATCAAAAATTTATTCCATGTGCTCTAAAACCTCTGCTAGAACATCCAGCATTATCTTTCTGCTTCTTTTGGTGGTTAGTGTCACTCTAGGTTTTCTCATGAATAATTTGAACTTAAGATTTACGAGGGCCCTATTCAGTTTCTTATTTCTCTTCTTTAGCTTCCTGTTTTCTTTATTCAATGTACCCAATTGCAAAGTGAGAGTATCATTCATTGCATTCTTCAATTTAATTTGTTCTCTCAAGATTTCATTCTCATTTTTGATATGTCCATTCAGTATCTCCAATTCATAGTTATCTTTTCTTAAGGTTTCTATTGGAGGTTCTTGTGGACTGAGGGATCTTCCTTGATTTTATGAGACCTTTATTTCCAAAGATTCCACATAATCATAGATATGTTGTTGAGCTGGGTCTATATTAGGAGTTCTTCTATGAGGGTATTCTTCAAACTGATGTAAAGGAGATCTATCAACTGGTGTTTGAACCAGAGTTCTTCATCTTCAATATTTATAATTCATGTGTTTTTAACCAATGTATTTTTCATTATTCCTCTGAGTCTAGAAATTCTCCTTAATTTTGGTGGATTTTCATTTTCTTCATCGGTATATTTACTTTTTATCTTCTCTTTTCTCTTGACCCTAACATGTTTCCTAATTTTTGCCAACTTTTTAGAAATCAATTCTTCACTCTCTTCTTGTGATAATGTATCATGTTTATTTTCAACAACCTTATTAACTTTTCTTCTCTTGCTTCTTCTAACAGTCTCTTCTTTAGATGATGTTTCCTCTAGTTCTTGAAAATGATTTCTTAAAAGAAACTCTTCCCAATTATCTCCTATTTTCTTCAAATGGAATTCAATCAGAACTTTAACTAAACCATGGTGGTATAAAGTAGTTTCTAGAAATTGCACCCTTTTCTGAACATTTGAAACCATTCTTTTCAAGCTATTAAGCAAGAATAAAGGTAGATTTATTTCTCCATTATTTAAGAAATTCCTCAACAACCTGATATGATAAACATACATTGTACCAAATATACCTTCACATGTTATAAATTTTTGAAAAATTAATAACATGTTTCTCCATTTACTTTTTAAAGTTGTGCTCAGAACTCCTTTTCTAAACACTGTAATTTCCATACCTGGGTTCTTCAGCATTTGTTTCCAAGACTCATTATGAAACTCCTTATTCTTGAACCAGCGTTCTCCTTTTCTTCGCAATTCCGTTATGGTAAACTTAATGACTCTGTTATGGTAAAATTAATGTCTCCAATTTCTACTTTTGATCCATCAAATGATTTAGCAAATGATTTTTTAATTTATTTATGGAACCCATTGAATTTTTCTACAAAAATCAACCAGCCAAATTGCTATAATAACCCTTTAACTTGTGGGTATCCTTATAAGTATTTGGCTCCAATTGGTTCTACTCTCACAATTAACCCCATTTATTTTTTGTACAGATTAATTCCTTCTCTGAGCTATAGGGTCCGATGCTCTGCTTCTGATCATGTGTCTGAAGAAAGAATAGTTGCTAAAGGATGTTTCACCCTTAAAATGACTTCTCTATTTCTGCAGATGAACTGACTGCAGAATATAATGGTAGCGAGTGAATGAGGTGGTGAACAAAAAAAGTGATGGGCAAATGATGAAGAATGTTGAGGGTTTGATATAGAATGAAATAGTTGCGAAGATATTTATGAGAATCTTCAGAATCATAACTAAATGATATGATCTTTTAAAAACGTGGCCTAATAGGTCACATCTAAGATTCTGACCGTTAGTCATTTAATTAATGATGAACCGTTATGGAACGTAGGGTAAGGGATATGGTCGAGGTGTTTTATTATGAAATAATATCAATTCAAATTATATATTTACTTAGGAGACATATGATTAGCCATATTGTATCTTTTTCATGTTTTTATATTTTTGCTATGAAAATAACTTTGCACAATTTACCTCAGACCTTTTTTATTGTGTTTCTTGTTGTGTTTGTCCTTCATTTATGGAATGTTGATCTTCTAAGCTCCATAGTCTCCTTTCATTATCATTCTTTGTTTTATTAAAGTAGGCTACAAAGTCGAATTGGATGCAGAACAGAATTGGCTATAGAACAAACAACTGCAGAATGTGCCTGTCAGAGGATTATGAAATATGGATATCAAATGGAATGAGATGGAACATGAATGTGGAATGGAATGTAATGGAAGCTTGAAATGAAATTAAATTTAAGTATGGAATGGAATGAAATATGAATGAAGTGAAGTATGGAGTGAAAAATGAACCTGCAACTTGTGATTTTATGAATATTTAGTTGTAGAAAAAGAAAAATTGAAAGTATAGGGTGTTAGAAAAATTCTGATTTTCACCCTGTACTTTCTGCATAAACATGCCAATCACTGATTGGTTTTCATATTTATACCTTTATTTATTATTATTATTATTATTATTTAAGAAAAATACAAACTAAGTTAGTGAAGAAGAAGGATTCTTCTTCACTAACTTCATATCAATGTTCTCTTGGAATTTTCTGACAAACTCTTCTCTTGAAAGTGGTTTATGATACAATTTCAGCTACGTCCATTTACAAGAAATGATACCCTTACTTCATCTATTGTTTTGATCTTTATTGCTCCATTTTCAAAGATTTTCTCAATTTCATATGGCCCAAGCCAATGGGTTTGAAATTTACCTTGAAAATCCTTGAATTTTGAGTCAAACAAGAGTGCCCAGTCACCTTCTTTAAATTTCTTTTCTTTGATATATTTATCATGCCATATAGCTATTTTTTGTTGGACTATGCTTGCTCTTTGGACTACAACTTTTATAATCTCATCCAATTCATTAATTTTCTCCAGCCTGTGCTTTTGTGCTTCAGTCAAATCAAGTCCTAGTTGGACTGCCATCTTGAAAGTTTGGATCTGAAACTCTATTGGAAACAGCACTTGTTTTCCATAAACAAGTTCATAAGGAGTGTGCCCTATTGTGTTTCTCCATGTAGTTCTGTAGGCCCATAAGGCTTCAGGAAGCCTTTCTGCCCAATTTCTTTTATGTAAATGAACAGTCTTTGTAAGAATCCCTTCAATCACCTTATTAGTAGATTCTACTTGGCCATTTTCTTGTGGATGGTAGGGAGTAGATTTCTTGTTCCTGATTTTTTACTTTTATACCATTTTCTCCACCAAATTTTATGTGAATTGAACTCCTTGATTTGTGACAATTTCTCTTGGGACACCAAAACAAGTAAAAATATCCTCAAAAGGAAAATTAACTACAGATACTTCATTAGCAGAAGGTAATGCCTTGGCTTCTACCCATTTAGTGACATAATCAGTGAAAACTAGGATATGCTTATTTTTTTTTTTATGGAGGATTAATAGGTCCTACAAAATCCATAGCTCATTTCTCAAAAGGTTCAATATGTACCTGAGGTTGCAATGGCATTTCACTTGAAGGAGAAGGTTTCCCTACCCTTTGGAAACTCTCACACCTTTTGACATATTCCTTAGCATCCTTAAAGATGGATGGCCAATAATATCCTAGATGAAGGATTTTATAAGATGTCATCTTGTCAACAAAATTTCCACCATAAGGTTCATCATGACATGCCTTAATAGTCTCCGGCATCTCATTGTTGAGCGCCAAAGATGTCCTTTCCTTTCACTACATTTCACTTCATTTCCTTTGTCCCTTATCAATTACAGACTTAAATGATCAATAGGATTGATTAAAGTTACTTTATGAATGTATACCATGACTGACTTGCTATGTTTTTATGGTTTTGTTGTTGTAGTAATTTTTTACTAGACTCAGCTACAGAATGCAGTCATTTTGTAGCCAGTTGCCTATTCCACAACTATATTCATGTTTACTCAGGTTCCAAGTGTCACTTCAAATAAAAACACATATGGGTGAAATCCACAACACTCCCCCGTCATTTCTTTCTCTCCACGAAGTCTGAGTTAAAATCTCCAAGCGGTTATGCACGTGGAAGAGATCAAAACCAAGAGTTAGACTTCTACTGGAACACGGACTCTACAGATGTCTGTAGTAAATTACAAGGCCTTCACAAGAGTTTTAATTTGATTTGAATTAGGAAAAACACTTATCCCTATTTCCTCTCAAGGGCAGTTATGTAATTTTCTTATAAGAATGACTCGGGAGACCGAGAGACCGCTAGCTAGATTGTTGTTTTGTTGCTAGATCTCAGAAGACCGTAATACTCTGTTTTTGAAGTATCTTCCCTTTAATGAAAGAATTTCAACTTTATTGCATGATCTGAGGCAATATTGAGTATATTTGCGTGCTAATCCGGTGGTAGAGGCCCCCTACTGCCCGAGAAGCTCTATGCATTGTTTAGATAAGTAACTTTAGCCTTGTTTCATTCCTAGTTTAATAAATTTTCTAACTTTGTGTTTTATACTCATTTGCAGTGGATGCTACAGTCAGTCTTATTATTACTAATTGTTCCAAAATATCACTAATATTGAATGGGATATAACTGTAGTATTTTAGGAATTAGTTGCATTTTTCTGACTTTACGTTTTTGTGCTCAATTACATCAATTATTACAGCTAGTCTTGTTCTAACGAATTATTCCAAAATATCACTAACACTGAATGAGGAATAGCTGTGGTCTTTTAGAGCTTAGTTGCATTTTCTTTTGAATTTTATGTTTTTATGCTCACTCACATTGAATGTTACAACCAGTCTTGTTCTTACAAATTGTTCCAAAATATCACTAATACTGAACGAGATAGGGATGTAGTATTTTAGAGATTAGTTGCATTATAGTTTAGTTGTAATACTTCGGAGATTAATGGCGCTCTAGTTCACTGTATTTCAAGTTATGTTAGTGGGACTCCATTTCAGTTCCTGTTCATTGTACTTTAAGTTAGGTTAATGGAATTCTAGTTCAGTCGTGGTCACTGTATTTCAAGTTTGATCGATTGCATTCTAGTTCAGTATTTTAAGTTTTATTAGCTGTCAAAATTAGACTTCACGGCCTTCATTATTTACAAACTACTCTTGTTCTTAATTTCTATTAATACATCAATTTCATAGGAGCAAGAATTGGTAATGTCATTTTGAAGTCTTGATTGTTCCATAATTTCTCACAATTTCAAAAACTGCCTCTTTTCCAAAGCTATTCCAAAATATTTATAATTCTTGAATGAGGTTTAAACACTGATGTTTTGGGTTGTAGAATGGATCAATCTCACTGTCATTAGTTAATTTAGAACATATTTCATCCCTATGTTGCAGACTATATTTTCCAAATGTGTTCCAACAAATTTCTAGCCATGGATAAGATTAGGCTATTGTTTACTTAGAAGAACCTCATTGCATTAAAATTATCCTTTTCTCAAGTTATTACAACATATTTTTAATGAATGAATGTGACTGAGTTCATGTTATGAGTTATTTTCTTGTCAAGTTTTGCATTTTCTGAGTGCCATACATAGTCTAGAATAGGTTTTGCTCTGTTTTAGTGTGACCAACAATTTCTCTTTACCAAAAATTAGTTCTTTTCCTTTTTAACACAAAACTACAAAACCAAAAACATTGAAAAAAACACTAAATATAACGTAGTAAGAAACAGATACCTAGGCACATATAGTGCACCTCACTTCAACAATTTACTAGCCCTGGTTGACAATTTATGACATCAATTTAGGAACACTAAGTTGAGCAGACATTTTGGCGCTGTTGCCGGGGAAGTGTAACTAGGTAGCCTTGTTTCGTATCTCCCTGAAACAATGATATGCGTAGAGAAAGAGACTCAAGGGGTAGATTCATAAAAAGCAGAAGCTTGATTCCTAGAACACCACTTGTTTCAACAAGACCAAGAGCCAGTACACCTCCTACTCAAATCCACATTCTATCCTTTAGTGATCCTAGACTTCCAGAGGACTTAAGATCATATATTCCATTAGAAGACCTTCCACTTCATCCACTGAAACTGTCTTAGAAGATTCGAGGACCCCTGCTAGAGACACAAACTTTTCCACTTCCACAGAAGAATCAGCTATGGCAGAAGAAGGGGGAGGAGGAGTCTTTAATGGAGAACACACACTATTTGGAGAGGGTAGAGGTAGAGGTAGAGGAGAAGGAGGTAGAGGTGCAGAAGGAGAAGGAGGCAGAGGAAGAGGTAGAAGAGAAATGGGAAGCTCTTTTGGGTTTCCTATAGTAGATGAAGAAACCAATACAACTATGAAAAACATTTCACCCTCTGTCCTTCCAAACTTTTATGGACTTAAAACTGAAGATACTGAAACCTTCCTATTTGAATTTGAAGTCCTATGTAGAACCTATGACTACTTAAAAGATGCTCAAAAACTTAAACTATTTCCTTCAACATTGAAAGGAGCAGCATTGAAGTGGTTTATGAGTTTGATCAACAGTTCTATTAGGACATGGGAAGACATGAAACAAGAATTTATAGAGAGGTATTTGGATTACTGTATGCCAGTCAACCATAAGGAGGAAGTGTTTAAAATGTTACAAAAAGAGGATGAAAATTTGGAAGATTTGTTGGAGAGGTTTAACTATAATATCAAAAGAGAAAAAATGGAAAACTTAGACCAAGACACTTTGAAAGCTCTCTTGTTGAAGACAATTAGGGATGAATGGTTAGATATCCTTAACATGATGGGAAAAGGGGATATATCTCAGCTCACATTACCTGAAATAGTTGAATTATGTGTCAACCTTTCAAGAGGGAAATCTAAAACTCTAAAAGGACCTAGAGACCCTGCTCTTGCAAGGGCAAGTAAGTCTACTTCTGGGATAGTGAGTAGGGAAAAAATAGGAAATATGCTTGATGAATTCGAATCTGACATTTTAGGGAGTCTTAGTGAACAAATAGACACCCTTAAATTACAAAACAAGCAAAAAGTTGAATCTGATGCCTTAGCAATCTTTTGTCCCAAATGTAGAAAGAAGCATGCCTTGAGAGAGTGCCCTTTGGATGCAAAATTAGTAGAGACTTGTGTAATTTGTTCATAAAAACATGAGACCAAGAGTTGTCCTTCACTTCCTAGTCTTAAAGTTGTCTTTCAAGAAGAAACCCCTACAAATTCCATAGAGTCTCTCAATTTTGTCTCTAGGAGGCCTTGGCAAGGACCTCAAACACAAGGATTCCATGATTGTCTGTATAATCAACCCCCACCAAATTGGAATTCTTGGCAGCAACCTTGGCCCCAATTCCAAAATCAATCTCAAACTTGGGCACAAGGAGCACAAAATCCCTATGGAAGATACTCTCAGTACTATCAATATCCACCATATCCACATTTCCCTCCTCAACAGAATTTTCAACAAAATCCTCAAAATCCACCACTTCCATTACCATTTCCTCATAAAACAAATCAGTTGCCTGCCCAACCCATACCAAACCCCAACAATAAAAATCCTCAGAACACATACATGATAGAAGGCCAACAGTTTCCAACTTATTTGATCACTCCTTTAGACCTTAGTGATGTTCAACTTAGGTTTGGAAGAATACTTGAAAAGAGGAAACCTTCTGTAATCATACAAGAACAAGACAATTCTGAGGAAGATTCTCTACGGGTAAATAAAAGTCTTGAAGAGAACACAAATTTCCAAGACTCAACCATTGAAAAATCAAAACAAAAAGAACCAATAATTTCAACTCCTATATTAGAGCATCCATCAACATCCACTTCTACACCTCCCTTCCCATAAAGATTACAAATTGATAGGGGTGTAGAAAAACAAATTATGGTGCCTAATTATGATTTCCTAGATGAGCTGAGAAATGTTTGTATTAAGATCCCATTATTGCAAGCCATCAAGGAAATTCCAATCTTAGCAAAGACAATAAAGGAGTTGAGCATGAAGAAAACAAGAAAAAGAATAAGAGAGATAAAGAAAATTCAAATGGCAGGAAAAATAGCAGATATCATGATGGGTAAGATTGCTATTCCAAAGTATCTAAACCCAGGAAATCCAGTTGTTAAAATTCACATCAATGGAATTGAGATCCAAAACACACTTATTGATTTAGGAGCAACAATCAATATTATGAGTAGACAAATCATGGATAAACTGAAACTTCCTAATCTTCTTTTTACACCCACATTATTACAATTAGCAGATAGATCTGTGATCAAACCTGATGGGGTAATAGAAGACATTCTAGTGTCCCTAGATTCTTGGGAGTATCCTGTGGATTTTATGATCCTAACTCCTAAGAATAATCTAGGAGGGCATCCTATTATATTAGGAAGACCTTGGTTAGCTACAACTGATGCTTTCATTAGTTGTAGATCCGGTGATATGTACATCTCCGATGGTAGTTCAACCAAGAAATTTACCTTGTATCCTCCAACAAAAACAATTACAGAATTAGATGATACTCAATGGATAGAGGATGAAGAAGACTTACAACCTCTCTTCACAATTTCAGAAATTAGTGAAGATAGCCAGATTCTGAATACCTTAGAAAACTTTGAATCCTCTTCGGAATAAAAACATGAACAATTTCAAGAAGAATCCAACATTGAGTTTTTATCATCAAGACAGATGTTTATTTATTCCATGGATAAATTTGGTAGCTCTACAAGTGAGATATTTCCAAGAAAAACTTTAAACATAAACAAGAACCCAGAGACATCTAAACAAGAAGAGCTAGTTAAGATCTTACAGAGACATTCTTCTGCATATGCATGGGAATACACTGATATGAAAGGGATAAGCCCTAAGACTTGCACCCATCACATCTACATAGAGGAAAACTGTAAACCAATCAGACAACCTCAGAGACGGATGAATCCAAATCTTAGGGAAATTGTTAAAGAAGAATTGCAGAAATTGTTAAATGTCAACTTTATCTATCCCATTTCAAATAGTCAGTGGGTTTCTCCTTTACTAATTGTGCCAAAGAAAAATGGTAAATGGAGGGTATGTATTGACTACTGAGAATTAAACAAAGCTGCTCTTAAAGATAATTTTCCCCTACCTTTCATAGATCAGGTGTTAGATGCATTAGCTGGCAAAAATTACTTCTCATTTTTAAATGGGTTTAGTGGTTATAATAAAATTCAAGTGGCACTGAAGATCAAGACAAAACCACATTTACCTCTCCTTGGGGTACCTATGCTTACCGAGTATTTCCATTTGGATTATGTAATGCACCTGCAACATTTCAAAGGGAAATACTAGGAATTTTTTCAAACCTAATACATGATTGTGTAGAGGTATATATGGATGATTTCACAGTTTATGGAAACACATTTGAAGAGGCCTTAGCAAACTTGGAAAAAGTTTTAAAGAGATGTAAAGAAGCAAATCTCTCACTTAGTCATGAGAAGTGTTTTATGATGTTTACTGAAGGAATTGTTTTAGGACATCACATTTTAGGGGATGGGATTAGATTTGATGAGTCAAAAGTTGAAGTCATCTCTAACTTATCTATTCCAAGTTGTCAAAAATATGTTAGGATTTTTCTAGGATTTACAGGATATTATTGAAGGTTTATAGAAAACTTCACCAAGATAGCATCTCCACTTTTCAAATTACTTACCAAGGAATGTGAATTCAAGTGGAATCCTGATTGCCAGTTAGCCTTTGAGACCCTGAAAACAAAAATCTCTGAAGCACCTATTTTAAGGGGACCTAACTGGAAGTTACCTTTTCATATTTCAAAAGATGCCTCGGATACAGCTCTAGGAGCAGTATTGGGACAAAAAGACCTGATTCCTTATGCCATCTACTATACCAGTAAAAATTTGACTCCTTCAGAGTCAAACTATACTGTAACTAAAAAATATTTTTTAGCTGTTGTCCATGCCAAAAAAAAATTCAGACACTATATAACAGGTTATGAAACTTTTGTTCACACAGATCACTCTGCAATTAGATATCTAATGAACAAATCAATTACTAATGGCAGAGTCATAAGATGGTTATTGTGTTTACAAGAATTCAACATTACCATTCTAGATAGGCCTGGAAAGCAAAACACAGTAGCTGATTTCTTATCTAGACTCCAAAACATCAAAGACAATACCCCAGTTGAAGATCAATTCCCTGATGAATATCTTTTTGCAATTTCTACTCAGACTCCTTGGTTTGCTGACATTGCTAATTATTTAGTTTCAAGGAAATTTTCTTCGATAATGAATGCAAGAGACAAAATAAATATCATTTATGAAAGTGCAAAATATTCATGGGTTGCTAATGAGTTATACAAAACAGGTCCATATTTTATCATTGGGGGATGTGTTCGGGAAGATGAGATGCCTGAGATCCTCAAGGCATGTCATGATTAACCTTGTGGCAGACACTTTACTGATAAAAGGACAGCTTATAAGGTCCTTCATTTAGGATACTATTGGCCATCCCTTTTTAAAGATGCTAAAGAGTATGTCAAAAGGTGTGACAGTTGCCAAAGGGTAGGGAAACCTTCTCCTTCAGGTGAGATGCTATCATAGCCTTGTGTACATATTGAACCTTTGAAAAATGGGCTTTGGATTTTGTAGGACCTATTAGTCCTCCATCAAGACAAAAGCAAACATATATTAGTTTGCATTGATTATGTTACCAAATGGGTAGAGGCCAAGCCATTACTTTTTGCTACTGAAGCATATGTAGTTAATTTTCTTTTTGAGGATATTTTTACTCGTTTTGGTGTCCTAAGGGAAATTGTTACAGATCAAGGAGCTCAATTCACATCAAGGCTAGTGGAACAAATGATGGAGAGGTACAAAATCAGACACATAAAATCTACTCCCTATCATCCACAAGAAAATGGTCAAGTGGAATCTACTAATAAGGTCATTGAAGGGATCCTAACAAAGAATGTTCATTTACATAGAAGAGATTGGGCAGACAGGCTTCCTGAAGCCTTGTGGGCCTATAGAACTACATGGAGAAACACAACAGGCCATACTCCTTATGAGCTTGTTTATGGAAAACAAGTTTTGTTTCCTATAGAGTTTGAGATTCAAAATTTCAAAATCACAGTTTAGCTAGGACTTGATCTAACAGAGGCACAAAAGCACAGATTGGAGCAGATTAATGAATTGGATGAGATCAGACAAGATGCAGTTCAGAAAACAAGTATAGTCTAGCAGCAAAGGACTAGATGGCATGATAAGTATATCAAGGAAAAGAAGTTCAAAGAAGGTGACTGAGCTCTCTTGTTTGATTCAAAGTTCAAAGATTTTCAAGGTAAATTCCAAACACGTTGGCTTGGGCCAAATGAAATTATGAAAATCTTTGACAATGGACCAATAAAAATCAGGACAATAGATGAAGAAAAGGTCACTTTTCTTGTAAAGGGTCATAGATTGAAGCTGTATCATAAGCCACTTTCAAGAGAAGAATTTTTCAAGAGATTCCAGGAAAACAATGATGTGAAGTTAATGAAAAAGAATCTTTCTTCTTCATCAACTTAATTGAATTTTCTGAAGTTAGATATTTGAAAAAAAAAAAAACGAGAAAAAAAATAAAATAAAATAAAGTATAAACATGAAAACTAATCACTGATTAGCATGTTTATACAGAAAAGATAGAGTGAAAATCATAATCTTTTTGACACTTTAGCTTTTCAAATTTTTTCTTTTTATGCAAGTAGCTATTACAAAATCATAATTGCAAACCCATATTTCACTTATGATCCATTTCATTCCATTCATCCATACTCCATTTCACTCTATTCATCCATACTCCATTTCATTCCATTCATCCATACTTCATTCATTTCATTCCATGGTCCACCTCATTTCCATCTCAGATTTTTAAAATTTGATCTTTTCTGCAATTGAATAATACAAATCATAAGTTGCAGGCCACTTTTCATACTTGACTCCACTTCATAGTTGTGATCCATTTCATTCCATTATTCACTTCACTCATACTCCATTACACCATATTTCATTATCCATTTTAAATCATTTCATACAACATTCCATTCATGCTTCAAACCATTCTATTTCATGTTTCAAAGCTTCTACAGGTACATTCTGCAGCCAGTCAAACATTCTGCAGCCAGTCAGACATTCTGCAGCCAGCCAGACATTCTGCAGCTAGAGATCCTGAAGGCACTGTCCAGTAATCACTTGATCAACAGCAAATTGATCCTGCATATCTATGACAACAAACAAAATCAAGGGGGTTATTAAGACTGAAGAATCAATGATTTTCAAAAGAGGACAAAGCATATGAAAATCACAAAAAAAAAAAAATCAAAGGAAAGAAAAAGGTAAAGTTGTGAAATTCTTATGATGACAGATCATGAAAGTTTTAGTATAGTTAAGTCATGTATGATTCAAAAAGTTATTTTAATTAGTCGTGTTGATCATGCATATCAAACCTATCATAAAAACTTTGGACAAAATCCCCTCTATTCTGCCATATCGAATCATCATTTAAAACTTAATGGTTAAGTACTGAAGTGACCTATCGGTCATGTCACTAGCCGAAGTACTTAGTGATGATTTTAAAATTTACACGAGAATTTTTCCGCGGTATTTTCTACCGTGATAGTTCTCAACTCATTAACTCGTGTGCATCACCCTCACCTCATTATACTCATTTCATAACCACTCCATGTCATTTTCTTTTCCGTAGCCAATTCTTAGCCATTCCGGTCTGTAAAATAGAGGAAACATCTTTGGAGTAAAAACAACTCTCTACAACCATTTCCACCGTGAATAGAAAAGAAGTAGAGGAACAGTAATTTGAAGGCTGAGAAAGGAAGCTATGGGTCTCATAGTAAGGTCCGAGCCAGTCAGAACCAAATACTTGGCGGGTTACCCACAAATTAGAGAAATTCTACAACAGGCTAGGTGGTTGCAAGTTTTGGAAAAATTCAATGGTTTTCATAAACAGGTAACTAAAACATTTGCACGGTCTTTCAATGGAGCAGAAGTCGAAATAAGAGATTTTAAATTCATTATTACAGAATCTTTCATTGCAGAAGCAGTGGAATTACCCAAGCAAGGAGAACGGTGGTTCAAAAATAGGGAATTTCATAATGAGGCATGGAGGCAAATGCTCAAAACACCAGGTATGGATGTTTCCATTTTTAAGAAGGGTATTCCTAACTCGGCACTGAAGAATAAATGGAGGAATATGTTGCTCATTTTGCAAAATTTTATAACTTGTGAGGGAAGGTTTGGTACCTTGTATATTTATCATATTCGGCTAATGATGAATTTCTTAGATGAAGAAATCAATTTTCCCTTTTTCTTACTTCATAGCTTAAAGAGAATGGCCTCTAATGTTCAAAAGACAGTTCAATTTCTAGAAACCACCTTGTATCACAATGGTTTAGTCAAAATCCTAATTGAACATTATTTGAGAAAAATGGGAGACAATTGGGATGAGTTCCTAGTGAGGAATCACTTTGAAGAACCCAAGGAATCTCCACCTGAAGGAAAATTTACAAGAATAAGCAAGAGAGGGAAAACTTCCAAAGCTGTTGAAATTGAAACTGGTAAGTCCATACAAGAGGACAGTGAAGAGATAATTTCTGAGAAACTGGCTGAAATTAAGAAACAACTTAAAAAGGAGAATATGATAAGAAGGAATTCCAAGGAGAGAGGTGAAGGACCATCTCAACCAAGACGAAGCCACAGAATTAGAGGTATACTGAAGAAAATAGGGGTTAGACAAACGGGAATTATAAACATTGAGGATGAAGAGACACCTACTGCTAGATCACCTAAGTACTAGTACGAGGAGGATATTGATGAAGGAGCTCCAGAAATAGACCCAGCAAAAAAACAAATTTATAATTATGTTGAGACATTAGAGAAGAGAGCCTCAAAAAGTAGAGACAGAACTCCTAGCCCACCAGAATCTGCAATTGATATGCTAAGAAGAGATAAATATGAGTTAGAAGTACCCAATAGGCATATCAAGAATGAGAATGACATTTTAAGGGAGCAGGTTAAGTTGAAAAGTGATATGAATACAACCCTCTCTCTGCAAATGGAGAAATTGTACAAGGCCAGTGAAAAGTTGAAGAAGAAAAACAAAAAGTTAAGCAGGGCACTTATAAATTTGAGATTCAAGTTGGTCATAAGGAAGCCTAGGAGGCCATTGATTATCAGGAAAAGTAGAATAAGGGGTCTAGATTTCCTAGCAGAGGTCTCAGAGTACATGGATTAATTGCATGAGGACATGCAAAAGCCTTGCAGTGGGGGTATATTGAGCCCCAAAGATGTCCTTTTATTTCACTACATTTCACTTCATCTCCTTTGTCCCTTATCAATTACAGGCTTAAATTATCAATAGGATTGATTAAAGTTACTTTAGGAATGTATACAATGACTTACTTGCTACTTTTTTTACGGTTTTGTTGTTGTAGTAATTTTTGACTAGACTCAACTACAAAATGTAGTCATTCTGTAGCTAGTCGCCTATTCTGCGGCTATCTTCATGTTTACGCAGGTTCCAGGTGTCACTTCAAAGAAAAAAACATATGTTTTAAATCCACAACACTCCCCCATCATTTCTTGCTCTCCACAAAGTCTGATTTAAAATATCCAAGCGATTATGCACGTGGAAGAGATCAAAACCAAGAGTTAGACTTCTACTGGAACACAGACTCTACAGATGTGTGCAGTAAAGTACGAGGCATTCACAAGAGTTTTAATTTGATTTGAATTAGGAAAAACACTTATCCCTATTTCCTCTCAAGGTCAGTTATGTAATTTTCTTATAAGAATGACTGGGAGGACCGAGAGACAGCTAGCTAGATTGTTGTTTTGTTGCTAGATCTCAGAAGACCGTAATACTCTATTTTTGAAGTATCTTCCATTTAATGAAAGAATTTTGACTTTATTGCATGATATGAGGCAATATTGAGTAGATTTGCGTGCTAATCCGGTGGTAGAGTGCCCCTACTACCCGAGAATTTCTGTGCATTGTTTAGATAAGTAACTTTAGACTTGTTTCATTCCTAGTTTAAGCAATTTTCTAAACTTTGTGTTTTATACTCATTTGCAGTGGATGCTATAGTTAGTCTTATTCTTAATAATTTTTCAAAAATACCACTAATATTTAATGGGATATAACTGTAGTATTTTAGGAATTAGTTGCATTTTTCTAAACTTTATGTTTTTGTCCTCAATTACATCAATTGTTACAGCTAGTCTTGTTCTTACGAATTATTCCAAAATATCACTAACACTGAATGAGGCATAGCTGTGGTGTTTTAGAGTTTAGTTGTGTTTTCTTTTAAATTTTATGTTTTTATGCTCACTCACATTGAATATTACAACCAGTCTTGTTCTTACAAATTGTTCCAAAATATCACTAATACTGAACGAGATAGGGATGTAGTATTTTAGAGATTAGTTGCATTATAGTTTAGTTGTAATACTCCGGAGATTAATGGCGCTCTAGTTCACTGTATTTCAAGTTATATTAGTGGCACTCCATTTCAGTTCCCATTCACTGTATTTTAAGTTAGGTTAATGGCATTCTAGTTCAATTATGGTCACTGTATTTCAAGTTTGATTGATTACATTCTAGTTTAGTATTTTAAGTTTTATTAGCTATCAAAATTAGACTTCACGGCCTTCATTATTTACAAACTACTCTTGTTCTTAATTTCTATTAATACATCAATTTCATAGGAGCAAGAATTGGTAATGTCATTTTGAAGTCTTGATTGTTCCATAATTTCTCACAATTTAACAAACTGCATCTTTTCAAAAGCTATTCCAAAAGATTTCTAATTCTTGAATGATTTTTAAACAGTGATGTTTTTGGTTGTAGAATGGATCAATCTCAGTGTCATTAGTTAATTTAGAAAAAATTTCATCCCTATGTTGCAGACTATCTTTTCCAAATGTGTTCCAACAAATTTCTAGCCATGGATAAGATTAGGCTGTTGTTTACTTAGAAGAACCTCATTGCATTAAAATTATCCTTGTCTCAAGTTATTCCAACATATTTCTAATGAATGAATGGGACTGAGTTCATGTTATGAGTTATTGAGTTCATGTTATCAGTTATTTTCTTGTCAAGTTTTGCATTTTCCGAGTGCCATACATAGTCTAGAATAGGTTTTGCTCTGTTTTAGTGTGACCAACAACTGCTCTTTACCAACACTTAGATCTTTTCCTTTTTAACACAAAACCACAAAACCAAAAAAATTGAAAAAAAACACTAAACACAACGTAGTAAGAAACAGATATCTAGGCACATATAGTGCACCTCACTTCAACATTTTACTAGCCCTAGTTGACAATTTATGACATCAATTTAGGAACACTAAGTTGAGCAGACATTTTGGCGTCTTTTCCAGGGAAGTGTAACTAGGTAGCCTTGTTTCTTATCTCCCAAACAAAATGATATGCGTAGGGAAAGAGTCTCAAGGGGTAGATTCATAAGAAGCAGAAGCCTGATTCCTAGAACACCACTTGTTTCACCAAGACCAAGAGCCAGCACACCTCCAACACAAATCCACATTCTATCCTTTAGTGATCTTAGACTTCCAGAGGACTTAATATATTATATTCCATTAGAAATATCTTCCACTTCATCCACTAAACATGTCTTAGAAGATTCAAGGACCCCTGCTACAGACACAAACTTTTCGACTTTCACAGAAGAATCAGCTATGGCAGAAGAAGGGGGAGGAGGAGTCTTTAATGGAGAACATGCACTATTTGGAGGGGGTAGAGGTAGAGGTAGAGTAGAATGAGGTAGAGGTGAAGAAGGAGAAGGAGGTAGAGGAAGAGGTAGAAGAGAAATGGGAAGCTCTTTTGGGTTTCCTATAGTAGATGAGGAAACCAATGCAACTATGAAAAAAATTTCACACTCTGTCCTTCCAAACTTTTATGGACTTAAAACTGAAGATCCTGAAACCTTCCTATTTGAATTTGAAGTCCTATGTAGAACCTATGACTACTTACAAGATGCTCAAAAACTTAAACTATTCCCTTCAACATTGAAGGGAGCATCATTAAAATGGTTTATGAGTTTGATCAACAGTTCTATTAGGACATGGCAAGACATGAAACAAGCATTTCTAGAGAGGTATTTGGATTTCTATATGCCAGTCAACCATAAGGAGGAAGTGTTTAAGATGCTACAAAAAGAAGATGAAAATATGGAAGATTTGTTGGAGAGATTTAACTATAACATCAAAAGAGAAAAAATGGAAAACCTAGACCAAGACACCTTGAAAGCTCTCTTGTTGAAGAAAATTAGGGATGAATGGTTAGATATCATTAACATGATGGGAAAAGGGGATATATCTCAGCTCACATTACCTAAAATAGTTGAATTATGTATCAACCTTTCAAGACGGAAATCTAAAACTGTAAAAGGACCAAGAGACCCTGCTCTTACAAGGGCAAGTAAGTCTACTTCTGGGACAGTAAGTAGGGAAGAAATAGGACATATGCTTGATGAATTAAAATCTAAAATTTTAGGGAGTCTTAGCGAACAAATAGACACCCTTAAATTACAAAACAAGCAAAAAGTTGAATCTGATGCCTTAGCAATCTTTTGTCCCAAATGTAGAAAGAAGCATGCCTTGAGAGAGTGCCCTTTGGATGCAAAAGTAGTAGAGACCTATGTAATTTTTTCAGAAAAACATGAAACCAAGAGTTGTCCTTCACTTCCTGGTCTTAAAGCTGTCTTTCAAGAAGAAATCCCTAAAAATTCCACAGAATCTCTCAATTTTGTCTCCAGAAGGCCTTAGCAAGGACCTCAAACACAAGGATTCCATGATCAGATGTATAATCAACCTGCACCAAATTGGAATTCTTGGCAGCAACCTTGGCCCCAATTTCAAAATCAATCTCAAACCTAGGCACAAGGAGCACAAAATCCCTATGGAAGATACTCTCAGTACTACCAATATCCACCATCCTATCCACCATATCCATATTATCCTCCTCAACAAAATCCTCAACATAATCCTCAAAATCAACAACATCAAAACCAACCACTTCCATTTCCATTTCCTCATAAAACAAATCAGTTGCCTGCCCAACCCATACCAAACCCCAACAATAAAAATCCTCAAAACACATACATGATAGAAGGCCAACAGTTTCAAACTTATTTTATTACTCCTTTAGACCTCAGTGATGTTCAACTTAGGTCTGGAAGAATACTTGAAAATAAGAAACCTTATGTAATCATAAAAGAGCAAGACAATTCTAAGGAAGATTCTCTACGGGTAAATAAAATTCTTGAAGAAAACACATCTTTTCAAGACCCAAATATTGAAAAATCAAAACAAAAAGAACTAATAATTTCAACTCCTATATTAGAGTAGCCATCAACATCCACTTCTACACCTCCCTTCCCAGAAAGAATACAAATTGATAGAGGTGTAGAAAAAATAATTATGGTGCCTAATTATGATTTCCTAGATGAGCTGAGAAATTTTTGTATTAAGATCCCATTATTGCAAGCTATCAAGGAAATTCCAATCTTAGCAAAGACAATAAAGGAGTTGAGCATGAAGAAAATAGGAAAAAGAATAAGAGAGACAAAGAAAATTCAATTGGAAGGAAAAATAGCAGATATCATGATGGGTAAGATTTCTATTCCAAAGTATCTAGACCCAGGAAATCCAGTTGTTAAAATTCACATCAATGGAACTGAGATTCAAAACACACTTATTGATTTAGGAGCAGCAATCAATATCATGAGTAGACAAATCATGGATAAACTGAAACTTCCTAATCTTCTTTTTACACCCACATTATTAAAATTAGTAGAAAAATCTGTGATCAAACCTGATGGGGTAATATAAGAAATTCCAGTGTCCCTAGATTCTTGGGAGTATCCTGTGGATTTTATGATCCTAACTCCTAAGAATAATCTAGGAGGACATCCTATTATATTAGGAAGACCATGGTTAGCTACAACTGATGCTTTCATTAGTTGTAGATCTGGTGATATGTACATCTTTGATGGTAGTTCAACCAAGAAATTTACCTTGTATCTTCCAGCAAAAATAATTACAGAATTAGATGATACTCAATGGATAGAGGATGAAGAAGATTTACAACCTCTCTTCACAATTTTAAATATTAGTGAAGATAGCCAGATTCTGAATACCTTAGAAAACTTTGAATCCTCTTCGGAATACAAACATGAAAAATTTCAAGAAGAATCCAACATTGAGTTTTTATCATCAAGACAGATGTCTCTTTATTCCATGGATAAATTTGGCAGCTCTACAAGTGAGATATTTCTAGGCAAAACTTTAATCATAAACAAGAACCTAGAGAAATCTCAATAAGAAGAGCTAGTTAAGATCTTACAGAGACATTCTTCTGCATATGCATGGGAGTACACTGAAATGAAAGGGATAAGCCTTAATACTTGCACTCATCACATCTACGCATAGGAAAATTGTAAACCAATCAGACAACCTCAGAGACGGTTGAATCCAAATCTTAGGGAGATTGTTAAAGAAGAATTGCAGAAATTGTTAAATGTCAAATTTATCTATCCCATTTCAGATAGTCAGTGGGTTTCTCCTTTGCTAATTGTGCCAAAGAAAAATGGTAAATGGAGGGTATGTATTGAGTACCGAGAATTAAACAAAGCTACTCCTAAAGATCATTTTCCCCTACCTTTCATAGATCAGGTGGTAGATACATTAGCTGGAAAAAAGTACTTCTCATTTTTAGATGGGTTTAGTGGTTATAATCAAATTCAAGTAGCACTTGAAGATGAAGACAAAACCACATTTACCTGTCCTTGGGGTACCTATGCTTACCGAGTATTTCCATTTGGATTATGCAATGCACCTGCAAAATTTCAAAGGGCAGTACTAGGAATTTTTTCAGACCTAATACATGATTGTGTAGAGGTATATATGGATGATTTCACAGTTTATGGAAACACATTTGAAGAGGCCTTAGAAAACTTGGAAAAGTTTTAAAGAGATGTAAAGAAGAAAATATTTCACTTAGTCATGAGAAGTGTTTTATGATGTTTACTAAAGGAATTGTTTTAGGACATCACATTTCAGGGGATGGGATTAGAGTTGATGAGTCAAAAGTTAAAGTCATCTCTAACTTATCTGTTCCAAGTTGTCAAAAATATGTTAGGAGTTGTCTAGGATTTACAGGATATTATCGAAGGTTTATAGAAAAATTCACCAAGATAACATCTCCACTTTTCAAATTACATACCAAGGACTGTGAATTCAAGTGGAATCCTGATTGCCAGTTAGCCTTTGAGACCCTGAAAACAAAAATCTCTGAAGCATCTATTTTAAGGGGAACTAACTGGAAGTTACCTTTTCATATTTCAACAGATGCCTCGGATACAGCTCTAGGAGCAGTATTGGGACAAAAGGACCTGATTCCTTATGCCATCTACTATGCCGGTAAAAATTTGGCTCCTTTAGAGTTAAACTATACTGTAACTAAAAAAGAGTTTTTAGCTATTTTCCATGCCATAAACAAATTCAGACACTATATAACAGGCTATGAAACTTTTGTTCACACAGATCACTCTGCAATTAGATATCTAATGAACAAATCAATTACTAATGGCAGAGTCATAAGATGGTTATTGCGTTTACAAGAATTCAACATTACCATTCTAGATAGGCCTGGAAAACAAAACACAGTAGCTGATTTCCTATCTAGACTCCAAAACATCAAAGACAATACCCCAGTTGAAGATCAATTCCCTGATGAATATATTTTTGCAATTTCTACTCAGACTCCTTGTTTTAATGACATTGCTAATTATTTAGTTTCAGGGAAATTTCCTTCAATATTGAAGGCAAGAGACAAAAGAAAGATCATTTATGACAGTGCAAAATATTCATGGGTTGCTAATGAGTTATACAAAATAGGTCCAGATTTAATCATTAGGAGATGTGTTCGGGAAGATGAGATGCCTGAGATCCTCAAGGCATGTCATGATGAACCTTGTGGCGGACACTTTGCTGATAAAAGGACAGCGTATAAGGTCCTTCATTTAGGATACTATTGGCCATCCCTTTTTAAAGATGCTAAAGAGTATGTCAAAAGGTGTGATAGTTGACAAAGGGTAGGGAAACCTTCTCCTTCAGGTGAGATGCCATTGCAGCCTCAGGTACATATTGAACCTTTTGAAAAACGGGCTTTGAATTTTGTATGACCTATTAGTCCTCCATCAAGACAAAAGAAATATATATTAGTTTGCACTGATTATGTTACCAAATGGGTAGAGGCCAAGCCATTACTTTCTGCTACTGAAGCATCTGTAGTTAATTTTCTTTTTGAGGATATTTTTACTCGTTTTGGTGTCCCAAGGGAAATTGTTACAGATCAAGGAGCTCAATTTACATCAAGGCTAGTGGAACAAATGATGGAGAGGTACAAAATCAGGCATAGAAAATTGACTCCTTATCATCCACAAGCAAATGGTCAAGTGGAATCTAATAATAAGGTCATTGAAGGAATCCTAACAAAGACTGTTCATTTACATAGAAGAGATTGGGTAGATAGGCTTCCTGAAGCCTTGTGGGCCTATAGAACTACATGGAGAAACACAACAGGCCATACTCCTTATGAGCTTGTTTATGGAAAACAAGTTTTGTTTCCCATAGAGTTTTGGATTCAAACTTTCAAAATGGAAGTTCAACTAGGACTTGATCTAACAGAGGCACAAAAGCATAGATTGGAGAAGATTAATGAATTGGATGAGATCAGATAGGATGCAGTTCAGAAAACAAGTATAGTCCAACGACAAAGGACTAGATGGCATGATAAGTATATCAAGGAAAAGAAGTTCAAAGAAGTTGACTGGGCTCTCTTGTTTGATTCAAAGTTCAAAGATTTTCAAGGTAAATTCCAAACACATTGGCTTAGGCCATATGAAATTATGAAAATCTTTGACAATGGAGCAATAAAAATCAGGACAGTAGATGAAGAAAAGGTCACTTTTCTTGTAAATGGTCATAGATTGAAGCTGTATCATAAGCCACTTTCAAGAGAAGAATATGTCAAGAGATTCTAGGAAAACAGTGATGTGAAGTTAATGAAGAAGAATCTTTCTTCTTCATCAACTTAATTGAATTTTCTGAAGTCATATATTTGAAAAAAAAAAAAAAGAGAAAAAAATAAAAAATAAAAATAAAGTATAAACATGAAAACTAATCACTGATTATCATGTTTATACAGAAAATATAGAGTGAAAATCAGAATCTTTCCGACACTTTATATTTTCAAATTTTCTCTTTTTCTGCAAGCAACTATTACAAAATCATAAGTGCAAACCCATATTTCACTTATGATCCATTTCATTCCATTCATCCATACTCCATTTCACTCCATTCATCCATACTCCATTTCATTCCATTCATCCATACTTAATTCATTTCATTCCATGGTCCACCTCATTTCCATCTCAGATTTTTAAAATTTGATCTTTTCTGCAATTGAATAATACAAATCATAAGTTGCAGGCCACTTTTCATACTTCACTCCACTTCATAGTTGTGATCCATTTCATTCCATTATTCACTTCAATCATACTCCATTACACCATATTTCATTATCCATTTTAACTCATTTCATACAACATTCCATTCATGCTTCAAACTATTCTATTTCATGTTTCAAATCTTTTACAGGTACATTCTGCAGCCAGTCAGACATTCTGCAGCCAGCTAGACATTCTGCAGCTAGAGATCCTGAAGGCACTGTCTAGTAATCACTTGATCAGCAACAAATTGATCCTGCATATCTATGACAACAAACAAAATCAAGGGGGTTATGAAGACTGAAGAATCAATGATTTTCAAAAGAGGACAAAGCATATGAAAATCACAAAAAAAAAATCAAAGGAAAGGCAAAGGTAAAGTTGTGAAATTCTTATGATGACAGATCATGAAAGTTTTAGTATAGTTAAGTCATGTATGATTCAAAAAGTTATTTTAATTAGTCGTGTTGATCATGCCTATCAAACCTATCATAAAAAATTTGGACAAAATCCCCTCTATTCCGCCATATCGAATCATCATTTAAAAACGGTTAAGTACTGAAGTGACCTATTCAATCACGTCACTAGCCGAAGTACTTAGTGATGATTTTGAAATTTACACGAGAATTTTTCCACGGTCTTTTCTTCTGTGATAGTTCTCAACTCATTAACTTGTGTGCATCACCCTCACCTCATTATACTCATTTCATAACCACTCCATGTCATTTTCTTTTCCGTAGCCAATTCTTAGCCATTATGGTCTGTAAAATAGAGGAAACATCTTTGGAGTAAAAACAACTCTCTGCAACCATTTGCACCGTAAATAGAAAAGCAGCAGAGGAATAGTAATTTGAAGGTTGAGAAAGGAAGCTATGGGTCTCATAGTAAGGTCTGAGCCATTCGGAAACAAATACTTGGAGGGTTACCCACAAATTAGAGAAATGCTACAGTAGGCTGGGTGGTTGCAATTTTTGGAAAAATTCAGTGCTTTTCATAAAGAGGTAACTAAAAAATTTGCACGGTCTTTCAATGGAGCATAAGTCAAAATAGGAGATGTTAAATTCATTATTACAGAAGCTTTCATTGCAAAAGCAACAGAATTACCCAGGCAAGGAGAACGGTGGTTCAAAATTAGGGAATTGCATAATGAGGCATGGATGCAAATGCTCAAAACACCAGGTATGGATGTTTCCATTTTTAAGAAGGGTATTCCTAGCTCGACACTGAAGAATAAATGGAGAAATATGTTGCTCATTTTGCAAAAAATTATAGCTTGTGAGGGAAGGTTTGGTACCTTGTATAATTATCATATTCGGCTAATGATGCATTTCTTAGATGAAGAAATCAATTTTCCCTTTTTCTTACTTAATAGCTTAAAGAGAATGGCCTCTAATGTTCAAAAAAGGGTTCAATTTCTAGAAACCACCTTGTATCACCATGGTTTAGTCAAAATCATAATTGAACATCATTTGAGAAAAATGGAAGACAATTGGGATTAGTTCCTAGTGAGGAATCACTTTGAAGAACCCAAGGAATCTCCACCTGAAGACAAACTTACAAGAAGAAGCAGGAGAGGGAAAACTTCCAAAGATGTTGAAATTGAAACTGGTAAGTCCATACAAGAGGACAGTGAAGAGATAATTTCTGAGAAACTGGCTGAAATTAAGAAACAATTTAAAAAGGAGAAGATGATAAGAAGGAATGCTAAGGAGAGAGGTGAAGGACCATCTCAACTAAGACGAAGCCACAGACTTAGAGGTATACTTAAGAAAACAAGGGTTAGACAAACGGGAATTATAAACATTGAGGATGAAGAGACACCTACTTCTATATCACCTGAGTACCATTACGAGGAGGATCTTGATGAAGGAGCTCTGGAAATAGACCCAGCACAACAACAAATTTATAATTATGTTGAGACATTAGAGAAGAGAGCCTCAGAAAGTAGAGACATAACTCCTAACCCACCAGAATCTGCAATTGATATTCTAAGAAGAGATAAATATGAGTTAGAAGTACTCAATAGGCATATCAGGAATGAGAATGACATTTTAAGAGAGAAAGTTAAGTTGAAAAGTAATATGAATACAACCCTCTCTCTACAAATGGAGAAATTGTACAAGGCCAGTGAAAAGCTGAAGAAGAAAAAAAAAAAGTTAAGCAGGGCACTTATAAATTTGAGATTCAAGTTGGTCATAAGGAAGCCTAGGAGGCCATTTATTATCAGGAAAAGCAGAAGAAGGGGTCTAGATGTCCTAGCAGAGGTCGCAGAGTACATGGATTAATTGCATGAGGACATGCAAAAGCCTTGCAGTGGGGGTATATTGAGCCCCAAAGATGTCCTTTTCTTTCACTACATTTCACTTCATTTCATTTGTCCCTTATCAATTACAGGCTTAAATGATCAATAGGATTGATTAAATTTACTTTAGGAATGTATACAATGACTAACTTGCTATGTTTTTATGGTTTTTTTGTTGTAGTAATTTTTTACTAGACTCAGCTATAGAATGCAGTCATTCTGTAGCTAGTCGCCTATTCCGCAACTATATTCATGTTTACGCAGGTTCCAGGTGTCACTTCAAAGAAAAACACATATGGGTGAAATCCACAACACTCCCCCATCATTTCTTGCCCTCCACGAAGTCTGATTTAAAATCTCCAAGCGGTTATGCATGTGGAAGAGATCAAAACCAAGAGTTAGACTTCTACTGGAACACAGACTCTATAGATGTCTGCAGTAAAGTACGAGACCTTCACAAGAGTTTTAATTTGATTTGAATTAGGAAAAACACTTATCCCTATTTCCTCTCAAGGGTAGTTATGTAATTTTCTTATAAGAATGACTCGGGAGACTAAGAGACAGCTAGCTAGATTGTTGTTTTGTTGCTAGATCTTAGAAGACCGTAATACTCTGTTTTTGAAGTATCTTCCCTTTAATGAAATAAGTTCGACTTTATTGCATGATCTAAGGCAATCTTGAGTAAATTTGCGTGCTAATCCGGTGGTAGAGGGCCCCTACTGCCCGAGAAGCTCTGTGCATTGTTTAGATAAGTAACTTTAGCCTTGTTTCATTCCTAGTTTAAGCAATCTTCTGAACTTTGTGTTTTATACTTACTTGTAGTGGATGCTACAATAAGTCTTATTCTTACTAATTGTTCCAAAATATCACTAATATTGAATGGGATATAACTGTAGTATTTTAGAAATTAGTTGCATTTCTTTGAACTTTACGTTTTTGTGCTCAATTACATCAATTGTTACAACTAGTATTGTTCTTACGAATTATTCCAAAATATCACTAACACTGAATGAGGCATAGCTGTGGTGTTTTAGAGCTTAGTTGCGTTTTCTTTTGAATTTTATGTTTTTATGCTCACTCACATTGAATATTACAACCAGTCTTGTTCTTACAAATTGTTCCAAAATATCACTAATACTGAACGAGATAGGGCTGTAGTATCTTAGAGATTAGTTGCATTGTAGTTTAGTTGTAATACTCTGGAGATTAATGGAGCTCTATTTCACTGTATTTCAAGTTATATTAGTGGCACTCCATTTCAGTTCCTGTTCACTGTATTTTAAGTTAGGTTAATGACATTATAGTTTAGTTGTGGTCACTGTATTTCAAGTTTGATCGATTGCATTCTAGTTCAGTATTTTAAGTTTTATTAGCTGTCAAAATTAGACTTCACGGCCTTCATTATTTAAAAACTACTCTTGTTATTAATTTCTATTAATACATCAATTTCATAGGACCAAGAATTGTTAATGTCATTTTGAAGTCTTGATTGTTCCATAATTT
Organism: Pinus albicaulis; assembly: GCA_034641835.2. NCBI lineage: Eukaryota > Viridiplantae > Streptophyta > Pinopsida > Pinales > Pinaceae > Pinus > Pinus albicaulis. The sequence goes on along the minus strand of CM076571.1, from coordinate 448,886,788 downwards.
CTCACAATTTCAGAAATTGCCTCTTTTCCAAAGCTATTCCAAAAGATTTCTAATTCTTGAATGACGTTTAAACAATGATTTTTTGGGTTGTAGAATGGATAAATATCAGTGTCATTAGTTAATTTAGAACAGAGTTCATCCCTATGTTGCAGACTATCTTTTCCAAATGTGTTCCAACAAATTTCTAGCCATGGATAAGATTAGGTTGTTGTTTACTTAGAAGAACCTCATTGCATTAAACTTATCCTTTTCTCAAGTTATTCCAACATATTTCTAATGAATGAATGGGATTGAGTTCATGTTATGAGTTATTGAGGTCATGTTATCAGTTATTTTCTTGTCAATTTTTTCATTTTTCGAGTGCCATGCATAGTCTAGAATAGGTTTTGGTCTGTTTTAGTGTGACCAACAACTGCTCTTTACCAACGCTTAGTTATTTTCCTTTTTAACACAAAAACACAAAACCAAAAACATTGAAAAAAAACACTAAACACAATGTAGTAAGAAACAGATACCTAGGCACATATAGTGCACCTCACTTCAACAGTTTACTAGCCCTGGTTGAAAATTTATGACATCAATTTAGGAACACTAAGTTGAGCAGACACTCATCTTCCCGAACACACATTCTAATAATAAGATCTGGACCTATCCTGTATAATTCATTAGCAATCCATGAAAATTTTATACTTTCATAAATGATTTTTCTTTTGTCTCTTGCATTCATAATTAAAGGAAATTTTCTTGAAACCAAATAATTGGCAATGTCTGCAAACCAGGGAGTTTGAGTAGTTATTGCGAAGAGATATCCATTCGGGAATTTATCTTCATTTGGAGTATTGTCTGTAATGTTTTGGAGTCTAGATAGGAAATCAGCCACTGTATTTTGTTTTCCAAGCCTATCTAGAATGGTGATATTAAATTCTTGTAAAACAAATAACCATCTTATGACTCTGCCATTAGTGATTGATTTATTCATTAAATTCCTAATTGCAGAGTGATATATGTGAACAAATGTTTCATAGTGTGTTATATAATTTATGAATTTATTTATAGCATGAACAACAGCTAAGAATTATTTTTCAGTTACAGTATAATTCAACTTTGAAGGAGTCAAATTTTTACTTATATAGGAGATGGAGTAAGGGATTAAGTATTTTTGTCCCAACACAACTCCTAGGGTTGTATCGGAGGCATCTATTGATATATGAAAAGGTAATTTCCAGTTAAGTCCCCTTAAAATAGGTGCTTCCTGTTGGGGTTCCCATGTTTTGGTAGTTTGGCAATACCAAAAGATGAGACAACATCAAAACCACTTTCAGACCCTAGGATCTAGCCCTCCTGGGTCCAGAGAGGGATCTCTCTATATAGGCAAAGGTTTTATGTCTTTGGAGCTCTATGTTAAGATATTAGGCTAGTTATAGGCACGGGTTTATTTGTTTGATTTTTGTTTGGTTGTTGGGAATCAAGAAAGGAAGGTTTCAATATAAGGTAAGGTTGAGCAAAGAGGATTTTAGGAAAAGGAGAGATAACTCAGAGAACACTCGATACCATTGGGAAAATGGAGTTGGGAAAAGGTTTTACTTGCTATTCAATATGCAGGATTTCAGTTGGGCTAGTCATCTAAAGCATTGGATCTTAAAGATGATAGTGGGGCATGGAAAGACAAGGGTGAAGGTGAAAGCAAGGAGACCTCCAAGGTGACCTTTCAGGAATTAGATCCAGGGACAGGACATGCCATTAGACAACCTGTGATCTCAAAACCCAAAGGTTAACTCTTAAGACCAAGAAACATTGAAGATTTGGACGCAAAGGTGAGAACCTGAGACCAGAGAGAGGCTTTGAACTCTCAATGCTTTGGCATCTAGCTTTAGGGAACTTATAAAGGTTTAATTAATTGAAAGAGACCCTAGTGAGACAGAGATAGATTTCTAAACTCCCAGTATCCCAATTCATTCAATCAAAGCCTAAAAAGAACATCTAAGAACGGATTCATTAATTCATACATCAGCTAGCGGTATATCTGACCACTACACTGGTTAAATTAGCTTGAAATCAATCCTCAGATAACACATGCAACAGAAAACATTGAAGGCAGGGAGAGCAGAAACATAGGGTACCTAACAAGGGTAAATCCTATGCCAGATTTCTGATGCGTGCCAGAAGAAATGAAATGTAATGAACTACAAAGGAAAACATAGACAAAGACAGAAAAACATCACCGCTACTTTAAATCAGGATCCAAAGAAATGTGCTTGTCATATTAAAGAGCAACACCAGTCAAGTAAAACATTACCAATAGCTTGATATTCAGTCTGAAAACATCTTCCTTTGCCTATCTTGCAACTTTACACAGAGAACATGTCTCAAGAGAAACGGCTTGCAGTTCACAGATATCTGATCAACAACCTTTACAATGTTTTCTCATGAGTTTTTATATCATAAAGAGAGGCAGAGGAGGTAGATGAAACACTAAATGAAACATTAAACAGAGTAGGAGCAGTGGGTGAAACCCATTCTGTTTTAATGTCTATGCATCGAACTTCTGTACTCTTTGGGTGAAAGAGTAACCTTCAACAGGCTGAATTTTACTCCAGGTATGCTCATGATGTACTCTCAGCTGTAGTACTCTACAGTACTTTGGTGAATAAACAAAAGGAAGATACAAACCATGAGGTCTACCATGATATGTAACAAATTCTTTGGCAGCATTAGGACTGTTGTCAGGGCAGAGATCTCCTCTGGAACATGGTATAGAATGAAAGCAGTGGGCACTCCGTCCTTTCATGTGAAAGAACATTCTGCTGATGGTGACCCTGGTATATCATTTCCTGTGCCATAGGACCTATCGATACTTCTATGTTATTCTCTAGGTATTCAATCTGGTACATTGTGTTTTGATTACTGAATTAAGGCTTCAAAAATCTTTGATTACCGGCCTTCAATTCTCTGATCTTTCACTGATACTCTTTTGCTGCTCCAATACTATCCCTGTTTGTGAAATTTGAGATTTAATGGAACTGGAGAGGTTTTTCAGAGTTTAACTCTATCCACTCAATGGATAATCACATTCTAACACCTTCCCAGGCCTTTCTCTGTAAAATCAAGCTCTGAACCCAGCTACTTTGTGCTTTGTGCCACTAAAACAGTGACCATGAATCATGGTGTTTCCATCTGCCTGTAACCCTGAAAAACAAGTAAACACGTTAAGAAAAACATGCATGGGGAGGGTGGATGTAATGGAAGGCTATGAGAATGGTAGTGTAGCATGGTGGAAACAATGGATGTGAACGAAAAATGGTGGAAAGATGCAGCGAAATAGTGGAAATATGCTCTGATGGAGGTCTGAGTGAAGAAATGTACAGGGACCGTTCGATCATGCATGGGGGGGGATGATCGATGGTGGAAATTAAATGACGAAGGGCTTAGGAAAATTGGCGAAATGGAAAGACATGGGAAAACGCCACGAAAGTGGGTGATGTGGAGCTCTGGCGGTGGGACTCGGTCAATGGCGGGGGTGAGGATTTGATTTGGACCATCCGATCTCAGGAGGAGATTGACGGTTATAAGCGCATCAGGAGGATATTGATGGTGGGCCATGGGTCCTTTTTGCTTCTATTATCACCTGAGAATCTTTGGGGCGCGAATGCCATCGGATGGCTGGCCACAGATCAAATGGTGTACAACAATATCACGCCGGATCTGCAGTCGATATTTAACGCGCGATGAAAGTGGTTTTTAAAATAGCCCAAGGACACATGTCAACTGGTAATGCTAATCATTGTTGAACAATAAATGCCACCTTCCTTTCAAAGGCAGTGTGATAGAAACCACCGGTTTGTATGAGGCGCGATTGCAGGAACCACCGGGGCAGATGAAAATTTTGCTGTCGATCTGTGGATCAGATCGACAGTTGTGATGTGATGAGAGGGGTGAACAGAGAACGAAGGTGTTTGCGAAGACTATCGGATCTGTATAGATCAACAGTAGGTATTGCACCCGACCATTTGATCCGATAAGCACACTACGGGCTGGCACTTGGTTTTAGTGCCCGGGTCATGTGGAGAAAAAGGTGGAGGGGGCTAGCCGAAGGGGCTAAGCCTTATATATGAAGAATATGGGTTTTTGGCCCATTTTCAATGCAATTTAAGGCCAAAAAGGGATAACGATAGAGGGAAAAAGGGGCTATTTGGCCGAAAAAAGGGTATTTGTGAGGCCTAGAAGGGATTTGGGATGATTTGGAGGAGATAAGGGAGGGAAAAGGAGAGGAAAACAAAGGCTTTTAAACTAGGAACAACAGTGAGGATTTTCCAAAGGACCCAGGCACAGGGAGGCTTGAAGGATGATGTGTCTTCAGGGGATATGCATTCCTTGTGTTGTCGACAGTTTTGTCACCCCTAGAGACAGTCTAGAGTTGCCATAGACCAGTGCCTAGGACATCTTAATATAGCAAGGAGCTCGTAATATAGCTTGGGTTGTCAGTCCAAAAGCTCTCTTACTATCACTTGTAAAATAAGGAAATTAGTTTGAATGGGACCAATCTCTCTCAGAAGTTGATACAAAGATAAGAATAGTGTAAGAACATCATGCAAAACTCCAATACAGAGGAATCAGACAGTTAGGAGACAACTTACTGTAAAGAGGGCCACTTCAAATAATATACCACAGAAATCAAGTATCAGGAAGTGAGTGCAGTGCAGAAACATGGAGAATATACTAGTTAACATGAGACTGATACCCAAATACACAACATAATCACATATGGGCTTATCCAACTAAGAATCCATATATGACAATGGCGTTTTAAAAGCACCCTCCTCAAGTAACTAATATAGCAGAAAATATGGATGAAACGAACATGGAACAATATATCATGACTAGGCCTATTTAAAGAGCTTGACTAACCCCAGTATGGGCATCAACTAGGATGAATCCTTACACAAGATTAGTGAGCCACTCGCATTCTAGAACATGATACGAGAAGATAATAAGCATGAAATGACATATGGTATTAATCACATAAGAGAAAATTACATACTGTGAGATACTAGAGACCAGAATCCTCATTACAGTTATAACTCCTCCTCACTGAGACCCTACGGGCTCTGAGCCTTCATACAGAGGTATTACAAAATGTATACAGAAGCCTTTTCACTGCACAGTTTATTGATTGAAATATGGAACCCCTACAATGTTTTTCCTTTTAGTTTTTATAGAAGAAGGAGAAAACTCTAGCGAATGAGGTAGGTGATATACATTTAATGGTCTCGTTTAAACAAATTTGAAGGAAAGGCCCGCCTATGCTATTTGGCGGGGCTGAACTGATGTACGTACTTCAACTACCAATTCATGAAATAAATGATGAAGATAAAGATCTCCTTATGAAAAAGACATAAATAATAAAATATACAAATGCTATGTACTTGGCTGGAGGAGGAAAATCTGTTGTGATAGAACCTTGAGGTTGCTTGCAAGAATAAATGAACTAGGAAGAAGATCTCTGCAGAGGCTCGGCACAAGGGGAAATCTTCATGAACTTCCTGTACTTTCCTGAGAAGAAAATTGGCTGAAATACAATCTGTAGGATATGATTTTTAGTGCATTGTACCCTCGGCTTGATCTCGAAAATCTCTGGTCCGATACCCTTGTCTTTTAACACTAGATACGAGCTCATAATTTTCAATGTGGTTGTTGAAATCTTTAATTATTTGTTGTTGTTCTTTGCTGGAACATTTATATCACCATACTCCAACCAGCATCTTTAAATTGTCCTTGGAGATTCCGAAAGATTTTAAATCCAGCTCCTGCGATGGATGTCTTATCATGGCGGCTTTCAGGACCCTTCTTCATAAATGGCAGCTTCAGTTGAATTACCGTGGGGGATGCTTTATCGCTGCAGCCAAAACTTATGAATTAAAACATCTTTACATTCGTTGAAAACCGTGCAAAATCCACCAACACATTAGAAAAACTAGACTCAGAACTAAGGGGCATGGAGGTAAAGATGGTGATCACGTTGTAATCATGAACAGATGACAAGAACACGCAGGGGGGGCAAAGGAAAAACAATGGAGGTTTTTGATAATCAGAGGGAACGCAGGTTTTCCACGTAAAATGTTTTGAACGGGGTGGCGGAATAAAACAATGAAAATTAATGAAACACACACATATATATACGGCAGGGGGAAAATGACACGGACGCACGGGAATATGATGCGTGGATGTGTGAAGGACAGGTGGCGAACTGACGTGGCTGCAGGATCAACGGGCGGAGGAGAACACAGCTTGGGCCGTCGGATCTTGAAACCAAATCAATGGCTCGGAGACGTTGGGGCGACGCAATGGTGGGACACAGGACATAACAGACACGAGTTAATGCACGGGAATCTTCAAAAGATATCCGCCGTTGGATTGAGACTGACAAATCTAACGGCGCGGGTGAGTTCCGCTGCCCGACCATCGTCCAATGTTTAACGCGTGAAAAAGCGGTTTCTGAAACCGTACTCGGTGACACGTGGCACGTTTTCTATGGAATCGCTGGCCTTTGGTTTAGAACCACCGACCCATTCAAAGTTGTGCGGAATTAACCACTGGTTTTGGAAATATGTACGAGCGCGAGGGCCACCACATAGAACAATCTCCACTCCGTCGATTTGCTTTAGATCTGACGGTCACAGTTGCGCCCGAAACGTTTATTGTTAAGCTCCCTTTCCTTCCGGCATATGGTTTGGCACTCAAGACATATGGGAAATAGAACATGGAGGGATGCGATCTTAGGACTAGGCCTGATAAACTTCAAATCACGGGTTTTAACCTTGCAACAATGTATTTTTCAGGCGGAACCGGTAATATTAAACGGAAGCATGGGGATTTTGGGCTACAACAGAGGTTCGAAAGAGATTTGGAAAAGGTGGCAGACCAAAAATTTGTATGCAAGGGTAAATATGTACAACATCGGCTCCATCTGGGGACGGCATGTTCGTCCCTGGACAAGTCGAGAACACACAGACCACCAAGCATTTCTCTATGTACATTCTGTTTTTCAATTCCTCTGCGCTTCTTCTTCAAGTAATTTCCAGCACCCTTTCCTCATGAAAATAAAAACTTAAAACAACTTATATATAATATAATACAATAGGCACTCCCAGCCTGGATCAGAATTGAAAGTAAGGTTTGAGAAATTGGCCATTCACAGGGGCATCCAACAGATCACCCTGTATGTTTTCTAACATGAAAGTATTATTTCTCCCTTTATTCACGATTTTGAATGGACCAAACCACAGCGGATCGAATTTAGCATGCTTGCCCTTCTCTGCTCTTCGAACATCCCATCTGAGAACCAGGTCTCCAATTTGAAATTTCCGATCTTTTGCATGCCGATCAAATACATTATTCATCTTCTCCTGATATTATATCAATCTCTGATTCACCTGGTTCCATGTTTCGTCTAATTCGACCAGTTGATTAATCCTTCTGACCATGTCATCTGGTTCTTCCTGAATTTCCTGCATAAAACGTGCTGCAGGCAACGCCAATTGCACAGGAAACACAGCTGCTTGCCCATACACTAGCTCATAGGGAGAATTCCCTGTTGCTCTCTTGCCGGTTATTCTATTTGCCCATAGAGAAAACTTTAATTGGGAGTCCCAATTCTTCTGATTCTCACTGATTGTTTTCTTCAAGGCCCTCACCAGGGTTTTATTAGAAGACTCTGCTAAGCCATTTCCCTGTGGATAGTAAGCAGTAGAGTGAGTCAATATGATGTTATACCGTTGGTAGAAATTTACAAACCTGGCAGCTTTGAAAGCCTGTGCATTGTCAGTTACAATTCTAGCAGGACATCCAAACCTAGATATGATATTTTCCTCCATAAACTTCATTATCCCGGCATCTGTAGCATTTCTGGTAGGTATGGCTTCCACCCATTTCGTAAAATAATCTGTGGCTATTAGTATCCATTTATATTGGCCACTTGATGGGGGATGTATTTCTCCTATAAAATCTAACCCCCATTTCTGAAATGGTTCATTGACATGAATAGGAATCAAGGGCAAAGCTGCTAATTTCTGCCTTTCTGCAAATCTTTGGCACTTGTAACATGCTCTGACCCAAGAAAAAGCATCTGTATACAATTTTGGCTAGTAAAACCCAGCCTTCAGGATCTTTTGAGCTATATCCCTCCATTTGTAATGTCCTCCACATATTCCCTCATGAAATTCTATCATTATATTCTCCACTTCATTTTCTGTGAGGCATAACAGTAATATACCTGAAGGTCTCTCCAATATAGCTATCCATTGGCAACCATGTATTTCTGGGATTTAATTCTTACAGCTCTGTATTTTATCTTATCACAACTTGGAGGACAGCTAAGTGTTAAAAGATATTCAACTATTTCTTTATATCAAGGACTAGTCAGATATTTCATATGTATCTTTTGAGTGGCCATCTCTAGTCCTTGCTGCTCTTCTCCTTTCTCAGATTCTTCATTTGCTATCATGGATAGATTAATGCCCAAAGCTTGATGATTTGATTCAGATAACATTTTAGCAAGTCCCTATCCTTTAATCAGCTTAGTAGGCCTTATGTCCAAATCATACTCCTGTATTTTTGCAATCCATCTTCCTCTTTTACCTTCACTATCCCCCTGAACAAGAATGTCTTTGACAGCTGTTGTGGGAACATATGCAGTAATGTGAGATTGCAAAACATATATTCTAAAAGCTTTAAGGGACTTTACCAGGGCATATGCCTGCTTCTCCAATATATTATATTTTAATTCAGCATCATAAAGAACTTGACTGAAGAAAGCTATAGGCTGCTCATATCCTTCTTCATTCTTCTGCAATAATACTCCAGCAATTGCATGAGGTGAAGCAAATGAAAAGATCATAAATGGCTTGTTGTAATCTGGTCCAGCTAGCACAGGAGCTTCATAAAATGCCTGTTTTATCCTTGTAAATGCATCTCTAGACTCCTGGGGCCATTTCACTTCATTATCCTTTTTCAACATATCAGTTATATGCCTAACTATCTCAGCATAGTTAGGAATAAACCTTCTCAGAAAATTGATTCGGCCTAAGAACACCTGTACTTCTTTCTTATTCCTGGGTAAAGGAATACTGTCTATTACTTCAACTCTCTTAGGGTCTATTTTCACACCATCTTTAGCTATAATGTGCCCTAAGATTTGTCCCTCATCTAATGCAAATAAAGATTTTTGAGGATTGAGAGAAAGGCCATACCTTCTGCATTTTTCAAAAGCTCTTCTTAAATGCTCAATATGCTCATCATCATTCTTTGAAAACACTGTGATATCATAGAGATACACCACCAAAAACTTGTCCTCCTCTCCAACAAAGGCTATGTCCATTGCCCTCTGAAAAGTAGCTCCTGCATTAATTAATCCAAATGGCATCCTGGCATATATAAAGGTTCCCCATGGTGTAGTGAATGCAGTTTTCTTCCGATCTTCTGGGAACACAGTTACCTGATTATAGCCTGAAAAACCATCCATCATTGACATTCTGGATGCTCCCACCACTTTCTGCAGGATGTGGTCCATCTTAGGCAGTGGATAATTGTCCTTTAATGATGCCCTGTTTAGATTTCTGAAATCCACACTCAGCCTTATTTCTCCATTTTTCTTTCGAACAGGAACAAGGTTTGCTACCCATTCTGAGTATCTCAATGGCACAATTATTTTGGCCTTCAGTAACTTCTTGATTTCTTTTTCAATAGAGGGAAGCAGCAGAGGATTTATCTGTCCAAGTTTCTGCTTATAAGGCTTTGCATCTTCCCTCAAAGGAATTTTATGTTGCATTATATTAACATCAAAAGTTTTAAGGTCTTGATAGGACCATGCAAACACATATTTATAATATTGAAACAACTTCAAATATTTTTCTTTATATTCCTCTGGGACCTTTTTGGATAATTTTACAATTTTGGGATCAGCATAAGTACCCAGATTTAAATCTTCTACTTGATCTTCTTCTACCACTTTGTTTGGCTGCAATGGGACATCATATTTGTTAAATAATCTTTCTAGAGGCACCGGGCCTCTAAGTATAACATTTCCTTTCAGCTGCAGCACTTTATTACCTGCTATATTTTCTTTCCATCTGTTTTCTGCAATATTTTCAGTTTCTTCCTCCTCATTGTCATCAATCTGCATATTGGAAAATTCTCCCACTGTCTCCATGAATCTCTTCATCTGTTCATCATCTTCAAATACCTACCAGTGCTTAATGTTATCTAGGATAGATGGCCTGTAACGTACCTCCACTTCGTATCTTAAAAGTGGATTCTGAGGAGGACAGAATGTACTGGCAGCTATAGCAAGAGAATCTGCTATTCTGTTCTGCTCCCTGGGCATGAACTGTATTTTGAATTCCAAGAAGAAATTTTCCACCATGTCCCATACTTCGTTTCTATATGCCCTCAGCCGAGGATGCTTGGTTTGACATTGGTTTCTGATCTGCCTTACCACTAGCTCAGAGTCTCCCATGACTTTTAGACTTTGGATGCCCATGTTTCTAGCTGTCTGCAATCCCAATAGAAGAGCTTCATATTCAGCTACATTATTGGTAGTCTCATATTCCAATTTAAAGGACAGTGACACCCATTTTCCTGCAGGAGAGATCAATAATTCCCCAGCTCCATTGCCTTCTCTTGAGTTTGCTCCATCAAAATGCAAAGTCCAAATTTCTGATTCCTGATCTTCTTGAGGTTGCTCAGCTTGGATTTGACCAAAAAGGGGCTCATGAGAATAATTTTGGTTTTCTTCTAGCATTAGACATGAGAAGTCTCCCTCTTTGTTATAAATTGGAGAATTCTCTGAGCAGTCAGCCTTAGTTACCATTTTAACAAATCTAGTCTCCCTGTATAACCTCCTCTCCTGGCCTCCAAATACTGGGACAGTAGTATATGTCAAGTCCAATTTGATTGATCCCCCAATATTTTTACCCCAGGACCTTGACAGCAACATGCCAAAGCGGGCTGGGATATCAGTAACCACAATGTCCATGACTACGCTCTTTGCTGGAATTTGGGCCAAGTTGACCACTAAATCTTTAATAATTCCCAAACATTTAACCCTTTTGGAATCAAATGAATATAGGTCTTTGTAAGGTCTTGTAATTTGTAGTCCTAGTTGTTCCATGACAGACAAAGGCATAATATTATGGGAATCCCCAGAATATAACATACAATTGTGTAACAGCAGGTCATGAATAACTAGGGACACATAAAAGGGAGGAGTAGAGGGGTCTATCTCCTCGACATGTGGGCCAAAGACTACCATGGGCCTTTCTTCTTGAAGGTTTAAACTATCAGGCGCAATTGGTATTTCAGGAGGGAGTATGAAGGAAGTAACTTGAGACTGATATACAGGCTGTTTTAGTAGTTCAATTAGGGGGAATGGAATCTTAATTTTCTCAAGTTCCTTTTGCAGATTGAAAGCAAGTGGGGGCTTTTCTATCACAACTTCTTTTGACTCTTTATTTTCAGCTGAAGATTTAATTTCTTTTGACACTGGCTCAGCATTAGGAGGACTGACTACTTTAGAAGAAGAAGGAATCTGATCATTGGGCTGCAAGGGAGTATTTAGAGGGCTCTTAACGTTTTCTATGTTTCTCTTCGTTGCTGATTCCTTCTGAGCAGATGCTTCTTTCTGAGGTGGCTCCTCTTATTGATCTCGGGTTCTGGTCCTCTTCCTTGAAGATCTGAGATCATATTTTACATTGAAATGTGCTTGCATGAAGTCAGCAAATTTCTTACAATAATGGTCAATCTCTGCTTCTTCTTCTTCGTCTTGCAATGGCCATTCTATATCATCATTATTTGAAAAGACAAAATTTGAATCTTCTAATCCATAGGCAGCGTCTTCAGTGGAGTCATCTGCTGGGCCTTCCAAATACAATGGATGTGGTACTTGGTCTAGTTGTTCCTTTGCTTCTCTCGGCAATATCTGCAATGGTGGTCTTCTATACTGGGGATTGTATCCTCTGTTTGGAGCATTATAGAAATTCTTGGGAGCTGCATTTTTAGCTTCCAGTTCCAGCTTGACCATCTTCTTTATCATCTTGCTTATTTCATCCATTTTATCTGAATCCTTTTCCTGATTAGAGGTGGAAACCTCTTCTTTGCCTCTCCTCATAGTATCTTGTTCGGCTTTTCCTTTTAATTTCCCAGTGGAGGCAAAGTTTGCTTCTAACTCCAAAGCATCTGACTGTGCATCATCTAAAGTGGCAGGTTTTCTCTCTCTCAATGAGAATCCAAAGTCAAAATCAAAGGCTGCTATAAAAATTATCTTGGCAGCAGCTTCATGGGGCTTCATTTCAGGAGGCAGGCTCAAATATAACTTGTTGAATCTTTTAATAAACTCTGATACCCCTTCATTCTGTTTCTTCTTCATAGTATTAAACTCAGTAAGACACTGAACATGATCTTTCTTTTCTCCCCACTTCCTGAGAAAAGTATTCTCCATCTGGTCCCAGGTGGTCACAGAACGATTTCCCAATGTCTTGAACCATTTTCTGGCTTCACCCTCCAAAGAATGTACGAATAATATTAAGACCACATCCAAATGTTCAACATTTAAGTTTTCAGCAAAAGAACAGAAAGTCTCAAGATGTTTTTGAGCATCAACTTCATTTTCACCATTAAATCTTGGCAGAATCTTCAAATAATCCTGTGGCATATCATTTAACACTTGGGGTAAGGCCAGTGGAGCATATTTATTCAGTAGAAAAGCAGGAACATTAGCCATTGGAGGAGGTGGGGGTTGTGCAACAGTCTGAGCTACAGATGAAGGAAGAGGGGTAGGAGGAAGTGGAGTATGAATAACAATGGGAATATATTGTATGGAGGCTTGAGGGGTAGCTGGGAATAGTTCACGGTTAACAGCATCTACTTCTGTAACTTCTTTAATTTCCTTAGCCTTGGGAGTAGGATGGAAATCTTCTTCAATCCAGGCACTTCCTCTATGTGGAGTTTCTGAGTAAAACTCAGGATTTTCTGTTCTGATCTCTTGAGAAGAAGAGGGCGGATAATCTTCAACACAATACTCAGGGTTTTCAGCACGAACTAATTTCCTCTCCTTCCAAACTCTTTTGTGGATGATATTCTCTAGGTCAGACACGTATGGTGTTTTCGACTGTGATGTATCTAACCTCAAATGTGGCTTACGAGGAGCCAGGACTACCAACAAATTTATCCAATGAAGAACAGTGGAGTCGCCAAGGTGAGAGATATGCAACTCTTCAACTCTCTGTGCTCCCCTGATTAGAGAGTGAAAACAATTTGTCGACGCCTAGGTAGACTGATATTCTCAAATTCGATCCCTGACAACGGCGCCAGAAAGATGTTGTCGACAGTTTTGTCACCCCTAGAGACAGTCTAGAGTTGCCATAGACCAGTGCCTAGGACATCTTAATATAGCAAGGAGCTCGTAATATAGCTTGGGTTGTCAGTCCAAAAGCTCTCTTACTATCACTTGTAAAATAAGGAAATTAGTTTCAATGGGACCAATCTCTCTCAGAAGCCGATACAAAGATAAGAATAGTGTAAGAACATCATGCAAAACTCCAATACAGAGGCATCAGATAGTTAAGAGACAACTTACTGTAAAGAGGGCCAGTTCAAATAATATACCACAGAAATCAAGTATCAGGAAGTGAGTGCAGTGCAGAAACATGGAGAATATACTAGTTAACATAAGACTGATACCCGAATACACAACAGAATCACATATGGGCTTATCCAACTAAGAATCCATATATGACAATTGCGTTTTAAAAGAACCCTCCTCAAGTAACTAATATAGCAGAAAATATGGATGAAACGAACATGGAACAGTATATCATGACTAGGCCTATTTAAAGCGCTTGACTAACCCCAGTATGGGCATCAACTAGGATGAATCCTTACACAAGATTAGTGAGCCACTCGCATTCTAGAACATGATACGAGAAGATAATAAGAATGAAATGAGATATGGTATTATTCACATAAGAGAAAATTACATACTGTGAGATACTAGAGACCAGAATCCTCATTACAGTTATAACTCCTCCTCACTGAGACCCTACGGGCTCTGAGCCTTCATACAAAGGTATTAAAAAATGTATACAAAAGCTTTTTCACTGTACAGTTTACTGATTGAAATATGGAACCCCTACAATGTTTTTCCTTCTAGTTTTTATAGAAGAAGGAGAAAACTCTAGAGAATGAGGTAGGTGATATACATTTAATGGTCTCGTTTAAACAAATTTGAAGGAAAGGCTGGCCTATGCTATTTGGCGGGGCTGAATTGATGTACGTACTTCAGCTACCACTTCATGAAATAAATGCTGAAGATAAAGATCTCCTTATGAACAAGACATAAATAATAAAATATACAAATGCTATGTACTTGGCTGGAGGAGGAAAATCTGCCGTGATAGAACCTTTAGGTTGCTTGCAAGAATAAATGAACTGGGAAGAAGATCTCTACAGAGGCTCGGCACAAGGGGAAATCTTCATGAACTTCCTGTACTTTCCTGAGAAGAAAATTGGCTGAAATACAATCTGTAGGATATGATTTTTAGTGCATTGTACCCTCGACTTGATCTGGAAAATCTCTGGTCTGATACCCTTGTCTTTTAACACTAGATACGAGCTCATAATTTTCAATGTGGTTGTTGAAATCTTTAATTATTTGTTGTTGTTATTTTCTGGAACATTTATATCACCATACTCCAACCGACATCTTTAAATTGTCCTTGGAGAGTCTGAAAGATTTTAAATTCAGCTCCTGCGATGGATGTCTTATCATGGCGGCTGTCAGGACCCTTCTTCATAAATGGCAGTTTCAGTTGAATTACCGTCGGGGATGCTTTATCGCTGCGGCCAAAACTTATGAATTAAAACATCTTTACGTTCATTGAAAACCCTGCAAAATCCACCAACCCATTAGAAAAACCAGACTCAGAAGTAAGGGGCATGGAGGTAAAGATGGTGATGACGTCGTAATCATGAACAGATGACAAGAACATGCAAGGGGGCAAAGGAAAAACAATGGAGGTTTTTGATAATCAGAGGGAACGCAGGTTTTCCACATAAAATTTTTTGAACGGGGTGGCGGAATAAAACAATGAAAATGAATGAAACACACAAATATATATACGGCAGGGGGAAAATGACACAGACGCACATGAATATGACGCATGGATGTACGAAGGACAGGTGGCGAACTGACGTGGCTGCGGGGTCAACGGGCGGAGGGGAACACGGCTTGGGCCGTCGGATCTTGAAACCAAATCAACGGCTCGGAGACGCTGGGGCGACGCAATGGTGGGCCACAGGACATAACGGACACGAGTTAATGCACGGGCATCTTAAAAATATATCCGCCGTTGGATTGAGACTGACAAATCTAATGGCGCGGGTGAGTTCTGCTGCCCGGCCATCATCCAATGTTTAACGCGCAAAAAAACGGTTTCCGAAACCGTACTCAGGGACACGCGGCACGTTTTCTATGGAATCATTGGCCTTTGGTTTAAAACCGCCGACCCATTCAAAGCTGTGCGGAATTAACCGTCTGTTTTGGCAATATGTAATAGCGCGGGGGCCACCACATAGAACAATCTCCGCTCCGTCGATTTGCTTTAGATCCGACGGTCACAGTTGTGCCCGAAACGTTTATTGTTAAGCTCCCTTTCCTTCCGGCGTATGGTTTGGCACTCAGGACATATGGGAAACAGAACATGGAGGGATGAGGCCCGATAAAATTCAAATCATGGGCTTTAACCTTGGCACAGTGTATTTTTCGGGCGGAACCAGTAATATTAAATGGAAGCATGGGGATTTTGGGCTACGACAGAGGTTCGAAAGAGATTTGGAAAAGGTGGCAGACCGAAAATTTGTATGCAAGGGTAAATATGTACAACACCTTGAAGGTACAACAAACCATTTAGCCCCCTTCTTTGCTTGTCAAAAAACTCATAGGGGGCTAACACTTCCAATATTTTTTTTTTCAGGGTTTCAAATGCTAATTGGCAGTCATAATTCCATCTGAATTCATAGTCCTTAGTGAGTAGTTTGAAAAATGGAGATGCTATCTTGGTGAAGTTTTCTATAAATCTTCTATAGTATCCTATAAATCCTAGAAAACTCCTAACATCTTTTTGAAAACTTGGAACTAATAGTCTAGAGATGACTTCAACTTTTAAATCATCAACTCTAATCCCATCTCCTGAGATATGATGTCCTAGGACAATCCCTTCAGTAAACATCATGAAACATCTTTCATGACTCAATGAAAGGTTTTCTTCTTTACACCTTTTTAGAACCTTTTCCAAGTTTTTTGAGGCTTCTTCAAATGTATTACCATAGACTGTGAAATCATCCATGTATACTTCTAAACAATCATGTATTAGATTTGAAAAGATTCCCAATACTGCCCTTTGGAATGTTGTAGGCACACTGCACAATACAAAAGGTAATACTCGGTAGGCATAAGTTCCCCAAGGACAGGTAAATGTGGTTTTGTCTTGATCTTCAAGTGCAACTTGAATTTGATTATAACCACTAAAACCATCCAAAAATGAAAAGTACTTTTTGTCTGCTAATGTATCTAATACTTGATCTATAAAAGGTAAAGGAAAATGATCTTTAAGAGTAGATTTGTTTAATTCTCGGTAGTCAATTCATACCCTCCATTTACCATTTTTCTTGGGTACAATCACCAAAGGAGAAACCCACTGACTCTCTGAAATGGAATAAAAAAAGTTGACATTTAACAATTTTTGAAACTCTTTAACGATCTCACTAAGGTTTGGATTCATCCTTCTCTGAGGCTGTCTAATTGGTTTACAATTTTCCTCTATGTAGATATGATGAGTGCAAGTCTTAGAGTTAATCCCTTTCATATCAGTGTATTCCCATGCATATGCAGAGGAATGCCTCTGTAATATTTACTAGCTTCTCTTGTTGAGATTTTTCCAGGTTTTTATTTATGTTTAAGGTTTTTCCTGGAAATATTTCAATTGTAGAACTACCAAATTCTTCCATGGAGTAAAGAGACATTTGTCTTGATGAAAAAAATTCAATATTTGATTCTTCTTGAAATTGTTCATGTTTGTATTCTGAAGAAGATTCATGATTTTCTAGGACATTTAGAATCTGGTTATCTTCATGATTTTTGAAATAGTGAAGAGAGTTTGTATATCTTCTTCATCATCAATCCATTGGTTATCATCTATTTCTATGATTGTTCATGTTGGAGGATAAAAATTGAATTTCTTGGTTGAACTACCATCAAAGATGTACATATCACTGGATCTACAGCTAATGAAGGCATCAATTGTAGCTAACCAAGGTATTCTTAGTATAATAGGATGTCATCCTAGATCATTTTTAGGAGTTAGGATCATAAAATCCATAGGGTACTCCCAAGAATCTAAGGACACTGAAATATCTTCTAATACCCCATCTGGTTTGATTACAGATCTACCTGCTAATTGTAGTAATGTAGGTGTATAACGAATATTAGGAAGATTTAGTTTTTCCATGGTTTGCTTACTCATGATATTTATTGTTGCTCCTATATCAATTAATGTGTTTGGTATCTCAATTCCATTGATATGTGTTTTGATAACTATACTTTCGAGATCTAGATATTTTGGAATAGCAATCTTTCCCATCATTATATTTGCTATTTTTCCTACCACTTGTATTCTTTTTATCTCTTTGATTTTTCTTCCTGGTTTTTTCATACTCAACTCCTTTATTATTTTTGCTAGGATTGGGATTTCCTTGATGGCTTGTAATAATGGAATCTTAATACAAAAATTTCTCAGTTCATCTAGAAAATCATAGTTAGGCATCATAATTTGTTTCTCTACACCTATATCAATGTGTAATCTTGCAGGAAAAGAAGGTGTAGTAGTAGATGTTAATGGTTTCTCTAACATAGGAGTTGAAATCACTGGTTCTTTTTGTTTTTCTTTTTCAATATTTTGGTTTTGAAGAGATGTGCTTTCTTCAAATTTTTTATTCACCCATAGAGAATCTTCCTCAGAATTATTTTGTTCTTGTATAACTACAGAAGGCTTCTTTTTTTCAATTATTCTTCTAGACCTAAGTTGGACATCATTATGGTCTAAAGGAGTAATCAAATAAGTTGGAAATTGTTGTCCTTATATCATATATGTATTCTAAGGATTTTTATTATTGGGGTTTGGTATTGGCTGGGCCGGTAATTGGTTTGATTTCTGAGGAAATGGAAATGGAAGTGGTGAATTTTGATTCTGATTTTGAGGTTGTGGATTCTGCTAAGGATTTTGTTGAGGAGGAAGATTTGGATATGATGGATAAGATGGTGGATATTGATAATACTGAGAGAACCTACCATAAGGATTTTGTGCTCCTTAAGCCCAAGATTCAGATTGATTTTGAAATTGGGGCCAAGGTTGCTACCAAGAATTCCAATTTGGTGGGGTTTGATTATACATATGATCATTAAACCCTTGTGTTTGAGGTCCCTGCCAAGGTCTTCTAGAGGAAAAATTAAGAGATTATGTGGAATTTGTGGTTGTTTGTTCTCGAAAGACAGATTTAAGGCCAAGGATTGAAAGACATTTCTTGGTCTCATGTTTTTCTAAACAAATTGCATAGATTTCTATTACTTTTGCATCAAGAGGACACTCTCTTAAGGCATGTTTCTTTCTACATTTGGGACAAAAGATTGCTAAGGCATCAGTTTTGGCTTTCTATTTTTTTTTCAGCTTAAGGGTATCTATTTGTTCACTAAGACTCCCTAGAATATCAGTTTTGAATTCATCAAGCATATTCCCTATTTCTGCCCTACTTACTGTTCCAGTTGCAGATTTTTTTGCCCTTGCAAGAGCAGGGTCTCTTAGTCCTTTCAAGGTTTTAGATTTTTCTCTTGAGAGATTAATACAAAATTCTGCTATGTCAGGTAATGAAAGTTTAGATAATATCCTTTCCCCATCATGTTAAGGATATCTATCCATTCATCCCTAATTTTTTTCAACAAAATAGCTTTCACGGTGTCTTGATCTAAATTTTGCATTTTTTCCCTTTTAATGTTATAATTAAATCTTTCAAGTAAATCTTCCATATTTTCATCCTCTTTTTCATCATTTTGAGCACTTCTTCCTTATGGTTGACTGGTATACAATAATCCATATATCTTTCTAGAAAGGCTTTCCTCATATCATTCAATGTCCCAATAGACCCAATGATTAGACTCATAAACCATTTTAGTGTTGCTCCTTTTAGTGTTGAAGGGAATAGTTTAAGTTTTTGAGCATCTTGAAGATATTCATAAGTTCTGCATAGAACTTTGAATTCAAATAAAAATGTCTCAGGGTCTTCACTTTTCAGTCCATGAAAATTGGAAGAACATAGGGTGAGATATTTTTCATGGTAGCATTAGTTTCTTCATCTATTCTAGGGAATCCAAAGGAGCTTTCAATTCCCCTTCTACCTCTATCTCTACCTCCTTCTTCATGTGCTCTTCCTCTTCCTCTGTCTCCTCCTCTACCTCTACCTCCTCCAAATAGCAAGTTTTCTCCATTAAATATTTCTCCTTCCCCTTATCCTCCTTCTTCTCCTCTTCCTGCCATGATATATTCCTTTGAACTAATATAAGGTTCAGTATGGAAAACTAATTGTTCTTCTGGTTCTTCTATCAAGGGTATATTGAAGAAAGATTCCTCTTCTTCCTCTTCACTAGGGATTTCTAATTCTTCTACTGGAATGTATTCTCCTGTGGAAGTGAAAAAGGTTATTCCTCCTGCAGGAGTCCTTAGATCCTCTTCTTCTTCTAAAATTTATTTAGTAGATGAAGTGGGAGATCTCCCTGATTGGATATTTGATCTTGAAACTTCAAAAAGCCTATGACCAGTATAGTATGGAATATGAGTTTGAGTTGGAGGTGTGCTACTTCTTGGTCTCGTTGGAGTGAGTGGTGTTGTGGGAATTAAGCTTCTACCTCTTATAAATCTACCCCTAGAGTCTCTTTCTTTACGCATGTCATTTTTTTTGGGATGCAAGAAATAAATCTACCTAGTTACACTTCCCCGAAAATAGCGCCAAAATGTTTAGTCAATTTAGTTTCCTAAATTGTTAACATAAATTATCGACTAGGGATAGTAAATTGATGAAGCGTAATGCACTATATGTGCCTAAGTATCCCTTTTTCCTACTTTGTTGTTTTAAGGTTTTGTTGATGTTTTTGGGAGTTTTTATATTTTGATTCTTAGCATTCTATGAAAAAGATGAAATTAATCTATTTAAAAAGGAAAGAAAGAAATTTTTTATCAAATGAATTAAAGCAGAGTTTTATTCACAAGTTTTTGGAGTTTATTTTCTAATTAAGAAATGGTGAAAACTAAAAATCCTAATCCATGGATATTGCAACTCAATTGAGAATTAAAGAAATGAAATCAACTAATAACTCAAACATTACAACTAAATCCAGTTCATTTAATTGAGATTTATTGGAAGAGCTTGTGAAAAAGATTAAGTGTAGTGTAACAAGGATCTCCTATAACATGAAATGAAATACTGAAACAATTAATAACTCAAAACCTCACAACTGAATCCAATTTATATAATTGAGATTTATTGGAAGAGCTTGTGAAAAATATTAAGTGTAGTGTAATGAGGATCTCCTATAACATGAAATGAAATACTAAAGCAATTAATAACTCAAACCTTACAACTGAATCCAATTCATATAATTGATATTTATTGGAAGAGATTTTGAAAAAGATTAAGTGTAGTGTATGAGGGTCTCCTAGACAATTACTATATCTATAAGTCACTAAAAATTTCAATTTAAGATTTAAATGGTCTTTACTTGGTCGAGCACAGTAATTTTTTAACCATGAAAGATAAGAAATGAAACATAAGAAAACATTGCACCTCTAAGTCACTATCCATTCATTAACAAAATTTACTCATTTGGATACAATAATTACAAATTATGAAAGAAATAAAAAAATACAGAGAAATGCTAAATAGAAACTAGAATGAACTTAGCTAGAAAATGCATACAACCTCCTCGAATAGCAGGGGCCCTCTGCTATCAATTCGGTGTAATCCTTAAGCTCCTTAAAATTGTAATCAGAACAACATCAAGGATAATCTCCTTTTAATAAAATAGTGCTTGAAAAAAAGAGCATCACTATGATTCTGAATGAGTTATTAACTGTCCTCTTTCAGTTCTATAGAGTTTAATTTATATGCAAATTCATAACTAATGTTTGAAAAAAAATAGGTACAGGTGTAATCTTCTAATCAAAATTGAAATGAGACTCTTTTGAGACTCGTGATTTGTTGCAAAGCAAATCAGGAGTCCTAATTCCTATAGAAAACAGTCTCTTTGACTCTCGCTTTGATCATTGGATTAGACACCTCCAGTTGTCGATTCAATCCTTATGGATAATAAGGAATCATGTACGTAAGATTTGAGAACTACCCATGTGCGCCTTTTCTCCAATTGACACCTGCATCATACTTAAACACAAACATAGCTGCAGAATGCTTGACTGGCTACAGAATGCCTGTATTCTTTGTCTAAACTGTTCAAAATTATTAAGACAACAAAAATCACAAAAATACAAAATGTTAATAATTTGTATGTAACCTTTAAGCAATATTAATCATTATTCATTTATTTTTAAGCTTATGAAGTGATAAATAAATGATGAAATGAAGTGAAGGTTTGCAATAGAGAAGACAATTTTAGGGCTCAACAATTAGGTTAAGGTTAAGGTTAAGGGTTTGGTCAAGGTCAACCTAACCTCAAGGTTAGGGTTAGTGTTGGAGAGGTAAATCCCCTCTGTGGATAGAGGCGATCCATACTAGCCCAGATCAGGTCTAGCAATGATTATACATGCAGTGACGTAGGTCTCTATTTACAAAATGACAAAATGTGACAAGTTGCCTACCTTAGGTCCTACACAATGGTCGTCGAAGAAAGTATGACGCTTTTCGTCCTCCGCTTTGGCAGATCATGATCCTTCCTCTTAGCACGTTCGAACACCTGCACACATGTGAAGAAACACAATGATACATAACATAGAATCTAAATCTTGTAACTATACATCAGTCAGAGAAGATGTAATTCATCGCATCAAAGATAAAGACACATGAATGAAACCATAGTCAAAGTCGTTTATCATTAATAAAAAAAGGTAACGATACAACCTTAAGCTTTGAATCTGAATCTTCCTTCAGTGGGGTTGATAGTGGAGCACGTATCGATGAAGCTCATCAGAAATGGGACAAAGCTCTCTCTCATCGGCTTGGCTCTCAAAGGTTGTCTGGCGATAGTCTCCTTGCTACAAATTTAGCTCTTGCTTCTGTGACTACTAGCTTGCTAAGGGAAAATGGCAAGCTTATATAGATGGTGGAAGGGGAGTTGGGATCCCTACAATTGTGGGATTAGCCCTATCCTCAAGGAAGCTTCCATGATAGGTGGAAAACCAATTCCCCTACATGGAGATCCGGAGCCAAACCTCCCAACTCATTTTAGAGACTCGTTAAGGAGTTGGTTGGAATCAAACTTCCACCATTTATTTTTAAAAAACAATCCTTATTAAGCTTGGCACAAGAAATACATTGAGAAAAAGTGCCAACTGGCACACCCTCCTTGGTGGACATCCCCCATTGGCGCGAGGGCTAAACTGGCTGATCGTGCCAAGGCCAAAAGGTCAGTTTTTAGGGTTTTTCAAGAATTTCTTCCGTATAATACTATCCCCAGGTGTATTTATTAAAAGTGTGTTTACAGTTATTTCTGACTTCCGTTTTCGTTGTGTCATAGGCACCTCTCAATGTGTGGATGGGGATTTTTAATGATGAAAATTACTGCACAGATGCCTCAAAGCACAGAGGCCCGAAAGAGAGTGGAGGGTGAAATGTGAAGCGAAGAGAATGTGCTCAACTAAAAATACCTATTAAAACTACAGAGATACAATAACTCCATATTCAAATACATGATAAGGGGAAGAGCACAATCATGAAGGAGAATAAATAATCAAGATCCACAGGACAAAATGGATCAGGTAAGGACTCATGGATAGACTCACAGTCAAGCAACGAACTAATTGGGAGTCATGTAACCATAATCAGTGATAGTTTATAATCCTCACTGATTCCACTGTAAAACTCAGTATTGCGCTCCATCTCAACCTAAACATAGTACAAGTTCTAGCATGTGAATAAGTGAGCTGAAGTCGAACATGCAAGAACATCGTCTGATTACCAACCAATGATAAAAGCTGTTAACAAACGTGAGAGGAACCACCAATAATGACGATGGCCCTCAAGGTACTATAGGTACAATCCACGGAATGTGAACAGTGAGCTGGCATCGAACACCTGAAGAATCACTCGATCAAAGGCAAATGATTAAAACCTTGCATCGAATGCGAAGAACCTGCCATTAAGGAATGTAGGCTCCAAGGTACCTGAAAGGAGTCTCTAGATCAGCTTCCTGGATAATGAGTTGAAGTCAAAAAGAAATGATCTTGATCGAAGGTGGGCCATACTATTTCCCACATCATCAACGTGAGACAGAGGAACATAATGTTTGTGAATCAAGATCAGATGAGAATCATAGGTAGGTTGAGAACTGCAGAGGTCAACTTCTCTTGAACATGTTAGAGTCGGTCTATTCATCCCTCTGTCAGAGATCATTTCTCTTGTTGCATTTCATTTTTAGGTGTCCCATTCAGTTCATTCATCTGCACTGCGTTAGGGGCATGCCATTATCTGATGGAAGGGCCTTCTCAGTCATATCCCTCATGCCTTGTACCTGCTGGCTCAGGTCTGTTCATAAAATCTATTTTAAAGTCATTCATAGTCCTGTTTGGTCTCTTGGTCAGCAAAGAGTCATTTTAGGGTTTTTAGGTCTTTTTAGGTCTAGGGTTTCACAAATTTTGTCTCCAAAGTATCCAATAATTATATTAAAATGCAGGGAGACCAAAATAAAGCCATTTTAAAATTTTCATCATCATTAATGTTGAGATGATCTTCTTCAAACTCTACGCAAGAAGAAATGTCAACTATTATTTTTAATAAATATGTAATTTTTAAAGGTTTTTCTAAAATATGAATTTTTCTACACTGAGTCTCTGTCATCCTTTTCTAAATCAATGCTAAACCATCTTAGGGAATGGAGTAAAAGAGGTCATCATTTCACCAAAATCGAGTGGAATGTAGGTAATCTGGAGTTAGGCTAAATGTAAAGGCTAAAGCAAAACACACAAAATTGATTTGTAAGATGTGAACAAGTTCTTCAGCTATATACATATTCATATTGTTTAAATGAATCATTGAAAGTGCTGGAGAACAAAAGTCAGAACAACACAGTGAGCGAAAGTTTGTGTTTGAAGCCGAGACTGTGAATTGGAGTGAGCGCGACACACAGGAGAGAGGTTGCGGCACATCGGCATGTCGAAACGCACACAGTCATTTTCCACAGTGTCAATTTTCTCTTGTGTGGTGCATCCAGTCAGCGCGGCGCACTGGGTTTTGTGCGTGGCGCACAGAGCCTCCAAGCCGATTTTCACTACTGCTTCATCAAATTTCCAAAACAACCCAATTTTGTTTTTTCCAAGTAAGTTTGTGAGCTCTTGCCATTGATTTTAGCTTGTGTTGGGTGTTGTTTGAAGGGAGGAATTTAAGAGTTTGAATGGTGAAAACATAAACCCTATCACCTGGTGAAAAACTGCTCCTAGGGTTTGAAATTGGGTGTTAAAACTTAACATTGGTGCCAAACACTCCCATTACATTCCCACTTGTGGCTCTTTTCCCCTCACAGTCACAATATCATTAATATCCCTCTCCTATTCCCTTATAATTCCATTTATCACTCATATCACTTGTGCCTAAATCATATTTTTCCTATTTCTAAACCCTACCATTTCCTACCATTTTCCCTCCCTCATTTCACTTATAAATTCCCAAAATCCCCAATCCCCAACAGTCAAATGACAGTTATTACACCTTAATTTCACTTGAAAGTCCAATTTTCCTACTGTCCCATATTCCTCACAGTTCCTCATTTCCCTTTGGCATATTTGGCATTGAAACAAAAACACCAATTTATCATTTTCAAACAAAACGAACATACACTTGACATCTAGCTTGCAGCACCATGACGGACACTGAGTCATCATATGAACAAGACAGTGATTCTACCACAGATCTACATGCACCAAGGAGGCCTTGTAAAGGGGTCAGACACGTCAGAGAAGAGCCCACTTCATTGACTCAATTGCAGGCCTGCCCGCTTGCAATGGCTTGTTTTCAAAAACAGTCATGCTTTCAGTATTGTGAGATGATTGCTCAGACTTAGCATCATCGGGAGTTGGTTCACTTGTTTTTTTTACATTTGCATGACGATCAAGTGAATCTTGTTGGAGTGAATTTCACCTTGACACCAAAAACCATTTCTTAGGCAACAGGAATATCGAATGTAGGTGAACAGTGGAACAAGAGACAGCAGCTAGAAAAAGTGTATGATGAGCCATACATCAGGCCTGGCTATATGAGGCAGCTCAGCAGGGTGTTCCCTTTTAGATTCTTGAAGGAGTCCTATGCACCATTGATGAAACTCATCATCAGATACTTCAGCTGCGAGGGTCGGTTCTCACGGCTTTATGCTTACCATATTCGACTATTGATGCATTTCACGAGAGTGAGGATGATGAGCATTCCATATTTCATGTGTTGAAACATAGAGCGGATGACTACTCTTGTGCAGAAGAAGACTCTCGAGCAGCAACATAGCAACATTTTTCAATATGCTCTCATCAAGATCATTGTTGTACATCAGCTTGGATTGCAGGGCTGCATGGGAGGATTTCATTTCCCATGACTTTTTCATAGCCCATCAGCCTCCTCCAGAGATTTTTCATGATGCAGGTGAGCCTTCCCATCAGTTTGAGGGTCCTGAGATAGAGCCTATCATTGTTCTAGTGTGTGTTACCTATCAGAGAGGCACCAGAGCCTTATTTGCAGCAGCACGACGAGTACTATCTCCACCTGAGGTGGAAGGGGTCTCGTTACCCTCTTACCGCAGTGTGCGCAGTACGACCCGGGCGGTGGAAGGGGTCTCGCCTTCGACATCATCAGAGGTATAGGATAGAGGCAAGAGGCATATGCAGGATGAAGGCCCTTTAGGAGGTCAAGACACTGAGTTTACACTCATTGATGTTGATTTGAGCTCTCCCAGCTCAAAGATGAAAGAAACCATCCAGAAGCAGAAAGCTGAGATCGACACATTGAACGAGAAATTGTAGAGATCTCAGTGGGTTATAAATTACTTGGAGCAGCGGAATAAACAATTGGAGGATCAACAGACACTCATGGAGTTGCAGAAAATCCGCGAAGACCGGGAATTGGCTCGAAAGAGACCAGGTGACATGACACCCTTTGAGCGGGAGATTTGGCTTACGAGAGTCAAAATTCATCTCGAGAAATTATTTGCGAAGGAAAACAAGGACAAGGACATGCTTAGACATATGAAGAACCAGTATTGGACCCGCACACATGTTTGCAAAGCGAGGATTAAGATCCTGAAGGCGAGGCTGAGGAGAGCACTTAAACGTCGGAAAAGGCCTGATCCACTTCAAATCTTGGCCGAAGCTTCTCGATAAGCATGGAACCTAGGATCTTCACTCCAAATTTCAAATTTGAGAAAATTTTGTCATTTTTGATTTTTTCATCATACAAAATAGGTTTTTTCCGCCTCCGACGCGTAGCGCCACCTTGTTGCGTGCTACGATTGGGCGATCCTCCTGAGGAAAACTATTTTGATGCGATGAACAGGCATGCCTATCGGCCTAATAATTTCATCAATTTTTGGGTTGCCTAAAGGGTCAAAAACACCTTGAAAATGGCCTTTCTGCCACTTTTTGCACACACAGGAACCAGTCTTGGGAGATTGAAGTTTTGGAGGGGAAAATGACATCCAAATCTATAAAGTTCACTTGGGTTGGAAGGTAGATAGGTAGGGCTTTCCAATGAGCTATCATGAGCTCAATTTGAACTTCGGGAACGGCATCAAAATCAGCTCCAAATTTCTGCTATGCATACAGATTTTGGGCGCGGCACATAGAGAAATTAGGCCTCATTTTCACTCTTTAGCTTAGAATTTCGCCCAGTTTTGACTAGTTTCACTTTTTCATGTAACTATTAATCTACCTTGATGTAATTTCATGACCATGATGTAATTTTGTCACATATTTACTTTTTTTAGTAGATTCATTCACTAAAAAGTGAAAATTAAATGAATGAATTAGTTTCCTACCATATAGAGGCAAGTTGTTTGATTGCCTAGATTTCAGTTCCTAGTTTGGAATTGGTTGAAACAGCTCGTAGAATGATGAGATCAAACCCTAGAGGCATGGGAATGGGTTAGGCTGGTCTATATCATGTATTTTCTGAGTCATTTTCAGGGTTGGATACTTGGGAATTGTTTGGCACTTGAATGTACATCCACTTCTGCATTTTTGGCAAAGGAAAGACCAGGGTTTGCAGCACTTTTTGGGATCCTTATGGCTCTATGTTTTTATGGTGTTTTTCTCCATGTGATTTTAATTTCACTGATGTTTATGTGTATCATTTTCCTTCTCATTTCTTCTTATATTAAACAAATCAGTGTTAAAGGTGAAATTTAGTAGCTTGCTTTGCTCTGCCTTGGAATTTGTTTAATTTTACATGTTTTCATCTGTTTGGAGAGGATCCTTGAGATCTCTTTCCCTCTTCAGCTCCTCAGTGGTCTAAACCATCCATCCATTCAAATCAAAGAATCAAAACCATTTCATTCCTTGCCCCAATCAGAACTCTGCAAAAACTAGGCCGAATCCCCAGACCCAAAACTTCCTTTCCCTTTGATTCCAACAAAAACCCCCAAAATCAAAATCAAACCTTCCTACTTATATACCTAGCCTAAAATCAACATTCATTTCAAGTCATCTCAAGCCCTTTTGATCATTTTTCCTGAGATTGACTCGGAGAGAGCCCTCTCCTCTTCTGGTAGGGCTAGCTACCAGACTGAGCATGGTTTGATGTTACCCTGAACTCTACCTTCCTTCAGCCTGAGGTAGATTTAGGCCCTAACATAGTGGCGACCATACTAGGGAGCAAATGGTTTGATTGTTAGTTTTATTTGTTTTATAAGCTACAGACAGAGCCTGAAGTTAGCCAGGTAGCCTTCAAAATGCTCTTGCTTTGCATTAGCGAAAGTAGATAAATGCTGCTTCAGTCAATCTCCAGTCTAGTTTGTAATCGTAACATTTAACTTGTGAATTTCCCCAGTACATGTGTCAAGTTCAGATCTGATGGTTAATGGTGGACAACGATCAGACACCACAAGGCTGAAATCATTCACCTGGTGACTCCAACTCAAATGTAGAGACTCCACTGGAGGAATAACTCTTTCTCTGAGAAAATGGAAGGATGTTACACAAAGTTCAGGTATACAAAGTGGAATGGTATTCAGGATCTAGTCTTCTTTCTTGTAAATTACTTCTTTGTTGTTTTTGAAGTTGTCCTGAAATTTTTTCAGAACTTGTTGTATGATAAAGGTGATCGAAATCTTCAGTCGACCTATTCAAAAATTGTAAATACTAAGTTTCCCTTTGATCCTGGTCTCCTTACTTTTCCCACGTCTTATGATGACTCTCTTCAAAGTGATGAGCCTAAAGAAAAAAAAATGGATCCCGTAGCTCTTGTATATACTCCTACACCTTTTATAGTCCTAGATAGGTATAAACCTCTTGTTTTACCTTCTGTTCTCCATGCTTTCCCTGCAAATTATTACCTTTATTTGCCGAGATTTGACGGTGAATGTAACAATGTCAACGCTGAGCACCATGTGGAGAATGTTGAGACTTTTCTAGAACTTTTTGAAGTTGATGAAGAAGATGTAAGTATTAGGATTTTTTCTCTTTCTTTTCAAGGCCAGGTAAAGAGTTGGTTCAAAGCCCTGCCGGATGAGAGCATCTCAGATTTCCAGAAATTCGTCAAAGTCTTCCTTGACATGTGGGTGATCGGACAGAACCTTTTCCTTATTTTAGATGAGTATGCCCAGCTGAAAAGACTGACGGGGGAGACAGTACAACAATTTTCTGCCAGATTTAACCAAGTATATCTTTCAATACCAGTAGATATAAGGCCTCCTCCTAGATCTGCTCTTTTACACTACCCGGGTGCCTTTGATCCGGAAATGGAGTTTCAGCTGAGAGAAAGGATCTTAGCAACACTTGCAGAAATACAAAACAATGCAGTAAATGTAGAGGATCATTTGTTGATCAAAAGAGAAAGGCTGAAGGAAGAAGAAAAGAAGAATGTTGCAGAGCACTTGACACCTTCAAAAGAAAAGCTTGACCTTTTGGTAAACGTAGTAGAAGAGTGTTGTGTAACCAGCTCCAAAAATATAAGAAAAGAGATATAAACGCCTTATAAATGAGCCACTTCGAGGGGGAAACCTCCAATAAATTACATAAATGAAAAATTCTTGGATGATCCAATTTACAAAACCTCCTTTCTATATATAGGAGTCCATGGGGCCATAATGTAATGCCAGTGGGCCACAATGTAATCCTAGCCAACCTAACAATAATAGTTTAAGAGCACAATAATAATAAAATGGGGGTTACAAGGGTACAATAATAACAATAAGGGGTTTACACTAACAATAATAAGGGACTATACTAGTGATATAGGGCCCTAACATGCCCCTCTCCTTCAAACAAGTGTTGTCCTCAACGCTTGATTATTTCTTCATGCTTCTGTATAAAATTCTCATCCTCCCATGTGGAACCTTCTACAGGAAAGTTCTTACACTTGCTGAGATACTCTGAAATTGATCGTACTTGTCGAGTTCTTGTTTTTGTGACTGCTTCAGAACTTCTTTCGATGTGATGTT
Organism: Pinus albicaulis; assembly: GCA_034641835.2. Lineage (NCBI taxonomy): Eukaryota > Viridiplantae > Streptophyta > Pinopsida > Pinales > Pinaceae > Pinus > Pinus albicaulis. The sequence goes on along the minus strand of CM076571.1, from coordinate 448,856,832 downwards.
GATATTCTTGTTGTTTCATTAGATTCTGCACTAAAGTTAGGTTATCTTTTGAGAGTTGGAGAACTTGTTGTTGATGCTCGATGTCATATTCCACTAATTTATCATCCATATTAGCTATTATTTTATCCTTCAAACCATCCAAATTAGCCTCCATTTCTTCTTTTAAACCATCTATGTCATCTTCGGTTGCTCTTCGTAAGATCAAAATTTGTTGCACTTGGTACCGTAATTTTGATATCTCATATTGCAATTCTTCCTCCTCATGCGTCATAGTATAGCATTCTGAGGGCTTAATGGGTATGGAATTATTTTTTTGAGGCATAATAGAACCAATTACTGACAAAAATTCTTCAATATGCCCTTGGAATCAATTCAACTTGATTCTTCAAACAAGGCTTATGCAATTCGGAGAAAACAATACACACCTTTTTCTTGCTTTGAGGAGCTCGATATTTAAATTGAATTATCTATGTAATTGAAAATATTCAATATATGAAATTCATCCCTGTAGTAGCCCTCCGAGGCTTCTTTCAAATTCCACAAGTTTGATCTAATTGGATTCTCCAAGACAAAGTTGTGTCCAATCTCCCACAATGACCTAATTCTGGACTGGTTCAGTAGAGCGAACTTGTACGACTTGCCACGTGTCACGGTTTTTTTTTTTGTCTCTGAAATTGATATCCAAAACAATATAGGCTATTTAATTGCGACCATTTTTTACAGCACTCCAATCCAATCCTCAGAGAGAGAGTTATTGAACTTTTCCCACAATCACCTATTTGAGATGAAATTCAAGAGCCTGAAAAAACACTACATTCCACAGATCATATCTCCAAAAATATTGTGAACCAAGCTCTGAAATGTTTTGAATAATTTCCTCATGATTTCCGCTTCGCACCATATGAATTTCAGATTCTGAACCTTCGTAGAAAAAAATTTATAGCGAAAATTCCACGATGACATGTTTAGGAGCCTGAAACAAGACCTGACTTCCACAGATCATATCTCCGAAAATAGTGTGAACCAAACTCTGAAATTTTTATACAAACTTCCTCCAGATTTTGGCTTTGTACCCTAAAAATTTCAGCTTCTGAAACTTCGCAAGAAAAAATTTATAGAGAAAATGCGACGATGACCTGTTTGGAGCAGCGAAACCCTAGAATCCAAAGCTCTGATACCAAATGTTGTGTAACCAGCTCCAAAAATAGAAGAAAAGAGATATAAACGCCTTATAAATGAGCCACTTCGAGGGGGAAACCTCCAATACATTACATAAATGAAAAATTCTTGGATGATCCAATTTACAAAACCTCCTTTCTATATATAGGAGTCCATGGGGCCATAATGTAATCCTAGTGGGCCACAATGTAATCCTAGCCGACCTAACAATAATAGTTTAAGAGCACAATAATAATAAAATGGGCGTTACAAGGGTACAATAATAACAATAAGGGGTTTACACTAATAATAATAAGGGACTATACTAGTGATATAGGGACCTAACAAAGAGATGGTGTGGAAAATAACTGCAAAAAATGAAAATGACGTTCATGAACAAGTGGCTGACCCAAAACATTTTGTTTCTTATCCCAGCTGTCATAGATCTGATGATGATTGTTTTATAGATAATTTTTGAGAAGATAAATATGTTGATTTGACATGTATGCTTGATGATGTGTTTTTACTGATGATTTGCCTCAGTTTGATCAGTATGATGGTGATTATGTTCTCCAAACAGAAGCTAATCTTGTAGAAAAATCAGAAGCTAGTTTGTGGAAGGAGGAAGTTCACTTCCAGCAGCTTGAGTACAATGATCAACCGATGCATGTCAGCTATAAAAATGGCGAGGAAAGTACAACAAATTTTGAAGTAAGTGAAGGATCTTTGCCTTTTTTTTTTATTCGTTTCAGTTCATCAGAGACAACTTTCATGCAATCTGAAATCAACTGTCAACAAGTCTTGATTTGGACCATCTTGAGGGCAATGAAAACATTTTTGAAGACTTCTCATATTCATATTTGCAGCCCCCGAAAGCCATTAATTTTCAAGTTGCAGATGAAGACATGGAAGCTGGCACATATGATCAAATGATACAAGATGACTCCGTTCCATTTTGTTTTGAATCATTTCAGTTTTTAAAGGGTAAATTGCATAGTAAATATTCAAATGAGCAGCCTGTAGGAAATCAACAATATCTCATTTTTAATGTTGAGGATGAGACAAATAGCGAAATTATTGAGCAAGTTGTTAATGAGAAATCTTCCCCTGAAATGACTGATACAAAACCCTCCCTAGCTCCAGATTTGCAGCCACCAAACGCAATTGAAGGTCAGATTACAGATGAAGGCGTGGAAGCCAAAATACATGATTTAATGATGCAAGAGGATTTTGTACCCTTTTGTTTCGAAGCATTTCAGTTTATAAAGAAGAATCTTGATAATATCTCTAGAGAAAAATATGAACAGCCAGTAGGATGTCATACAGTTTCAATGGATACATCACAACAGTATTCTCAAGTTTTTGATGATCCTATTGCTCGTGTGTTGGATGAGGTTTGCTGTAAAAATTCTTCTCCATTGGCTAACCATGTGACAGAAAATAATGTTGATAATAATATTATTAAAAAGTCGACTTCATTGTCTTGTTTAACAGATTTTTCATTACAAATCTCATATCAAGGTTTGCAGTCATATGAGGAGGTTGATAAAGGAGACTTTTTTTCTATTTCGAATCAGCAACAGAGTTTGGTTAGGCATGAAATTCAGGATCCTTTTGACAGCTTGCTGCAATCACCAAAGAAAGACAACACAGATGTGAGGAAAATCTTAATATCCAGCTATGAAGATGACCTGGACCAGAGAAGTAATGTGTTAATTGAAATCAATAGCTATGTTTATGAAGATCCTTTCACAGTATTCTTGAAGTCATCCAGTAAATTCATGCTTTGCAAATTTATCAGCAGTCAACTTGATTCCGAGTTTCCATGGGAGTTGCCTTTCGATTCTTCCCTTTTCCTACGTATCAGAAAGCATTTGGGAAGAAAACAAATAGCAGCCAGGATGCTGTTGGGGATCTGTAATTTATTAGCAAGATTGGCAGAGTCCAATTACAGAAACAACATCGTTTCAACCAATTTTGGGATTCTAGGATATAGCCCTCCTGAATCTGGAGAGGGATCTCTCCAATATGTACAAATATGGATTTGTCTTTGAATTTTGGGGTTTTGATATTAGGCTAGTTATGAAGGCCAAGGGTTTGTTTTGTTTTTTGGATGGTTGAGCATGATTACTATTTGAGGCGTAAAGTCTTGAATGCAAAGAGTTTCAAAGGTGAGAAGTTGCAAGGAAATAGAACAGATTTGGCTAAAAGATAGATATAACGCTGGCTTTTATTCCAATGGGCTATGGAGTCATAATAGGGCTTTAATTGGGCAACAACATCAAGAGTGATCCAAGGGGCAAGTCATATATACCACAAGATTATTGAGATTAGAGTGATGGAATGGAAACAATAAAGTGTTGAAAGGGGTGGAAAATGATAATAATTTCACAAAGGATTTATAGTCGTCCAAACAAGAAAAGCCTCTTAAGTAACTGTTTAAAACCAACCAAGTGCAGGGCTAAACATTGACTTCTTGGGAAAGTTTGTATTAAAGTAGCTTAATTGACAAACAATCCAGTAATCCACATAATTACCTTCAGAAAGTATGAAAACACATAAGAGAAGACAAAGTGTAACTTAAGATCAGATAAGGTACTTTTAAACCTAGTCTGCTTTCAGTCAACACCAAGGGAAACTTTCAGAATTTGCTTTTGGAGAAAAAACTAGGACCAGGGCACACCATATCTTCCATAGTCATCTTTAATAAGCAAACAAGGAAAATAACTTTCAAGAACAAGGTTTAAAGCAAACAGTAGGACGAGGGAACTCCAACATTCCTAACTTATTCAATTGTATTAAATCATTCTTAAATGAACAAGTTAGAGGAAAAAATTGAGATAAATCTTTCAATTTAGAGAAGGTTATTGATATACAATAGGTCCTAACTCTATAATTGTTGTTCTTTATCAGAGAATAGTGAACAATGTGACATACATAGAAGGAGAAAAATAACAAAGAAAGAAGCACTTCACCGATGATATAGACCAGGATCCCAAGAAACAACTTTTATATTGATGTCAAACCAGTTACAGTCTTCAAGTCTAATGTTTCAGTTCAGCAATCATCTTCACTACTCAGCCTAACTAATCTATCACAAGTAGAGCTCCAAGCGCCAGTGAACACTATTTACAATCAGAAATTTGAGCTCAAATGTATTTCAAAGTTCTGCAACCAACAGTCTCTCATCTTCTACTGAGGTATTTATAAAAGAATGAGGAGGTGAAATCTAAAAAAAAAGATCTTTTAAGGCAATTAATACATATTCAAGACTTCTCAGCCTTTTGAGGGGCTCGATGGAGAAGTTTACAGGTGGAATACTATACTAATTGTTTTACAATAAATATCAAAGCTCGGTGGGAGCTTTATTTGACTTTGAGGCTCTATGTGCTGTGTGGAGTAACTCTACAGATATTTCTGTATTTATTTCGTTGCAGCAGTAACTCCTCGGCTGCGTTGAGGCAAAATATCTGATTCTGTAGTAAGTTCAGCCTTTGTTTGAATGCTTCGAGGCAACAGGTGGCTCTCTTGGTAGCTGAGGAATCAATTCGCCTCATTTGAAGTGGTGGAAGCCTTTCTGTCAGTGAAACACTTATGATTTTCTGTTGACTATGTTTTAATCCAGGGAATTAGGCTTTTGATAATCATTCTTAGCCGTAATTCCCCAGATCCATCTTCAATTCTTCATCTGCTATGCTTTTTCTTCAAACTTATACTCTTTAACTGTTCTTTTGAATAGAACAGTGTCTTGTCGATGTGCAAAGCCACACAAGCCATTTTACGTGTTTTATCAATGCTCATGAAACATTGATAAATCATTGAATTTAAACCTATGAATGGTTGTTTTTAATAGCTCGAAGGCACAGGAAACGTCTTTCCCAACCCTCGACTTTCCTTCATTATACAATGGAAAATCATTAAAACACCTGCAAAACACAAAAACGATTAAGAAATCCTGCGTTTTTTTGGGTTAAACTACTTAGAAGGCGAGGAAAAAATCGCAGCCGTTGGATCTGGACACGTGGACAGTCCATATCTAATCGGGGAATCACCATTGGCAGGAGGAGGAAAAGGGTGCGATGAGAAACTTCGATGCAATTGCACGGTTGGGAGGGCGGAGGCGATTAAGCGATGGTCGTTGGATCCGAGGATCAGATCAACAGTGGGGAGCGAATCGGAGGAACAACAATCGGGGGAAAGAATAAATGCATGCAATGGAAAAATTCGATGTGATTAAGCTCTGGACGTCGATCTGCAGATCAGATCAATGACAGAGAGTGAATCGAAGGGTTTTTGAAGCGGTGGCAAGACTTGTGATCGGAGTTAATGAGGACCGTTGGATCACGGAAGGCGGAGAGGAGATCAACGACGGATAACCAATCGGGGATCGGAAATCGAGGGAAACAAATAAACGCACCCAGTGAAAAGTTTTGATGTGATGGAAAACTCCGATGCGATTAAGCGCTGGCAGTCGATCTACAGATCAGATCGACGACAGAGAGTGAATCGGAGGGTTTTTGGTATAATCAAATATTATAGGTGGTTAATAGTGGCTCCACTTGGGGATGATGCCTTCTTGAAGGCATCAAGAACTTCAAACTTGAATTCTCTGGGAGGCTGATCAGTTGCCTCATTCTTTGTTTTCTGGGAGGCTGATCTGTTCCTGATCCATTGGGCTACCCTTTCTTTGCTGGGATGATCTTCTTTGAAAACATATTAGCAGCTATGAAAATGACGGTCCTTCATCAATACACACTTTCTACCTACCCAATCCTAATGATCTAGCATTTTTTCTTCATTTGAGTGCACTTGGATTGGTAAACTCTATTCACAAAATTTAATTCTTTTGAAAGTAGGAAATCTAATCTATTTCTACTCTTTATTTCTCCCAGAACTCAGATTAAACAGTTGAGTTCAGATGATTCTATACCTAATCTACCATCTGTTGGGATTAAACTGTCCAACAGATTTTCATTCTCTAATTTCTAAAACAGAAAGTCAAAAGCATTCAAGTCAGGATTGAACAATCTAACTTGATGCTGGTCTATGGCATAACAAACAAGCTGCACATAGACATTATTTTGTAGAAAATTAAATAAAAAATGGAAGGCTTAAGATCTAAAAATTCAAAGCACTTCCTTCATCTTTTTTACAGCTCTGTTTTGACTTTGGTTTGAGTTGTTCTTTCTTTGTTGGACTGGTTCAGATTTTAAGCTGATTAGAACCAGATTTTTACATCTCTTGACTCAGAATTTAAAGCAGATTTGAGTCATTTTTCTTTTGAAACCTTAGGTTCAGATTTTGAACATGTTTGAACCTTTAATTTCTATCCTAAACTATCTACTGATAAGCCAAGATTTAAACAGTTTGGCAAATCAAATTCACTACCCTATCAGCAGAAAATTTAAAACTAATTATTCAATATTAGGTAGTTCAACTAACTAGAAGTGTGTTTTTCAGGAGTGGCATTTGAGTTTGCACACTTTCAGATTTTGTTTCTCTTTCTTGGTATGGGGCTATACCTTTCTTGTTTTTTCAATCTACCCTCTTTTCTCTTTTTCATTGTTTTTGTATTTTTGATCTTTCTAACTTTGAATGCAATGGTGGATGCGATATTTATAATGGAAAAAAGATAAAAAGGCTTCTAAACATAACATTTGATCAAGAGAAGTAATGCTTAAGCATCTTGCCCTTGACAGGACCCCCAAACAATTCTGCTCCATCCAACTCTTGTAAGAAAAATGCATTGTTACCAACAGCTGAATGAATAGAGTAAGGGCCAAGCCATAAGTTGTCAAACTTTCCATGTTTGTCCTTGTCTTCCCTTCTTGAGTCCCATTTTAAAACTTTGTCCCCAATCTTGAAATTGCTGGCCTTTGTTCTTCTGTCAAAAAGCTTTTTAATGCTCTCCTGTTTCTGCAATGCTTTGTTATACACTTCCTCTCTGGTTTGCTGAAGATGAATGGTCTGATTTATTCTTCTGATCATGTCATTTTCTTCAGTTTGCAGCTCTTGAATTAACTTCATCATTGGTACAGCAAGGGTGTTTGGAAAAATTGCATAAGTACCATACACAAGCTGGAAAGGTGACATACCAATGGATTTCTTCAAAGTCAATCTGTCAGCCCAAAGTGCATGAATTAGCTTTGTGTGCCAAGACTTCTTGTTGTCCTCCAACAGTTTCTTGATTATGTTCACTAAGATTTTGTTTGAGGATTATGCAAGTCCATTACCTTGAGGGTAATAGGCCGTGGAATGCCCCAATGTTATCTGATATCTACAATAGAACTCAACCATCTTCTTTGATCCAAATGCTGCTGCATTATCAGTGATGATCTTGGTAGGACAGCCAAATCTGGAGAGAATGTTAGTCTCTATAAATTTTATGATAACTGAATCATTGGCTTGCCTACAAGGAATGGCTTCTATCCACTTAGTGAAGTAGTCTGTGGCAGTGAGAATCCACCTATGGTATTTAAGATGGGGTGGGATGGACTTATCCTAAGGAAGTTAAGACCCCACCGTTGAAAAGGGGCTCACTGCTGATGGGATGCAAAGGTAGGGGTAACAGTTTCTTCTCTTTTTCCTTCAAAAAGTTGGCACTTATGGCATGCAATGATCATCTTATGTACATCAAGAAAAAGAGTAGGCCAATAGTAACCAGCCCTCAAGATTTTGTTGGCTGTTGTTTTCCAGTATAGATGGCCTCCACACTCTCCTTCATGGAACTCATGCTTAACCTTCTCTGCATCATACTTAGGCAAACATTTAAGCAATATACCACTTACATTTTTCCAATAAAGACATTTATCTATAATGCAATAGTTTACAACTTTCAACTTTAGAACTTTGCCTTGTTTTTGTTAAATCATGAGGTATTCAATTTAAGCAAAACATAAACAATATCAAGATACCAAGGAGACTTCATAAAATGATATTCAACTATAGGAGTTGAGAATTCTTCTTGGTCATCTAAAGCATTAATCATATTAATATCAAGAACTTCAAAATTTGATTCAGCCATTAATCTAGCTAGACCTTGGCCTTTGATGAGTATAGTGGGTTTTATCTATAAATCATATTCAAGAATAATAGCAATCCACTTACCTCTGTTACTATCTGGGTCCTGAGTTAGAATGTCTTTAACAACTGAATTTGGGACAAAGGCAATAGTGTGTGAATGAAGGATGTACACTCTGAAGTCTTTCAAAGCTTTAATAAAAGCAAAAGCTTGCTTCTCCATAATGTTATACTTCAAAGGGGCATCCCTCAATGCCTTGCTAAAGAATGCAATGGGCTGCTCTTGTCCTTGTGGATTTTTCTATAAAAGGACAACAGCTATGGTATGTTCCGATGCAAATGAAAAGATATAAAAATCTTTTGAAAAATCAGGACTTATCAGAACCGGTGTTTTGGTTAACGCTTTTTTCACCAGCTCAAAAGACTTCTTTGCTTCCAAGGTCCATTTTACCCCTTGCTCCTTCTTTCACATGTTTGTGATATTCCTAAGGAGCTCATCCAAATTGGGGATGAACCTTCTTAAAAAGTTGATCTTTCCAATGAAAGATTGCAACTCTTTGATGTTTCGAGGATGAGAGATTTGCAATATGGCCTCAATCCTCTTTGGATCTATCTTTATACCCTCCTTTGAAATAATGTGCCCAAGAAGTTTACCTTCTTGGAGACCAATAAGTGTCTTCTTAGGGTTTAAAGATATCCCAAACTTTCTGCACTTCTCAAAAACCTTTCTTAGATGTTCTAAGTGCTCTTCATCTATTTTTGAAAACACAGTAACATCATCTAGATAGATAATGATGAAGAAGCCTTGTTCCTCCGAGAATGCTATGTCCATGGCTCTTTGAAAGGTTGCTCCCGCATTCATTAGACCAAAAGGAATTTTTACATACATGAAGGTGCCCCATGGTGTAGTAAAGGCTCTCTTTAATTGATCAACAGGGTAAACCAAGATCTGATTGTATCCTGAATAGCCATCCAGCAAAGAAATTCTTCTAGACCCTACCACCCTTTATAGAATGTGATCCATCTTTGCAAGGGGAGTTGTTTTAATGAAGCTTTGTTTAAGTCTCTAAAGTCTACACAAATCCTGATCTCTCCAGTTTTCTTCGTAACTGACACCATATTAGACGCCCACTCAAAATATCTAATAGGGACAATAATACCAGCTTCATACATATTTTTAATCTCCTTCTGAACCAAAGGGAGTTGAACAAGGTTTATTCTGCGCAGCTTCTGTTTGAATGGTTTTTGGTTTTCCTTGAGAGGGATTTTGTGTTGTATTATTTCAGTGTCATAGGTTTTAAGATCTTTATAACTCCATGCAAAAACATTAGAAAATTCTTTGAACAGCTCTATATATTTGAGTTTAATGTGAGCTGGTAAAGTTTTAGACAGTTTAATCATTTTCGGTTTTTCCTCACTGCCTATATTACACTCTTCCACTTTAGTCTCTACAGGTTCCAATTTTGGCTTATTTGCCACATCGTTAAAATCGAACAACTCTTCTAAAAAGGTCAGACCCTTAAGCAAAATTTCATCTTTGGAGTGCAGAGTTTCTAACTCCTCTGTTTCAGACTCTGCATTTGTTTCTGTTTCACCTTCAAGTTTTCCAGATAACAGGTTTATATTAGCAAGTTCAGGGGACGTTTCTTCCTTATCAAGAAAATTTTCTTCGCTGCAGCCTGTATCCTGATCTGAGTCCAAACTGTGTAATTCGAATTCATTTCTGAATTGCATGAAGTCTTCTATTTGTTTGTCATTTTCAAACACCTACCAATATTTTTCGTTATCAGGCATGGCTGGTCTGAATTTAATCTGAGTTGTGCCGTCATATGGTGTTAAACATGTTCTAGCAGCAGAGGCTATATTATGGGCTGCAATATTTTCCTTCCTTGGGAAAAATTAATTGGGACTCATCGAAAGCTTCTAAAAGATCCACGACATCATTCTGATAGGCCCTAAGTCTGGGGTGATGAGCATTATACTCCCCATTGACTTGCCTTATGATTAATTTCGAATCCCCATGAATTTTAATTCTCTTGGCTCCTAACAATTTCAACAAATGCAAACCTAAGAGAAGGGACTCATATTCTGCTACATTGTTGGAACACTGGAAGTTTAACTTACAGGAAATGCATTCGGTGTGGCTGCTTACAATGTTGCGAATCCAGACACCTGCACTAGCGTTATTTCTAGTGCACGACCCATCGAAATGCATACTCCATAGAGGACTGTTTTCAGTTTCATTTTTTTGGTGAATGTACTCTCTAACTAACGTACTTTCTGATTGTTTTTGAATGTCTTCAACTTAGTTGTAGATGTTTTGATTCCCCCTGATTTTCAGTTACTTGGGGAATACTTTCCTAACTCTCAATGTTTAGAAGCAAGGGACACATGACTTGTAGTTCAAGACACACATTTGGTTTGCTGTTGTTTAAAGGTTCAGAAAAATGTTTCAACAGCTCTATGGTATTTACCTCCCCCTCTCTATCGGCCATTAATTATGTTAAAGCTACTTGTTCATGTGAAGCTTCTTCATTAAAAAGGATAAAAGAATCAAGGCCTGTATTTAAAGAATAAAGGGGAGAGTTTTGTGGTCTGTCTTGACTTGTAACTATGTATTGCATATGAAACTCCCTGTAAAGTCTTCTGGTTTGATTGAAAACAGGGATAGTCGCATAGGTCATGTCCATCTGCATAGTCCCCTGTAACTTAGCCCCCCAAGATCTAGATAACAACATTCCATACTTTGGGGGCACATCAGCCACCACAATTTCCATGAGTAAGAATTTGGCTGGAATCTGGGCTAAGTTAACACAAAGGTCTTTGATTAATCCTAAAAATTTTACTCTATTGGAATCAAAGGAGTATAGGTCTTTGTAAGGTCTGGTGATTTCAAGACCAAGGCTCTCCATAACAGCTTTAGACATTAAATTATGAGAAGCCCCAGAATCATGCATAGCGTTGTGAAAAATTTTGTCATGAACTTTTAAACTCACGTAGAAAGGAGGGACAGGTCCCTCTTGGTACCTACCTTCAATATTTGGACCGAAAATAAGCTCTGGATGGTCATCACTAAGATTGATTGTATATCCATTTTCCTTTATATTTAAAGCCTTCAAAATTTTGGTTCTATATACATGTTGGGCAGCTAACTCAGTCAAGGGAACAAAGATTTTAATCTTGGAAATTTCTTGTTCAAGGCTGAAAGAAAAATGGTTCTTTGAAGTGTTGGTTTCAGCCTTATTAGCTGCCACTCTACTAGCAATATCAGCTTACTGATTTGTTTTATTTACACTTGATAAAATTGTTTTCATAGGAGTACTAGCTAAAGTGTCAGTACAACTAAGGTCTGCACTCTTTTTTTCTTTGTTTTGAGTGCCTTTCTGTTTTCCCTTATCAGAATTTACAGCCACTGTCTTATCCTTTTGTTTGACAACTTTAGGTTTGTTTGTAGTGTTGTTTTGTGAAGATTTGTCAAATGTTATGATGTTGGGGGGCTGTTGACTCGTCTTGCTTCTAAGTTCATATTCTCTTTGAGGCTCTATGATGAAATTTTCCATGTCTTGGTAACGATTTTCATTATCATCTCTTTTGTCATCATAAGGTGTATAAAGACCCTGTTTTTTATCGTAATGAACTTCAAAGTCATCATGCTCTACCCCAAACATGTTGATCTCCTCCTCTGTTATTTCATCTGTTTCCTCAACCTCACTTACATAATTTTGATGAAAGGGAGGAGTGATATGCTGATCATCTTCCCTAAGTCTGTTTGGAGGTTGGTTCCTTCTAGCATTCTGATTCTGGTTCTGGTTTCTATTTTGAGGAGCATTTTGATTTTGACTTTCTTGTGCTATCTTAATTATTCTCATCTCTTTCATCATCTCCTCCATCATTTTCTCCAATTTTGAGTTGGAAGTAGAAGGTGTAGATTCCTCTCTAAAATATACTCTCTTTTCAGCTTTCATCCTTGCTCTCTTCTCCATTAAGCTGACTTCCACAGAAAGAGCGCCTCTTTTCATATCTTCAAGAGTTGCAAAATCTCTCTCTCTTAGCGAATAAGTCATGTCAGAGTCAAACCATTTAGGAAAATTGTTTAAAGCTGAGTCTTGTGGAGGTTTTAGTTCCGGGGAAAGTGCATTATACACACTATTAAACCTAGTGCAATAAGCTTGGACACTTTCCCCAGGGTTTCTATGGAGGTTCTTATAATCAGAAAGGACTTGGAGATGATTCTTCTTCACTTCCCATTTGTTTAAGAAATTTTGATGGAAGCCTGGGAGATCGTTTATACTATGGGGGGCTAAGCTTTTAAACCATTTTCTTACTTCTCCCCCTAAGCTTTGAGAAAAAATCTAAGCTTGACAGAATCATCATCAATTTCATTTCTGTCAAAGTAGTCATTCATTTTATCCACATGTTGTGATGCAGTTATAGAATTTCTAGCATCATATAATGGAATTTTGGACTGATAGTCCTGTGGAAGATTGAATAATGGTGCAGGAAGGACTAGGGAAGCATACCATGCAGCCATGATAGGAGGTGGAGGTGGATTCACAAGTGGGATGACAAAAGGGAAAGTGGGCTGAAGTGGGGTGGTTTGAACAATGAATGAAGAATGAGTAGATGTGGATGGAACAGCAGTAGATCGTTGAGCTGATCTTGGATGAGAGACACCTAATTTCAACAGGAAATGTAGATCAAGTGGTGTTGTTTCTCTACTACCAGGATGTTCACTTGTCCCCGGAGATGAAAGTGAAGACTCAGAATCCAGCTGAATTATATCATCAAATGACCTAGTTCTAAAGGGGTTTACTAAGTCAACTCATGATTGTTTTAGAGCTGAAAGATTTTCAGGGACTGAATTAGCTCTCAAGGGTAATCTGAAAACAGTTGAAAATTTAATCCTAGGAGACTTCCAAAGGATACTTTCTGGATTATCAACTATCTCAGGTGGATTAGGTTCAGGATGGGCTCTAGTGTGAATCTTTCTAGGAGCCACTATGTTGTGTTTTTTAGACCCAAATAAACAAGACAAGTTCAACCATATATGACAGTCTTTAAAAGGTTAACTAATCCGTCTGCACATATTTTAATCCTACAGTCCTATAACTGAGTTTGAATGATATTATAATGATAAGGGTTCTTCCCAGTGGAGTCTTAATGTCTGTTGAGGATTGTGGAGTCGCCAGGTGGAAGTTTTTAGTTCCTAAGTAGGTAAAAGGTTTTATGGTCCACCACCATGTTTATTGAATACCAATCTGAAATATTTTTCGGTTTTATAAGTTATTTTTTAGTTGTGTGGTTTCTAAGAATATGCTAACTCTGTTTCAAAACTTAGCTACAGTTATGAGACAAAGAAAATTTACTCTTATGGCTAAGCCAACTGATTTTTCAAGGTTAGATAAAGTCTTATGAGAACCCTAGGGTTTGCCTAGTTTGTCACTGATTAAAACAAGTTTTATCATGATTACCATTCTTTTGGTAGTGCTTAAAAAGGCTGCTTTTAACTCTCACAAATTTCTTGAATCAAGGGTTTCTGAGGTCTTAAAAGGTACCAAAAACACTCACTTCCCCAGTGGAGTCGCCAGAAATGTTGGGGATCTATAATTTATTAGCAAGATTGGCAGAGTCCAATTACAGAAACAACATCGTTTCAACCAAATTTGGGATTCTAGGATCTAGCCCTCCTGAATCTAGAGAGGGATCTATCCAATATGTACAAAGATGGATTTGTCTTTGAAGTTTGAGGTTTTGATATTAGGCTAGTTATGAAGGCCAAGGGTTTGTTTTGTTTTTTGGATGGTTGAGCATGATTACTATTCGAGGCGTAAAGTCCTGAATGCAAAGACTTTCAAAGGTGAGAAGTTGCAAGAAAATAGAACAGATTTGGCTAAAAGATAGATATAACGCTAGTTTTTAGTCCATTGGGCTATGGAGTCATAATAGGGCTTTAATTGGGCAACAAAATCAAGAGTGATCCAAGGGGCAAGTCATCTATACCACAAGATTATTGAGATTAGAGTGATGGAATGGAAACAATAAAGTGTTGAAAGGGGTGGAAACTGATAATAATTTCACAAAGGATTTATAGTCAGTCCAAACAACAAATGCTCTTAAGTAACTGTTTAAAACCAACCAAGTGCAGGGCTAACCATTGACTTCTTGGGCAAGTTTGTATTAAAGCATCTTAATTGACAGACAGTCCAATAATCCACATAATTACCTTCAGAAAGTATGAAAACACATAAGAGAAGACAAAGTGTAACCTAAGATCAAATAAGGTAATTTTAAACCTAGTCTTCTTTCAGTCAACACCAAGGGAAACTTTCAGAATCTGCTTTTGGAGAAAAAACTAGGACCAGGGCACACCATATCTTCCATAGTCATCTTTAATAAGAAAACAAGGAAAATAAATTTCAAGAACAAGGTTTAAAGCAAATAGTAGGATGAGGGAACTCCAACATTCCTAACTGCTTAAATTGTATTAAATCATTCTTAAATGAACAAGTTAGAGGAAAACATTGAGATAAAGCTTTCAGTTTAGAGAAGGTTACTGATATACAATAGGTCCTAACTCTATAATTGTTGTTCTTTATCAGAGAATAGTGAACAATATGACATACATAGAAGGAGAACAATAACAAAGAAAGAAGCACTTCACCGATGAAATAGACCAGGATCCCAAGAAACAAATTTTATATTGATGTCAAACTAGTTACAGTCTTCAAGTCTAATGTTTCAGTTCAGCAATCATCTTCACTACTCAGCCTAACTAATCTATCACAAGAAGAGCTCCAAGGGCTAGTGAACACTATTTACAATCAGAAGTTTGAGCTCAAATGTATTTCAAAGTTCTGCAACCAACAGTCTCTCATCTTCTACTGAGGTATTTATAGAAGAATGAGGAGGTGAAATCTAAATTTTTTTTTATCTTTTAAGGCAATTAATACAGATTCAAGACTTCTTGGCCTTTTGAGGGGCTCGATGGATGAGTTTACAGGTGGACTACTGTACTAACTATTTTACAATAAATATCAAATTTTGGTGGGAGCTTTATTTGAATTTGAGGCTCTGTGTGTTGAGGCTCTGTGTGCTTTGTGGAGTAACTCTACAGATATTTCTGTATTTATTTCGTTGCAACAGTAACTCCTCGGCTGCGTTGAGGAAAAATATATGATTCTGTAGTAAGTTCAGCCTTTGTTTGAATGCTTCGAGGCAACAGGTGGCTCTCTTGGTAGCTGAGTCATCAATTCGCCTCATTTGAAGTGGTGGAAGCCTTTCTGTCAGTGAAACACTTATGATTTTATGTTGACTGTGTTTTAATCCAGGGAATTAGGCTTTTGATAATAATTCTTAGCCATAATTCCCCATATCCATCTTAAATTCTTCATCTGCTGTTCTTTGTCTTCAAACTTATACTCTTTAACTGTTCTTTTGAATAAAACAATGTCTTGTTGATGTGCAGGGCCACACAGGCCATTTTACGTGTTTTATCAATGCTCATGAAACATTGATAAATAATTGAATTTAAACCTATGAATGGTTATTTTTAATAGCTCAAAGGCGCAGGAAACGTCTTTCACAACCCTCAGCTTTCCTTCATTATACAATGAAAAATCATTAAAACACCTGCAAAACACAAAAATGATTAAGAAATCCTGCGTTTTTTTCGGTCAAACTGCTTAGAAGGCGAGGAAAAAATCGCAGCCATTGGATCTGGACACGTGGACAGTCTAGATCTAATCGAGGAATCGCCATTGGTGGGAGGAGGAAAATGGTGCGATGAGAAACTCCGATGCGATTGCGTGATCGGGAGGGCAGAGGCGATTAAGAGATGGTCGTTGGATCCGAGGATCAGATCAACGGCGGGGAGCGAATTGGAGGAACAACAATCAGGGGAAAGAATAAATGCATGCGATGGAAAAATTCGATGCGATTAAGTGCTAGCCGTCGATCTACAGATCAGATCGACGGCGGAGAGTGAATCAGAGGGATTTTGAAGTGAGTGCAAGACTTGTGATCAGAGTTAATGAGGACCGTTGGATCACGGAAGGCGGAGAGGAGATCAATGACGGATAACCAATCAGGGATCGGCAATCGGGGGAAACAAATAAATGAACCCGGTGAAAATTTTCGATGCGATGGAAAACTCCGGTGTGATTAAGTGCCAGTCATCGATATGCAGATCAGATCGACAGCGAAGAGTGAATCGGAGGGTTTTTGAAACACGGGAAAGACTTGTGATCGGAGTTAATGAGGACCGTTGGATCACAGAAGGCGGAGAGGAGATCAATGGCGGATAACCAATCAGGGATCGGCAATCGGGGGAAGTAAATAAACGCACCTGGTGAAAAGTTGTGATGCGATGTAGCGCGGACCATTCATCTGAGGGTCAGATCGATGGTGGAGAATGAATCGGGGGATGGCCGATCGATGGGAGAAAACAAGTGTATGCAATGGAAAGCCCCGATGCAATTGGGCGCTGGCCGTTTGATCGGCTTATGATCAACGGTGGAGATTAGTTCTTAGAACGAACTGGTGAAAACCCTTTTAATATACCAAAACCCAAAGTTTTTCATATAAACAAAGGTTTAATGGATCGAGGCGGAAATAAAATATATATAAAGGATAGGCGCCCGCTTGTGGGGCCTTCGGATATATGGAACACAAATGGCTCGGGGCTTAGTACATCAAAGGCCAATCGCAATCGGAACTATGGGCATGGTCTTTCCGATCAAGCCATTGTGAATTCTCCGATCGCGATTGCGCGATTGGGTCTTTTTAATCTACCCATTTTTCATATTTTTCAATGGAATTTGATGGTTTTGGGATAGTTAAAAAATGGGTTTTTAACTATGGGAAAGTGATTTTCATAAATGGAAGAAGAGGATTTATGAAAACAAGGGAGCTTCTATGAAGAAAAAGGGGAGCAAATGAAGGTTTGGGAAGGGGGAAAATGAAGGTCTTTTAGGAGTCTTTCACTTGGAATCAAAAAAAATTTCTAAGTATAAAAAGGAAATAGTAATGAAGATTTTTGGACAAAGGCATGAGACCTTCAAGGAGTCTTCAAGAGCCAACAAATTTTTAGTAATAAAATTTTTTCCTTGGAGGCTCAAAAAGTTTTAGCCACCTTTTGGTATAATCAAATATTATAGGTGGCTAACAGATGCTTACATGGTTGCATTGGCTATTCCATTTCACTTGATCAGGTGGTGAAAAGAACAATTAGAGTAGGTTTGATGAATAAGCTCAATTATGAGCAGCTTTCCAGTTTGTTAGTCATGTTTGGTTTGTTTATGGTTTTCAGTTTTAGCCTTGAGTCAGAGTCAGTCTGCATAATGTCAGTTTTAGTGTTTTGACTCCATAGCCCAATGGATGAAGGCACTGTCTATCTCTCCCAGAGATCTGTTGTTCTTGGCACCTCCCAGGAGCTACCATCCCCATTGGAGCCAATGTTAGAGTCAGTCTGTTCATCCCTCTGTCAGAGATCATTTCTCTTGTTGCATTTCATTTTTAGGTGTCCCATTCAGTTCATTCATCTACACTACATTAGGGGCATGCCATTATCTGATGGAAGGGCCTCCTCAGTCATACCCCTCATGCCTTGTACCTGCTGGCTCAAGTTTGTTCATAAAATCTATTTTAAAGTCATTCATAGTCTTGTTTGGTCTCTTGGTCAGCAAAGATTCATTTTAGGGTTTTTAGGTCTTTTTAGGTCTAGGTTTTTGCAAATTTTGTCTCCAAAGTGTCCAATAATGCTAGCAGGCCAGAGGGAGGTTCAAAATAAGTTTCTATTTCAAAATTTTCATCATCAATAATGCTTAAGAATGATTCTTCTTCAAAACTCTGTTTTGAAGAAGAAATCGTCAAATTTATTATTTGTAATAAATATGTAATTTTTAAAGGTTTTTCAGTCATGATTTTTTTAGGCACAGCCCTGGTCATCCTTTGCCGAAATCCAATGCCAACCATCCCTGCAAGAATTGACAAAAGAGTCATCATTTCAGTCAAAAAATCGAGTGGAAACAAGAAAATTAGAGTTTGTATTAAAATGTGAAAAGTGCCAAAGCCAAAACATTACAAAAATTGGTTTGTAAGAAGCAAAAATCAAGTTCTTCACTATATAAGAGATTTTCATAGTTTAAACAATCCATTGTTATGCTGAGGACATCAACAAAGCCATGTCAAAACGTTGGAGAGTGAAAGTTTGTGTTTGAAGCCAAGACTGTGAATAGGAGTGAGCGCGGTGCACAGGAGAGAGGTCGTGGCGCATTGGCATGTCGTGACGCACACAATTATTTTCCACAGTGTCAATTTTCTATTGTGCGGTGCATCCAGTGAGCATGGCACACAGAGCCTCCAAGCCGATTTTCACTACTGCTTCATCAAATTTCCAAAACAACTCAATTTTGTTTGCTCCAAGTAAGTTTGTGAGCTCTTGCCATTGATTTTAGCTTGTATTGGGTGTTGTTTGAAGGGAGGAATTTAAGAGTTTGAATGGTGAAAACATAAACCCTATCACTTGGTGAAAAACTGCTCCTAGGGTTTGAAATTGGGTGTTAAAACTTAACATTGGTGCCAAACACTCCCATTACATTCCCACCTGTGGCTCTTTTCCCCCTCACAGTCACAATATCATAAATATCCCTCTCCTATTCCCTTATAATCTCATTTATCACTCATATCACTTGTGCCTAAATCATATTTTTCCTATTTCTAAACCCTACCATTTCCTACCATTTTCCTCCCTCATTTCACTTATAAATTCCCAAAATCCCCAATCCCCAATAGTCAAGTGACTATTATTACACCTTAATTTCACTTAATAGTCCACTTTTCCTACTGTCCCATCTTCCTCACAGTTCCTCATTTCCCTTTGGCATATTTGGCATTGAAACAAAAACACCAATTTATCATTTTCAAACAAACCGAACATACACTTGACATCTAGCTTGCAGCACCATGACGGACACTGAGTCATCATATGAACAAGATAATGATTCTAACATAGAGCTACATGCACTGAGGAGGCCTCATAAAGGGGGCAGACACGTCAGAGAAGAGCCCACTTCATTGACTCAATTGCAGGCCTGCCCGCTTGCAATGCCTTGTTTTCAACAACAGTCATGCTTTCAGTATTGTGAGATGATTTCTCATACTCAGCATCATCAGGAGTTGGTCCGCTTGTTTGTTTTACATTTTCATGATGGTCAGGTGAATCTTGCTGGAGTGAATTTCACCTTGACACCAGAAACCATTTCTCAGGCAACAGGAATACCGAATGTAGGTGAACATTGGAACAAGAGACAATAGCTGGACAAAGTGTATTATGAGCCATACATCAGGCCTGGCTATATGAGGCAGCTCAGCAGGGTGTTCCCTTTTATATTCTTGAAGGAGTCCTATGCGCCATTGATGAAACTCATCATTAGATACTTCAGCTGTGAGGGCCGGTTCTCACGCCTTTATGCTTACCATATTCGGCTATTGATGCATTTCACGAGAGTGAGGATGATGAGCATTCCATATTTCATGTATCGAAACATAGAGCGGATGACTACTCTTGTGCAGAAGAAGACTCCTGAGCAGCAGCATAGCAGCATTTATCATTATGCGCTCATCAAGATCATTGTTGTACATCAGCTTGGATTGTAGGGCATTGCATGGGAGGATTTCATTTCCCATGACTTTTTCATAGCCCATTAGCCTCCTCCGGAGATTTTTCATGATGCAGGTGAGCCTTCGCATCAGTTTGAGGGTCCTAAGACAAAGCCTATCAGTGTTCTAGTGTGTGTTACCTATCAGAGAGGCACCAGAGCCTTATTTGCAGCAGCACGACGAGTACTATCTCCACCTGGGTTGGAAGGGGTCTCGTTACCTTCATCAGTAGCGCGAGTACTATATCCACATGGGGTGGAAGGGGTCTCGCCTTTGACATCAGCACAGGTATAGGGACAGGACAGAGGCAAGAGGCCTATGTAGGATGAGGGCTCTTCAGGAGGCCAAGACACTGATTTTACACTCATTGATGTTGATTTGAGCTCTCCTAGCTCAAAGATGAGAGAAACCATCCAGGAGAAGAAATCTAAGATCGACACATTGACCATGAAATTTCAGAGATCTCAATGGATTATAAACTACTTGGAGCAGTGGAATAAATAATTGTAGGATCAGCAAGTAGTCATGGAGTTGCAGAAGATCCCTGAAGACCGGGAATTGGCCCGAAAAAGACAAGGTGACATGACACCCTTTGAGCGGGAGATTTGGCTTACGAGAGTCAACATTCATCTTGAGAAGTTATTGGAGAAGGCAAAAAAGGACAAATACATTCTCAGGCACATGAAGAACCACTATTGGGCTCGCACACATGTTTGCAAAGTGAAGATTAAGATCTTGAAAGCGAGGCTAAGGAGGGCACTGAAACATCGTAAAAGGGAGGATAGACTCTGAATCTTGGTCGAAGCTTCTTTGGCTGAGCATGGAACTTGATGGGGGACCTTCACTCCAAATTTCAGAAAATTTGGAGAAAATTTTGTCATTTTTGAATTTTTTGGTCACAAAACAAGTTTTTCTGCCCGACACGTAGCGCCACCTTGCGCTCGCTTACGATTGGGAGATCCTCTGGAGGAAAAACTGGTATTTCTGGATTTTTTATGAGAATTTATGCATGATCAGGAATGGCCTAAGAATTTCATCAAGTTTTGGGTTGCCTAAAGGGTCAAAAACAACTTGGAAATGGCCTTTCTGCCACTTTTTGCACACAGGAAATAGTCTTGGGAGATTGAATTTTTGGAGGGGAAAATAACATCCAAATCCAGAAATTCTATTTGGGTTGGAAATTAGACAGGAAGGGCTTTCCAACACGCTATCATGAGCTCAATTTGGACTTCAGGAACGGCCTCAAAATCAGCTACACAGTTGTGCTACGCATATAGATTTTGGGCGTGGTGCATACAGAAATTTGGCCTCATTTTCACTCTTCAACTCAGAATTTCGCCCAGTTTTGACTAGTTTCACTTTTTCATGTAACTATTAATCTACCTTGATGTAATTTCATGAACATGATGTAATTTTGGCACATATTTACTTTTTTTAGTAGATTCATTCACTAAAAAGTGAAAATTAAATGAATGAATCAGTTTCCTACCATATAGAGGCAAGTCGTTTGATTGCCTAGATTTCAGTTCCTAGTTTAGAATTGGTTGAAACAACTCCTAGAATGATGAGCTCGACCCCTGGAGGCATGTTAATGGGTTAGGCTGGTCTATATCAGGTATTTTCTGAGTCATTTTTAGGTTTGGATACTTGGGAATTGTTTGGCACTTGATTGTACATCCACTTCTACATTTTTTGCAAAGGAAAGACCAGGGTTTGCAGCACTTTTTGGGATCCTTGTGGCTCTATGTTTTGATGGTGTTTTTCTCCATGTGATTGTAAGTTCACTGATGTTTATGTGTATCATTTTCCTTCTCCTTTCTTCTTATATTAAACAAATCAATGTTAAAGGTGGAATTCAGTAGCTTGCTTTGCTCTGCCTTGGAATTTGTTTAATTTTACATGTTTTCATATGTTTGGAGAGGATCCTTGAGATCTCTTTCCCTCTTCAGCTCCTCAGAGGTCTAAACCATCCATCCATTGAAATCAAAGCATCAAAACCATTGCCTTCGTTTCCCCAATCAGAACTCTGCAAAAACTAGGCCTAATCCCCGGACCCAAAACTACCTTTCCCTTTGATTCCAACAAAAACCCCCAAAATCAAAATCAAACCTTCCTACTTATATACCTAGCCTAAAATCAGCATTCATTTCAAGTCATCTCAAGCCCTTTTGATCATTTTTCCTGAGATTGACCTGGAGAGAGCCCTCTCCTATTCTGGTAGGGCTAGCTACCAGACTGAGCATGGTTTGATGTTACCCTGAACTCCGCCTTCCTTCAGCTTGAGGTGGATTTAGGTAATAATAGAACATATCAGCAACACAACACTAGATTTGGCAGTATTTTACATCAAAAGTTCTGAGGTCATGATGACGAGACAAAGAGCAGATGAGTGGTCAAAAATGATAACCTAAACCCATGGAGGAGAAGAGAAAACAAGATGAGATATCCCCAACCCAACACGAATGCGGACAAGTTCCATGTTCAAGAGCGACATATTGCCAACATGATGGTGATACTGGTTTCATATTTCCCCACCATTTATGGTGAGTACCCCAGTTATTTTTGAAAACAAGCTTGAAGGGGATAGCATTTGCTTGCGATATAGGTTTGTCCTTCGGAAAAATCCATCGTAGTACATTTAACGAGCCCTAGGAAGGAGGAACTTGAGCATCGTCATTACTACAGAATCCGATGTCATCATGTTTTAATGAGTCTGAAAAAGGAAGAAATCAATGTCTTTTCATGTTTAGAGAGTTTGAAAAGAAAGCGGAAAAGTAAACTCCAGCAATCCCTTTTCGTAGATAGTCCCACAGATCCGAAAAGGTAGAAAACTATGTTTGAGAGAACATCCTAGTCGCGATAGGCTAGGGTTTTCCTTTTTCGTAAATAATATATCCCAGCCCTAAAAATGGGTAAACGTATACTGGGTAGATGTCGTTTCACAGCCAATTTAACAAGTTCAAAATGACAAGCGACTCGGCAATCTTTTCAGTTTTAGAGAGCCAGAAAAGTGTTGAAAGTTGACTCCTCCTGGAGGAACAAGTAGTACAAAGGGTAGCTACTGGTTCCGGTAATGGTGGAACTGCTTATAACAAGTAAAGGTCAAGAGGCAGGCTAACAAGACCACTCATTGCAGCAATTCCTCAAGAATGGGTAAAACAACCAAGTGAAGGAATATGATCGGGCCAACAGATAGTGACGGTGGAATGAGAAAGCCAAGGCTCATCTGACAAAATAGGCTGATAAAATGGAAATCACAAGAGGTAAAATGGGAAAGGTTTCATTTTTACACAAGCTTGAAATCAAGAAAATTTTCTTGAAGTTGGTTTCATTTTTACACAAGGTTGAAACAAAGATAAAATATACTTGAAAGCAGTTTCATTTTTACACATGCTTGAAACGGAAACAAACTATGCTTGAAAAAGTAAGCATGCCCCCAACGTGGCAACTCAATTCGAGGTACATGCTCCCCAAGCTTCAATCCATATGAAAGGCAGATGGAGTGAAGGTTCAAGTTACAAGATCAAGAGACAGAATTGACTGGGATTTTATGAGATCTTATCAAAGGCTCGAATTGAACAGGAACGTGTTTCATTGTTTTAACGGGGTTGACACATTAAAAGAACTATCCTCAAAAGAGCTTGTTTCATTTTTTAAGGAGCTTGACACAAGAAAATTAACTCTGCTCCGACGACCATGTTTCATTTTTTAAGGAGCTTGACAAAAGAAAGCGAACTATGCTTCGAAAATAGCTCATCATAATGAATAATAAGTGATGGCTTCCAAGAGTTCCACACTATATGGGAGAACGACATCTTGGAAATCAGGACCCAATGCCCCCAACACACTATGCACAATGGCACTATCACTAAGTACAGGCACGGGGTAGGTAGCCACATAGTTGACCTGCGGTGGGGTAGACACAATGGGTGGATAAATACCAGGAAGGGATGATGGCGGGCCAGCTGCCAGATCAGGACCAAATAATGAAAGTTGATCTATGGTAACGATCCGTCCTTCATGTGGAAAATATACCACATGAAAAAGGGAGGAAACAAGCGCTCCCATGGCATAGGTGTAATCGCACCCCAAGAGAATATTTAAATCCAAGGGCCCTAGAACAACCATCACATCCATCTGGATGGTTTTACCTCCCAAAGTAACAGGTAACCTTGGAAGGATCCCTAACGGCTGACTAGTTCTTCTGTTAAATGCCAACAGATTCTACGTAGCAGGCACAAGAGGGGGCGAACCAAAATCTTGCCAAGTAGTTGAGGATAAAATACTAACAAGGGCGCCTTCGTCTATAATGGTGTTGGGTACGACCAAACCAAAGGCCTATACCATTATCTCGAAAGGCACATAAGACGGAAGGAGGTATCCCAAAAATCGATTCCAATCAAAGGAAGCGACCAAACTACTCAAAGGGGCTACCATTGAACAGAGAAGGTCTTCCCCTGGTGTTACGATAGAATAAGGAGCATCCTCCATGACCTCCATCTCGAAGGCGGGAGGGATATCCTCTGGGACCTCCATCATGGGAGGTGGAGGAGCAGCTTCTCGAGATAAAGGGATAGGAGAATATTTCTCCAATTCCAAGGAATATGAGGAAACAAAATAACCTAAGGGGTGTGAGATACACTCTCAACAGAAAAGACCTGGTGCACCGTAGACGGGGCTAGCTCAACTGATCCCACAACCAATGGTTGGTCAGGAACTGATTCCTGAATTTGAATTTCCGGGGGAGTGTGATTGACCAAGGATGAATCTTGACCAATCATAGGATCAGCTGGTGGAGGACTCAAAGAAAGTCATTTATACCCAGCCGGGAGGCATGGTGTAGAAAAAATAAATTTTTCCAAAGCTCGCTTGGCTTCGTCCATATACGGACAAAGGTGAATGGCATGGTGCCCTTCACACAACTTACAGGGATTGGTAATCTTACCCTGCTTCTTAGGATTTTTATCGACACAAACTGAGGACGTGCCCCAAACCTAACTCCCAGAAGCCAAAGGCAATGGCGAATGACCATTGGACCATACTTCGAGCAGCTTGGGAATTCCAAGGTAGTCTCGAAGAAGATGGTCTCCCATGCACAATGTTGTCGACAAATGTTGTCGCTCCCAGAGACAGCCTAGAGTTTCCATAGACCAGTGCCTAGGACATCTTATCATAACGAGGAGCATATAATAAAACTTGGGTGTCAATCCAAAGTCTCTCTTGCTATCTCTTGTAAACAAGGAAATTGATTTAAATGGGACCAGAACATACAGAAACCGCCACAGGGAAAGTTATGTTGTAGAGACAAGATGCAAAGTTCCAACACAAAAGCATCAGACAGTTAAGAGACAATTTACTGTAAAGAGGGCTGATTCAAGTAATATACGACAGAAATCAAATATCAGAAGGTGTATGCGGTGAAAGAAATATAAGAAGATATTAGTTATCTTTGGTCTGGTACCCAGATACACAACAGAACCAAAGATAACTAATATCTTCTTATATTTCTTTCACCGCATACACCTTTTGATATTTGATTTCTGTGGCATATTAATTGAATCAGCCCTCTTTATAGTAAATTGTCTCTTAACTGTCTGATGCTTTTGTGTTGGAACTTTGCATCTTGTCTCTGCAACATAACTTTCCCTGTGGCAGTTTCTGTAAGTTCTGGTCCCATTTAAATCAATTTCCTTGTTTACAAGAGATAGCAAGAGAGCCTTTGGATTGACACCCAAGTTTTATTATATGCTCCTTGTTATGATAAGATGTCCTAGGCACTGGTCTATGGTAACTCTAGGTTGTCTCTGGGAGCGACAACATATTTCTAGCGCTGTTGCTGGGGATCGAATTTAAGAAAATCAGTTTCCCTGGACCTTGACAAATCATATTCACTCTCTAATCAGGTGAGCACAGAGAGTTGAATATTTTCATATCTCTCATCTTGGCAACTCCACTGTTGTTTATTTGATAAATCTATTTGTAGTCCTGGGTCCCCGTAAGCCACACCTGAGGTTAGATACATCACAGTCAAAGACACCTTCAGTGTCTGACCCTGAGAAGATTATACATGGAAGAAGTTGGAAAGAAAAGAAATTAGTCTATGCTGAAATCCCTGAGTTCTTCGTAGAAGATTACCCATCTTATTCTTCTCAAGAATTTCTAGTAGAAAATCTCGACTCCACTGTGGGAGACACGGAATATTATTCAGATAGCCCACCTAGTGGAGGTGTTAGAATTAAAGCTAATCTTCCCCCTAATCCTGAGGTCAAAGAGGTTAAAGCAGTCACCGAAGTAGCTACTGTTAACCATGAATTGTTCCCATCTACGCCTCAGGCTGCTGTACAGTATATTCCTATTGTTATTCATACTCCACTTCCACCTCCGCCTCTTCCTCCATTTGTACACCAGATTGCTGCACAACCCCCACCTCCTCCAATTGCTAATGTTCTAGCTTTTTTGTTAAACAAATATGCTCCCCTAGCATTGCCTCAAGTGTTAAATGATATGCCACAGGATTATTTGAAGATCTTGCCCAAATTCACTGGGGAAAATTAAATTTATGCTCAAAAACATCTTGAGACTTTTTTCTCTTTTGCAGAGAACTTTAATGTATAACATTTGGATGTAGTCTTAAGACTATTTGTGCAATCTCTGGATGGTGAAGCTAGAAAATGGTTCAAAACATTAGGAAACCGTTCCATAACCACTTGGTACGATATGGAAAATACCTTTCTCAGGAAATGGGGAGAAAATAAAGATCATGGACAGTGTCTTACTAAGTTCAATACACTCAAGAAGAAACATAATGAAGGGGTGTCAGAATTTATCAAAAGATTTAACAAGTTATATCTAAACCTTCCTGCCGATATGAAGCCTCATCAGAATGCTGCCAAAGTTATTTTCATAGCAGCATTTGACTCAGATTTTGGTTTCTCTCTCAGGGAAAGAAAGCCTGCCACCCTAGATGATGCTCAGTCAGATGCTCTTGAGTTGGAAGCAAATTTTTCCTCCACTGGAAAATTAAAAGGGAAAGCTGAACAGGATACCAGAAGAAGAGGTAGAGAGGAAGTATCTACTTCTAATCAAGATAAGGATTCAGATAGAATTGAAGAAATGAAAAAAATGATTAAGAATCTTTCTAATAAACTAGTCAAGCTTGAATTGGAGACCAAGAACTCAGCTTCCAAGAACTTCTAGAATGCTCCAGATAGGGGTTACAACCCTCAGTATAGAAAGCCACCCCTGCAAATATTTCCAAGGGAAGCAAAAGAGCAACAAGATTACGTACCACACCCATTGTACCTGGAAGGCCCAGCTGATGATTCTGCTGAAGATGCTGCCTATGAACTGCAAGATGCAAACCTTGCTTTCTCAAACAATGATGAAGTAGAATGCCCATTGCAAGAAGAAGAAGAGATCAGAGACATAGAAGATGCAGAAATTTATCATTATTGAAAACAGTTTAATGACTTCATGCAAGCACATTTCAACAGAAGATACGATCTCAGATCTTCCAGGAAGAGAACTCGAACTCAAGAACAGGAAGAGGAGCCACCCCAGAAGGAAGTGTCTACTCAAAAGGAGTCAATAGTGCAGAAAGACACAGACAAAGGTAAGGGTTCCCTAAAAAAACCTTTGCAATCCAATGATCTAATTCCTTCTTCTTCAAAGGTAGTCACTCCTCCTAATGAGAATTTTGTACCAAAAGAAGTTAAATCCTCAGCTGAAAATAAAGAGCCAAAAGAAGTTGTAATAGAAAATTCCCCTCCTGCTTTTAATCTGCAAAAGGAACTTGAGAAAGTCAAAATCCTAGTCCCCTTGACTGAGCTGTTGAAACAACCTACATATCAATCTCAAGTTACTTCTTTATTGTTTCCTCCTGAAGCACCAATAATCCTAGACAATCTTAACCTCCAAGAAGAAATACCCATGGTTGTTTTTGGCCCACATGTTGAGGAAATAGATCCCTCTACTCCTCCATTTTATGTGTCTCTAGTGATTCATGACCTACTATTACACAACTATATGCTATATTTTTGAGCTTCCCATAATCTTATGCCTCTATCAGTCATGGAAAAACTAGGACTATAGATCACTCGCCCATATAAAGACCTCTATTCATTTGATTCCAAAAGAGTTAAATGTCTAGGGATGATTAAGGATCTGGTAGTCAATTTGGCCCAAATTCCCGCAAAAAGTATAGTTATCGACATTGTAGTGGCTGACATCCCAGCTCGCTTTGGCATGTTGTTGTCAAGATTCTAGGGAACAAAAATTGGGGGGTCACTCAAATTAGACTTAAAATATGCCACTATTCTAATTTTTGGTGGCTAGGAGAGGAGGTTATAGAGAGAAACCAGATTTGTCAAGATGGTGACTAAGGCTGACAGCTCTGAGAACTCACCAATCTATAGTTAAGAAGGAAATTTTTCATGCTTAATGCTAGAAGAAGACCAAGACTATGCTCATGAGCCATCATTCTCTCAAGTCAAAATTGAACAACCTTCAGAGAACCATGAAGCAGGAATCTGGACTTTACATTTTGATGGAGCAAATTCAAGAGAAGGAAACGAAGCTGGAGTATTATTAATCTCTCCTACAGGAGCATGGATCCCACTGTCTTTTAAATTGGAATACGAAGCTACTAATAATGTAGCTGAATATGAGGCACTGCTATTGGGATTACAAATAGCTAGGAGCATGGGCATACAATGTTTAAAGGTCCTGGGAGACTCTGAGCTGGTGGTCAGATAGTTCAGGAATCAATGTCAAATCAAACATCCTCGGTGGAGGGCTTACAGGAATGAAGTTTGGGACATGGTGGAGAATTTATTCTCAGCATTTAATATTCAATTCATGCCCCGAGAACAGAATAGGATGGTTGATTCCCTTGTTGTGGCTGCTAGTACATTCCTTCCTCCTCAGAACCCTCTTCTAAGATATGAAATTGAGGTGCGTTATCGGCCATCAATTCCAGACAACATCAAGCACTGGCAGGTGTTTTAGGATGATGAACAGATGAAGATATTCCTGGAAACAGTGGGAGAATCCTCTAATATGGATATTGATGATTGTGAAGAAGACGAGGGTGAGAATTTTTTAGAAAATAAATGGGAGGAGAAAATGGTAGGAAGTAAAGTGCTGCAGCTGAAAGGAAATGTCATTCCTAGAGGTATGGTGCCTCTAGAAAGATTATTTGATAAGAATGATGTCCCATTGCAGCCTAGTAAAGTGGTAGAGGAAGATCAAGTGGGAGATCTGAATCTGGGTACTAATGTTGAGCCAAAAATTTTGAAATTATCTAAGAAGGTCCAAGAAGAATATAAGGAGCCATACCTAAAATTATTTCAATCTTATAAAGATGTGTTCTCATGGTCCTATCAGGACCATAAAAATTTTGATATTAGTATAATGCAGCTTAAAATTCCTCTGAGGGAAGATGCAAAACCTTATAAGCAGAAGCTTAGACAGATAAACCCTCTGTTGCTTCCCTCTATTGAGAAAGAAATTAAGAAGTTGTTGAAGGCCAAAATAATTGTGCCCTTGAGATACTCTGAATGGGTGGAAAATCTGGTCCCTGTCTGAAAGAAGAATGGAGAAATAAGGTTGTGTGTGGACTTCCAAAATTTAAATAGAGCATCTCTAAAAGATAACTACCCATTACCGAAGATGGATCGCATTCTACAGAAAGTGGTCAGAGCTTCCAGAATGTCAATGATGGATGGTTTCTCTGGTTATAACCAGGTGGCGATACTTCCATAAGATCAGAAGAATACTGCTTTCATCACACCATGGGGTACATTTATGTATGTCAGGATTCCTTTTGGATTGATTAACGTAGGGGCCACTTTTTATAGGGCCATGGACATTTATTTTGTTGGGGAGCAAGATAAATTTCTGGTGGTGTACCTCGATGATATTACAGTGCTTTCAAAAAATGATGCTGAAGACATTGAGCACTTACGAATAACTTTTGAAAAATGCAAAAGGTATGGTCTTTCTCTTAATCCACAAAAGTATTTATTTGCATTAGAGGAAGGAAAAATTTTGGGTCATATTGTAACTAAAGATGGGGTAAGGATAGATCCCAAAAGAGTAGAGGTTATAAATAGCATCTCTCTCCCCAGAAATAAGAAGGAAGTGCGGGTATTTTTAGGCCGAATAAATTTCCTGAGAAGATTTATTCCTAACTATGCTGAGATAGTTAGGCATATAACAGATATGCTAAAGAATAATAATGAGGTGAAATAGTCACAAGAATCATGGGAGGCCTTTACTAGAATTAAATTTGCATTTGCTGAAGCCCATGTACTAGCTGGGCCAGATTATACTAAACCATTTATGATCTTTTCTTTTGCATCGCCTCATACACTAGCTAGAGTGTTATCATAGAAAA
The DNA here is from genome assembly GCA_034641835.2 of Pinus albicaulis. NCBI lineage: Eukaryota > Viridiplantae > Streptophyta > Pinopsida > Pinales > Pinaceae > Pinus > Pinus albicaulis. The sequence goes on along the minus strand of CM076571.1, from coordinate 448,826,600 downwards.
ATGAAGAAGGATATGAGCAGCCTATTGCATTCTTCAGTAAGGTTCTCCATGATTCAGAACTGAAATATAATATATTGGAGAAGCAGGCCTATGCCCTGGTGAAATCTCTCAAAGCTTTTCGCATATATATTTTGCAGTCTCACATCACTGCATTCGTACCTACTGTAGATGTAAAGGATATCCTTATTCAGGGAGACAGTGAAGGAAAAAGGGGAAGGTCGATTGCTAAAATACAGGAGTATGACCTAGATATCCACCCTACCAAGCTGATCAAGGGACAAGGGCTTGCAAAAATTCTATTTGAATCAAACTATCAAGCTCTGGGCATAAATCTTTCTATGCTTTCAAGTGAAGAGTCTGAGAGTGAAATGGAGCAGCAAGGGCTGGAAGTTACTTCTCAGAAAACACATATAAAATACCTCACCAGCCCATGGTACAAATAAATATTTGAATATCTTTTGACACTCAGCTGTCTTCCCATTTGTGATAAAGCAAAATATAGAGCTTTAAGACTGAAAGCATAGAAGTACATAGCTGCAAATGGGCAGCTGTATTGGAGAGATCCTTCTGGAATCCTACTCCTATGTCTCATAGAGGAAGAAGTAGAGAGTATAATGATGGAATTTCATGAAGGAATTTGTGGAGGACATTATAGCTGGAGGGCTACAGCTCATAAAATCCTGAAGGTTGGCTTCTACTGGCCAAAATTATTTGGAGATGTTTTTACCTGGGTCATAGCATGTGATAAGTGTTAGAAATTTGCGGAGAGACAGAAGTTGGCAGCTTTTCCCCTCATTCCGGTTCATGTGAATGAGCCATTTCAAAAATGGGGAATAGATTTTATAGGTGAGATACATCCACCCTCAAGTGGCCAACATAGGTGGATATTAACTGCCACAGATTATTTTACAAAATGGGTGGAAGCCATACCTGCGAGGAATGCTACTGACACTGTCATCATAAAGTTCATGGAGGAAAAAATGATATCTAGGTTTGTCTGTCCTGCTAAAATAGTGACTGATAATGCACATGCCTTCAAATATACAAAATTTATGAATTTATTTCAACAGTATAATATTGCACTTAATCACTCCACAGCTTATTATCCACAGGGAAATGGTTTGGCAGAATCTTCTAATAAAACTTTAGTGAGGGCCTTGAAGAAAAATATAAATGAAAATAAGAAAAATTAGGATTCCCAATTGAAATTTTCTCTATGGGCTAATAGAATCACTAGAAAGAGAGCAACTGGGAAATCTCCATAAAAATTGGTATATGGACGAGCAGCAGTGTTTCATGTGCAGCTGGCTTTACCAGTGGCACGTTTCATGCAAGAAAGTCAGGAGGAACCAGATGATATGATCAGGAGAATCAGTCAATTGGTGGAATTAGATGAAACATGGGACCAGGTGAATCAAATATTAGTTGAATATCAGGAGAAAATGAAAAAAAAAATTGATCAACATGCAAAAGACAGGAAATTGCAGATTGGAGATCTAGTGCTCAGATGGGATGTACGAAGAGCCGAAAAGGGAAAACATGGTAAATTCGATCCACTTTGGTTTGGTCCCTTCAAAATTGTGGAGAAGGGAGGTAATAATACGTTCATATTGGAGAATTTGCAGGGTGATTTGCTTGATGCCCTTGTAAATGGTCAATTTCTTAAGCCTTATTTCTAATTCTGATTCAGGCAGAGACCCTGATGTACCATATTGTATATTAGTCTTTGTTTTACCTTTGTCAGAATAATGTGGGAGCCATGATGAATGGTAAAGTGAAATGCAAAGGGGATGAAGAGAAAAGTCCACTTATTAGATGATCAGGTGGTCTACGAAGTTATCGACACGTTCAGGAATGAACGTGTCGTCCCCAGATGGAGCCGATGTTGATCATGTCAGCCCCCCTTTAATATTTTGGCCATTAACCCTGCTTAAACCTTTCAAATTTCCTACCATGGACTAAGAAATCCTTTTTCTGCTTACCGTTGCATTCCTCTGCCTCCAAATCACATAGTAGAAGACCGAAAAACTCACTTTTGAAATATTTAAATCCCGACTTTTTCGGCCCCAACTCCCTTGCCTTTTCCTCCACATGATCGTGAGCCGGAAACCAAACGGTAAATCTTAAAGGCACTTACTGTATATGGCTATCGGGCACGCTCCAAGCCGTCCGATTAAACATAGATCAACGCACCGCAGCCAATCACTCTTGTGGTCCCCGCCCTGTGTTCACTGCTTAAAAACCAGCTCTTTTTCCCCGCACCGCCTTTGTATTGAAGGCGATATTCCTCAAAACGCAGCGATCCCATTCAACACTTGCCAAGTGTCCCCGAGTACGGCCTCAATACCTTCCTCTCCCGTGCATTAATGCTCAACCCAGGATGCGTAGCGAAATTAATGTGAACCGCCAGATCCAGGGGTCTTCATATAATGGAGATCACTTTTCAAAGTTGCACGGATATTAATCTAGGTGTACAGTGCCCCGAGCCCGCCATTCCATCGCCCCCGGTGAAGTTTCAACCATTGATTTCATTTGTGGATCGTATGATCTAGAACCATTTACACGTTGCACTGAGTGACCAAGTCCGCCTCCACGTCACCCTTTTTATACAATCTGTCATACGTGCACCTACCAATAATCTATGTTCTTTTCATATTCTCCTCAGTCCTTTATATGCTTGTTTTTGGGTCTGATTATAAGGTTCACGATTAAAAACGCTCACCCGTCGACCCAACATTGTTGCGCTGAGTTTTTCACCACCACTCTGTATCGTTCTGCCATCCCACTCGTTTGTACAGCCATCTCCATTCATCCCTGCCACATTCACCATCCCTGTGTCTAGTTTTCTTTAACAGTTTTGTGGGTTTTGCAGGTTTATGGCAATGGAAAGAGGTCCATTATTCACCGCCTCCATTACAGAAGCCGAGGCCGCTTTAAAGGACTATTTTTCAGTAGTTGAATTTATGGAAAAAGGCTTGGGTAGCTGCTAAGACATGACTTCTATTAAAAGAAGCACGAGTGGTAATCTACCAAACCCTCCAGAGTAACTCAAAAGGTAGATTTCGCAGATGGAGATTTTAATGTTACAACAAAGGATATCCATAGGAAATCAAGAACTGCAGCATCCTGCATTAAAGATCTTGGATTCTAATTCAAATGTTAGAAGGCAGAGGGTACCTTGCACAGAAAAAAATTCCCTCAAGGTTTATTTCAGCCGAATTTTCTTTAGGAAAGGACAAGATGTTGTCATAGTTTATTCTCTACATTTTGTTCCTGAAAAGATTTCCATCCAAAGCATTTACTTCAGAGAACTGGCCTCAAAGTACCTACAACACAACATATTAATTGAGCGGTATGGGCACGAATGTTTCTGCCATTTTGCTTGAATTGAGCAAATTCAATGTGTATCACCTACCTCATTTTCTAGAGTCTTCGGTTTCTCCTATAAAAAACGGGAAGAAAGACATTGTAAAGGTTCCAGATTCTTATCAGAGAATTGTGTAGTGAAAGGCATTTTTGGTATACATATTGTAAAAGCTCTTGTATGAAGGCTCAGAGCCCGTAGGGTTTCAGTGAGGAGGAGTTCTATCTGTATTAGAGGATTTTGGTCTTTGGTATCCCACAGTATGTAACTTCCTTTTATGTGTTTAATACAACATTTCATTTTATCCATCTTCTTGTATCATGTACTGGAATGCGAGTGGCTCACTGATTTTAGGTAAGAATTTATCCTAGTTGATACCCATACTTGGATCAGTCAAGTGCTTTAAATATGGCTCAGGCATGATATACTATTTCATGTTCATTTCATCCATATTTCTGCTATATTAGTTGCTTTTGGAGGGTGCTTTTAAAATGCCATTGTCATGTATGGATTCTTAGATTGATAAGCCCATATATGGTTCTATTGTGTATCTGGGTATCAGACCAAAGATAACTAATATCTTCTTATATTTCTTTCACTACATACACCTTCTGATATTTGATTTCTATGGCATATTACTTGAATCGGCCCTCTTTACAGTAAATTGTCTCTTCACTGTCTGATTCTTTTTTGTTGGCACTTTGCATCTTGTCTCTGCAACATAACTTTCCCTGTGGTGGTTTCTGTAAGTTCTGGTCCCATTTAAATCAATTTCCTTGTTTACAATAGATAGCAAGAGAGCCTTTGGATTGACACCCAAGTTTTATTATATGATCCTTGTTATGATAAGATGTCCTAGGCACTAGTCTATGGCAACTCTAGGTTGTCTCTGGGAGCGACAACATCTATCGAAAACACACAACATGCAAGGGAACTTGAATTTCCGTGGAGGGTTGGGAGGTTTATCGATGGATGGTTTCTTAGGTGCAATCACCGCAGAGCTAGCCTCTCCTTTATCTGACTTATTCTTCTTTGTCTTCTTCTTCTTCTTCTTAGCCACCTGGTTACTCGAATCCATACTTTCACCAGGTGAAGTAAAAGAGGAGGACGCAGAAACAGGCGAAGAAGGGGAGAGGTCCACCTTGGAATCAACATGATATTGTTCAGGCGGAGAAACTGATTGACAAATAGTCGAAACATTCGAGACCACCGAGGTTGAAAACAACCAAACAGGAAACCCAACATTTAACCCAGGAAGGGACAACGTTGCCATATAAGGAGCACCAACATTTCCAAAAGGAGGGAAGGGACTAGGATTCCCATCAGAGGGGATTCCTTGGTTTGTAAACTCTGGAAAAGTTTCCATTGGAAACAGCTAAAAACAACACCATAAGGAAACTAAATTTAACAAGGAATATTTCATGGGCAGTTAATTTTTATGACATTGAAACAAAACTCTACCGTTTCATATTTTAAGAGTCGAGAAACAATCAAAAGGTGACTCTATCTCTTTTAGTTTGGAAACAAGCATGAAAGGACAAGCGCTTGATGATATTTTCAAATTTAATGAGTCATAAAAGATCGAAATGACTACTCTGGAACTCTAGGAAAAAGGGTGTACCAGATATCTATGAACTGCAATATACACCTTGGTTCAAAAAATGAAAGAGAAATCAACCAAGGACTTGACGTACGTGCATGCAATCTCCTCGAATGCTATGTCCTGTGTATCATGGGTATAAAGTGGCAGACTTGGCTTCCTACGGATAAAGGATAGTAGCCTAGTGGGGTCTCCCTTTATATATGTGATGGCACAGGGAGCACAAGTCCATACTATTGTTGTCTAAAGCCAAGAGGCAAACGACAGCTACTAGGTTTAACGACGCTGGAACACATCACTAGCCTAGACCTCTAGGCATTTCGTTAATGTTTCAATGTTGCCTTAAGGTAAATTGAATAAATTTTAGAGTTGATCTTCTATTATGCTTCAATTTCAGGCCCTACCAAATTTTATGACTCAAAAATACTCTAAATGCACACTACATGCCACAACATATCATTTTGTTTGATGAATAACTAACTACGGGAAGGTTGAGAGATTTCCAAACAATAAAAAATTGATTACAAACCAACCACTAGTGTCTCTAATACATGCTAATGAAACTAAAATCTTTTTTTCTAGAGTTATATAACACTAATAATGCAGATAAGTTTTTAATTTCACCAACTAATCAAAAGAAAAATATTTGTTTTGTATTTTTCAATGTTTTAGAGCACAATGCATGAAATGAAATGAAAAACTAATGATAAAACCAATTTGAGAAATGATAGCAAAAGAGTAGAAACAAGCAAGTTCACTCAATTCAAAACACATAATCAGAACTCAAACAGATGAAAGAAATCCTTCAAATCAAAGAGGAATCCCAACAAAAACTCATATGAACCATGTGATCTAGGCTCGAAAGGCTCAACACACAATAGCACCTAGATGCCCTAGGGCTAGAATGTAAAACTAAAGGTAGAGAGCAAAAAATCGAAGGATACAGGTCTAACATAGTCAACAAGGGCTTCAATACACTCAAACAGTCAGAAAATAACACCAAAAACCAACAATCAGACTCAGAGGGCTAAAAAACAAGTAAACCCTAGCACCAAACAGGGTTGGCATGACTGTTTGGCTATATCTGGTGTCAAAACAGGGTTGGCATGACTGTTTGGCTATATCTGGTGTCAAAACAGGGTTGGCGCAGGTACCTAACTAGCAACAAGCACCAGCTAGCGTGACTGTTAGGTTAAAAAGCATGCCAATTGAGTTTGCTAATGACAAAAGTGAAAAAGGGCAAGCAAAGAGTAGATCAGGTATGGTGGGGGCTGAACAGAGGTTCTACACCAGAAAGAGACAGACCAGAAAAGAAAATCAAGCAGACAAAAGCCAAAAGAAATCGAAAGTGACAAGACAAGCTCCAATCAAAGTCCCCAGTGGAGTCGCCAGTTTGTTGGAGAGGTAAATCCCCTCTATGGATAAAGGCGATCCCTACTAGCCCAGATCGGGTCTAGCAACAATCAAACACGCAGTGACGCAGGTCTCTAGGTACAGAATGACAAAATGTGACAAGTTGCCTACATTAGGTCCTACGCAATGGTCATTGAAGAAAGTATGATGCTTCACGTCCTCCACTTTGGCAGATAACGATCCTTCTGCTTAGAATGTCTGAACACCTGCACACATGCGAAGAAACACAATGATACACAACATAGAATCTAAATCTTGTAACTATACATCAGTCAAAGAAGATGTAATTCGTCGCATCAAAGATAAAGACATATGAATGAAACCATAATCAAAGTCGCTTATCATTAATAAAACAAAGGAATGATACAACCTTAAGCTCTGATGCTGGATCTTCCTTCGGTGAGGTTGATAGCAGAGCACGTCTCAATGAAGCTCATCAGAAATGCGACAAAGATCTCTCTCTTCGGCTTGGGTCTCAAAGGCTGTCTGGCGATAGTCTCCTTGCTACAAATTCAGCTCTTGCTTCTATGACTACTAGCTTGCTAAGGGAAAATGGAAAGCTTATATAGATGGTGGAAGGGGAGTTGGGATCCCTACAATTGTGAGAGTGGCCCTATCCTCAAGGAAGCTTCCATGATAAGTGGAAAACCACTTCCCCTACATGGAGATCCGGAGCCAAACCTTCCAACTCATTTTAGAGACTTGTTCAGAAGTTGGTTGGAATCAAACTTCCGCCATTTTTTTTTTTTAAACAATCCTTATTAAGCTTGGCATGAGAAATACACTGGGACAGAGTACCAGCTGGCATGCCCTCCTTGGTGGATTTTCCCCATTGGCGCGAGGGCTGAACTGGCTGATCGCGCCAAGGCCAAAAGGTCAGTTTTGAGGGTCTCTCAGGGGAGACTTTCTTCAGAGGAATGATTACTCTTGTAAAGGGGGATGCCATGAAAGTGGTTTCAGGTTATGTCACTACTCACAGGTCATAGAAAAGGCCCTCCAATATGCGAGATGGGGGATTTTAGGGATGGTGACAAATTACTATGTAACAGTTAGGTTATGGGTAACGTTAAGTTTAGGTTAGGGTAAAGTCAAGGTTAAATTTAAGGTTAAGTTCAAGGGGAAGGTTAAGGTTAAGTTTAGGTTAATTTAAGGTTAAGGTTAAGGTTAAGGTTAATGTTACAGTGAAGGTTAAGGTTAAGGGAGAATTTAAGGTTAAGGTGAAGGTTAAGGGTAAAGTTAAAGTTAATGTTAAGGTTAGGGTTAGGCTATATTTAAGGTCAAGGTTAAGTTTAAGGTTAAGGTTAAGGGTAAAGTTAAGGTCGAGGTTAAGTTTAAGGTTACGGGATTAGTTAAGGTCAAGGTTAAGGTTAAGGTTAATTTAACCCTTCACCTTCAACTTAACCTTAACCTTGACTTTACCCTTAACCTAATATTAACCTTAACCTTGAATTTACCCTTAACGTAACCTTAACCTTGAGCTTATCCTTAAACTTAACCTTAAATTTACCCTTAACATTACCCTCAACCCTTAACCTAACCACAACCTTACCCTTAACCTAATCTTAACCTTAACCTTGACCCTAACCTTAAGCTTAACCTAACCTTAACCTTAATCTTAACATTACCCTTAGGTTAACCTAACCTTAACCTAAGGGAAAGGTCAAGGTTAAGGTTAAGGCTAAGGTTAAGGGTAAGGTGAAGGTAAGGGTAAGGTTAACCTTAACCTAACCTTAACATTAAACTTGACCTTAACTATAACCTTAACCTTAACCTGACTAAACCCGTAACCTTAACCTTAACCTTACCATAACCTTAACCTTAAGGTAAATTTTAAGGTTAAGGTTAAGGTTAAGGTTAAGGTTAGGTTAAGGTTAATGTTAGGTTACAGTTAAAATCAAGGTTAAGGCTAATGTTAGGGGAAGGTTAAAGTTAAGGTTAAGGTTAGGAGAAGGTTAAGGTTAAAGTCAAGGTTAAGGGTAAAGTTAAGGTTAAGGTTATGTTAAGGTTAAGATTAAGGGTTATGTCAAGGTTAGGGTTAAGTTAATGTTAAGGTTAAGGTTAAGTTAAGGTTAAAGGTTAAGGTTAAGTTTAAGGTTAAGGTTAAGGAAAGGTTAAGTTAAGGGTAAAGTTAAGGTTAAGGTTAAGGGTAACATACGGTTAATGGTTAAGGTTAACTTTAACCTGACCTTAACTTTAACTTTACCCTTAACCTAACCTTAACCTTAACCTAACCTTCCCCTTAACCTTGAATTTAACATTAACCTTCCCCTAACCTTAACCCTAACCTTAACCTTAACCTTAATCTTCCCATAACCATAACCTTAACCTTGAATTTACCCTTAACCTAACCTTAAGGGTTTTGTCAAGGTTATGGTTAAGGTTAAGGTTACAGGTTTAGTTAGGTTAAGGTTATAGTTAAGGTCAAGGTTAAGGTTAAGGTTAGGTTAAGGTTAACCTTACCCTTACCTTAACCTTACCATTAACCTTAACCTTGACCTTGACCTTAACCTTACCCTTAACCTTACCTTAACCTTAACCTAACCTTAACCTTAACTTTACCCTTAACCTTACCTAAACCATAACCTTAACCTAACCTTAACCTTAACCTTACCCTTTACCTTATCTTAACCTTACCTTAACCATAACATTAACCTAGACCTTAACTATAACCTAACCTTAACCTTGACCAAACCCTTAACCTTAACATTGACCTTAACTTTACCATTAACCTTAACCTTAACTATAACCTAACCCTAACCTTAACCTTAACCTTAACCTTAACCTTAACATTAACATTAAGTTTAACCTTAACCTTCCCCTAACCTTAACCCTAACCTAAACCTAAACTTGAACCTGAACCTAACCTTAACCATAACCTTAACCTTAACTTTACCCTTAACCTAACCTTAACCTTACCCTAACCATACTAAACCCATAACCTTAACCTTAACCTTAACTTTACCCTTAACCTAACCTTACCCTTAACCTTAACCTAACTAAATCCGTAACCTTAACCTTGACCAAACCCTTAACATTAACCTTAACCTTGACCTTAACCTTAACCTTAACATTACCCTTAACCTTAAACTTAACCTTTACCTTAACTATAACCTAACCGTAACCTTAGGTTAAGGTCAAGGTTAAGTTAAGGGTAAACTTAAGCTTAAGGCTAAGGTTAAAGTAAAGGTTAAGGTTAAGGTTAAGGTTATATTATAGTGAAATTTATGGGAAGGTTAAGTTTAAGGTTAAGGTTAAATTAAGGTTAAGGTTAAGGTTTGGTCAAGGTTAGGGTTAGATTATGGTTAAGGTCAAGGTTAAAGTTAAGGTTACAAGTTTAGTCAGGTTAAGGTTAAGGTTAGGGTTATGTTAAGGGTAAATTCAAGGTTAAGGTTATGGTTATGGGAAGGTTAAGGTTAAGGGGTTAAGGTTAGGTTAAGGTAAAGCCAAGGTTAAGGATAGGTTAAGGTTAAGGTTATGGTTATGGGAAGGTTAAGGTTAAGGTTAGGTAAAGGTTAATTTTAAGGGTAGGTTATAGTGAAGGTTAAGGTTAAGATTCGTAACCTTAAACCTTATCCTCAACGTAACATTAAACTTAACCTTATCTTAACCTTAACATTACCCTAACTATAACCTTACCTTAACCTAACTTAGCCTTAACATTAACCTTAACCTTAGGTTATGGTTAAGGTAAGGTTAGTGTAAGGTTAGGGTAAAGGTTCAGGTTAAGGTTAACATTAAGGGTTTGGTCAAGGTTAGAGTTACGTTATATATAGTTAAGGTCACGTTAAGGTTAAGGTTAAGATTAGGTTATGGTTAAGGTTAGGTTAAGGTTAAGATTAACGGTAAAGATAAGGTTATGGGTAAGGTTAAGGTTAGGCTTAGGTTATAGTTAAGGTTAAGGTTAAGGTTACGTTAAGGGTAAAGTTAAGGTTAAGGTTAAGGTTTGGTCAAGTTAAGGTTAAGGTTAAGGGGAAGGTTATGGGTAAGGTTAAGGTTAAGGATAAGGTTAAGGTTAGGTTAAGGTTAATTCTAAGGTTAAGGGTTTGGGAAGGTTAAGGTTATGGGTTATGTTATAGTTAAGGTTAAGGGTAAGGTTAGGGTAAGGTTAAGATAAGGTTAAGGGTAAGGTTAAGGTTAACCAAACCTTATCTTAAGCTTAAGCTTAAGCTTAACCTAACCTTAACCTTACTAAAATCGTAACGTGAACCTTAAACTAGCCTTAACCTTAACCTTAACCTTAAATTTACCCTTAATGTAACCTTAACCTTCACCTTAACCTTACCTTGAACCTTAACCTGAACCTTTACCCTAACCTTAACCTTAACCGTAACCTTAACCTTAACCTAACCTTAACCTTGACCTTGACCTTGACCTTAACCTTAACAATAACCTTAACCTTAACCTTAAACTTAACCGTAACCTTAAATATAAGGTTAAGTTTATGGGTTAATGTTAAGGGTTTGGTCAAGGTTAGGGTTAGTTTATAGTTAAGGTCAAGGTTAAGGTTAGGTTAAGGTTAAGGTTACGGCTTTAGTTAGGTTAAGGTTAAGGTTAAGGTTAATGTCAAGGTGAAGGGTTTGGTCAAGGTTAGGGTTAGGTTAAGTTTAAGGTTATGGTTAGGTTAAGGTTAGGTTAGGTTAAGGTTAAGGTTATGGGTTATAGGTTTAGTCAGGTTAAGCTTAAGCTTAAGGTTAATCTTAAGGTGAAGGTTAAGGGTAAGGTTAAGTTTAAGGTTAAGGTCAAGGTCAAGGTTAGGTTTAAGTTAAGGGTAAGGTTATAGTTAAGGTTAAGGTTAGGTTAAGTTAAGGTTAATGTTAAGGTTAGGTTAAGGTTAAGGTTAGGTTAAGGATAAAGTAAGGTTATGGTTAGGGTTAAGGTTAAGGTAAGGCTAGGGTTAGCTTAAGGATAAGGTTAGGTAAAGGTTAAAGTTAAGGTTAAGGTTAAGGTTAGGTAAGGGTGAGGTTAAGGTTAAGGTTAAGGTTATGGTTATAGTTAAGGTTAGGTTAAGGTTAAAGTTAATGTTAAGGTTAGGTTAAGGTTAACGTTAAGGTTACAGGTTTAGTGAGGTTAAGGTTATGGGTTTAGTCAGGTTAAGGTTAAGGTTAATGTTACGGGGTTAAGCTTAAGGTTAAGGTTAAGGGTAAGGTCAAGGTTAAGGTTAAGGTTATGGTTATGGCAAGGTTAAGGTTAAGGTTATGGTTAAGGTTAAGGTTAAGGATAAGGGTTTGGTTAAGGTTAGGGTTAGGTTATGGTTAAGGTCAAGGTGAAATTTAATGTTAAGGGTAAGGTCATAATTAAGGTTAAGGTCAGAATTAAGGTTAAGATTAGGTTAAGGGTAAGGTTAAGGTTAGGTTAAGGTTAAGTTTGAGTTAATATTAAGGTTAAGGTTAAGGGTTTGGCAAAGTTAAGGTTAAGGTCAAGCTTATGTTAAGGTTAGGTTAAGGTTAAGGTTAAGGGTTTAGTTAAGGTTAAGGTTAATGATAAGGGTTTGGTCAAGGTTAGGGTTAGTTTATAGTTAAGGTCAAGGTTAAGGTTAGGTTATAGTGATGGTTAAGGTTAAGACTTGTAGCCTTAAACTTAACCTTAATCTTTACTTAACCTTAACCTTAACTATAACCTAAACCTAACCTTGTCTAAACCCTTAACCTTAACCTGACTAAACCTGTAACCTTAACCTAACTTAACCTTAACCTTCACCTTCACCTTAACCTTAACCTTATCATTAACCTTCACCTTAACCTAAACTTAACCTTGACCTTAACTATAACCTAACCCCAACCTTAACCTTTACCTTAACATTAAACTTAACCTTTACCTTAACCTTAACCTTAACCTTATCTTACCCTTAACCTTAACTTATCCTTAACCTTAAGCTTAACCGTAACCTTGACCTAACTGTAACCTTAACCTTAACATTAACTATAACCTAACCCTAACCTTAAACTTCTCTATAACCTAACCTCAATGTTAACCTTAACCTTAACCTTACCCTGTTAGGTCCCTATATTACTAGTATAGTCCCTTATTGTTATTATTGTAATCCCCTTATTGTTATTATTGTACCCTTGTAACCCCCATTTTGTTATTATTGTGCCCTTAAATTATTATTGTTAGGTCGGCTAGGATTACATTTGTGGCCCACTAGGATTACATTATGGCCACATGGACTCCTATATATAGAAAGGAGGTTTTGTAAATTGTATCATCCAATAATTTTTCATTTATGTAATGTATTGGAGGCTTCGAAGTGGCTTATTTATAAGGCGTTGATATCTCTTTTCTTCTATTAATGGAGTCAGGTTACACAACACTATTGAATGTATTTTCAGATTCTAGGGTTTCGCTGCTCGAAACACGACATCGTGGAATTTTCGCTATAAATTTTTTTCTACGAAGTTCTATAAGCTTAAATGTTTAAGGTACGAAGCCGAAATCTCGAGGAAGATTGTCTAAAAATTTCAGAGCTTGATTCACAATATTTTCATAGATTTCCATTCCTTACATGGAGCAATTTATTTTACCAAGTTGGATATTCATTCAGGATATCATCAAATTAGAATGAAGACTGAAGATATTCCAAAAACAACATTTCGAACTCATGAGGGTCATTATGAATTTTTGGTCATGCCTTTTGGCCTTACCAATGCACCTTCTACATTTCAAGGGTCGATGAATTCCATTTTCAAACCCTTCCTTAGAAAATTTGTGCTAGTATTTTTTGATGATATACTAATCTACAACAGGTCTTGGAAGGATAATGTTGAACATGTTGACAGGGTGCTCAAACTATTGCAGGAGAAACAATTATATGCAAAAACATCCAAATGTTTCTTTGGAGTACAAGAGGTGGAATATCTGGGTCATATTGTATCTCACGAGGGTGTTAAGGTAGACCTTAAAAAAATTAAAGCCATTAAGGAATGGAAAGTCCCCACAACCATAAAGCAGTTGCGAGGATTTCTCGGGTTAACAGGGTATTATCGCAAGTTTGTTAATAATTATGGGAGAATAGCAGCACCTCTAACAACATTATTGAAGAAATATGCATTTTCATGGACTCCCGAAGCAACTAAGGCCTTTGAACATCTTAAAGAGGCAATGTGCCTAGCACCGGTCTTAGCTACGCCAGACTTCACAAAAACCTTTATTGTGGAATGTGATGCCTCAGGAAATGGAATTGGTGTTGTTTTAATGCAGGAAGGAAGACCCATTGCTTTTGAAAGTCGTCCAATCAAAGGAAAGTATTTACGAAAACCTATTTATGAGAAGGAAATGTTAGCAATACTGCATGCACTAAAGAAGTGGCGAACTTACCTAATGGGAAGACACTTCAAGGTAAAAACTGATCATGATAGTCTTAAACACTTTTTGGAACAAAGACTATCTTCAGAAGAGCAGCAAAAATGGGTCACAAAGATGTTGGGTTTTGACTTTGAAATAATCTACAAAAAAGGAAAGCTTAATGTTATTGCAGATGCACTCTCAAGAAAGAATGAAGAGGTGGAAGCATTGCTTTGTGCCATTTCTATTATCCAACCAGATTGGATAACCAAAGCAAGAGATGAATGGAAGAAGGGCAAAGATGTATGGACACTCATTCAAAATTTGCAGCAAGATCCTAGTACATCCGATACATTTAGTTGGAAAAATGATTCCTTATGGTACAAAGATCGCTTATATCTTTGTAAGAATTCCCAACTAAAACAAAATATTCTTTTGGAATTGCACACTTCTCCTTTAGGAGGACACTCAGGATTTTTAAAAACTTACCACGGGGTGAAGAAAGAATTTTTTTGGGATGGCCTTAAATCTGATATTCAAAATTTTGTGGCGGAATGTTTGGTTTTCCAGCAGAATAAAGTTGATACAATTAAGACCCCGGGACTTCTACAACCTTTATCCATTCCAAGTCAACGTTGGGAGGAGATTTCAATGGATTTTATCACAGGTTTACCTAAGTCCGAAGGAAAGATGTCATCATGGTGGTAGTTGATAGACTTACCAAGTATGCACACTTTTGTGCATTATCTCATCCATTTAAAGCAAGTACAGTTGCTACTACATTTATGGACAGAATTCAAAAGCTACATGGAAGCCCAAGGGTTATTGTGAGCGACAGAGATCCCATTTTTACTGGAAAGTTTTGGACGGAGTTATTTTCTTGTTTGGGTACTCAATTAGCTCATAGCTCATCTTATCATCCTCAATCTGATGGTCAAACTGAGATATTAAATAAATGTTTGGAAGGATATCTTCGTTGTTTTGTATCTGATAAACAAACACAATGGGTCAAGTGGTTACCTCTTGCTGAATGGTGGTATAACATTTCCTTCCATACTGCAGCAAAAATGACCCCATTTATGGCACTTTATGGATATCATCCACCATCCATCACATCATCTTTAAGGGAAAATTCGAAGCTTCAAGCAGTGGAAGATCACATCGAGCATCAGCAAGAAGTTCTCCAACTCTTAAAGGATAACCTGAATTTGGCACAAAATCGAATGAAACAACAGGCAGATCAACATCGCAGCGAGAGAAGTTTTGATGTAGTAGATTGGGTATTTTTACGGCTACAACCATATAAACAAATGTCCCTCAAGCAAGCTAAGAAGGATAATAAATTATCGCCAAAGTACTATGGTCCTTACAAGGTGTTGCAAAATATTGGTACTATGGCATACAAATTGGAGCTTCCTCCTTCTTCACGAGTGCATCCAGTTTTCCATGTTTCATGCTTAAAGAAGGTTATAGGTGAAAATCTTCTTGTTCAAACAATATTTCCAGAACTTGATGAGGAAGGAAAATTCATATTGGAACCTAAAGCGATCATGGAAACAAGAACTCGATAGCTACGGAATCGATCAATTTCAGAGTATCTCATCAAGTGGAAGAACTTACCCACTGAAGATTCTACATGGGAGGATGAGAAGTTTATACAAAAGCACCCAGAGCTACAAAAGCATTGAGGACAACACTTTTTTGAAGGAGAGGGGCATGTTAGGTCCCTATATTACTAGTATAGTCCCTTATTGTTATTAGTGTAACCCACTTATTGTTATTATTGTACCCTTGTAACCCCCTTTTTGTTATTATTGTGCCCTTAAATTATTATTGTTAGGTTGGCTAGGATTACATTGTGGCCCACTAGGATTAAATTATGGCCGCATGGACTCCTATATATAGAAAAGAGGTTTTGTAAATTGTATCATCCAAGAATTGTTCATTTATGTAATTTATTGGAGGCTGCCCCCTCGAAGTGGCTTATTTCTAAGGCGTTGATATCTCTTTTCTTCTATTTTTGGAGCTGGTTACACAACATACCCTAACCTTAACCTTAACCTTAACCTAACTAAACCTGTAACCTTAACCTTACCTTAAACTAACTTTAACCTTAACCTTAACCTTAACCTTAACCATAACCCTAACATTGACCAAACCATTAACCTTAACCTTAACCTGACTAAACCCGTAACCTTAACCTTAACTTGACTAAACCTGTAACCTTAACCTTAACCTTAACCTAACATTTACCTTAACCTTAACCTAACTATAACCTTACCCTTAACCTAACTTAAACTTAACCTTGACCTTGACCTTATACTTAACCTTAACCTTACCCTTAACCTTAACCTAAACCTTAACCTTACCCCCTTAACCTTAACCTTATCCTAACCTTAACCTTAACTAAAACCTTACCCTAACCTTAACCAAACCCTTAACCTTAACCTTAACTTTAACCTAAATTTAACCTTCACTTTACCCTTAACGTAACCTTAACCTTAACCTAACCTTAACCTTAACTTTACCTTAACCTTGACTTACCCTTAACCTAACCTTAACCTTAACCTTAACTTAACCTTAACCTAACCTTAACCTAACTATAACCTTACCTTAACCTAACTTAACCTTCACCTTAACTCTACCCTAACCTTAAGGGTTTAGTCAGGTTAAGGTTAGGGTTAAGGTCAAGGTTAAGGTTAGATTATAGTGAAGGTTAAGGTTAAGGGTAAGGTTAGGGTAAAATTTCATGTTAAGTTTAAGGTTAAGGTTATGTTTTAGGGTTAAGTTTAGGGTTAGGTTAAGGTTAAGATAAAAATAAGGTTAAGGTTAGGTTAAGGTTAATGTTAAGGTTAAGGTTAAGGTTAGGGTTAGGTTAAGGTTAAGATAATGATAAGGTTAGGGTTAAGGTTAAGGTTAAGGTTAAGGTTAAGGTTAAGTTAACCCATAACCTTAACATTATCCTTAACCTCAACCTTCACTATAACCCAACCCTAACCTTGACCAAACCCTTAACATTAACTATAACCTAACCTTAACCTTAACCAAACCCTTAACCTTAACCTTGAATCTACCCTTAACTTAACCTTAACCTTAACCTTAACTATAACCTTTACCTTACCTTAACCTAACTTAACCTTAACCTTGACCTTGACCTTAACCTTAACTTTACCTTAACCTTAAGGGTTTAGTTAGGTTAAGGTTAAGGTTAAGGGTTTGGTCAAGGTTAGGGTTAGGTTGTGGTTAAGGGTGAAGGTTAAGGGTAAGGTTAAGGTTAAAGTTAGGTTAAGGGAAAAGTTAATGTTAAGTTTAGGGTTAAGGTTTGGGGAAGGTTAAGGTTAAAGTTAAGGTTAAGCTGAAGGTTAAGGGTAATGATAGGGTAAGGTTAAGGTTAAGTTAGGTTAAGGTAAAGTTAAGGTTACAATTAGGTTAAGGTTAAGGTTAGGTTAAGGTTAAGATTAAGTTAAGGGTAAAGTTAAGGTTAAGGTTAGGTTAAGGTCAAGGTTAAGGTTAGGTTAAGGGTAAAGTCAAGGTTAAGGTTAGGTTAAGGGTAAGGGTTTGGTCAAGGTTAAATTTAGCTTATAGTTAAAGTCAGGTTAAGGTTAAGGTTAAGGGTTTGGTCAATGTTAGGATTAGGATATAGTTAAGGTTCAGGTCAAGGTTAAGGGTAAATATAATGTTATGGTTAAGCTTAAGGTTATGGTTAGGTTATAGTTAAGGTTAATATTAGGTTAAGGGTAAATTTAAGGTTAAGGTTAGGGTTATGGTTAGCGGAAGGTTTTAGTTAGGGTTAAGGTTAAGGTTAAGGTTAGGTTAATGGTAAAGTTAAGGTTAGGTTAATTTAAGGTTAAGGTTGGTTTAAGGTTAAGCTTAAGGTTAAGGTTAAGGTTTTGGTCAAGGTTAGGGTTAGGTTATAGTTAAGGTTAGGTTATGGTTAGGTTAATTGTAAAGTCAAGGATAAGGTAAAGGTTAAGGGTAAGGTTAAGGTTAAGGTTACAGGTTTAGTCAGCTTAAGGTTAAGGTTAAGGGTTTGGTCAAGGTTAAGGTTAGGTTAAAGTTAAGGTTAAGGGTAAGATAACGCTAAGTTTAAGGTTAAGAGGGTAAGGCTAATGTTAAGGTTAAGGTTAAGGTTATAGTTAGGTGAAGGTGAAGGTTACAATTACGTCAATGTTGAGGTTAAGTTTAAGTTAATTTTAACGGTAATATAAGGTTACGGTTAAGCTTAAGCTTAAGATTAGGTTAAGGGTAAAGTCAAACCTTAACCTTAACCTTAACCTTAACCTAACCTTAACCATAACCTTAACCTTAACTTTATCCTTAAACTAATCTTAACCTTACCCTAACCATAACCTTAACTTTTCCCTTAACCTAACCTTAACCTTGACTTTACCATTCCTAACCTTAACCTTACTTTATCCTTTACCTAACCTTAACCTTAACCTTAACTATAACCTTAACCTTAACCTTAACCTTAAACTAACCTTAACCTTGACCTTAACTATAACCTAACCCTAACCTTGACCAAACTCTTAACCTTAACCTTGACCTGACTAAACTCGTAAACTTAACCTTAACCTTACCCTTAACCTTAACTTATCCTTAACCTTAAACTTAACCATAATCTTAACCTCAGGTTAAGGTTAAGGTTAAGGGTAAGGTTAGGGTTAAGGTAAAGTTTAAGTTTAAGGTTACAGGTTTAGTCAGGTCAAGGTTAAGGTTAAGGGTTTGGTCAAGGTCAAATTCAAGGTTAAGTTTAGGTTAAGGTTAAGGTTAAGGTTAGGTTAAGGTTAAGTGTGAAGGTTAAGGTCAAGGTTAAGGTTAAGGTTATGGTTAAGTTTAGGTTAAGGTTTTGGGTTAAGGTTAAGGTTAGGTTAGGTTATAGTGAAGGTTAAGGTTAATACCCGTAACCTTATCCTTGACCTTATCCTTAATCTTAACCTTAACCTTAACCTTAACCTTAACCTCGAAGTTAACCTTAACCTTAACTATAACCTAACCCTAACCTTGACAAAACCCTAACCTTAACCCTAACTCTAACCCTAACCTTAACGTTAACTTTACCCTTACCTTAACTATACCATTAACCTAATATTAACCTTAACCTAAGCTTAACCTTACCCATAACCTTGATCTTAACCTTAAGTTAACCTAACCTTAACCTTAACCTTAAATATAAAATAACACTAACCTTGACGAAACCATTAACCTTAACCTTATCTTAACCTTATCATAACCTTAACCTTAACCTTAACCTTAACCTAACTATAACCTTACCCTTAACCTTAACCTTAAACTTAACTACAACCTAACCCTAACCTTGACCAAACCCTTAACCTTAACCTTAACCTGACTAAACCCTTAACCTTAACCTCGCCCCCTTAACCTTAATCTTAACCTAATCTTAACCTTAACTAAAACCTAAATCTAACCTTAACCAAAAACTTAACCTTAACCATAACCCCAACGTTAACCTAACCTTAACCTTAACCTAAACTTAACCTTAACCTTTACCTAACTATAACCTTACCCTTAACCTTAACCTTGTCATTAACTATAACCTATCCCTAACCTTGACCTTATCCTTAACCTTAACCTTAACCTAACCTTAACCTTAACTTTACCTTAACCTTGACTTTACCCTTAAACTAACCTTAACCTTAACCTATCCCTTAACCTTGACCAAAAATTTAACCTTAACCTTAACCTTAACTTTACCCTTAACCTAATCTTAACCTTAACCTAACCTTAACCTTGACTTTACCCTTAATGTAACCTTAACCTTGACCTTAACCCAAGGTTAAGATTATGGTTAAAGTTAAGGTTAAGGGTAAGGTTAGGGTTAAGGTTTGGGTAAGGTTTGGTTTAGGTTAAGGTTAAGGTTAGGTTAGGTTAAGGTTAAGGTTAAGGTCAAGGTTATGGTTCAGGTTAAGGTTAAGGTTAGGTTAAAGTGAAGGTTAAGGTTAAGGTTAAGATGACGGGTAAAGATAAGGTTATGGTTAATGTTAAGGTTAGGGTTAGGTTATAGTTAATTTTAAGGTTAGGTTAAGGGTAAGATAAGGTTAAGGTTAAGGTTAGGTTATAGTGAAGGTTAAGGTTAAGATAAGATTAAGGTTAAGGTTATGGGTTTGGCCAAGGTTAGGGTTAGGTTATAGTTAAGGTCAAGGTTAATTTTAGGTTATAGTGAAGGTTAAGGTTAAGATAAGGTTAAGGTTAAGGTTAGGTTAAGGTTAAGGTTAACATAAAGTAAAGGTTAAGGTTAAGGTTAATGTTAAAGATTTGGTTAAGGTTAGGCTTAGGTTATATTTAAGGTTACGCGTTTATTCAGGCTAAGGTTAAGGTTAAGGGTAAGGTTAGGTTAAGGGTAAACTTAAGGTTAAGGGTAAAGTCAAGGGTTTAGTCAGGTTAAGGTTAAGGTTAAGGGTTTGGTCAAGGTTAGGGTTAGGTCCAAGTTACGAGTTTAGTCAGGTTAAGGTTAGGTTTAAGGTTAAGGTTATGGTTAAGGTTAAGTTTAAGGGTAAACTCAAGGTTAAAGTTAAGGTTAAGGTTAGGTTAAGGGTAGACTTAAGGTTAAGGTTAAGGGTAAGGTTAGGTTAAGCTTAAGCTTAACTTAACTATAAGGTAACCCTGACCTTAATCTTAACTTTACCCTTAACCTAATATTAACCTTATCCTAGCCTTACCCTTAAATTTAACCTTAACCTGAGGTTAAGATTATGGTTAAGATTAAGGTTAAGGATAAGTTAAGGTTAAGGGTAAGGTTAAGGTTAAGGTTAAGTTTAAGATTACGGTTAAGCATTTGGTCAAGGTTAGGGTTAGGTTATAATTAAGGTCAAGGTTAAGGTTAAAGTTATAGTTAAGGGTAAGGTTAAGGTTAAGGTTAAGGTTAAGGGTAAATTTAACGTTAAGGATAAGGTCAAGGTCAATATTAAGGTTAAGTAAAGGTTAAGATAGCATTAAGGGTAAGTTTAAGATAAGGTTATGGGTAAGGTTAAGGTTAAGGGTAAGGTTAAGGGTAAAGTTAAGGTTAAGGTTAAGGGTTTGGTCACGGTTAGGGTTAGGTTATAGTGAACATTAAGGTTAAGTTAAGAGTAAAGTCAAGGTAAGGTTTAGGTTAAGGTTAACGTTAGGTTAAGGTTAAGGTTATAGTTAAGGTCAATGTAAGATAAGGTTAACGGTAAAGTTATGGTTACAGGTTTAGTCAAGTTAAGGTTAAGGTTAAGATTAGGTTAAGGGTAAGGTTAAGGTTAGGTTAAGGTTAAGGGTAAGGTTAGGGTTAGGTTATAGTTAAGGTCAAGGTTAAGGTTAAGGGCATGGAAACCCTTAACCTTAACCTTAACCTGAACCTTTACCCTAACCTTACGGCAACCTTACCCTTAACCTTAACCTTAAATATAACCTAACCCTAACCTTGACCAAACCTTTAACTTTACCTTCACCTGACTAAACCTATAACCTTAACCTTAACCTTACCATTAACCTTCACCCTTAACCTTAACCTTAACCTTACCCCCTTAATCTTAACCTTAATGTTAACCTAACTAAACCCATAACCTTAACCTTAACCTTAACCTAACTAAACCCGTAACCTTAACCTTAACCTTAATATAACCTTAACCTTAACTTTACCCTTAATCTAAACTTAACCTTAACCTTAACTTTACCCTTAATCTAAAATTAACCATAACCTTAACCTTAACCTTAACATTAATGTTACCCTTACCTAACCTTAACCTTAACTTTACCCTTAACCTTAAACTTGATCTAACCTTAACCTAACCTTAATCATAACCTTAACCTTAACCTTAACCTCAACCTTTACCCTAATGTTAGCCTCAACCTTAACCTTGACCAAACCCTTAACCTGAACCTTAACCTAACCTTAACCTTGAACTTAACTATAACCTAACCCTAACCTTGACCAAACCCTTAACATTAACCTTTAACTTAATCTTACCCTAACCCTAACCTTGACCAAACCCTTAACATTAACCTTAAACTTAATCTTACCCTAACCTTAACCTTATCTTTACCATTAAGCTAACCTTAACTTTACCCTTAACTTTAACCTTTGTCTTAACCTTGACTTTACCCTTAACCTAACGTTAAAGTTATTGTTAAGTTAGGTTAAGGTAAGGTTAAGGTACAATTAGGTCAAGCTTAAGGTTAACGTTAACGTTAAGGATAAGTTAAGGTTAAGCGTGAGATAAGGTTTAGGTTAAGGTTTTGGTTAAGGTTAAGGTTAGGTTATAGTTAAGGTTAAGGGTTTGGTAAAGTTTAGGGTTAGGTTATAGTTAAGGTCAAGGTTAAGGTTAGGTTAAGGTTAAGGTTCATGTTAACGTTATGGTTAAGGTTAAGGATAAGGTTAGGTAAAGTTTAAGGTAAAAGTTAAGGTTAGGTTAAGCTTAAGGTTAAGTTTAAGGTTATGGTTATGGGAAGGTTAAGGTTAAGGTTAAGGTTAGGTTAAGGTTAAGGTTAAGGTTAAGGTCAAGGTCAAGGTTAAGGTCAAGGTCAAGGTTAAACTTAACCTAATCTTAACCTTACCTTAACCTTTACCTAACTTTAACCTTAACCTTAACCATAACCTTAATCTTAACCTTGACCTTGACCTTAACCTTAACCTTAACCTTTACCCTAACCTTAAAATTAACCTTAACCTTGACCAAACCCTTAACCTTAACCTTAACCTGACCTTAACTATAACCTAACCCTAACCTTAACCAAACCCTTAACGTTAACCTTAAACTTAATATTACCCTAAATTTAACCTTATCTTTACCCTTAACCTAACCTTAACTTTACCCTTAACCTTAACCTCAGTCTTAACCTTGAATTTACCGTTAACCTAATGTTAAGGTTAATGTTAAGTTAGGTTAAGGTAAGGTTAAGGTTACGTTTAGGTCAAGGTTAAGGTTAATGTTAACGTTAAGGATAAGTTAAGGTTACGAGTGAGATAAGTTTAAGGTTAAGGGTTTGGTTAAGGTTAGGGTTAGGTTATAGTTAAGGTTAAGGGTTTGGTCAAGGTTAGGGTTAGGTTATAGTTAAGGTCAAGGTTAAGGTTAGGTTAAGGTTAATGTTAATGTTAAGGTTAAGGTTAAGGTTATGGTTAAGATTAATGTTAATGTTAATGTTAATGTTAAGGTTAAGGTTAAGGTTATGGTTAAGGTTAATGTTAATGTTAATGTTAAGGTTAAGGTTAAGGTTAAGGTTAAGGTTAAGCTTAAGGTTAAGGTTATGGTTATGGGAAGGTTGAGGTTAATGTTAAGGTTAGGTTAAGGTTAAGGTCAAGGTCAAGGTTAACCTTAACCTAACCTTAACCTTTACCTAACCTTAACCTTACCTTAACCTTTACTTAACGTTAACCTTAACCTTAACCATAACCTTAACCTTAACCTAAACCATAACCTTAACCTTAACCCTAAAATTAACCTTGACCTTAACTATAACCTAACCCTAACCTTGGCCAAACCCTTAACCTTAACCTAACTTAATATTAACCTTGACATTTACCTTAACCTTAACCTTACCCCCTTAACCTTAACCTCACTAAACCCGTGACCTTAACCTGACTAAACATTTAACCCTTAACCTTATCTTAACCTTACCTTAACATAACTGTAACCTTGGCCGAAAGCTTAACCGAACCTTAACCTAATTTAACCTTGACCTAACTGTAACCTTAACCTTAACTGTAACATTGACCTTAACCTTGACCTTAACCTTAACTTTACCCTTAACCTTCACCCTTAACCTTAACTTAACCCTAACCTTAACCTAACCTTAACCTTGACCTTAACATAACCTTAACCTTAACCTTATCTTACCCTTAACCTTGACCTTGACCTTAGCCTTAACCTTACCTTTACCATAACCTTAACCTTAATCTTCCCATAACCATAACCTTAACCTTGACTTTACCCTTAACCTGACCTTAACCTTAACCTTAACCTAACCCTAACCTTGACCAAACCCTTAACCTTAACTATAACCTAACCTTAACCTTAACCTTCCCATAACCATAACCTTAACCTTGACCTTCCCCTAACCTTAAACCTAATATTACGCTAACCATACCCTTAACTTTACTCTTAAACTAATATTAAACTAAACCTAACCTTAACCTTACCCTTAACCTTGACCTTAAAATTAAATTTAACTATAACCTAACCCTAACCTTAAATTTAACTATAACCTAACCCTAACCTTGACAAAACCTTAACCTTAACCTTAACTTAACCTAACCTTAGCCTTAACCTTAACCATAACCTTAACCTTAACCTTAACCTTAACCTTATCTTAACCTTAACTATAACCTTACCCTAACCTTAACCCTAACCTTACCCTTAACCTTAACCTAACCTTAACCTTAACTTTACCCTTAACCTTGAATTTAACCTTAACCTTCCCCTAACCTTAACCCTAACCTTAACCTTAACCTTAACCTTCCCATAACCTTAACCCTAACCTTAACTTTAACCTTAACCTTAAGGTTAAGGTTACGAGTTTAGTCAGGTTAAGGTTAAGGTTAAGTTTAAGTTTATGGTTACGAGAAGGTTAAGGTTAGGTTAAGGTTAAGATTAGGGTAAGGTTAAGGTTAAGATTAGGGTAAGTTTAAGGTTAAAAGTTTGGTCAAGGTTAGGGTTAGGTTATAGTTAAGGTTAGGTTAAGGTTAAGGGTAAGGTTAGGGTTAAGGTTAGGGGAAGGTTAAGGTTAAATTCAAGGTTAAGGGTAAAGTTAAGGTTAAGGTTAGGTTAAGGTTAAGGGTAAGGTTAAGGGTTAAGGTTAGGGTTAAGGTTATAGTTAAGGTCAAGGTTAATTTTAAGGTAAAGGGTAAGGTTAAGGTTAAGGTTAAGGTTAGGTTAGGTTAAGATAAGGTTAAGGTTACGATTAAGGTTAAGGTTAAGCTCAAGGTTAAGAATAAGTAAAGGTTAAGGTTAAGGTTAATATTAAGGGTTTGGTCAAGGTTAGGGTTAGGTTATAGTTAAGGTCAAGGTTAAGGTTAAGGGTAAGTTTATATATAGTTTAACGTTAAGGTTAAAGTTAGATTAAGGTAAGGTTAAGGTTACGGATTTAGTCAGGTTAAGGTTAAGGTTAAGGTTATGGTTAAGGGGGTAAGGTTAAGGTTATGTTTAATGCTAGGGTAAGGTTAAGGTTAAATTTGAGGTTAAGGTTAGGGTTAATGTTAGGTTAAGGTTAAGGGTACGATTAAACCCTTAACCTTCCCATAAACTTAACATTAACCTTAACCTTACTTTAACCTAACCTAACCTAACCTTAACCTTATCCTTACCTTAACCTAACTTTAACCTTAACCTTCCCATAAAATTAACCCTAACCTTACCCTCACCTTACCCTTAACCTTCAGCTTAATTTTAACCTAACCTTAACCTTAACTTTATCCTTAACCTAAACTTAACCTTAACTTCAACCTAACCCTAACCTTGACTTTAACCTTAACCTTAACCTAACCTTAAACAAACCCTTAAATTTAACCTTAACCTGACTAAAACCATAACCTTAACCTTAACCTAACCTTAACTTTGACTTTACCCTTAACCTAACCTTAACCTTAACATTAACCTAACCTTAACCTTACCTTAAGGTTAGGTTAAGGTTAAGGTTAAGTTTAGGTAAGGGTAAGGTTAAGGTTACGAGTTTAGTCAGGTTAAGGTTAAGGTTAAGGTTAAGGTTAGGGTTAACGAGGTAAGGTTAACATTAACATTAAGGTTAAGGTTATGTTAAGGGTAAAGTTAAGGTTAAGGTGAAGGTTAAGGGTAATGTTAAGGTTAAGGTTACAGGTTTAGTCAGGTTAAGGGTTTGGTCTAGGTTAGGGTTAGGTTATAGCTAAAGTTAAGGTGAGGGTTAAGGTTAGGGTTAATGTTATAGTGAAGGTTAAGGTTAAGACCCATAACCTTAACCTTAACCTTAAGCTTTACCTTAACCTTAAATTTAAATATAACCTAACCTATAACCTTAACTTTGACTATAACCTTAAGTATGACCCACCCTTCACCTTAACCTTAACTTTACCCTTAACCTTAACATTAACCTTAACCTTACCCCCTTAACCTTAACCTTAACCTAACTAAACCCGTAACCTTAACTTACCCTTACCTAACTTTAACTTTAACCTAACCTTAACCTTAACTTTACCGTTAACCTAATCTTAACCTTAACTATAACGTAACCCTAACCTTAAATTTAACCTTAACCTTATCTTAACCTTAACCTTCACTATAACCTAACCTTAACCTTGACCTTAACTATAACCTAACACTAACCTTGACCAAACCCTTAACCTTAACCTTAACTTTACCCTTAACCTAATCTTAACCTTAACCTAACCTTAACCTTGACTTTACCCTTAACCTAACCTTAACCTTGACCTTAACTATAACCTCACCCTAACCTTGACCAAACCTTAACCTTGACCTTAACTATAACCTCACCCTAACCTTGACCAAACCTTAACCTTAACCTTAACCATCCCATTACCATAACCTTAACCTTAACTTTACCCTTAACCTTAACCTTAACCTTAACCTTACCCTTACTGTTGACCGGATAAATCAATCTTGCGGACAAGATCAATCTCCCTAGTACCAAAAGGTAATCTAGAAACAAACAACCAAATAAACCTATCTTTCTCTAGACATATGCGATTTACAAAAGAATACTATAAAGGTGTTAAGGTCTTACCGTAGATCCAATGCTTGTTCAAAGTTGTTGTCCCTCAGTCACTTGAAGGAGGTATCTTTATAAACTTGCAGTCACAAACAAGCAAACATTAAATAGCACCTGTATAGTAAATATTATAAATCATGCCTATCATGGTGATCAAGAAATCCATGAAATAAACAGTTAATTAACAACTTATTGAGAAAAATGAATTCATTTGTATTAACTTTGAAAGAAAGAAAACCTTACAACCTTAGCCTTGATGTTGAATAGGCCTTCCCGAGGTCCGAAGCAGGAATCTCCTCTACTTTGAAAAGCCTTGCACTCTTCCAACCAAGACAGATAGAGGTATGTGATCTCTCGTCACAAAAATCTCAGTTGAATGAGTCTGAATCCAAACAACACTTAACCTCAAATAATTCTAAAGCTTGAACTCCCCTTGAGGCTACCCAATGCCTCTTTTTATAGTGCAAAAGAGGAGGTTTCAGTTCCAACTATGAAGGGATAGAATCCTCCTTCAAAGGGATAAGCTCCTTACATCAAGGGGTTAGCTCCTTAAGGTAAGGGATACATGAACCTCAAAAGAGCGGTTCTGCCATCGTAAGATTCTTTTCAGAGGCTTCTAGAAATTATTGAAAGTGATATATTTGAGTTTACTTGCACCTTTTTAATATTTTATAGGGGTCTACACCCATAACAAAGAGAAAGTAAGTTCAGGTACGCAGGCATCATGAACATTAGGTGCGGGACTGTAGGCAAGATACAGAGAAAGTGTGATACCAGATTTAAGGAGATTTTAAAGAAATTTTCTCTTATTTTCAAGGCTTGAAATGAGGAAATGATGTGTTATACTTGAAAAGGAGGAAGTATGAGTGATAATGAGCTCATACAACTAGCAGAATGTCAAGATGACAATTTTCAATGTAACAGATTTCCCCCTATAGTGCAAAGTCTGGAATAGATGAAGCTGAAGTCTGTCATATATGAAGAGTGCAGTAATTTATCATTTCAAGGATCATCCTGTGGATAGCCCAGTCAGAACCTGTAAAAACATTCAATGCAAAATATATATATGTAAACATATCATCGCCAAGGTAGGCATTCCCATACTCAGTTCAAAACTAACTAGAAATTGATTTAAACTGTTCTGATACAGGAATGATTTTCAATACATCAACAGTATAGAAATGTGTAGACACAGTATGGATGTAGCCATCTATTTATGAATAGTCCATTGTATAAATGGATAAAAAAATTCCTCGCAGCCTGGATGGTAGAAACTAGATCCATGGTCTTGATTTCCGCTTCTCGAACTAGTACAATTATATCTATGTGAATGAATGTGTCAAAGTCGAACATGGTAGAAACCACTTGATTACCAGTCAATAATGTAAAATGTTAACAAGTGTGAGAGTAACCACTATTAATGTCAATGGCTCTCAAAGTACTCAATACAATCCATGAAATGTGAATGAATGAGTTGAAGTCGAACATGTCACGGAATCATTCGATCGAAGGTCAATGATGCAACCTGTCGTCAAAGGCGAGAAACCTGCCATTGAGACATCCAGATTTCAAGGTACTGATGATTTCTAGATCAGTTTCCTAGATAATGAGCTATCGTCGATAGGAAGTGATCTGTCGTAGGCAAGCCCACAACACGAAATCATAGATCAAGTTTTGAAGAAATATATTGGTAAGGATTGACTCAGGGATGGTCAAAATGGAAGACAAATATTTTGCAGATGAATGGTTTGTTTGAACTGTCCTCTTGAACACATAACTATACTGCATATGGCTTGGTGACAATTGACCCAAAGCTAATACCCAGAAACCGGCTGAAGAATTTCAATATGGTTTGATTAACTGTCAGGCAAAGGATTTTCCCAACCCATGTGAACAAAATTGTCATGTTAAAGAGTGGTTAATAGCTTTTCAAAAAATCAAAATACAACAAACATGTTAATTTTTCTCTCTTTCCCCCCACCATTTCTGGCAAGTACCTATTTATTTTTGGCAAGCTTGAGGAGGATAGCATTTTCTTGTTTATAAGCTCATCCTTCGGATGAGTCTGACTTATTTTAAGATTTGAACCCTAAGAAGGAGTGTTTCGTTCCTATTTTGAAATTGAACAGGTCCTTTACTGTTAAATTTTATCGAGTCTAGTATAGGAGAAACTCGGTGTTTTTTCAATTTTAGAGAGTCAGAAGAAAAAAATTAAGAAGACTCCATGGGGGTAATTTTTCGTAAATTTAGTCTCTCGAGCCCGGAAAAGGATAAAATAATGCGAGAGAGAACTCTATTGACCGTATTTAGTCAACGTATACCTTTTTCATAAATATTCCATTTCAGTCCTTAAAAGAGGTAAACTTATACTGAAAGGACGATCATTCATTTATTTTAACGAGTTTGAATAAGCAAGTGGTCGGAAATTTTTTCAATTTTCAAGAGTCTGAAAAGAGCTTAAAAGAGGACTCCAAGTTTTCGTTTTTTTGTAAATTTTTGAAAGAGTCTAAAAAAGTGATAAAAGTATGCTCTTTCTTGAAAAACGATCAATTTTCTGAAAAAATTCAACTTTCTGCACAAAAACGCGAAACATTACACATACCTGTTTAAGATAAATAAAAATGTTTTCAAAAATAACCTTTTCAAAGTGAAAAATAAACAAATTACAAATTCATTTATTCGAAAAAACTTATAAAAAGGACTTTTCTAATTTCATTTTTACCATTTGTGTTCAAAGTGAAAAGTGAGAGCTTTTGGGTAAAAAAGTTTTTGTGAAGATTCTGGAAAATCCATCCTACGAAATTGAGAACCGTCAGCTCCAGGTAATCCATGACCTCCTTATCTTGCATTTCATCCATTTATATTTTGTTCTTAGGCTTTAGATTTCATTTTTTAAACAAAAGTAAGTTGAAAAAATCGCCCGCGGGGGTCCGTGGGTGCAACACACGGGCCCTGCGGACCCTGACTTTTTTCTACATAGAGAAAAGCCTTAGGTCCACACCTATTCCAAAGCTCCTGTGCGTATCTATGCACTGTGTATGAACTTCAGGTGCGAACCATGCGCAATGAAATTTCAAACTTATTTTTCTCAAATTCCGCCCAAAATGTTTCAAAAACTCTTGTTGTAATACGTCTTTTTATGCATTGTAGGACATACAAGATGCTTGTTTGGAGAGAACGTGAGCATGAAGATGTAGATGATGCCACAATGAATCAATTGCCTACAATGCAGGCATTGAGAGCATGTGGTTTGTATAAATTCTGGGCCATTCAGGGCATGAGGGCACAGGTAGACCTCCTGACGTGGCTGGTGAACAGGTGGAATGTACAGAACCAATTTTTTATTATTGGTGGCTACCGGCTTGAAATTGAGCTGGAGGATATCTATTTTTTGACTAGTTTGTCCAAGAGGGGTGAAAAAATTTCTCTGTTTGGGACTAGGCCAGGTGGCCAGTCTGTCGCTAGTCTTCGACTAGAGTTCTGTGATGATCAAGCAGACCCTTGGGACAAACGGATTGACTTAAAAACTATCATCCATCCCGAGCTTAAATTTATTGCATTTACTGTCACCAAATTGTGTGGGAGCACAGTGTTGCATGTGGCTACCGGTTCCTAGATGCGCATTGCTATAGACTGTTTGTGAGGCACCATTTTCAACTGGTGCAAAGCTGTGTTGGCCAATGTAAAAGGCCAACTAACCAGAGCAAAGAATTGAAATCTAAAAAAATTTGGATATAGATCCATTGTAGTCACCTTTTCTCTAGAGAGGATCCCCATGTTAGCTCCGTAGAACATTCCTGTTGATGCTGGTCGACCTCGAGAACCTAGGATGGTTCATTGAGTTGCATTGATGGCCCGTCATACTGAGGGCATCGAGGTTGTTCGATTTTATTCTTCATATTTTCGTTGGATAGAACGCCAAATTTTTGTTATAGAGGATTTTCCATACGCCGAGATAGATTTCCGCGGAAACCTAGAGATGGCTCTCCCAATAGGGGAATAGTGGGATGAATCAGGTAAAAATCATTTTCAACAATTTTTGAGTTCTAATTTTTTCGTATTTTAATTTTCTCAAAACTAATAATCAAAAGTTTAAATGCAGATGTGGGCCCAGGGCGACCAACCAATCTCCAGCCTTATGAGAGGAGGCATCCAGCTACCGCAGCACTAGCTCCAGAGGGCCAATCAGCAGAGATCCTGTCTGATTTAGAGCATCACCTAGAGCACCTGACTCTAGACATACCAGAGACTGACATAGATGATATTCCACTTAGATTACAGAGATATGTGATTGGTGTTCCAGGACCTTTTAGAAGGTTCCTATGTAGGGTGGCCCGGGCAATGGTCTCTTATCATGATCATCATCAAGGATAGGATGATCATTTTGTAGACTCATAACATTTTTGACCTTTTGTATTATCATTTTTGCTGATCATAAGGTGTATTTCAACCTATGATTGAATATGATGTATATTTTGAAACACACTATGATATATCACTATTACCAGCAATCTGTGTACATATTATTGAATGTTGTTTAATTTACTGTTTTGATTATTGAAAATGTCTATTTATGATACTAGAAGAAATTGCATCTGCTAATGTATTTAAATGTCTTGGAATATGCTGATATTCAATGTAATCAAATTCACATTTCAAGAGACGAACTCTTAAAAATAACCGTAATAACACTGGATTTCTAATGGCGTAAACCTTATTAAGCTGTAATACAACAAGTTCAGAATCCAACCTAACAATCAAACTCTAAATTCCAAACGATATGGATTCAGATAATAACTCAATCAATGCACTATACTCTACAATTTTATTCATTGTTTGACTAAGGCTTACCCCATTCATGGATACTAACTCGTCAGAGGGTGAATAGGTAACCCAAGCTACGGAATAAATGTTTTGTGTACTACGAGAAGCACCATTAGCAAAACCAATGTAAGTTTGAAGAGACGTCGACATCTGCAATATCAAGAGTAAAAATCAGATAAGCAGGAATAGTGATAAGAACACACTCTAAACTAGGCACGCTTTTCTAATTTAAGACACACCAGCAGTAAAGAATATAATCTAATTAAAATTCTCCACGCCAAGTTTAAGCATAATATCTCTTCAAATAAAGCCCATTTCTAGGTTTATCTAAAGGGAAACCGTTGAAATATATCAGCTCATAGGCCCCTTTTGCTAGCTTTCGCTTAAAAACGAAAGGACCATGCCACATAGGCACGAATTTTCCAACCCCTAGTTTATCGTTGGCTTGATCGTACACTAAAGCTAGGTCTGCTTCTGAAAAATTATGAGGTGTAACATTTCTATCGTACTAAGATTTTATTCGTTTGACATGAGCCTCGTTTGCTAATGCATCATTTCGTTGATTCTCATCTAGCTGAGCCAAGTACAAAAAATGCTTCCCCTCTTTAGACGTAGCTGGGAGTAATTTTATGGCTAATTTCAATGACGAAATTTCGCATTCAATAGGCAACACAGCTTCCAAACCGCAAACCAATTGAAAGGGAGTGAAACCAGTTGATGTTTTCACTAAGGTCCAATATGCCCAAAGTGCTGAAAATAACATGGAATGCCAATTCAATTTATGAATACCAATAATTCGTTTGATCATAATTACTAAAACTTTATTGATAGCTTCAACCAGACCATTAGGCTGCGCGTGATATGGAGTAGAACTATCGTGTCATAGGCCAAGTTAATATGTCAGTTCAGTCATCATGATATTTTGAAAATGAATTCAATGATCTATAATAATGGCTTGAGGAACACCGAATCTAGAAATTATATGATTGAACACGAAAGTTGCAACAGTCTTGCCATCTGCCGAAAATGTAGGCATTGCCTCAGCCCAGTTAGTAAAATAATCTACCGCTAGGATAATATACGCATGCCCCCCTGGCTGAGTGAGGGTTACATGTAATAAATTCAATACCCCACTTTTCAAAAGGACTGACAACAATTAAAGGGTGAAGAGAAGCGGGTGGTGCACGCATTTTATGATAAAAGACCTGACAATTGTAGCATTTCCGGACTGCATAGATACAATCGTTGAATAACGACAGCCATAAATAACTAGTGCGAAATATCTTTTGGGCTATGGAATAACCAGACATATGACCACCACATGCTCCAGAATGGCACTCATTTAGAACCTTCTTAGCTTCTTCATGAGTAATATTGCATCAGAAAACAGAATCCACTCCACAACGATAGAGTGTATCACCAATAATATTGTATTTTTGGGATTGGAAACGTATTTTCCGTCGCTGAGATCATGAAATTTCAGGCCGAAAAGATTGGGTTTGGAGATAAACAATAATATCCCCATACCATGGATCAAGAGTACTAATAAGAAATAAGGATTCATCCACAATGGGCTACTCCGCCACAGTTTCAGTATCAGTAGAGGATAAATCACATATCAGTTCTGCAAAAACCAAAGATTTCTTTGCCTTGGATTTTTCAAATTCCAAGTCAAATTCCTGTAGGATAACTATCCATTTGGAATACTTGCCCCCTAGCAATTGTTTGGTCAAGATGTACATCATAGGGTTATAGTCAGAAATTACTGTGGTTTTGTGTAATAGGATGTAGTGATGAAATATTTGGACAGCTTGAACAGTGGCCAAGGCCAATTTCTCCACATGCGTGTATTTGATCTTAATCGGATGCAGATTTCGACTAAGATAGTAAATCACATGTTCATTGTTGAATTCATATTCCTGAACTAAAACCATCCCAATGGTGGAATGAGAAGCGGCAAGGTACAAAAAATAATCCCAGTTGTAATTGGGAGGTTGCAACAATGGTGCATGGGTCAATGCGTGTTTGAGTGCATCAAAAGATCGATCAGCGATCTCATCCCAAAAGAATGGAATGTTCTATTTTAACAACCTGGTAAAACCCTTTGTTAGCTCGGCATAGTTAGGAATGAACCGATGTATAAGTTTTCTTTCCCCTGCAAACTTTGGAGTTGGTGCAGAGTCGAAGGAGGAGGTAGATTGACAATAGCTTTGACCCTCGACAGATCAATGCAAATTCCTACTTTTGAAACAACAAATCCCAGTAAGCAACCCAATTCTACACAGAAAATAGATTTGTGTGGATTCAGCCGAATTCAATAATGCCTACATCTCATAAAGATAGCTTGTAAATGAGTGAGATGGTCGGCCCTACGTGATGAATGAGCAGGTAAATCATCGAGATAAGGCTGCACAATGTACTTAATGTCATGAAATGCATAAGACATAGCCCTTTGAAAATTTTCCCCAGCGTTCTTCAATCCAAAGGGTAGTTTGCAATAAGAAAATGTCCCCCATGGACAAATGAAAGTTGTTTTTTGCTGATCAGCAAGGAGTATGTTTATTTGATTGTAACCAGAAAAACCATCCATAAAGGAAAACATTTCACTATGTTGCAGTCTCTACAACACCCTCCAAAATTTTGACTACCATTTCAAATTTTCGGAGCCCCTTAGAAACAAAGAGAAATTACTAGGTCACTAAGTCGCAAAAGTAAACAATTCATGAAAACCGCGACCTAGCGACTCCGCGACCTCAGGTCGCCAGGTCGCCAGGTCGCATATCCCCTAAACTTATGAAAATGCATTCATGGCCCAGTCACCTCGGGCTCGCTGTGTCGCCGTGTCGCCGTTTAATTTGGTAATTTCGTAAAATCGCGATGGCGACTCACACCTGCCGACCCCAGGTCGCCAGGTCGCAAGGTCGCCAGGTCGCAAAACTAAAATTTTGACGAATCTGTGACCCAGCGACCCGCATTAATTGCCCGCACGTGCGACTTTCTATAAAAGGGAGGTCGCAGGTCGCATTTTTCACATTCAACGATTTGTAAGGAAAACGCCTCTGACAGCTCAACTGACGAGTTTTTCCCGGGTAAGTTGCCATTTCTTCATGATGTTTCCGTTTTAAAGATTTTCTTACTAAACCCATATCCCCTGTAGCCTTTAAATTGTCTTTTGACCGAGCTCTAATGTTTTCTGAGGTTTTTGCAAATTACATGTTGCATAAATTGCCCAAAACCTCACTGTTTGTTGTTTCACCCCATGGCATCGTCCCTTTGCCTTTAAAATAATGCCACAGCTCCCCCTGGGCCCAGAAACCTTGCAAATTCCCAAGAGAAAGGGGGTAAAAGAGTTCAAGGCCGCACGCCAAAAACCCCCGGCAAGCCAGTCTGCGACCTGCGACCCAGCGACCTAGTCGCGAGGTCGCAGAGTCGCATTTTCTCCATTTTTCGGGATTTGCGACCCTGCGACCCAGCGACCTAGTCGCCATGTCGCTAAGTCGCGTTTTCCCATTTTTCGTAGATCTGCGACCTAGCGACCCAAATACCCTGTGTCGCCAGCCGCAAGGTCGCACGGTCGCGCCCGGGCCCTGTTTGTGTGATCCGCGACCCAGCGACTCACCAGTCCAGTTTTGCATTAACGCAGTTAGGTTTCATCACTAAATTGTCACTGGTTTTTTATCGCCATGACGTTCTTATCGTGGGACTCCTTTCTGAATTTGACAGGTGAAGACATAGAGTGCATACCTGTGCTCTCAGATTCTAGTGACATGGCGCCCCCGCTATCTCGGAGAAAGGACAAGAGAATAGTGGAAGAGATTGATGAGTTGGTGGTGGTGTCCCCACCCCCAATATACCGAGATACACTATGTACTTTTACAAAAGACGACAGCATGAGATGGTACCAAATTTATCATGAGTTCACCACACCAGAAGAAGAATTTCCAGAAGATCTCCCAGACCGGGAAGTATACTTGGCGGTAAAGAGGTCCAAACTACACCTGGCAGGGGCGCATCCAGCCATATTCCCATGTCTAGAGATCATAGACTGGATCATACAAAATACATACCCTGAGAAGTTTGTGATCAGGGATCACCAAGGCAGAGCTTTCGCTACACTGGTAGGCTCGGATGCACACATTTATTACTCACTGCCTCGCCCAAACGAGCATTTCTCTCCAGAATGGGCTGTTGCTCACGCCGTTCCAATAGTTGATACTATTAAACAATGGTGGGAGGAGCCTGAGAAGTTCAAGGTCAAAAAGGACCAGAATGGCCTGAAGGGCGAGCCTAAGAAAGTTTACACCAAGGCCGCCATGCTCTGCAGACTTTACGGGCGCCCAGATTGCTCCACCTTCAGCGGCAGCTGGGCTACTATCATGGAGTATGTGACAACACATGGTACCCTTTTCAACTGGGCCGGCATACTGATGACATCGATGCAGACCAATTTGAACTCGGCATTGGCCCTGGAAGAAGGAATGCCTGCTGAATTTTACATGGCCTCGTACCTACTAGACGCGGTTTGCGCCCGAGTAGATTTTGAGGGATGGGCGCACAACTGGGACTCCGAGCAGTCGCGCGCAATTCATCTACAACTCAAGGTATTTTGGGAGTCCAAATACAAACAGGATATGGATCAGATTTCCCAAATATTTATTCCCTCTCTGTACAGACATTTATTTGGCCAAGATGCCCCTTGCATGTCGTGGCGGGCCAAGGAGACTCTAGTTAAAGTGGCACATTGGTTCCCTTTTCCTGGATACACCTTCATCCGAGTCTTTGGAACTTACAAGGCGCCACATGCTATGCCTCACCTCGTGACAGACAAAATGCTTATTCAGGAAGTATGCTTTCAAATGTCACACGGATTCTCCAGCATCCTCTCTAAAGGGAAAAAGAAGCCATGGCCCACGCTACCCCTCACCATTGGTGCATTCACAGTTAAAGACTTCAGGGAAGTAACAGCAGAAGCAGAAGCAATGAGAAGTTATCAGCTCGGGGCACTTGAACACCGAACATATGATCCAGAGAAAATAGTTCCTGAACATTGCCGAAGAGCCAATTTCAAGTAGACTTATCAGCATCTTGAGCGCCCGGCGGAAGATGAGAGAAGAAACTGGTATAATGCTGAAAGACAACTTGCTCCGGGAACTGACGTGGTCTAGGAAGACCCAGATGATCAGAGCTTAGAGGACAGAAGTCGTCAGTTAGGAGGTGCCTCTTCATCTGTACTCAAGAAATCTCAAACCAACACAGGGCCAATTCCATCCATCAAACAAAAGGAAGCAGAGGCAAAAGCCCAACAAGAAAGGGAGAAAAAGCTAAAAGAAGATGAGGAGGCATGCCAAAAGAGTGCAACAGCAACACAAAAGAAGAAGTTGGACAAAGAGGCCAGGAAAGAAAAAGAGGACAAGGAGGCACAAGCCGCAATGAACAAGCGCTTGCTGCGCAGCTGGATATGCGTAGGCCGAACGCCAAAAGAAAGCGAGCAAAGCCGCTCGCAAACTCACAGAAGAAGAGGGCCGAAATAGAAGCAGCCGCAGAGGCTGAACGCCAAAAGAAAGCCGAGCAGGCTGCTGCAGCTGAATAGAAGAAGAGGGCCGAGATAGAAGCAGCAGCAGAAGCTGAACAGCGGAGGAAGGAAGAAGAAGAGAAGAACACAGAGGAAAGAGAGGATGACACGCTAGATGATCTTGAGGTAACTCCTCTCGACATACCTTTGGGCCGTACACAACTCTCTGATGTTAGATCGCCCCAGAGACAGGAAGAAGATGTGTTCGACCTGACCAGACTCACATTTGATCGGTTTTCGTTCAAAATCCGTCAAGAGAAGAGGAGGTCGTTGGCACATAGCCCCTCTGCATCATCTGCAGTATCCACAGGCAAGGATATAGTTTTGGATACCAGGACTAATCCGGTAATGATAGCATCAGCAGGTACTGCCTTCGCCGCGGCTACAGAAGAGAATGTAACTCGGATGAGTAGAGAAATAGTATCTCTACAAAACAGACTGCACGCAGCTGAGCAACGCGAAAAGATAGCAGAGCAGGAGAAAGCAGAATTGCAAGCAGAAGTCCAGCAACTTCGAAACCAGGCTCTACCAGCAAATGAAGTCTCGCTTGCCATTTTCAAGGAGTGTGAGGTGTTGGAAATGACTATGAGACAGGTATATGGTGAAATGTTCACCATCAAACAAACAGTCGCTCCCTTGGCAAGAGCACGAATGGAGACCAGGCAAAGACAAGATCAGCTCAAAGAGGCTTCACAGGCTTTGGACAGGATGATGGGTTGGACAATACAGTACCCTCAGGCACCTGAACATTTGCCTAAGAGGGACTGGATCCACACGCAGGATGCAAAAGTTCAACTCCGCATAGCGATGCAATCTGGAGACAAATTGTCTAAAGACTTGGACAAAGTGATGTCCTCGTACGACCACCTTATTAGTGGTATCTACTCAATGCATACGCTGCATCACATCCCATCGCTTGGAGCATTAGAAGAGGAGAAAACCTAAGAACAAGTAAACCAGGATATTCAAACATTCTTGCAACCTATCAAGCATGCCGCAGCTGATCCAGAGCCCTCCGCATCTCAAGAGCATCTCAGTCAATTCATCGCCGCTCCAGCGCGGACGAGGCTCAAGCTTGCGTCCCCAACCGCATCGACGTGTGCGGGAAACCTTAGTACCAAACGCGAACAAAGGCATAGCTCAAGAGGAGGTACCTCTCAAAACCTCTATAGCGGCGAATACCAGCATGGCAGGATTTCCTCAGGGAACAACAGGTTGACATCCCTGACATTAACATTTCGCGTCCCGGCAGCAGCAAGTCCTGATCAGCAAGAAGAACCAGGTCGCAAATCGCACCAACAGGACAGGTCGCAGGTCGCATCTCCTACCTAGGTCGCAGGTCGCATCTCCTACCTAGGTCGCAGGTCGCATCACCTACCCAGGTCGCAGAAGGAGTGGGTCGCAAGGTAACCCAAAGGTCAAGAAGGCGAACAGTCAAGGAAACCCAACGGACAATTTTTGGCATTATAAATACTCCTACGGGACATTGTAAAAGGGCTTTTGTTTTTTGGAAAAAACTCAAGAGCTACATGCAATTGTATTGAAAGATTCTACACTTGAGCATATGAATATAGAGTCTTGTTAAAATACCCTATGGTTATGATGTGTTTTGCTGTATGAACACTTTGCGTATTTGTTGTACAGTTTCAGAATATCCTATGATTAAAGAAGCTGCACTTATCATGTCATCGTTTATGCGTCATGGCTATCTGTGTTGTATCAATGATGTTCAATCTATCATCTGCTCTATTAATGAATGTTAATGAACTATTTTGTTAGCATTTCATTTTATCTTTTAGAAGGTAAAGGGATATCTCATCATAAAGAACTATTTTTTTTGTGATCAGGCTACCTTATAAGCATTACCCCAAAAGATGTGTTGCTAATGACATCTCCTGAGGTGTACATGATTTATTTATGATCTTGCTACGCATAGTGTTTGATTTTTGTTTAATGCATCAATCCTGTATTCTGTATCATGTGAATAAGTGTATGTCCGCAGGTTCAATTAGGTTCTTTTGAGACCGAAGGGAAGGCATCTTAAGCGGTAGCCAGACCCACACCCTGGACGGGATCCCTACTCCAAACGGTTCAAGGTCTAATTGGGACTTTCTACCAGGGAGATCCCCTACTGTTGGCCGGAAAAATTTTCCCGTCAACAGATTTGGCGCTAGAAGGAGGGCCTGAATGGTAGCCTCCCAGCATACAACGAACTTTCCATTACAAACTCCCCAAGGGGAGGTCATAAACAATGAACCTGTCCCTCCTCCTCTGGAAGATATCCCAGGGAGGGAGACTCGATATTACGAAATCACCAGAGCGCAGTTGAGAGCCTTGCGCCCAGCTGCCCGCGATCTTATCAGAAATTTACGGTTTACTCCAATCATGGAATACCTTGCCCATACTAGAACCCCTCCTGAGAACATCACTCGGAATGGTGCCCTTGCGATTACCATACCCGAGCTCGTAAATCTCATGTTGGAAGACCTCGGCACTGCTGTTGAGGAAAATGACCCGATCCTCCAAGAGGGTGAAGAATTTGCTGACACCGAACCTTTCCCCGACTCCTAGCCTAACCAGACTCGGCAAAACAACAACCAGGCACACCCCCCACCCGGGGATGGTGAGGAAGACAGAGGCCGAGGAAATGCAGACGGGGGAAATAGGACTCATAGGAATGAAGGAGAAAGGAATAGAGCTCGCAGAAATGAAGAAGAAGGAAATAGAGGCCGAGGGGCCGGAGGTACAGGAGATAGGGGCCGAGGCCAAGGAAACCAAGCTCGCAACCATCACCCAAACCCAATGAGGCCTCCTGCCCACAACTTGGGATATCTTAGAGATTTTCTTCACCGTGGGAGACACCAAGACGAACACTCCCGTCATGAGTCAGAAGCATCGGTCTCAGGTTCGGGAGGTGAATCTGAACATGAGTTTAGGCAACACCAGCGGGCTAGGAGAGTGCAACCCCTAGCCTGGATGGCTCAATACCCATTAAATCTTCTAGGCCCACTCCAAGATCTACCTAGGCATCCGAAGAAACACCTCCCCAAGTTTGACCCGGAGAAAGGCACCTTAGCTGAAGATCATATCAGCAGCTTCTATTTGTCTCTGCAAATCATGAGAGTCCAGTCCGATGATGTCGCACGTCGACTGTTCCCCCATACCCTCGAAAACAAAGCGGCCACATGGTACCGCTCTCTCCCCAGTGCCTCTATCACTTCATGGGACCAATTTCGTCTCGTATTCCTACAAAATTTTTCAGAAGATAAAACTCCTTCCATGCTTCTCACGGAATTGAGCACCATCAAGTGTTATAAAAAGGAGAAGGTTAAGGACTTCAACCAGCGCTTTGCTACCATATTGCAGAAATTTCCCTCCAACCTAGCGTTGGATGACTCAATCACCATTGACTACTATACAAAGGCTCTCCCTAGGGACATTGTCGTTTTCGTCAAACGTGAAGCCCGTGCTACCCTTACGGCTAATTATGAGGCTACTCTCGCCGTGGAGAAAGACATGCTTTCGATAGGAGCCATCGATCATGAAGGGAGAGATGATCACAAGCCTAACACAAAAAGAGGTCAGTCATCCACTTCTAAGACCACCGATAGGGATAGAGATGCTTTTGATTTTGAAAGCATGGCAAAAACGCTCAAGCACTTAACGAATGAAGTCACTGACCTAGGGAGAAAGGGCACAGAAGCCACAACTAGCACTAACCCACCCAAACCTTTCTTCAGAAAAAGTAATCCCAACACTAACAGACCTTCGTCTAACACAAATACTGCTCTCAATGTGGAAGAGATAGGGAAAGATAACTTCTATTCTTTCCACCAAGCTGCCCACTCTGAAAAAACGTGCCCTCAATGGATTGGTAGCATGACAGCAGTAGTTAATCAACTTTTAGATGACCAAACTCCAGGGGATATGACGGAGGATGATGTTTTAGATCCTGATGAGGATCTGCCCTCGAATGAAGAACCAGGATCCTCTATCCTTGCTTTTTGACATAATCCAAGGTGGGGACAACCTTACCTCCATTGATATCAACATGGCAGATACTCCCAAAGATCAGCCCGTGCGGAATTATAGTCTAAGGAGCAAAGGACCTGTTCCCGAGCAATCCTATGAAGACAAGAAAAGGGCTTTCCTAAGGAAGATCCTGCCCCCAGGAAGCGGAAAACAATCTGTCCCGGAAAAGCCCCCCAACAACACTTCCCGAGCGAGTCAAAAGAGCAAGCTTTTGACAGAATCCTCTAAGACCTCCACCGAGCCTAGCCCTCAACCAGATTCTAGCTATAACATTGTTGAAGATATGAAGAAAACAAGAGCAAACATTTCTCTCTACGAGCTGGCTCGCATTACTAACCAAAAGGAGCTCATTCTAAAGGCTTTCGCAAACACTTCAGCTACGAAAACCGTGAGGAACACGTCCGCGCAAGCCGGCCCAGATGTACAGTCTATAGTAAATGCCATCAATACCAACTCAAGAGGATCCACGCCTCCTTTCCTTTTGTCATTCGAGATTTTTAACTTCAACGTCCACAACTGTCTAGTTGACTCTGGTGCCTCAACAAACGTCATGCCCTTATCCGTCTGTAAAAAGCTGAACATTCGCCCAGAGAAAACTGACGCAAAGATTATACAACTTGACAGATCACAAGTACCAGTCATAGGAGAGTTGAACAATGTCATCATCCGCTTGTCGTCAGACTCTAGGGTCCATCAATGCATTGACATTGTGATTGTCGACATCCCGGAAGCATACAGCCTATTGCTTAGCAGGGACTGGTCCAGCAAATTACAAGGCTATTTCGCCACCGACTGGTCCCACTTGTGGCTTCCTTACAAGGGGCGGAATAATAAAATCAGGATCGAAAGTGAACCTTATATGAAACACACCGTCACTGATTTGGATGTCGTTAATGAACCCATCAGCTTTGCACAAGAAGAGCTCAGCATGTGTTTTCTGGAAGAAATATTTGGATGCTACCAACCCCCCCAGTCTCCTATAGGCCCCGAGGTTCAATCTGAAGTAGCCTTTGTCACTGAAGAGCAAGTAATTCCTGACTTACCACCAGCAAAGACCCCTTCACAACCTAGTGCCCTGAAGGAGCCAGAAAGTGACCTATGGACCTTGTATTATGATGGATCCAAGACTAATGACGGAGCTCGTGCTGGTTGCATATTGCTTGACCCGCACAAGAATAAATACTTGATCTCATGCCGGCTAGAGTTCCAGTGCACCAACAACTCTGCTGAGTACGAGGCATTAATCCTCGGACTTAAAAAGGCACTGGACTTGAAGGTAAAATGTTTGCAGGTCATTGGAGATTCCGAGATCATCACCCGCCAGGTACACAACACTATTCACTGTTTATCTCCACATTTAAAGGCGTATCAACAAGAGGTATGGCGTTTGATTTCTGGTTTTGATGCATTTGGAATTAAATCTGTCCTTAGGATGCACAACGCAGCAGCAGATACTCTGGCCAACGCTGCTGCTAGATTCACCCCTTTGAGGGACGGCTTTTCTATTGAAATTGTATATAGGCCCTCTGTGCCAGACAATATTTCTAATTTACGCGTTTTTAATGATGATCAACAAATTTTGGACTTTATGTGCAATACTGAAGTATTCAAGGACACGGAAATCGATGAGGAAGAACATGAGAGTACGTTACAGAAAAAGAATGATGAACAGAAAGAGAACATTATGCCCAAGGGGGTGGTATCACTAGAAAAAATGTTTGATCTGCAAAACCGATTCCGCAGGCCTCCGAACACCAAAGTGCAAAGTTCCATATTGGCACATCGGCAAGTCAACTTGGGGTCAGATGAGAACCCTAAGCTCGTTAACCTTGGCAAAGACTGCAGTGATGAAGAGGCACGGGCCTTCACCCAGTTATTCCGGAAGTATCGTGACGTATTTGCTTGGACATATGAAGATCTACGTACATACGATACTCGTATCATTCAACATGTAATACCCATGAGGGAAGGCGTTAAACCCTTCCAACAGAAACTCAGAAAAATACATCCAGCTTTGGAGCCAATGATTCTAAAAGAACTTAAGAAGCTTTTAGATGCTCGCATCATTTTCAAAGTTCGTCACTCCACGTGGGTGTCAAATCTGGTACCTGTGCGAAAGAAGTCTGGTGAGATTCGCTTGTGTGTAGATTTCCGCAATCTGAATCGGTCCTCAAACAAAGACAACTACCCGGTGCCTCCCATGGAACAGATATTACAAGCTGTGTCTGGATCTGAGATGTTCTCCCTATTGGACGGCTTCTCCGGCTATAACCAAGCGCTGGTAGCTGAACCAGACAGATTGAAAACCACATTCCGGACAAAATGGGGAACCTTTGCTTTCAGACGCATGCCCTTTGGATTGATCAATGCAGGAGCCACCTTCCAACGAGCTATGGACATAGCCTTCCGCGATCTAATAGGTCAGAGCGTGGTGGTTTATTTGGACGATGTTACTGTATTTTCAAAACGCAGGGGCGATCATTTACGCCACCTCAAGCAAATCTTCGAGAGGTGCAGGAGGTATGGAATATCGCTCAATCCTAAAAAGAGCATTTTTGCTGTGGCAGAGGGAAATTTGCTAGGCCACATTATCACTAAACAGGGCATTGTGGTTGATCCGGAACGGGCTAAAGCCATCGCTCAGATTCCGCCCCCAAACAACAAGAAAGCAATGCAATCCTTCCTGGGGAAGATTAATTTTGTCCGTAAATTCATTTTAGATTTCGCGCAAACTGTCAGGCCACTGCAGGGAATGATTAAAAAGAATGCTGCATTCAAATGGAATCCCTCAGAGAAAGAGGCCTTCGACAAAATCAAAAGGGCTATAGCTGAAACTCCTTCCCTCCAAAGTCCAGATTTTGATAAAGGTTTCATCCTATACACTTTCGCTTCAGATTCCTCGCTGGCGACTGTCCTCACGCAGAAAGATAATAACAACGATGAACGGCCCATTTCTTTTATGAGCACCGGTCTACAGGGAGCTGAATTAAACTATCCAGAAATTGAAAAGCAAGCCTATGCGGTTTACAAGGCCGTAAAACATTTTAGGCCCTACATCTTGAAAAGTCACGTCATGGTTTTTGTACCGCACCCAGCAGTCCGTTCACTCTTCGTACAGCAAGAACTAGGCGAAAGGCGGGGCAACTGGATGGCATGTTTACAAGAATACGATTTAGAGTTCAAACCAGCACATACCGTTAAAGGACAGGGCTTATGTCAAATGGCCACAGAGGCTGCAAGTACTCGTGAGATGGAAGAAGAATGTTGGGAACAAGAGATCGACATGTATCAGAGCGACCATGTGCCTCAGCAAAATAGCCCTTCTTGGTATTATGACATTGCAAGATATCTGGCCCAAGGCATGATGGACCCTGCTCTTAATGCCCGACAGAAGCGCGCAATAAGATTAAAAGCCGCATCTCACCAACTGATCCAAGGTAAGTTATTCAAGAAACACCACGATGGGGTCCTGTTACGCTGCTTGGAAACTGACGAAGCACAGAAAATCTTAACTGAGTTGCATGACGGACCAGCTGGAGGTCATTTTTCCGGAGATACCACTGCCCATAAGATAATGCGTGCAGGATATTATTGGCCTACTCTTTTTAGAGACACGCATGCATATGTTCGGAAATGCATTCAGTGCCAGAAGTTCGCCAACCGAGAAGCACGGCCAGCCGCACCACTACTCTCAGTAGCAGTAGAGGAACCTTTCCAACAATGGGGTTTGGACGTAATTGGGGAAATCCTACCTCACTCTTCTAAACAACATCGGTATATCCTTACGGCCACTGACTACTTCACCAGGTGGGTTGAGGCAACACCGTTACGCCGAATCAACGATCAAGAGGTAATAGAATTCCTCACGCATTCCATCATGACCAGGTTTGGCGTTCCGACTT
The DNA here is from genome assembly GCA_034641835.2 of Pinus albicaulis. Classification (NCBI taxonomy): domain Eukaryota; kingdom Viridiplantae; phylum Streptophyta; class Pinopsida; order Pinales; family Pinaceae; genus Pinus; species Pinus albicaulis. The sequence continues at coordinate 448,781,931 of CM076571.1, read as the reverse complement.
CTTTAGTTTTTGATAATGCGACTTATTTCTCATCTTTTAAGTTATATGATTTTGCGCGGGAAAATGGAATTATTTTGAAACATTCTGCAAACTACTATCCCCAGGGAAATGGATTAGCTGAGTCCACTAACAAGAACCTCATCCGGATTATTAAGAAGACCCTTCTATCCCACCAGCGTAACTGGCACAATGCCCTTCACAATGCACTGTGGGCTGACCGTATTACTCCAAAGTCCTCTTTAGGCACCTCCCCATTTTTCCTCGTGTATGGAAAAGAAGCTGTTCTACCTTCTCATCTATCTCTCCCGGCCCTCCAGTTGTCCCAAGAATGTCATGGCACCCCGTGTCCCACCTTGCAGAACCGAATCGACACCTTGCTGAAATTGGAGGAAGAAAGGCAAAAGACCCGGGAAAAGTTTGCCATCCATCAGAGCCGAATCAAAATATGGTTTGATAAAAAGTCCGCGGGAAATAAAATTTTTGAAGTAGGAGACCTGGTCCTTAAGTGGGATAAAGCCCATGAGGAAAAGGGGAAGCATGCTAAGTTCCAAGCACTTTGGACAGGCCCTTTCCAAATTAATGAAAAGATAGGATCACACACATTCAGATTACAAACCCTTGATGGACGAGTCGAGGTCCTCCCGGTAAACGGGCATGACCTCAAACACTATTTCACTTAACATCCCTTCGAGGGCTGTCTGGTTTTGTACCATAGTTCCTTGTCTTTTGTTTGTTTAAAAAAAAATAAAAAAAAAATAAATATATATATATATATATATATATATAATAAAATAAATAAATAAAAATAAATAAATATATATATATATATAAATAAAATAGAATAAAAACCTAAGGAAGGATTTGTTAGAGCTACGCAGATTGACATACTGCAGCAGGTTCTCCGCTGATGGAAAGCCTTTCCCGATAAACTCAAAGGCGGCGAAAGTTGTTTGCCCTCTACACCTAGAGGTAGCACATTACCAAGCACAAGTCGTCAAGCAGGGGAACTTACCTCGCCAGTCTGAGAGGGTGTCCACAAAAGAAAGTGCAGTGTAAATGGTAACCGGACCAGAAGGGAAGAGAGATACTCTAAGCTACGATAGGGCGTCTGGGAAAAACCAAAGTCCTCATACCAGACCAGGAAAAACCTCTCTGCAAGCAAAATAAGTCGGGATCCCTCATCCGCCCAGGCCAAATGGCCATTTCAAATAAGTGCCATAAGCACATCTAAATAAGTGCCTCAGGCACATTCAAAATAAGTGCAATAGCACACAAATAAGGGTAAAGGATTGAGAAAGGCTTCCTGCGCAGAGAGGTGATGTAACGACTCCGCCGGGGTACTGACCAGGCTCGCTGGCAACGGAGCAACGTTCATGATTCCTAGGCAGTGACTCCGCCGGGACCGGGAGGTTCGCTGGCAGCGGAGCAACACGATGAGGACAAAATAATCGTACCAGACCCTGTGACCGCCTGGAGTTCTCCAACCCTTCCAGTCCGGAGACCTGAAGAAAGAATTTGTTTGAATGGCGCCCAACCAGACCAACAGGTTGAGCAACCCAGCTAGATGCCGAAGGCTAGGAAATGGCAACCACAAGGTAAAAAGGACAGTCAGCGTAAGCCCCTCCCTCCCCCCGCAAAGACTAACCATCAGCAGAGACTCTGAGTTCGTCCAGTGAATCGCCATTT